>CM060902.1:1021088818-1021713818 GCA_030737815.1 Allium fistulosum
CACCTGGTAGTTTGGAAAAGAGTCTATTTCCTATTTCAGCACTGTAATAATTCCCTGAAATAGTTGCGTAATGTAAGAATTCTTTTAAGAATTTTATTATGTATTTCCAATCTAACAATTGGATTTGTTCTAAATCTCTCATGGCTTCTTGTTGCCTTATGGTTACTCCGGTATTTACGTCTCTTCCTGTTATTATTCTGTGCATGGTGTAAGCGAAGTTGTAAATATTACTTCCTTGTATTATTAGATTGTTTATTTCTTCAGGAAAACTTTGTTTATAGGCTTCCCATATGGCTTTGGCTATATCTCCTAAGTAGTTTTCAGCAATTCTGATCATTTCTTCACCAAAATTTATGTTTTATGCCTTGCTGCATAATCTCTTGCTATAGCAGCAGTCCATTGTTCTAGATATGTATCTAGTAACTGGGGATGGCATTCTGTGACATTTAGTATTACTGCATTGTCTTTAAAAAAAGTTGTTTCATTAGGTAACCTTTTACCTATTGTTCTTAGGTTTTTATTTTCATTTGTATATGGTTCAACTGGTTGTCTAGGGGGTTGTCCTAATGTGTAAGGCATTGTTTCTTGGTTTTTATTAGGATATGAAATCCCTGAGCTCCCACTTTCCTCATGGTCAGCTAAGTCTATGTGTTCTGTGAATTCTGATATTATATCATTTAGTATACTTTGTTGTATTGCATTATCTGCCTTTTGGGAATTCTCCAAGAAGTCGTCTAGATTATATACTTCCCTTGTTCTTACATTGTTTTCATCATCAATATAAACAAAAGTATTTTCATTTATTTGGTTTGTTGACCTTAGAGTTTGTTCTAGTTCATATATTTCAGATGGTTCAAGAACCATTCCAAGTTCCTTTGGATATATAATTTTATCCATTAATTCTTTTGTTCAATTCATCAGCTTCTTCATCTGTTTCTATTTCTTGTTGGTTTGAAGGTCCATAATCTCTAAACCTTATGGACATAGATTTATTTAGGTTATTATATGTTACAGCATAGTTTGGTTTTAATGTTGCTGTTGTATTATTCGGATTTTCTATATTCCATTCATGACCAGCAAGAATAGAAGAATCTATTTCCATTGGTTTTATGAAACTTATGCCTGTTGAATTTAAGGCTTTTATGACTTTGTCTAACTTTATTTTTATTTTTGGAGTATATTTGGACATACACTTTCCTAAGAATGTAACGTCTAGAAGAATATTTTTTCCTATGAAATTTTCAAATCCCTTTGTTTGTATTATAATTTTTATGTGTTTGTAAAAATCATTTAATGTCATTGTAAAATTTGGAACTATATAAACAATACCTATGTTATTGTTCATGTCTACTTCCATCATTCCAAATATGGCTTTATCCATATCTTGGTGTCTATCGTCTATAAGTAGTAATAATAATTTAGTTCCAATTTTTTGTCTAACTAATCCTCTTATGCCTATGACTATAAGTCCTAGATGCATTAGTTTGTATTTCTGGATTTTTA
Source organism: Allium fistulosum (assembly GCA_030737815.1). Taxonomy (NCBI): domain Eukaryota; kingdom Viridiplantae; phylum Streptophyta; class Magnoliopsida; order Asparagales; family Amaryllidaceae; genus Allium; species Allium fistulosum. The sequence continues at coordinate 1,021,090,322 of CM060902.1, forward strand.
ATTGTTTTATAGCTTCTTGTGACATTAAACTTAATACCTGTTGACTTCCATCTGGAATAGAAAGTATTTCTTCCCTATGGTGTCTATACAATCCTGTTACCGTTGTAAATAGGCCTGTTCTATATATTTCTCTAGGATTTAGAGCATCTAATTGGTTATTTGAAAATATTTCTATATCCCTTTCTAAATTTATTATTTCTTCTAACTGATTTTGTGTATTATTGGATTTTCTTAATATATTATCAATCCATCCCATGGATGATAAGCTGTTTGATTCTGTAGGTCTATCTGTTAAGGTTCTAGATGGACCTGTAAAAGACAATCTTCTATTGTTCATATTTGATCAAGTTTCTTATACATTAGAAAATTGATTTTAGTCTTTTTACTTGTTATATGTGTTGTAGGATCATTAGGTCCTAAATTCATTTTTTGTAAGCTTTCTGTGAGTTTGTTTATTTCAAATTCCTGTTCTTTACCATTTTTGTCTATATCAAACATTTGTTTCTGGATGCTTTCTATCTTATTTTGTAATTGGGTTAGCATTGCTATTATCATATTATTCTGTAATATTTATATACTATCACTTTTTCCCGGAAATTCATCTTTGTTATATCCAACATTTATGCTAGGGTCACTGAATCTGTAATTGGATTCTACGTATTTAATTGCTTCTTGGTAGTATTTGTTTTCAAAACTCATTAGCTTAGTATTAAATTTTTTATTTCCTCTAACATTTTCTCAATTTGTTGTATTTGTTTTTCAAATTGATTTTTATCTTTTTCCGTTTGTTCTTTTAATTCCATTATTAATTTTCTGGAATGTGCTTCTATATCTTTGGGTTTGTTTTCTTCTATTAAATTTTTTAAGTTTACTATATCGTTTTTATTTGGAAATTCTTTTAATTTTATTACTTTGAATTTGTCAGTTAGTTTTTTCAAAGTTATTTCTATGTTGTCTATTTTGTATAAGTTTAATTTTAAATACTCTTGGTTGTTTGAGATTTGTTTTAGTAACTTGTTCTTCTCAATTATGCCTTCTAATACAAGTTGCATCAAGTTATAATGTTTTTCATTATAGAGATTTAAGTTTTCACTTAGTTCTATGATTAAGTCTGTGAGTGAATTCATATGTTCTATTTCTAAGTGCAGTTTATGTTTGTAATCTGTTTCTCTGATATAACATATGTGTTTTTGTTTGTCTAATGTAATAATTCTTTTTATTGGATTATTAATTTCTAAATTTAAATAATTGAATTTAATATAATTCATTGGGCCAAGAAATCTTCTCAGCTCTGATACCAAAAAGAGAGGGGGGTGAGCGAGAAAAGATAGCGTTTAGATATATGCTGCTGCTCAAGATGTTTTTTTTTGCAGTATTATTTTGGTAATGTTCTATCCAAGTATTATTTCTGAGTGCAGTTTATGAAAATTTCATAGGAAAAAATATTCTTCTAGACATTACATTCTTAGGAAAGTGTATGTCCAAATATACTCCAAAAATAAAAATAAAGTTAGACAAAGTCATAGAAGCCTTAAATTCAACAGGCATAAGTTTCATAAAACCAATGGAAATAGATTCTTCTATTCTTGCTGGTCATGAATGGAATATAGAAAATCCGAATAATACAACAGCAACATTAAAACCAAACAATGCTGTAACATATAATAACCTAAATAAATCTATGTCCATAAGGTTTAGAGATTATGGACCTTCAAACCAACAAGAAATAGAAACAGATGAAGAAGCTGATGAATTGAACAAAAGAATTAATGGATAAAATTATATATCCAAAGGAACTTGGAATGGTTCTTGAACCATCTGAAATATATGAACTAGAATAAACTCTAAGGTCAACAAACCAAATAAATGAAAATACTTTTGTTTATATTGATGATGAAAACAATGTAAGAACAAGGGAAGTATATAATCTAGACGACTTCTTGGAGAATTCCCAAAAGGCAGATAATGCAATACAACAAAGTATACTAAATGATATAATATCAGAATTCACAGAACACATAGACTTAGCTGACCATGAGGAAAGTGGGAGCTCAGGGATTTCATATCCTAATAAAAACCAAGAAATAATGCCTTACACATTAGGACAACCCCCTAGACAACCAGTTGAACCATATACAAATGAAAATAAAAACCTAAGAACAATAGGTAAAAGGTTACCTAATGAAACAACTTTTTTTAAAGACAATGCAGTAATACTAAATGTCACAGAATGCCATCCCCAGTTACTAGATACATATCTAGAACAATGGACTGCTGCTATAGCAAGAGATTATGCAGCAAGGCATACAAACATAAATTCTGGTGAAGAAATGATCAGAATTGCTGAAAACTACTTAGGAGATATAGCCAAAGCCATATGGGAAGGCTATAAACAAAGTTTTCCTGAAGAAATAAACAATCTAATAATACAAGGAAGTAATATTTACAACTTCGCTTACACCATGCACAGAATAATAACAGGAAGAGACGTAAATACAGGAGTAACCATAAGGCAACAAGAAGCCATGAGAGATTTAGAACAAATCCAATTGTTAGATTGGAAATACATAATAAAATTCTTAAAAGAATTCTTACATTACGCAACTATTTCAGGGAATTATTACAGTGCTGAAATAGGAAATAGACTCTTTTTCAAACTACCAGGTGATTTAGGAAAAGAAATACATAAATCTTGGATAGAACATTACCAAAATAATACTGCAAATATCCCTAAAGGATATGATATTATTGGAATAAGAATAACACATATTATTTCTGAACTAAAAAAGAAATGTACCTATATACAAATACAAAGAGAATTAAAACAAAAAAATTACGGATTTTGTGGACAAATATATACTCCACAGCAATATGGATCAAGAAATTACAACATAGATAGAAAACCTAAGTTTAAAAAGAGGTATACAAAAAAATATTATTTAAGAAAATCAAATGCCAAAAAACCTTATCTTAACAAAGAAAGACATGTTAGAAAATATAATCCAAGAAAAACATACACAAATACAATCACATGTTTTGCTTGTAATGAAAAAGGACATTTATCTTCCTCATGTCCAAAAAGACATAACTTATTTACTAGAGAATCTAACCTTATAGATTCAGTCAAAGAAGATTTGATTGAAATTGCTTCTGATGTTTCAGAAACTTCTACAATATATTCTATAATATCCTTAGAAGGATTACAGGAACAAGAACAAATACAAACATCAAATTACACCTTAATTGATGAATTAACAGATTTTCAAGAAAACATACCACATGAATACTTACTAAATATTGTAAACAAAGAATTATGCGAACATAATTTCAAACATAAAATGGGAACAGATACCACGAAATGTGAGTTCTGTCCTTGGTACCCTGCTTTTGATAAAAGATTTAAATTTATAGAATGCACAATGGAAATATGCCATGTATGTGCAAAGAACAAATTTGATATAGATTTACCCAGAGAAAATAAGCCTGTTTACACAGATAAAAATAAGATAAATGAAGAAAGAATTAAAATACTTGAAGAACGAACAAATAATATTGAAATAGAAATAGAAGAAATAAAAGAAAAAATTATAACCTTAGGCAAAAGAAATGAGATTATTCATGATATACCCACACCATATGAAAATAATAACAATTTAAATAACATTGACACACCAATACAAATTCCACTAATATGTAATTCAGGAAACCTAAAAGAATTACGTATCCCAACAAAGCTAAATATAAAAGGATTAGAAATACAGATATTAGCCTTTATAGACACAGGAGCTACTAGTTCAACCATTTGTTCTAGTCTCATACCTTACAAATACGTAACAAAAGCAGATAAGCCAAAACAAAGTATCCAATTTGATGGAACTACCAATATTATTACAAATATTGTTAAAAATATAAACATAAGCTTCACAAATACATGTGGAGAGTGGTCTCCATATTACAACATAAAACAACTATGGGTTTTAGAATTAAACCTAGAAGGAATAAAACTAATCCTAGGATTAGACTTCTTATTAAATGACAACGGCAGTTTTGCATTTAATAAAGATTATATACAAATTTCAAAAAAAACTACACTAACCCCAATTCTATCAGAATATGCACTTGAGAAGCGTGGTGGAAAAACAGAACATAAAAGCGACAATAAAAGAGACAACGAAACATGTAATTTCCCCATACCAGGACAATGCAAAAACTACGAAAATATACACATAATTACAGAAAAGGAAAATGAAGAATTTATACAAGAGAATTCTAAAAATTATGAATATAAAAGAAAAGGATTTATTAAAGATGTCCAAATTATAAATCCAAGGGACATAAGCAGATTGTTATTAACAATAGATGACATAGACCAACTAATCTCTAAACTAGAAAAATAGAAATTATAGGAGAAAAACCATTAAAATACTGGAACAGAGACTCTATACAATGCAAATTAGATATAATCAACCCTGATTTAACTATAAAAACAGGATCTCCAAAATATGATACTTGGATCATGGAAGAATTCAAGATGCATATAAAAATTTTGACAAACCTAAATATTATTAGAAAAACAGATTCAAGACATAGGACAGCAACATTTATTGTCCAAAAGGAATCTGAAAGAAAACGCGGCCAATCTAGAATGGTCATGAACTACACTAGATTAAATGATAATACTCATGAAGATGGATATTGCATTCCTAATAAAGATGTATTAATAAATAAAATACAAGGATCAAATTGGTTCTCCAAATTTGATTTAAAATCAGGATTCTGGTAAGTAAAAATGCATCCTGAATCTATACCTTGGACTGCATTTACATGCAGTGAAGGACATTATGAATGGTTAGTAATGCCATTTGGCTTAAAAAATGCACCACAAATATTCCAAAGAAAAATGCATAATGTTTTCCAAAATTGCAACAAATACACTTGTGTATACATAGATGATATTCTTGTATTTTCTAAAACTAAGCAAGAACATATATCACATTTGTATACTGTATTAAAACTTATAGAAGCACATGGATTAATTGTATCAAAGAAAAAGATAGAACTATTGAAAAATAATATAGAATTTTTAGGAGCCAAAATAGGCAAAGGAATTATAGAATTACAGCCACATATAGCTAGAAAAATTTTAGAGTTTCCAGACAAATTAGAAAGTTTGAAACAATTACAAGCCTTTTTAGGACTTGTAAATTATACAAGACCTTATATAAAAAATCTTTCAAAATACACTGGACCTCTTTATAACAAGGCAAGTCCAAAGGGCAACAGAGAATTTAACATAGAAGATATAAAACAAATCCAAGAAATAAAGAAATTAGCCCAAAACTTAAAACCTTTAAGTTTACCTTTACAGACAGAATATTTAATAATTGAAACAGATGGATCTTCCTTAGGATGGGGAGGAATATTATTAAGTAAAGATAACAAATATGAAAGTAAATCTACAGAAAAAATATGTAGATATACCTCAGGAACATACAAGGAAAAAGGATATATGACATCTTTAGAATATGAGATACTAGCCATAATATACGTTTTAGAAGCTTTTAAATTATTTATAATTTCCCAAAAAGAAATAACAATTAGAACAGATTGTGAATCAATTGTGAAATATACAGATAATAAAAAAGAAAAAGGAACCATAAATAACAGATGGTTAAAATTTAAACATGCCATATCGAATTGCGGAACTAACATTAATTGGGAACACATAAAGGGAAAAAATAACTTCTTGCCAGACCAATTGTCAAGATTACTAAAATAATATCATATATGCCCATCACTAACATTTATCTTGCAGAAATGGAGGAATTAAACCCATCCAAGCATTTGAAGATATATACTACAAACAAATTTCAGACAAAGACGAAAGTCACTGAAGACCAACAAATGATTCTAGACAATATCTGGAATATGAAGACTCCTCAAGAGTCAAACAAACAAAAATTGAGTGTTTTATACACTTTAGTACAAATGTTCACAAATGAGAAAAGAACAAAATATATCTACTATGGCCTGTTTACTGGCCCCGATGCTGGTATTTATACCACATGGGAACAAATGATCATTAAAATAAAATATCTTGAACAAAATCCCAGATATGGGAAACCACTATACAAAGGCTTCAACACTTTTGAAGCAGCTACAAATGAGTTACAAAAGGTCTTCGGAAAAGATTATATAATTTCTGAAGACATACAAAGTCTACAAAAAATTTCTTTGGGAAAACAAATCAAAGAAGAAAGCACTGAAACTTCTTCCTCTACAAATTTCAGACCACAAACTTCTTTTGCTACTATAACCAAAGCCAATCCCACAAAAATGACAAATCTTGGCAATCCCAAAAATGTCTACCAAAACACACCTCCGCCAAATGTAAACCAAAAACCTATAACTCTGCCTAACTTTCCAGAACAAATGACAAGGGAGTTGCACTTTATACAACACCCCGCTGAACTTTCTCCACAAGATTTCAATAAAATATGTGAATTTTTCTCACATATCTCCAAAACAAAAAATGAAGGACTACAAATAAAATGGGATATCATGAGAAATACAAATATCCCATGTACAAAAAGATTTCCCTCTTGTCCACAAATAACCCATGACTGCTCATGCACGATATCCTGTGCAGTCCCACAAATCACCCTCAATCTCACAAAATATAAATACCTAACCCAAGGAAACTTCATATTTGACCCAAATATGTTATTAAATTATGGGCTTATTAAAAGAATCTATTTTGATGAATGGATTCAAGAAGATCTTCCAGAACCTTTTGGAAGTATAATAGAACAACTAACAAATATACTAGCAACTGACGTTTATATGGACTTCACGTCCACACCTCCACATTTTGGAAAGAATATTTTCGAACCCACAAAACACACTGTCCACATCAGGGCAAAATTCCTAGATCCAGATTATGAAGAATGGATAGGGGAAAATAATCCAGAAAAAATGGATTATATAAAAATCAAAGAACAGACTTATGAAAGGTACAGAGCCCTCAAAATAGTGGAAGAAGACGATTGGAACAACAAAGGCTCTTACTTATATGCTGAGACCCCCACAACAAAAATATTCATCACAAAAGCATTGAGGGATCAAGGGATAAATTACAGAAATTTTGATATATTTCATCCAAAGCCCTCAATGATAAAAAACTACAAAAGAGAAAAACAAAGAAAAAGGAACAACGAAGACAAAGAAGACGTCGAATCAACCAATATGTCCACCGACGAAAATTGATTTGACAAAAGGAACCACAAAGTCACCTACTTTTCTCAGTGGGAATCCCCTTTAAAGGAAGGATGTGACTTTAGTGCCCACTATCCAGAATAAAACAAATGTAAAGATATGAGTATTATTTTTCTTTCTTTGAGTGGAAGGCATCTTTTATTTTTCTTGACAGTTGTTTGTATCTTTTTTATGATTGCTCCATCTATATAAGGAGCCTGCCTTGTATGTAAAGATTATCGAATCACTAGTATTGTATCATATCGTGAAAATAATATAAGCTTTGTGTTAATGGCTGCCTTCTCCAAAATCTCTTCTTCTTCTCCAAGGTTTATGAGTAACTAAACATTAAGTCAGAGCTAAGGAAAGAAAGGATACAAGACTGCTTCAGCTATGTAAGTTATTTTGTTTTACCATTACTTTTTTCGTTAATATTATGATCACTATGTTAAAATGACTATGATCTTTTTAGACAATTGACACCAGTTGCTATAAGCTTAATAAGTATTTCCAACAGACGTAAATCCGTTAGTCGAAAGAAGTACCGTGTGAGGGAAAAAAGTAGACGCTTAGGATGATGACAAGGTGAGGAAAAATGATTTAAGATATAGGGTTCTGGTAAAGGTTTTAAAAGGTTTCATGGAGATTTTTGACAAACCTGAAAATAATATTAATGATAAATCAGTATGGCAACATAAGAAATACATAATGCTCATAAGCAGAATTGTATCTTAGTATTTCCAAAAGCTTTGACTACTTTCTCTAACTTAAACAACCAATCTTTCATAAAAAGGAGAAACAACTAAAATGGAAAAATTACAGCAATATTTAGAAAATAAATTTATGATGAATATAATAAACATTATGAAAAACAATACAGACCTTACAGAAAACCAAAAACACCAAATAATAAGCATTTTCAAACAAAAATATTCACACGAGTTGATCAGTATTTATGACTGTGAAACAAGTTTAACTGAAATATATAATAACTTTAATATCTGGAGAGAACCTGGAAACATAGCACTAACACCCAGATTTGTTAAAGAATTTTATAGAGAGTGGCAAAATTACTTAGAAACAAAAAATAAAGCAGATTACAACATAACAGAAAATAATAACTGGGAAATTAAAAATGAACGATCTTCCAAAAATTGAGAATATAGAATCCCTACAGAACTATTTAGAACAAAAATTTATGACTAAACTCATGATTGTTCTAAAGCAAACAGAACTAAACGAAGACCAGCAATATAATATTGCAAAGATATTTAGACATAACTATACAGAAAAACTCATCAACCTTGATGATGAACCTAAGATAAACAAAAAGGAAGTAATAAAAAATCTTGGAAATACTTATTTCGTATTTGATACTAAAAATCCAAAGATGAAGATTACCAACAGAATGTTAGATCTATATGTTAAAGAACATTATGAACAGATTAGACAAGAAATACTTAGAGAAAACAGGGAATGGTTTAATAAATCCCTAGACTTGACAACTTACATAGATATAGATTATTGGTATGAAGATGAGTCATATAATGAGTTTTATTAAAGAGGAATACTACAAGGACTTGAACAAAAAATTAGAAGACTCTGAACTAAGAATGAAAAGGTTCCTAATTCCTAGTTCAAATACTCCTACTTGCTGCACCATTGGGTATTATACTTTCATGCTGCCAGCAAGGTAGTCAAAATATGAAGAGACACGTACAAGAATACTACATATTACACGAAATAATAAACCACACTGTAATATTTATAGCATGTTATGCTTTGGGATATTACATACAAGTTTTTACAAAACATTTAGTTGAAATGTGGTTTACCACAATAAAAAAAAAACATCTCGAGCAGCAGCATATATCTAAACGCTATCTTTTCTCGCTCACCCCCTCTCTTTTTGTTCAGAAATAATATGTGTTATTATTATTCCAATATTATCATATCCTTTAGGGATATTTGCAGTATTATTTTGGTAATGTTCTATCCAAGATTTATGTATTTCTTTTCCTAAATCACCTGGTAGTTTGGAAAAGAGTCTATTTCCTATTTCAGCACTGTAATAATTCCCTGAAATAGTTGCGTAATGTAGCTCTAATATCTGTATTATAAAGGCTAATATCTGTATTTCTAATCCTTTTATATTTAGCTTTGTTGGGATACGTAATTCTTTTAGGTTTCCTGAATTACATATTAGTGGAATTTGTATTGGTGTGTCAATGTTATTTAAATTGTTATTATTTTCATATGGTGTGGGTATATCATGAATAATCTCATTTCTTTTGCCTAAGGTTATAATTTTTTCTTTTATTTCTTCTATTTCTATTTCAATATTATTTGTTCGTTCTTCAAGTATTTTAATTCTTTCTTCATTTATCTTATTTTTATCTGTGTAAACACATCTCGAGCAGCAGCATATATCTAAACGCTGTCTTTTCTCGCTCACCCCCCTCTCTTTTTGGTATCAGAGCTGAGAAGATTTCTTGGCCCAATGAATTATAATAAATTCAATTATTTAAATTTAGAAATTAATAATCCAATAAAAAGAATTATTACATTAGACAAACAAAAACACATATGTTATATTAGAGAAACAGATTACAAACATAAACTGCACTCAGAAATAGAACATATGAATTCACTCACAGACTTAATCATAGAACTAAGTGAAAACTTAAATCTCTATAATGAAAAACATTATAACTTGATGCAACTTGTATTAGAAGGCATAATTGAGAAGAACAAGTTACTAAAACAAATCTCAAACAACCAAGAGTATTTAAAATTAAACTTATACAAAATAGACAACATAGAAATAACTTTGAAAAAACTAACTGACAAATTCAAAGTAATAAAATTAAAAGAATTTCCAAATAAAAACGATATAGTAAACTTAAAAAATTTAATAGAAGAAAACAAACCCAAAGATATAGAAGCACATTCCAGAAAATTAATAATGGAATTAAAAGAACAAACGGAAAAAGATAAAAATCAATTTGAAAAACAAATACAACAAATTGAGAAAATGTTAGATGAAATAAAAAAGTTAATACTAAGCTAATGAGTTTTGAAAACAAATACTACCAAGAAGCAATTAAATACGTAGAATCCAATTACAGATTCAGTGACCCTAGCATAAATGTTGGATATAACAAAGATGAATTTCCGGGAAAAAGTGATAGGATACAAATATTACAAAATAATATGATAATAGCAATGCTAACCCAATTACAAAATAAGATAGAAAGCATCCAGAAACAAATGTTTGATATATACAAAAATGGTAAAGAACAGGAATTTGAAATAAACAAACTCACAGAAAGCTTACAAAAAATGAATTTAGGACCTAATGATCCTACAACACATATAACAAGTAAAAAGACTAAAATCAATTTTCTAATGTATAAGAAACTTGATCAAATATGAACAATAGAAGATTGTCTTTTACAGGTCCATCTAGAACCTTAACAGATAGACCTACAGAATCAAACAGCTTATCATCCATGGGATGGATTGAAAATATATTAAGAAGATCCAATAATACACAAAATCAGTTAGAAGAAATAATAAATTTAGAAAGGGATATAGAAATATTTTCAAATAACCAATTAGATGCTCTAAATCCTAGAGAAATATATAGATTAGGCCTATTTACAACGGTAACAGGATTGTATAGACACCATAGGGAAGAAATACTTTCTATTCCAGATGGAAGTCAACAGGTATTAAGTTTAATGTCACAAGAAGCTATAAAACAATTAAAAATACAGAAATACAAACTAATGCATCTAGGACTTATAGTCATAGGCATAAGAGGATTAGTTAGACAAAAAATTGGAACTAAATTATTATTACTACTTATAGACGATAGACACCAAGATATGGATAAAGCAATATTTGGAATGATGGAAGTAGACATGAACAATAACATAGGTATTGTTTATATAGCTCCAAATTTAAAATGACATTAAATGATTTTTACAAACACATAAAAATTATAATACAAACAAAGGGATTTGAAAATTTCATAGGAAAAAATATTCTTCTAGACATTACATTCTTAGGAAAGTGTATGTCCAAATATACTCCAAAAATAAAAATAAAGTTAGACAAAGTCATAGAAGCCTTAAATTCAACAGGCATAAGTTTCATAAAACCAATGGAAATAGATTCTTCTATTCTTGCTGGTCATGAATGGAATATAGAAAATCCGAATAATACAACAGCAACATTAAAACCAAACAATGCTGTAACATATAATAACCTAAATAAATCTATGTCCATAAGGTTTAGAGATTATGGACCTTCAAACCAACAAGAAATAGAAACAGATGAAGAAGCTGATGAATTGAACAAAAGAATTAATGGATAAAATTATATATCCAAAGGAACTTGGAATGGTTCTTGAACCATCTGAAATATATGAACTAGAACAAACTCTAAGGTCAACAAACCAAATAAATGAAAATACTTTTGTTTATATTGATGATGAAAACAATGTAAGAACAAGGGAAGTATATAATCTAGACGACTTCTTGGAGAATTCCCAAAAGGCAGATAATGCAATACAACAAAGTATACTAAATGATATAATATCAGAATTCACAGAACACATAGACTTAGCTGACCATGAGGAAAGTAGGAGCTCAGGGATTTCATATCCTAATAAAAACCAAGAAACAATGCCTTACACATTAGGACAACCCCCTAGACAACCAGTTGAACCATATACAAATGAAAATAAAAACCTAAGAACAATAGGTAAAAGGTTACCTAATGAAACAACTTTTTTTAAAGACAATGCAGTAATACTAAATGTCACAGAATGCCATCCCCAGTTACTAGATACATATCCAGAACAATGGACTGCTGCTATAGCAAGAGATTATGCAGCAAGGCATACAAACATAAATTCTGGTGAAGAAATGATCAGAATTGCTGAAAACTACTTAGGAGATATAGCCAAAGCCATATGGGAAGCCTATAAACAAAGTTTTCCTGAAGAAATAAACAATCTAATAATACAAGGAAGTAATATTTACAACTTCGCTTACACCATGCACAGAATAATAACAGGAAGAGACGTAAATACAGGAGTAACCATAAGGCAACAAGAAGCCATGAGAGATTTAGAACAAATCCAATTGTTAGATTGGAAATACATAATAAAATTCTTAAAAGAATTCTTACATTACGCAACTATTTCAGGGAATTATTACAGTGCTGAAATAGGAAATAGACTCTTTTCCAAACTACCAGGTGATTTAGGAAAAGAAATACATAAATCTTGGATAGAACATTACCAAAATAATACTGCAAATATCCCTAAAGGATATGATAATATTGGAATAAGAATAACACATATTATTTCTGAACTAAAAAAGAAATGTACCTATATACAAATACAAAGAGAATTAAAACAAAAAAATTACGGATTTTGTGGACAAATATATACTCCACAGCAATATGGATCAAGAAATTACAACATAGATAGAAAACCTAAGTTTAAAAAGAGGTATACAAAAAAATATTATTTAAGAAAATCAAATGCCAAAAAACCTTATCTTAACAAAGAAAGACATGTTAGAAAATATAATCCAAGAAGAACATACACAAATACAATCACATGTTTTGCTTGTAATGAAAAAGGACATTTATCTTCCTCATGTCCAAAAAGACATAACTTATTTACTAGAGAATCTAACCTTATAGATTCAGTCAAAGAAGATTTGATTGAAATTGCTTCTGATGTTTCAGAAACTTCTACAATATATTCTATAATATCCTTAGAAGGATTACAGGAACAAGAACAAATACAAACATCAAATTACACCTTAATTGATGAATTAACAGATTTTCAAGAAAACATACCACATGAATACTTACTAAATATTGTAAACAAAGAATTATGCGAACATAATTTCAAACATAAAATGGGAACATATACCACGAAATGTGAGTTCTGTCCTTGGTACCCTGCTTTTGATAAAAGATTTAAATGTATAGAATGCACAATGGAAATATGCCATGTATGTGCAAAGAACAAATTTGATATAGATTTACCCAGAGAAAATAAGCCTGTTTACACAGATAAAAATAAGATAAATGAAGAAAGAATTAAAATACTTGAAGAACGAACAAATAATATTGAAATAGAAATAGAAGAAATAAAAGAAAAAATTATAACCTTAGGCAAAAGAAATGAGATTATTCATGATATACCCACACCATATGAAAATAATAACAATTTAAATAACATTGACACACCAATACAAATTCCACTAATATGTAATTCAGGAAACCTAAAAGAATTACGTATCCCAACAAAGCTAAATATAAAAGGATTAGAAATACAGATATTAGCCTTTATAGACACAGGAGCTACTAGTTCAACCATTTGTTCTAGTCTCATACCTTACAAATACGTAACAAAAGCAGATAAGCCAAAACAAAGTATCCAATTTGATGGAACTACCAATATTATTACAAATATTGTTAAAAATATAAACATAAGCTTCACAAATACATGTGGAGAGTGGTCTCCATATTACAACATAAAACAACTATGGGTTTTAGAATTAAACCTAGAAGGAATAAAACTAATCCTAGGATTAGACTTCTTATTAAATGACAACGGCAGTTTTGCATTTAATAAAGATTATATACAAATTTCAAAAAAAACTACACTAACCCCAATTCTATCAGAATATGCACTTGAGAAGCGTGGTGGAAAAACAGAACATAAAAGCGACAATAAAAGAGACAACGAAACATGTAATTGCCCCATACCAGGACAATGCAAAAACTACGAAAATATACACACAATTACAGAAAAGGAAAATGAAGAATTTATACAAGAGAATTCTAAAAGTTATGAATATAAAAGAAAAGGATTTATTAAAGATGTCCAACTTATAAATCCAAGGGACATAAGCAGATTATTATTAACAATAGATGACATAGACCAACTAATCTCTAAACTAGAAAAAATAGAAATTATAGGAGAAAAACCATTAAAATACTGGAACAGAGACTCTATACAATGCAAATTAGATATAATCAACCCTGATTTAACTATAAAAACAGGATCTCCAAAATATGATACTTGGATCATGGAAGAATTCAAGATGCATATAAAATTTTTGACAAACCTAAATATTATTAGAAAAACAGATTCAAGACATAGGACAGCAGCATTTATTGTCCAAAAGGAATCTGAAAGAAAACGCGGCCAATCTAGAATGGTCATGAACTACACTAGATTAAATGACAATACTCATGAAGATGGATATTGCATTCCTAATAAAGATGTATTAATAAATAAAATACAAGGATCAAATTGGTTCTCCAAATTTGATTTAAAATCAGGATTATGGTAAGTAAAAATGCATCCTGAATCTATACCTTGGACTGCATTTACATGCAGTGAAGGACATTATGAATGGTTAGTAATGCCATTTGGCTTAAAAAAATGCACCACAAATATTCCAAAGAAAAATGGATAATGTTTTCCAAAATTGCAACAAATACACTTGTGTATACATAGATGATATTATTGTATTTTCTAAAACTAAGCAAGAACATATATCACATTTGTATACTGTATTAAAACTTATAGAAGCACATGGATTAATTGTATCAAAGAAAAAGATAGAACTATTGAAAAACAATATAGAATTTTTAGGAGCCAAAATAGGCAAAGGAATTATAGAATTACAGCCACATATAACTAGAAAAATTTTAGAGTTTCCAGACAAATTAGAAAGTTTGAAACAATTACAAGCCTTTTTAGGACTTGTAAATTATGCAAGACCTTATATAAAAAATCTTTCAAAATACACTGGACCTCTTTATAACAAGGCAAGTCCAAAGGGCAACAGAGAATTTAACATAGAAGATATAAAACAAATCCAAGAAATAAAGAAATTAGCCCAAAACTTAAAACCTTTAAGTTTACCTTTACAGACAGAATATTTAATAATTGAAACAGATGGATCTTCCTTAGGATGGGGAGGAATATTATTAAGTAAAGATAACAAATATGAAAGTAAATCTACAGAAAAAATATGTAGATATACCTCAGGAACATACAAGGAAAAAGGATATATGACATCTTTAGATTATGAGATACTAGCCATAATATACGTTTTAGAAGCTTTTAAATTATTTATAATTTCCCAAAAAGAAATAACAATTAGAACAGATTGTGAATCAATTGTGAAATATACAGATAATAAAAAAGAAAAAGGAACCATAAATAACAGATGGTTAAAATTTAAACATGCCATATCGAATTGCGGAACTAACATTAATTGGGAACACATAAAGGGAAAAAATAACTTCTTGCCAGACCAATTGTCAAGATTACTAAAATAATATCATATATGCCCATCACTAACATTTATCTTGCAGAAATGGAGGAATTAAACCCATCCAAGCATTTGAAGATATATACTACAAACAAATTTCAGACAAAGACGAAAGTCACTGAAGACCAACAAATGATTCTAGACAATATCTGGAATATGAAGACTCCTCAAGAGTCAAACAAACAAAAATTGAGTGTTTTATACACTTTAGTACAAATGTTCACAAATGAGAAAAGAACAAAATATCTCTACTATGGCCTGTTTACTGGCCCCGATGCTGGTATTTATACCACATGGGAACAAATGATTATTAAAATAAAATATCTTGAACAAAATTCCAGATATGGGAAACCACTATACAAAGGCTTCAACACTTTTGAAGCAGCTACAAATGAGTTACAAAAGGTCTTCGAAAAAGATTATATAATTTCTGAAGACATACAAAGTCTACAACAAATTTCTTTGGGAAAACAAATCAAAGAAGAAAGCACTGAAACTTCTTCCTCTACAAATTTCAGACCACAAACTTCTTTTGCTACTATAACCAAAGCCAATCCCACAAAAATGACAAATCTTGGCAATCCCAAAAATGTCTACCAAAACACACCTCCGCCAAATGTAAACCAAAAACCTATAACTCTGCCTAACTTTCCAGAACAAATGACAAGGGAGTTGCACTTTATACAACACCCCGCTGAACTTTCTCCACAAGATTTCAATAAAATATGTGAATTTTTCTCACATATCTCCAAAACAAAAAATGAAGGACTACAAATAAAATGGGATATCATGAGAAATACAAATATCCCATGTACAAAAAGATTTCCCTCTTGTCCACAAATAACCCATGACTGCTCATGCACGATATCCTGTGCAGTCCCACAAATCACCCTCAATCTCACAAAATATAAATACCTAACCCAAGGAAACTTCATATTTGACCCAAATATGTTATTAAATTATGGGCTTATTAAAAGAATCTATTTTGATGAATGGATTCAAGAAGATCTTCCAGAACCTTTTGGAAGTATAATAGAACAACTAACAAATATACTAGCAACTGACATTTATATGGACTTCACGTCCACACCTCCACATTTTGGAAAGAATATTTTCGAACCCACAAAACACACTGTCCACATCAGGGCAAAATTCCTAGATCCAGATTATGAAGAATGGATAGAGGAAAATAATCCAAAAAAATGGATTATATAAAAATCAAAGAACAGACTTATGAAAGGTACAGAGCCCTCAAAATAGTGGAAGAAGACGATTGGAACAACAAAGGCTCTTACTTATATGCTGAGACCCCCACAACAAAAATATTCGTCACAAAAGCCTTGAGGGATCAAGGGATAAATTACAGAAATTTTGATATATTTCATCCAAAGCCCTCAATGATAAAAAACTACAAAAGAGAAAAACAAAGAAAAAGGAACAACGAAGACAAAGAAGACGTCGAATCAACCAATATGTCCACCGACGAAAACTGATTTGACAAAAGGAACCACAAAGTCACCTACTTTTCTCAGTGGGAATCCCCTTTAAAGGAAGGATGTGACTTTAGTGCCCACTATCCAAAATAAAACAAATGTAAAGATATGAGTATTATTTTTCTTTCTTTGAGTGGAAGGCATCTTTTATTTTTCTTGACAGCTGTTTGTATCTTTTTTATGATTGCTCCATCTATATAAGGAGCCTGCCTTGTATGTAAAGATTATCGAATCACTAGTATTGTATCATATCGTGAAAATAATATAAGCTTTGTGTTAATGGCTGCCTTCTCCAAAATCTCTTCTTCTTCTCCAAGGTTTATGAGTAACTAAACATTAAGTCAGAGCTAAGGAAAGAAAGGATACAAGACTGCTTCAGCTTTGTAAGTTCTTTTGTTTTACCATTACTTTTTTCGTTAATATTATGATTGTGACGACCGCCCATGACCCCTGCACCGAATCTAGAGATAGAGCGCTGTAAAGTGTGCCCGGCGACCATGGACGATTGTCAAGGTAAGATTAAAACAACAGGATCTATCGTATTACTCACAGCGCATGGACAAAATACAATAGAACATATGTATAGTGAAGCTTTACAGAATAAAATGACATCATATAAAACTCCATAATAGTTGAATACAAGCATCCACATAGTCAATACATCAAGCCTCACTACAAATCTCTCAGAGAATACAAAACAGCGGAATATCCAGTACATATAATAAGAAGATAACATGCAATCCTCCAGCTCGTCTTCGATATCAGCATCGTGAAAAGAGAACAGCACCTGTCACCTGCTACCTAGTCTGCCCGTCCCAAAATGGACGAACAGCCCAAGGCAATAAGAATTAAAACATAAAGCCTTGAGTCAGACAACAGTCTTAGTGAGCAGTAAATTAACTAACAACATACCAAAAGAGCATAAAGGAAAAGGAATAGGAATACAACCCTCCCACTCCAACCTCATTCTACAGTGATAGCCCCCAGACACACACTAAACAGAAGCAAACATAGCAGAGCATACAATTTAAAGTAAAGCTACTATCACTCGAGTCAAGGGCGATGTTTTCCAAGTACCAAGGCCTAAATCAGATAAGCACCCAGAAAATACCGCTCTTGAGTCCGAATGACGATACAACCAAACATCCATGACTCTAGCTATCACTGTTATCATTGCTTCGATATCACCGTTAATTGAATGACCGGCACATTCTTTCAGCCGTCCGTCAAGGGCTAATGAAAACCCCGGTTCTAGACATAACTCCCGCACGTCGTCGCAGCCCGTGCCTAGGACTATCGAATCTGCCCAGAGTACTCGACCATCAACAGTTGGCCGTTGGGACTATCGAATCTGCCCAAACGTACCCTTGCTTAGAGCATGCTAGAACCTTCAACAACGATGTTATCCAAGCCTCCTAGTCATCCTCCTCGACGACTATTCTCATATCCATTCATTATCTTCAACTCGAATCATATCACCGAGTTATCAACATGCTTGGAATGATCCCGTCTGGATTAGACCAAGTCTTCATCATATGATTGCTTCGCTTCATTACATCCTCGCAAAGCCTCATCTCATCATCACATCATCAAATCTATGCATAAGAGCTTCATCATCCCGCTACATATGCCACGAGCAGCTTTTCCAATTCAAGAGCCTTTCCCTTAGCTTTTGAATCATCTTCGATCTAATCTAATCATCAATCATCTAGTTCATAACAATCAATCAAATCAAACATCAATCCAAGCAATCAAGCATTCAAATATGATCTAAGTAGACAATTATAACAATAATGGCATTTTCGTAATTAAAGAGTTGAAAGTCCAATAAGCATGAAAACATGGATTATATCTCTACAAACTTGATGAATGAACTTGCATAGGTTAACATATGATAAAATGGATGTAACATCATCATGAACAATGGATCTATATGGATCTACACATAGGATGAAGAAAATGCATGGAAATCACTAATTTAACACCAAATTGAGCCAACAATCCGATCTACTCCTTTGGATCCGTGTGAGAGATAATCACCACTCACCAAATCACCTAAACAATCCAAAAGATATCAACTTCAGATCTGGACAGCGAAGAACTAAGCTAGATCCGACAAGATCTCACTTCAAACGATGAAATCTCTCTTGAAAAGATGAAGATCTTCAATCTTGATCTTCGATTTGGATGGATGGAAGCACTAGATTAGAGTGGAGAAAAGAAGTGAAGAAGTGTAGAAGTCGAGCTCTCAAAATGGCAGCACTTCGTCGCTTCAAAATCCGGATCCCAAAAAGTGAGAACAACCCCTCCTATTTATAGCTGAAAACTGCTCTAAGTCGTAACTCGGCTATCTCCCTAGGTCGTTTCCGACCTAAGCCTCTCCGACCTAACGACTTAGCCAGACCCAGCGACTCATCGCACGCGCGACCTAACCTCTTACGCGCTTAGCGACCTAACAGGCCTCCCCATCTTACGACCTAACAATGTTACGACCTAACACTTAACTCCTAGGTCGCTTTCGTCTTAAAGCATAGGCTACGACCTAACACTTAAACTATCTAAGCGACTTAACAACCTACGACTCAGTTGGGTTGCGACCTAACAACTTAGGCTCCTACGCGACCTAACACATGTCGACCTAAAACAACATACGACCTAACAGTTAGATCCACGCGACCTAACACTTAAACTATTCTAGCGACCTAACAACTCACGCGACCTACGACTCAGCAAACTCGCGACCTAACACACACGCGACCTAACCATCTTAGGTCGTCTACGACCTAACCCAACACAGATCTAACGACCTAACTACGCTAACACTTAGGTCGGTCAATCCCATAGGTCGCTAACTCTTATAGGTCGCAAACCGCTTATTCCCTAAGTCGTTAACTCTACTAGGTCGCTAACTCGAACTGCCGACCTAACACTTAGGTCGCTCACACATTTTCTTAGGTCGCCAGAACCTCTTAAGTCGGTCACGACTTAACCCCTTAGGTCGCCTACGACCTAACCAAAGCCAACAACTAGTCTTCCTTAAGTCGGTCAGTCTTTAGGTCGTTAACTCGCCCTGCCGACCTAATTACTAAACTAAATCCTAGGTTGCACAATTCTATAGGTCGCTCCAACTAACCCACGACCTAACACTAACTCGCCGAAGTCCTTAACTCGGTCACGACTTAGCTCTTAGGTCGTCCACGACCTAGGACTTAGACAAATTTCCACAAAAATCTGAAATGACTTAAAAATGCAAAAATTCCAGATTTTGACGAACTTGTCGATCCGTAAAAATACGGGTCGTTACATTCTCTCCCCCTTAGGAATTTCGCCCCCGAAATTCCAAGCAATCAAAACTATTCTGTACGCCTACCATCCATAGCAATCAACAAACCATGCATCCAATTCTAACTTAGCGTACAGAATTCTAAAATTAGAACAAGTTACAATATCGTGAGATGACACGACACCTTAGGGCCATACCTTGAAGAGTTCAGGATGAGCTGCTTTCATCCTCTCTTCCACCTCCCACGTACAGTCGTTATCATCTTCACTCCATTGTATCTTGAGCAACTTAACTACCTTCCTCCTAAGCTGTTTCGTGTCGGTTTCAACAACACGAAGCGGCTTACGAGGTCTTCTATCAACTGGATCAACTTCTAAGTCTTCACAGCTATCAGCAGAAACCACTGTTCTCGAGTCGTGCACATACTTCCGTAGATATGATACATGAAAAACATTGTGCACACTCGACATCTTCTCTGGTAACTCCAATCTGTAAGCGAGCTTTCCAATTCGCTCGATAATCGGGAATGGTCCAACAAATCTCGGAGTCAATTTTCCTTTCTTCCCGAATCGGATAACATTCTTCAGTGGAGAAATCTTCACAAAAACCATATCTCCTACGTCGAATTCCAAATCCTTTCGACGCTTATCAGCATAACTCTTCTGACGGTCTTGGGCTGCCTTCATTCGTTGCCGAATGATCTCTATGCAATCCGAAGTCTGTCGAATCATCTCTGGCCCAAGTATCAGCTTTTCTCCAGTTTCCAACCAACATGTCGGAGAGTTACACGGTCTTCCATACAACGCCTCATACGGTGCCATACCAATGCTTGACTGGTAACTGTTGTTGTACGCAAACTCCACCAAATGAAGGTGATCTTCCCATGATCCTCCGAAATCCAAAACACATGCTCTGAGGAGATCTTCCAAAACTCGGTTGACTCTCTCGGTCTGACCATCTGTCTGAGGGTGATAAGCTGTACTCAAACACAACTCGGTTCCCAAAACTTCCTGGAAGCTCTTCCAAAATCCACTAGTGAACAATGGATCTCGATCGCTCACTATACTCTTCGGAATACCATGGAATCGAACTATCCACTTAACATACAACTCAGCCAACTTTGATGCAGTCCTAGTCGATCGAACAGGAATGAATCTAGCACTCTTAGTCAGACGATCCACAATGACCCAAATCCCGTCATTTCCCATTCTGGTTCTAGGCAATCCATCAATAAAATCCATCGACACTTGTTCCCACTTCCATGTAGGAACTTCTAAGGGCTGAAGCAATCCACTTGGCTTCTTCTGTTCGGCTTTAACCAACTGGCAATTCATACACTTGGAAATAAAATTTCCAACATCCTTCTTCATACCTTCCCAATAGTAGGTTCTCTTCATATCCCGATACATCTTATTTCCACCTGGATGAATTGTCAACCTCGAGTGATGACTTTCCTTCAGAACTTCACTCCTCAACTCATCTATATCGGGAACAACTAGTCGTCCTTGCTTCCGAAGCCAACCCTCTCGATCGACCTCGAATCCTTTATCCTTTTCTGGATCCAATCCAGATTCCAACTCACGGATAATCTTGACAAGCTTATCATCTCGCTTTTGGCTCTCACCAATCCTTTCCACAAGAGTGGGTCTTATTGATAAGTTTGCCAGCATCTCAGGTTCCAATTCGCATCTAGGCCTGAAGTCAAATCCAGCTAAATACTCGAGACTCTTCCATTCAGAAAACATGGCTCCCAATCCTGCATGTCTTCGACTTAACGCATCAGCCACTGCGTTACCTTTTCCCGGAGTATAAGCTATACCAAAATCATATGATGCCAAAAACTCTAGCCAACGTTGCTGCCGAAGATTCAAATCCTTTTGGGAGAAAAGATACTTCAACGACTTGTGATCCGTAAACAACTCGAATCGAACTCCCAACAGGTAATGTCTCCACATCTTCAGAGCAAATACAATCGCCGCCAATTCCAAATCATGAGTTGGGTAATTCCTTTCATGCGGCTTCAGTTGTCGACTGGCATACGCAACAACTTTATCCTTCTGCATCAGCACTGCTCCAAGTCCAGTACCACATGCATCGGTGTAAACCACCATCTCATCATTCCCACTTGGAATAGTCAAAACAGGAGCACTCGTCAGTCGCTCTTTCAGGATTCCGAAAGCTTGCTCACACTTAGCATCCCAACAGAACACTTGGTTCTTCTTCGTCAACCCTGTTAATGGTGCAGCTACCTTGGAGAAGTCTTTGATAAACCGTCGATAATATCCTGCTAATCCAAGAAAACTTCTCACATCTGATGCATTCTTAGGTCTAACCCAATCCTGGATTGCTGCCACCTTAGCGGGATCAACCGCTATCCCATTTCCAGAAATCACATGGCCTAAGAACCTCACTTCACTCTTCCAGAAGTGACACTTCGAAAACTTAGCCTTCAGCTGATGTTTCCGTAAGATCTCCAAAACAATACGCAAGTGCGTCTTGTGCTCTTCTTCCGTTCTGGAATAAATCAGAATATCATCCACGAACACAAGTACGAACTTGTTCAACTGATCTCTGAACACTCTATTCATAAGATCCACAAAATATGCTGGCGCGTTAGTCAATCCAAACGGCATTACCAGCCACTCAAAGAAACCGGATGGTGTCCTAAAAGCAGTCTTCGGCACACTATCCTTAGCCACTCTCAACTGGTGAAATCCCGTTGCCAAATCCATCTGAGAAAACACCTTGGCTTCGTGAAGCTGATCAAACAAGTCATCTATTCTCGGCAATGGATACTTGTTCTTCTTAGTCACCTTATTCAGCTCACGATAATCCACACACAATCTCAACGACCCATCTGCCTTGGTTGCAAACACAACTGGTGCACCCCACTCGGACACACTACGCCGAATGAATCCTTTCTGCAAAAGATCATCAACTTGCACCCTCAACTCCTGCTGTTCCCTAGGCGCCATCCGCCTAAGAGGCATCACAACAGGTCTGGCTCCTTCAACTAGATCTATACGAAACTCGATCTCTCTATGCGGCGGCAACCCCTTGACTTCGTCAAAGACATCCTCGAATCTATTTGCGATTGGCACTAAAGACAGTCCATCCCGTGGAACAACTAGCGAATACATGAAGCTCATGAAGACGCCTTCCTCATGCTTACATCGTATCACAATCTTTCGCCCTTCCACATTCTCGACTGTCACCTCCAGCCTCTCACAGTCAACCTTAGCCGCATACTTCCTAAGCCAGTCCATACCCAAAATAATTCCGAACCCCGCAAAGTTCAGAACAAAGCAATCACAAACAAAAGAGCAACCATGACTCGATACAACTAGACCACGGCATAACATACACAAACAAGACGAACCCCCAACTGGATTAGTCACAACCAATGGCCTATCAACAATATCCGGCTTCAAATCTAACCGGCCTACTAGTTCATTACAAACAAACGAATGCGAAGCTCCAGTATCAAACAAAACTCTAACTGGAACACCACATAGGAAAAGAGTACCTTGAACAACCACACTCTTTCCCTTCTCTTCAACAGTAGGAGCTTTCGAAGACGACGGAACAGCCCCCAAAGCATAGGCTTGCACAATCTGCCTGTCCTTCCTCGGTTCTGGACAATTCTTCCTGAAATGTCCTGGCTTGTCACAGTTGTGACACTTCATCGGTGCCTTCGGATTCTTACAATCCTTAGAGAAATGGCCCTTCTGCTGGCAATTGTAGCAAGTCACCTCGCCTTTCGGCTTCTTCTGGCCATCCTTACCCTTCTGCTGCTGCTGCTTCCTCTTCTGGTTTCCACCCTGCTGTGGTTTAGATTCTCCCTTGGTAACAGCAACAACAGGTCCTTCCTTAGGAAACAGACTCTCATGCCTAAGAGCTTTCTCCACAAGCTTCTCAAATGAATCGTCCAAGTGATCCACCAACTGTCTCCCAAGATAGCTATCCAAGCCGGTCACAAACTTCTCATTCTTCTGATAAGCGGATTCAATATATGACCGGGCATACTTGGACAAAGCTTCGAACTCAGAAACATACTCAAGAACTGATCTTCCACCTTGCTTGAGCTCCACAAACCTCTTGAACAGAACAGACTTCTGAGCTGTAGAAATGAACTTAGCTTCAAATCTGACTTGGAATTGCTCCCAAGTAATCTCTTCTTCCGGAGTAGTGATGGTAATAGAGTTCCACCAATCAGAAGCTCTACCTTGAAGCTGCCTTGATGCCAACTTCCTCTTAGTTGCATCATCAATTCCCAAATCACCAAAGATCCTTCTACAAGCATCTATCCATCTCTGGACTTCGATAGTAGATTCTGTTCCCAAGAAAACCTTCCCTCCAAGAGCAGTATAATCCTTGCACAGCTTAGCAAAATCCACTGGTTTCGGAGTTTGGACTTGAACTCCAACATCAACTGCCGCCCCCGGAACTGGTATCCTTCTCATGATCGAAGTCATCATAGCTTCGAACATGGCTGCATAATCAGCAGTCTCTTCAGTAGCGCGACCTTCCCTAGCAGCTGGTCTCCCTCTTCGACTCATTCTCAATATCTATAAAAAGGAATGATCAGAACATCTAGAGAAACAACTGCATAAAGGACTCAAACTCTACCAAACTACTATATTATATATAGTAATCATCCATCAAAATACAATTACGTCTCTCATACGTAGTTACTTCAGCGAGCGTTGGGTAAAATCGATTAACCAATGCTCTGATACCAAATGTGACGACCGCCCATGACCCCTGCACCGAATCTAGAGATAGAGCGCTGTAAAGTGTGCCCGGCGACCATGGACGATTGTCAAGGTAAGATTAAAACAACAGGATCTATCGTATTACTCACAGCGCATGGACAAAATACAATAGAACATATGTATAGTGAAGCTTTACAGAATAAAATGACATCATATAAAACTCCATAATAGTTGAATACAAGCATCCACATAGTCAATACATCAAGCCTCACTACAAATCTCTCAGAGAATACAAAACAGCGGAATATCCAGTACATATAATAAGAAGATAACATGCAATCCTCCAGCTCGTCTTCGATATCAGCATCGTGAAAAGAGAACAGCACCTGTCACCTGCTACCTAGTCTGCCCGTCCCAAAATGGACGAACAGCCCAAGGCAATAAGAATTAAAACATAAAGCCTTGAGTCAGACAACAGTCTTAGTGAGCAGTAAATTAACTAACAACATACCAAAAGAGCATAAAGGAAAAGGAATAGGAATACAACCCTCCCACTCCAACCTCATTCTACAGTGATAGCCCCCAGACACACACTAAACAGAAGCAAACATAGCAGAGCATACAATTTAAAGTAAAGCTACTATCACTCGAGTCAAGGGCGATGTTTTCCAAGTACCAAGGCCTAAATCAGATAAGCACCCAGAAAATACCGCTCTTGAGTCCGAATGACGATACAACCAAACATCCATGACTCTAGCTATCACTGTTATCATTGCTTCGATATCACCGTTAATTGAATGACCGGCACATTCTTTCAGCCGTCCGTCAAGGGCTAATGAAAACCCCGGTTCTAGACATAACTCCCGCACGTCGTCGCAGCCCGTGCCTAGGACTATCGAATCTGCCCAGAGTACTCGACCATCAACAGTTGGCCGTTGGGACTATCGAATCTGCCCAAACGTACCCTTGCTTAGAGCATGCTAGAACCTTCAACAACGATGTTATCCAAGCCTCCTAGTCATCCTCCTCGACGACTATTCTCATATCCATTCATTATCTTCAACTCGAATCATATCACCGAGTTATCAACATGCTTGGAATGATCCCGTCTGGATTAGACCAAGTCTTCATCATATGATTGCTTCGCTTCATTACATCCTCGCAAAGCCTCATCTCATCATCACATCATCAAATCTATGCATAAGAGCTTCATCATCCCGCTACATATGCCACGAGCAGCTTTTCCAATTCAAGAGCCTTTCCCTTAGCTTTTGAATCATCTTCGATCTAATCTAATCATCAATCATCTAGTTCATAACAATCAATCAAATCAAACATCAATCCAAGCAATCAAGCATTCAAATATGATCTAAGTAGACAATTATAACAATAATGGCATTTTCGTAATTAAAGAGTTGAAAGTCCAATAAGCATGAAAACATGGATTATATCTCTACAAACTTGATGAATGAACTTGCATAGGTTAACATATGATAAAATGGATGTAACATCATCATGAACAATGGATCTATATGGATCTACACATAGGATGAAGAAAATGCATGGAAATCACTAATTTAACACCAAATTGAGCCAACAATCCGATCTACTCCTTTGGATCCGTGTGAGAGATAATCACCACTCACCAAATCACCTAAACAATCCAAAAGATATCAACTTCAGATCTGGACAGCGAAGAACTAAGCTAGATCCGACAAGATCTCACTTCAAACGATGAAATCTCTCTTGAAAAGATGAAGATCTTCAATCTTGATCTTCGATTTGGATGGATGGAAGCACTAGATTAGAGTGGAGAAAAGAAGTGAAGAAGTGTAGAAGTCGAGCTCTCAAAATGGCAGCACTTCGTCGCTTCAAAATCCGGATCCCAAAAAGTGAGAACAACCCCTCCTATTTATAGCTGAAAACTGCTCTAAGTCGTAACTCGGCTATCTCCCTAGGTCGTTTCCGACCTAAGCCTCTCCGACCTAACGACTTAGCCAGACCCAGCGACTCATCGCACGCGCGACCTAACCTCTTACGCGCTTAGCGACCTAACAGGCCTCCCCATCTTACGACCTAACAATGTTACGACCTAACACTTAACTCCTAGGTCGCTTTCGTCTTAAAGCATAGGCTACGACCTAACACTTAAACTATCTAAGCGACTTAACAACCTACGACTCAGTTGGGTTGCGACCTAACAACTTAGGCTCCTACGCGACCTAACACATGTCGACCTAAAACAACATACGACCTAACAGTTAGATCCACGTGACCTAACACTTAAACTATTCTAGCGACCTAACAACTCACGCGACCTACGACTCAGCAAACTCGCGACCTAACACACACGCGACCTAACCATCTTAGGTCGTCTACGACCTAACCCAACACAGATCTAACGACCTAACTACGCTAACACTTAGGTCGGTCAATCCCATAGGTCGCTAACTCTTATAGGTCGCAAACCGCTTATTCCCTAAGTCGTTAACTCTACTAGGTCGCTAACTCGAACTGCCGACCTAACACTTAGGTCGCTCACACATTTTCTTAGGTCGCCAGAACCTCTTAAGTCGGTCACGACTTAACCCCTTAGGTCGCCTACGACCTAACCAAAGCCAACAACTAGTCTTCCTTAAGTCGGTCAGTCTTTAGGTCGTTAACTCGCCCTGCCGACCTAATTACTAAACTAAATCCTAGGTTGCACAATTCTATAGGTCGCTCCAACTAACCCACGACCTAACACTAACTCGCCGAAGTCCTTAACTCGGTCACGACTTAGCTCTTAGGTCGTCCACGACCTAGGACTTAGACAAATTTCCACAAAAATCTGAAATGACTTAAAAATGCAAAAATTCCAGATTTTGACGAACTTGTCGATCCGTAAAAATACGGGTCGTTACAATGATCACTATGTTAAAATGACTATGATCTTTTTAGACAATTGACACCAGTTGCTATAAGCTTAATAAGTATTTCCAACAGACGTAAATCCGTTAGTCGAAAGAAGTACCGTGTGAGGGAAAAAAGTAGACGCTTAGGATGACAAGGTGAGGAAAAATGATTTAAGATATAGGGTTCTGGTAAAGGTTTTAAAAGGTTTCATGGAGATTTTTGACAAACCTGAAAATAATATTAATGATAAATCAATATGGCAACATAAGAAATACATAATGCTCATAAGCAGAATTGTATCTTAGTATTTCCAAAAGCTTTGACTACTTTCTCTAACTTAAACAACCAATCTTTCATAAAAAGGAGAAACAACTAAAATGGAAAAATTACAGCAATATTTAGAAAATAAATTTATGATGAATATAATAAACATTATGAAAAACAATACAGACCTTACAGAAAACCAAAAACACCAAATAATAAGCATTTTCAAACAAAAATATTCACACGAGTTGATCAGTATTTATGACTGTGAAACAAGTTTAACTGAAATATATAATAACTTTAATATCTAGAGAGAACCTGGAAACATAGTACTAACACCCAGATTTGTTAAAGAATTTTATAGAGAGTGGCAAAATTACTTAGAAACAAAAAATAAAGCAGATTACAACATAACAGAAAATAATAACTGGGAAAATTAAAAATGAACGATCTTCCAAAAATTGAGAATATAGAATCCCTACAGAACTATTTAGAACAAAAATTTATGACTAAACTCATGATTGTTCTAAAGCAAACAGAACTAAACGAAGACCAGCAATATAATATTGCAAAGATATTTAGACATAACTATACAGAAAAACTCATCAACCTTGATGATGAACCTAAGATAAACAAAAAGGAAGTAATAAAAAATCTTGGAAATACTTATTTCGTATTTGATACTAAAAATCCAAAGATGAAGATTACCAACAGAATGTTAGATCTATATGTTAAAGAATATTATGAACAGATTAGACAAGAAATACTTAGAGAAAACAGGGAATGGTTTAATAAATCCCTAGACTTGACAACTTACATAGATACAGATTATTGGTATGAAGATGAGTCATATAATGAGTTTTATTAAAGAGGAATACTACAAGGACTTGAACAAAAAATTAGAAGACTCTGAACTAAGAATGAAAAGGTTCCTAATTCCTAGTTCAAATACTCCTACTTGCTGCACCCTTGGGTATTATACTTTCAAGCTGCCAGCAAGGTAGTCAAAATATGAAGAGACACGTACAAGAATACTACATATTACACGAAATAATAAACCACACTGTAATATTTATAGCATGTTATGCTTTGGGATATTACATACAAGTTTTTACAAAACATTTAGTTGAAATGTGGTTTACCACAATAAAAAAAAACATCTCGAGCGGCAGCATATATCTAAACGCTATCTTTTCTCGCTCACCCCCTTCTCTTTTTATGATTCTAATTAAATACCAGAGTATCATCTGTTAATCCATCTCCAACTGCGCCAAAGCTTTCGACATTAATTGGAATTCTACCTCTGTTACCCGTGCTTTTCCAATTAATGGTCGAGTAAAGTTCATTTACATCAAATATATCATTAACATTCTCTTCTTCGATTCTATGATCATCATCATCATGGTAGAAGTCTTGATCACTCACGGCAATGGAAATGCCCACATTAACTGTTGCCATTATAATCAACAAGAGCATAAGGTGGTTGTGCATGATGGATCAACAGACAATATTAAAAGTGTATAATGTGAGCTTGTAAAATATATATTTCATGGTTATATAGAGATTTGTTATATAACAGAGTGTGAGTATTATTACACGGCTTGGCTTTGAAGTGTTGATTAATTAGAAGGAATATACATATTGTGGTGGTGGTGGTGGTGACTTGAAGTGCAAGTGAATCAAATCATACAGATTTTGATACTTATAGCTACTACCTTTTTCATGTAAATATTCACATTTATGTAATTATAGCCTTTTGGTTTCTAATGCTTCACTCAATCTATTCGGAGAAAAGGCACAGATATTGGTTAAGTGTATGTTATGACAGTTTCGATATTTACCAATAGAACACGGCTTTATGTGTTTTTGGATAGCAGCACCTTGCCTATATGGAATTGTTTTATTTGATATTTAGTATATTGAAAATGACAGGGCTTTGTAGTTAGTTAATAGCTTTCATAAGAAATCAATTATGTAGTAGTCCAATTCCAAAGGAAATAACTTGGAAATTCTAAAATCAACCTGTTAATAATCAGCATACTTATATCTTAGGATTATCAGTAGAAGTTGAGGTATTATGCATTGTATATGGCTGCGGGTGGAAAGAATAATCTCGCATCATTAAAAATAATACATAGGTTGCCTTCATCATATGCATGGAATGGATTCAGATAATCTGTTCATGTGCACAAAGGTACATTTCATCTTCATTTGTTTGTTTAAGTAAAAATGAATGAATGGCAAAGGTAATGTTACAGCTTACAATCAGGATAAATGAGAGATGGATCTCGAATTTTCTCATATTCCTGGTACACATCGGATTCACGAACTTGGTTTGTCATGTCCCTCCATGGAATATTTGCCTTCTCAGCAGTACTTGGATAATAGCAACCACCAAAACAGTTCAGAGAAGGGGAGAATAGTAGTATACCAACATTATAAGATAAAATACAGTTTAAAGGGGAAAAAATGTAAGTACCTGATGAGAACCTGTCGAGCTCCGAGCTTCATTAGAGAATACAGAGGCTTGAAAGAGATGAGGGCTCATATATCAGTTTCATAGAGACCGCACATTCACAAATGAACACTTCAGTTTTACACTTATTCAGAATTTAAGTTCTAATCGTTATATTACTAACTAGTAGGCAAATTTAATGATAGAAGAAAATTATCTAACCTGCAATTTATTGCAGAGGGATTTGGTCTGATCATCATCTTTGCTTTTCATCTGCAACATTGACTTAATCTCCTCTATATCCCTACATATCCAAACATACATAACACAATTGTTACCGATCAATATTTGCTCACAAGCATTTCACATGATTAACAACAACAAAAAAACTAAAACTTGCTTTGTACTTTGTTTAGTAAGCTTTTAATGTCATTATTCACTTGAAGCAACGAATGATTTTCAATTAATTATAACTACTAAAAATTAAGCAGTTTTTTTAGCAGTAATTGAAGTTCTTTTTTTTAAGCAACTATGATTTTGTATACCTAGAATCAATGGTGCAGCAGTTATATTAATAATATTACAATTTACAAAAATTAGAATGTTATTTAGTTTGCAAAGAGAAGCCAAACGTTAACATGCCCCTGAAAATTGTTTTGCAGGCATTCAGTAAATATCATTAATAATTTACTGATCCACATGCACTTTCAACTATGCATGTATTTATTAAAGCACTGTTATTTAGTTTGCAGTGGTTCCACAAGCATTAATGTTCCACCAAAAAACGATATGAACAATTTGTTTACTGGCATTTAGAACTAGACAATGGAAACTCCTTATAAGAAGCTTGCGAAAGCACCTTAGAAGTAGAAATGACTTATGAAAAAATTTCACAAGTAATTCTAACCAAACAAATGACAAATAACTTTATGTTTTCAAGTATCACTTGTAGTAGCCAAACACCAGAACTTATTTTAACTTAAAGTAAAATTACATCCAAACGCTTCTACATAGAGGTTGCTATTGAAAACTACCTATAAGTTACCATTGAAAACTGATTTTTAGAATATTCAAAATAAGTTATTGGCAAACGGGCTTTTAAAGCACAAGGAACATAAAAATCGAACCTTGCAAATGGACATGAAATCAAAATCGGTTTCTCTATCGCCAATACCGACATGAGGCAACTCCTTCTCGACTTCATTCTCAAGTGCATTCCTCTTGCTTTCACCTACAAGAACTCCAGGTTTCATAACAAACCCAGTAGCCCTTCCAGTTTTAGAAACTTCAAGCTCAGTTCCTAACACTTTATCAGCTCCAAGAAAATTCTTTACAAATGGCCTTTGCTTTTCCTTCTTCAGCTAGTACCTGAAGAAACAAACACGTAACAAACCAGGTACCATGTTTATTTTACACTTCAAGGTCATACTATATTGTATAGAATCAGTTCAATATTATTGTCTTACTTTTAAGTGATAAATATAAAAAGGATGGAACTAATTCTACGCTATTCTTTACTAATTCCACACCCGCTATCACTAAGTAATTTTCTTCTTTCCTAAACAAATGGTGTGGATTTAGAACAGAGTGTGCATATAGCCCTGTCCATATAAGAATATGCATTTCTGAATATCAACTGCACCTACACCTACACCCAATAGAAACATAAAGGCTTAAAGCCCTAAATAGAACAGGCAAAATGCAAGTCCTGCATTCTTGACTAAGCTTCTCTTATTCTGTTCGCTGTAATAAACAGAACTGTGAAATACAGAAGTGCATTGGCAGCTTAGCACAACATTTAATATTATTCTAGTTACATTCCAGAAGAAAAAGGAGATCAAACTGAATTACCCCTACTCTTAATGGTTTCTTATGCATTGAATAAGTTTAATGGTACATTTAAAAGCTAGTTATAATTTTTTAAGCTATATTTAACCTTCAAATAAGTAAAAGTTTTATTCCACCTAACTGAATTATCGGAATCTAATTGTTACATTCCATTGACTTCATTGGGAAATGAAGTCCAGACAAGGAGTTATCTTGCTTGCGGAAGAAAAAAAAGTCACAAAACCCTACAAATCTAAACCTGAAAGTAGTATTATCATCAGCTAACATTTCAACATTTATTCCTGCAAATATTAGCGGACAATTACCAATTTAAAACCAAAAGGCATATCCAAAACAGTCGACGAGAGCAATACGTTCGAGTGAAGGTGGCCATAGATCGAGAACGGAGAAATCCGACAGAAGAAGAATCATACGGTTTCTGAACATTGGCTCCGACAAGATATGACTGTAGATAATGAGACTGTGACAATCCACTTCTACAGCAAGAATGGTACAAATTAGAAGAGTGAGATGGGAGCTGAAGAAGGCGCCTTGAATTGCTAGTATTTCTGAGCACCGCAAATGATGCCATGCCCGATGAATATTCTTCAAAGAAACTTGGGTTCAAGCTTTGGGCAGATGATGCAAACGATGATTTTAGGGTTATTTTTTAAGCTGGCGAAATATTTGGGGAAAAGAATGGAGCGGCGAAAAAAAATTGGAAAGGCGGGATGTAAAAGTGAGCAGCAAATAACCTAACTAATTTGAAATTGCATCGCCTCCGCAAGGGAACCGATGCATAAATTATTATTTTGGACGTAGTTGCATCGGTTGACTTTAAAACCGATGCGACTAAAACTATTTGCATCGACATATTTGCATCGACATATTTGCATCGACATATTTGCATCAGTTGTTGGTGATAAGTGATGTAAATTTGATTTTTTTATTACCTATTGCTTTCCACGTACCAATTGCATCGGTTATTAAGACATAACTGATGCAAATAATTCTATTTGCATCAGTTTTTACTTAAACCGATTCAAATGAGGCGATGCAAATGGCATGTTTTGTAGTAGTGTGATAGTTTATTAAAATATATTAAAGTATAAATTCTTTTAGAATTTGAAAAGAAATGTGTATTCCTTTGGATTGGTTTAGGAAATAAGTCCCGATTTGTTTGGTGGTGATCAGAATAATCTTCTAAGTGACGATCGGATGTTTGCTTAGGCGAACGGTATTGTACACTTAGTAAGTTATTTCCTTTGTCATTATACGGTCGGGCGAGTTTGAATCTGTACAAATCCGAAGTAGGTTGAAATGGATAGTTTGTTAAAACCATTTATTTGGAAATATATTTGGTATGGTTTCAGAAAAGGGATTTTGAAAATTGGAAAATTATTGTTTTAAGTTAACTAGTTCAAGTGGCTCGAAAATAACTCAAAATAGGTAAGAGATACATTCGGATGGTAAACGTTTCTCTTGAGTATTATCCTTTTGTAAGGAAATATATGATACTGTTTGGTAGCACCCAGTTCCTTGGTATAATTTTGAGGTTACTCGGACTACACACACACACTTGTTATGGATTAAAATATATATAATATCATTTCAAAAAGTTGTTGAAATAAATATCCAAGATTTTGATCCTTAAGTTTCCAAGTATATGGTGTCGTTTCAAAGAGTGTTTTGGATGAAAACCCAGGTGTTTAAAGATTGTTAAGTGAGTTAAAAATAAAAGTTTGAATTTAATAGTTGGGTATACCCTTGTAATGTGGTAGAGTGTTTTATAAGTTTTACAAGTCCAATGGAGTTATATTAAATGTTTTTTCATAAATATTTCATGAGAATAGAATTAGTATTAGAAATAACCAACTAAATAAGTATGAAGGTGGACATAGATCATTTCACTTTTCATATAATTGATCTAACATTCAAGTACAAGGCTCTGAGATGTCCCACACCATTCCAAATAAGGATTTATTATTCGATTTTTGATGGCGAGCACTTGATGAGGGTTCTTGATATGGAACCAAAGTTTTCTATTATAGCTATGACTATGTAAGGAGAGCAGGGTTTCCTAATCAAGGAGCCTGATCAGAGTCCGCACTGGAAAATCGAGTGAGTGATGCTGGTTTGAAAATGGAGTCAGGTATTTGAGTAGTGATCGAATCAGATTTTGTATATGGATGATCTATGATCATCATGCAGGCTTATGAATAATATCGAGTGTTCTTATGCTGGAAATTTGAGGACGAAATTCTTTTTAAGGGGGGAATAGAGTAACGACCCGTATTATTGGGTCTTCGAATTTGAATATTTAATTTATTTAAATATTCGAATTTCAATTAAATTTTAATAAAATCTATGTTTCAAATTTAGAATTGATTTCTAGTGATGTATTTTTAATTTAATCTTTAGAATTTTTTCTATAATTTTTAATTTGGAAAATAAAAAAAAATTGTTTGACGCTTTTTGCGACAAACATTGGCACTTTTGAAACTTCACAAAATAAATTGTCTATTTTTTGTTCTTTTATGATCGTCTCATGTTGCTGAGCGCGATCGTATTTTTATTTCTGACGTTCGTGACTCGTATGCGAACGAGATATGGTTTAACAAGCTACCCCAAAGCTAACTTTTCAAAACAAAAATTTTATATATACAACAAGAAAACCAAATCACTGCATAACTGCATCCTTGCGCGTTGTTTTTGTTTTCTTGTTTGTACTTCTGATTGTTTTAAATACAATGAACAAGTATTGACGAATGTTTCACACTCCCTTCTACAGCTTTTGAAATTCATGAAATTAACAAACATTTACCATCTTCCATTTTTCTTATGATATACTTACCTTCTAATCAAAGCTAAATCGTCCAAAACTCCAAACATAAAACTTGGGGACGATCCTCTCTAGTATATTTAGGAATTGATCGCGCTCAATTTCGTCAAGCGACGATCGAGGTATCATTGATTTTATGTAAGGAGATAATATTGTTTCTAAACATCAAAAATTTAAATCTCCTAATCCCGGAAGAATCAATCGACGCCACGCAGGTCATTGAGCTCGTATCGAGGAGTAGAATTTTTGGTGAGATTTCGATAAGCTTCTGTGATGATCACCGACGATCGTCGATAGCTAGGGTTTGGAATTGCCGAATTTTTGGTCATCGATCGAGGATTCTAAGCTCGGTAGTGTATTCGTGGAGGAAAGGTGAACCTTGCAGCTAAATTTGGTGGCGTTCGATGAGAAAAACTATCACGACTATTTTCACATCTAGGCATGTTCGAGTGATCTAAAATTGTTTTAAGGGGCCGGAGGCTTGGGCCAAGATGAGAAGGGGAAGGGAAGTTTGTGGGTGGTCTCGGCAAAGCGAATAGGTGGCCGGAGTGTTTGTATACGTGCATGCGTGAGCACGTTTTGCTCCAGGAAGTTTTCGAACTAGAGAAGGGGGCCATGGGGAAGATGAGTACTGTACGTGTGGATTTGGGTAGCGGGTTTGTGCTTTGGCCCACGTGGTAAAGGTGAGAACAAATTTCCTTTTTAATTGGTAAAATTGTATATACAAACTAGTTAACTTTGAAATGACTTATCTCGACCGACCGTTTTAAACCCGATCGACTTGATTATTTTTGCATTGTATTCGTATGAACGAGTACAACATTATAATTTAATTTTTTGGTTGCTTTGGATCTGTGAAAATTTATGACTTATTTAAATAGATAGGTTTTAAATTATTTTATTAAATTTAATAACGTCGTTTAAATTTATATACCTTAGCTAATGATGTTTATTTAGCCAAATAAATTACTGTTGAGTTAAAGTGGATTGAATATGGTAACTGGACATCTGTTAGCGGAATAAAACACCATTCCACCAATTAAATTAATTTGGCAAATTAATTAGCAGAATAAATCCCCGTTCTGCTATTTATGGATTTGGACATTTGATTGAATACCGTTAATTGACATTCTGCCTTGAATATGTGACGTATTAATTAATGATGGATAAGTGTTGGATCTATTTACATAGTCACTGCTTATGTAAATATATGTAATTTTACTTGAAAAGTTATATTGATATTTTATGGTAGCTTATTAGGTACCGTTGTGATCGTTAAGCCTCTTTCTAAATTTGGAAAGTTATGGTTTTTGGTTAACTTCAAATTCTATAATTTGAAGTAAAACGGGGTTATTTAATTCATATATAAAAAGAGTTTTGTTTAAAAAATTATTTTACAAATTTTTTGTAAAATCGTTTCTTTAGTAAAGTTAATTATGGTTTAAAATTTAATTGTTTATTTAATTTTGATTAAAGAAAATAAATCATTTTATTATTAAATATTTAAAACTAGACAATTATCTCATTATTAATAATACTATTTAAAGGTTAATTAATTTTATTTTAAAGTTGATTAAATTTATTTTATTATGTTAGATTATTAAAAAATAAAAGGTTAAATTATTATATTATTAATAAATGTTTTAAAAGTAATTTTATATTATCTGAAATGGTAAATACTTTTTTTATGTTTAAAATGTTATTTATTTAATTATAAAATAAATTGTTTCTAAAAGAAATCTGTTATGTAAAAGAATTGGTCAATGGAGTTTATAAATGTGAAAGTGGTTTGGAATTTGAAAGGGAATTTTTACAAATGGGTTGAGATTTATAAAAGAATATTTCTCTAAATTACACTTTGAAATTTTTAAAGAAGTCTTATAAAGGGATTTGGAGATATTTATAAGATAAAGAGATTTGGGAAAGAAATGGTTGATTTTCATAGCGTAATTCGAGGGGTAGAGATTGTCTATAGTTTGTTATGTTTTTGCTGGGATAGCGACGACCATTGTGCATACTGTGATTTATGATTGATTTTCATGGCATAATTCGTAAGGCATAGATTGCTTGTAGTTAAGTTTGGATTTCTATGGGGTAGCAACGTAACCATTGAGCCGCGATCCATGGCCGATACCGAATGGTACTTTCCATGTCTGTTTTAAAAAGTTTTAAGTATTTTTAAAAGGAATGTTTGTGAATATACTTATTCCAGTAAGATAATTATATGACTGTTTGACAAAGAGTTTAATTTATCGGAATTAAATTAAATTAGGCTTAGGAATTTCAGTGGGAAATGTAAGCTTTGGTTGAATGTTTGTTTATTTGATTGTTAAATAACTGCCTATCAAATCTTGGCTTAAATATGTAATTCTTCTTAATTTTGGTGGTAGGGAAATGATTCCCTACTTAACACTGAAGGAATTTAACTCTAGAAATATCTAGGGGAAACCCGAGGATCATATGGTACAGTTACCATCTGCGTGCTATACTGTACGTATAAACTCATTTCGTTCTTCTAGGACAAATGACAAGGAGATCCGTCCACTTAAACGGTAAGGGGGTGATCCCCGTTCTTATTTATTGTCTGGTTATTTCCTAAAGAACCGGTATTCAACATTCCAAAAATCGACGATTGGTTTTATGGAGCACCTAGGAAAACAGACTCGTAAGAGATGACTTGAATTCGTAACCACTCCGAAACCATATACGGTTCTAAGGAGGAGTTTCGTGTTATATTGAGATGTTGGAATCTATGTGTGGTTCCGAGACCTGTTAGGGTGTGGGAATATGTGTGTGATTCCAAGATCTATTAAGATGTGGGAATCTATTTGCGATTCCAAGACCATTGTGGTATGGGAATCCATACGGCATTTCCTGATCTATTTGGTGGCGGTGCGTAAGCCGGAATGATAGACGTAGCCTCTTCAGCGGGAATGACTAAAACTAGAGATAGGAAGCATGGCCAGTAGGGTTGGAAAACCCAAAGGGTGTAGTCGGCTCCCTTTTCTAGCAATATCTATCTATCAGTTTTGGCATGCCGGGAGCAATGCACTTGGTCTTAGAAGGACCGGTAATGTTTTTCCTATAATACCCTGGCTAGACGGGTACGATGCTTCGGAAGGATAACTCTGATCCTTGTGCAGGAGAACCGTTCCTGAAATACCGAGGGCACCTCCATGGAAATTCTACACAATGAGCGAACGAGCCTTATCGATTTTCGATTATATACCTAGTATTGTTGTATGTACACTCACAAACATCACAGCTACTTGATTAATATTTTTGCCCAAGACATTATTATAATATCACTGGATTTTCTGATATAAAAGCTTTTGTTTATCGTAAGGTAAAAACCCGTCTATGTTTATGTATGGCGTGGTCTTACAAGATACCCTTGATTTTAAAGGATTTTAAAAGTTATAATAAATAAAATTTCTTGTGATTTAAGTTCTCATGCTGGTTTCCCAGACTGACCCGGGCGTTGTTTTCCTATAATGCTCAGGTCAGACCGAGCATATTTCCAGGTTTACTTGGATATTTGGAGCTTAAGGAGAGGAACTGGAGGCCTAGAATCATATTCACGTAGATGTTTATATTTTCGTTGTTTACATTGTTGTATATTATTCAGCAATTTGTAATGATAGGTTGTTATAACTGTCCGGTTGAAATAAGTTAGTGTACTCTGATTGATGTCTGTATATACTTATATTACAGATTTGTTTTTGTTTAAAGAATTTTTTTATATTATAAATTATTCGTTTCGCCGAGAGATTCTATGTTGTTTAGTTCTATCTTCTTTCTTCTTTATTTTCCCTAAATATCCGCTTTCCCGTTCAATTTGGATTGGACATGTGTGGTTTATAGTCAGCTTAAACTGTATGGAAAAGTGGGTCGTTACAGTCTATATCGAAAAAGTTCCAAATTTGAATTGTTTCTTCCACTTTCACAAATCAATTCAAATCAACTTTTGTTTTGAAAATTCAATTTAAATAAATCTCAGTTTGTAACGACCCGCTATTCTGTGCCATTCGCATCCGCATATGTCGGACTTGAATTGCTCAAAATATTAGATTGTTAATTTATATTTGGAAAAACTCAGCATATATAGTAAATAAATCAATCACAGAATCACAGACACAGAGTAATATAACAATAAGTAGCGAAATAGAATAAATAGTAGTTCATGAAGCTACTATATAAAACATCAGAGTTTGAAATAAAATACAACAGAATATCTCAAATACAATGTTGTCTCAAATACAAACAGATGACAAATCTGAACAAAAAACTGGATAGCTGGAAGCTGAATAGATATAGATGGATCTCCAAGCGAAGCTCCCACTCCAAAGGTGAGTCTCAAATGCTGTGACACTCAGTCTGACCCGAGCGTAAAGCAAAACACAAAACAATCGAGTCAGGATTAACATTCTTATATCAATAAATCCAACTCAAGTGAAATATCAACCGAAATACAAGTTACTTAAAGGATGTTTGGGATGCCCATCCTCTAAGGATCCGTGGAACTATCTACTATGTAGTAATATACGCTATTATAATATGTCTATAGTAAAGTAAAAGATATTAAAATAGCGTTAAGGCGTTACCCATATCCCCCTTAACACATTTTATATATTCTCGTAGTCTATACAATGCCGTACGCTCCTCCGAGAGGTTTACACAAAGGACATCACATAGGTACGGTACAAAACAAACTCGTAGAAGGCGCGATATGGCATGCGACAAGGCACTCGAGGCAATGCCAGGGTAGATATACCGTTCGCGTATCCGGATTGGTGGTAACGCATAACAGCTACTACCGCCCAGCTCGTGACACACTCCCAAATCAAACCGAGGGTGCACCCAATCAAATCACAAAAGCAATAGAATGGTATCGAAGAAATATATTCGATAGAAGGAATGACCTCACTTGGCCCGGCGTGGCTCCTGTTTTAGCCGCATCAAGCTAACTCACGGGAGTCAGGGCTACGTAAATACCATATAGAATCGTCACCAAACCATCCTACTTCATTCTGGAATCTCCACCACGTACATAGTTGTTAAAGTGGTTTTGGTATTGGCAGAGAGTATGACAATATCCGATCCCGGTCTCTTTAACAACCAATCGTTATTATAACACCGTGGTCATTTCAAAATAGTTTGTACTTCAAACCAAAATATTATATCCATTACAAAATCATATCAATACGATATCATTTCTTACTTAAAATAATATTCATTTCCAAAGTCATAATGCTTTCTAAAATTTTAACTTTTCAAAATTATAACCCTTTGAAATTATACACTTTGAAAACATAGCTTTGAAATCATAACACTTTGAAGTCATAGCATTTTGGAAATCATAACACTTTTGAAACCATAACACTTCCACCTAAACAGTTTAGATGTTGAAAATAGTACATATATTAAAATACTTAATAAATTAAAATAGTTTTCTCAAATTTCACAAATCGATTTAAATCATTTTAAATTCAGAAATCCAATCTAAATCAAATTCCAGTTTAACCATTTCAAATTTAAAGTTCAAGCTTCCAGTTTAAAGGTCCAAACATTTACGATATAAATTTCAATTATATTACAACATTTAATCTTTGAGTTTGTTCAAATTGGAAAATATCCACTTAACCATTTTAATAACAATTTATTTCGATCCCAAATTATATTTTTATATCAATATTAAATATTCAATCTCAATTTTGTTTAGAATTGAAAATATCCATTTAATCACTTTTTATCACATCAAAATATAAATCAAGTTATAATATTATCTTTTCAAAGTCTCAAAACTAATAAGTTTAAATCAATTCTTTCTTAAATTCCATTATGAACCAATTTAAATTTCAAGTCAACGTTAATTTTATCTTTCCAACCTTTATTATTAAAGTTATAAATCTATTTTAAAATATTAATATAAATTTTAAATAAATATTTTAAAACGTATTATATACTAATTAAATTAATTTTTTATTAAATTAAATCTTATGATATATATTTTTAAGAAAATAAAATTTTAAGAAAATCTTAAAATTCATAATTTCAAAACTAACTTATAAATTAAAAATTCCAAAACATATAATTTTTAAAATTTACAATTTTGACATATATAAAAATAACATTTATACATATTTTCTTTTAAAAATCAATATTTATTTAAACACATATATCTCCTTTCGAAGCCTTGGAAAATCATTTTCAAAATATATATATAGACCAACGGTGTCTGTATATAATTTTCTATCCTATGGTCAAGTGATACGGATATTTATCATTTCAATCCGCAATTTAAAATATATACGGGTATATATCATTTCAACCCGCAATCCCAAATTCATTCAATGAAAATCGTTTGGGTTTATCATTTCAACCCATAACGATTTTCTCCTATTCTACAAAATCGTTCGGGTATGTATCATTTCAACCCATAGGGAATTCTATACTAACAGGGAACTTGCATAGTGAGAACAATTATGATAATAAAATAATATCAACACAGGCATATATCATTAGTGATAAATAAAATATAAACAACAAGATATGGTGTCATATCTCGTAGGTGAACAGATACAGATAATAGCATATATATCGATGTAAATAACTAACAGCAGCATATTTCAATTGTCGTTTCAATTGAAACCAAATTTAATAAATATAAGAATGTTAATCGTGAGTGATTGCTCATCATTCGAGGCTAGATAGATTTGACAATGAAATGAGTTACGTATCCAAGCACGAATTTCGAAGCAAAGCAAGATTGGCATGAATTCGACGAACAGAGCTGATAAATAGAAATCGATGAGAATGAATCAAATTAGCTCGATGCAAATGGAATATATATATATATACACACTGTTATTATTATCATTATTATTTTTCTTAAAACCAATATTAAATTTAAATTACATATTTAGAATGACATATATATATATATCACATGTAAATTTAAAATTAAAACATTTACTTTTTCAATATTTAAATTATAACCATATAACATAAAATAAACCTTTATCTTATCTTTGGAAAATTCAAACAGATAACATAAGACCCCTATAATCATTACATATTTTATTTCAAATCATCAATTCAACTATGAATACTTATATACATAAATAACTAATGTATAAACTACAATCAACAATTTATTCTTACCTATATAACTAATATAAACAACAACCATAAATGATACTGATATAAACAAACGTATAGACTAACATGACTTTGAATATAACTAACAAATATATATATCCTAATATATATGGGGTATAAAATATATACATAGAACTTGCAGACACTATATGATAGAACATACACCAAAGAATATTTGTATTAAATAAAAATACTGGTGTACTCGAAACAGTTAATACATACGAAAATTAAATAGAGGAAGCATCATGTTTGAGTATACTATATATTTGCCACTATAGAACTTTTTTCCTTTTGAAATATATATATATATATAAGACTTTATATATTCTTTTCCAAACCATATATGAACTCAAATATTCAACCCTGGTGTAAGCGAAACTGTATACAAGAAACTTCATGTGTATAACAACATATCACAAAAATCATATATACACACGCGCGCGCGCCGCACACACACACTTGACTTATATAAATATGCATATAACCAGACAATTGAAATTTGTATATGAGGTATACATACATGTCAGATATATATATACTTTTATGTTTTTTCCTTTTAAAAATGCAGCTCCCTTTTTCAGACTACTATATATATATGTATAAACTTATATGAACCAAGTGATCAATGCTGTACCTCTGTCCTGATTAACCAGATTGGTATATAGGTACCTATATGCAGGCCTGGCCACAGGGCAAGGCGAGCGAGACAGCCGCCTAGGGCAACCTAT
The DNA here is from genome assembly GCA_030737815.1 of Allium fistulosum. NCBI lineage: Eukaryota > Viridiplantae > Streptophyta > Magnoliopsida > Asparagales > Amaryllidaceae > Allium > Allium fistulosum. The sequence continues at coordinate 1,021,133,617 of CM060902.1, forward strand.
CCGGTAGGGGCAACGGGTGGTGGCTGCGGTGATGCTTTATATTTTACCAAGATAAAATATTATTTTATACCAACATTTTAAAGTTAATGGGCGGTGTGGTGGTTATTGTATTGTTATTTTAGTGAGGCAGCCTAAGTTCAAGTCCTAGCAGATTACTTTTTTTGTTACTTTAAAATCTGGGCTAGGGCAACCAACTAGCTTAGGCCGGCCCTGCCTATATGTAAAAGCCTTTGAATATATATATATATATATATATATATTTCACAATAGAGAAGCAAGATCTAATATATGTAATCCATACACACACACACACACTGCAAATACTTCTTTTTTTTTAAAATATACGTACTTTAAACGTCCATACACCATCACATCTAATGCAATATGTACCTATATATTTTATATTTTTAAAACACATATAGGCAGCATATATATACATATACATAGGCACGAAACTTGCCTACATAATAATATATATACCCACTGCAAACTTACTTATATACAACCTGAGAGCAGAGCAACGGTCAGGGGAAGGCGGACAAAGTTGGTGGCAGAGGAAGGCTGGGCGGTGGCGGCTGAGGTTGGGGTGGCACTGCGGTGAAGGTGGCAATGGCTGCAAGGGTTAGGCGAGAGGCGAGAGGAGTGGTAGAAGGTGGAGCAGCCGAGGCAGTTGTGGATCTGGACGAGACCGAGTAGGAGGAGGAGGGAGGAGGCGATGGGCTGGCTATGGTGGTGATGGGAGCTGCGATTTGTGAAGAGGGTTTTCCGGATCTTGGTGGATGAAGGCCGATGGGGTGGTGGCCATGGAAAGCTTCAGGAAAGAAAAAAAATAAAATAGCGAGAGGATGAATATTGTTGGGTAAAGGGAATGAGCAGTTGCAAATAACCTTATAAATATTATAAATTTTACAAACGTATGAATAGAAGTTGAAAAATGAGCTACAATGGAAGAAAAAAAATATGTGAAAAGGGATATGGCAACGGTCTCAAGTGATCCAGCTGAAAAGAATTTAAAACAATTTATTACTGTGGCCACGGTTCAAATTTGAAAGCAAGGAAATCAAAAGGTTACGAATTTCGATATCGATACGACGTCCAATTTTATTATTTCCGTCACGTACCGGACCTCAAAACGCACAAATGAATATACTGTGGAGATTAGCACGACGAGACGAACAGAGCGGTACACAAATATCAACGATACGATCATCCTATCAAAAGTCGATATTCGGTACCGAAAATGCTGCTAAAATGCTAGAATTAAGATAAACGGAGCAATAGCAGCCTAAATTTGGAGAAACGAAATATGACGTCTCACTTAGAAGATGATCTACAAATTTCTTATGTAAAAATATTCAGGTTTGAAAAACATTTTATTATCATCAAATAGTAACTGATTTAAATTGAAATAAAGTTACACAAAATGAACTTCCATATTTTTAGACGAAAATTTACCATTTGCTATGTTTAAATAGGCGTATTCTCAATATCAAATTTTATTTTCAAATTCAATTATTTAAATTTTCAAAAAATTCAGTTAATTACATTAATAAAACCATTAAAATTTTACTGGTCGTTACACTCTCCCCCACTCAAAACTTTTCGTCCCCGAAAAGAAAGGAGGTAGGAGAATAGAAGCAACCGTAAAGAAAAATAGATTGAAATACAACAATACACAATAACCATATAAGCTCTATTTATTTTAAAATTGGTCTATATTCAATTAATTGATTCCAGTTCATTTCATTTAATCGATCAAATTTATTGTGTTCACATTAGGCTGATTTCAATTCCATATATTTTTATTCAATTGATTTGTTTCCCATTTGTTTACATTTATTACAAAATTTTCACAACAAATTTGTTTTATTTTAATCGTCTATTAAATCTATTTGATCAACCATAGTTAATTCCAGTTCAACACTCAACTTCAACTATTCAAAACCATATAGATTTCAATTTTAGATAAATTAATATTCAACAATTTGATTTAATCCATTTTATTCAACTAATAAATAGTCATTCAATTTAAAATTGATTTTCCTTCATTTTATCAACATTTCTTTCAAACAAATTCATTTTTAAATTAACCCATTTATTTTATCCACTTATCTTCGGCTAAGTTGATTCCACAAAATTCACTTTCAACTATTCTTAAGTCTATATTTGTTCTATTAATTAACATTCTCCTTTATTTATTAAATTTATTTCACTTAACATATTTTTCCACATATATTAAGTGAAATAAACACTCATAACCATATATTATTCAACAATTTATTCTCTTTTTATTATTCAATTTATTTTCAAAGTTATTATCCAATGTATTATCCAATTTATTATCCAATTCATTATCAGTGAATTCCCTTGACAAAATATCATTTTGATATCCTATTACCTATGGTAGTGTATGTGTTAGCACCAAATTTGGTCACTAACACCCGAAGAAGGATTTTTGTAGAGAGATTAATGAAGAAGGTAAATTAAAACTGAGGAATAGCGTAGTAGAATGTAGTAATAATTATAAGAAACAAGAACACCAGATTTATAGTGGTACGGCGTAACTGCCTACGTCCACTTTTAGTTTAATCTTTATTGCTTTTCTAAAAAATTGATCACAGATACAATCCGTACACCAACTACTCGAATGCAAATGTTGAGTGAAAAAGAACGAGTCTTGAAAGCGGTAGAGTCTCCCTAGTGTTTTCCTAAAAAGGTCGATTTCACTGTGCCCCTGCCCTTTTATTTATAGACGAAGATGGGTTGGACTTCCCTCATGGGCCTAGGAACAAGGTACCTCAACCCGTGGTAAGTAACTTCTGCGCACCGAGCCATAGATTCCGAACGACAATTGCCGAGCGAGTTTGGTCGAACCAGAGAATGCCGAGCGAGGCCTCAGTGCCGAACGACACTTGTATGCCGAGCCACACATCCAAGCTGAACGACATTCGTATGCCGAGCGAGGCCTGTGCCGAATGACTCATCTATACCAAACGAGGCATTATGCCGAACGACCCTTCTATGCCGAGCGAGGCTTCATGCCGAGCAACCCTTCCATGCCGAGCGAGGCTTCATGCCGAGCGACCTTTCTATGCTGAGCGAGGCTTCATGCCGAACGACCCTTCCATGTCGAGCGAGGCTTCATGCCGAGCAACCTTTCTATGCCGAGCGAGGCATCATGCCGAAAGACCCTTTTATGCCGAACGAGGCAAGATGCTGAGCGAGGCTCTATACCGAACGACCCTTCTATGCCGAGCCTCTTGTTACTTGGTCAAGCCACCGGGTAACACTTGCCCCCCAAAGTGTATCATGTGGTTGGACATGATGCGCTTTGAACCATGAGCACTCCGCGTTTCTCTTTAAGCCCTTGCTCTGTCTCCTCAATAGTGGATCCTTACGAACTCCTCGATGCAGAGGGAGGCTTGAATGCCGAACGAGGTATGGATGCTGAACAAGGCATGGATGCTGAATGAGGCACTGATGCCGAACGAGGCCTTGATGCCGAACGAGATATTGATGCCTAACGACATATTGATGCCGAACGACCGAGGTGCCTTGACCGGTTCTACCGGTCACTGTCTCTTCACCTTCTTTCTTTCCTACTATAAAAGTCAATACTTCTCCTCTTCCTCCCTTTTACCTTTTTCCTCCGCTCTAACACCCTTACAAACTCACCTTTCCCCAAACTCTTGTTAACATCTCAACCTTTCTTTAAATCCCCGAGTCCCATATGTTACCTCTCGACTGCCCTCAACAGCAAGCCTAAGTGGATTCCACTTCTAAATCGAGTACTTCACTAGACTTCGACCCCTTCTCCTAGGTATGAACCCCTTACTTGTTCGACCTTCTCCAATTAAGGGCTTCGTACAAAATTCGAATTTGCGACTTTCGTTTAACTCAAAAATGATGGAAGTCGTATAGATTAGGAAGATGGATCTGGAGTTTAAACGAGCCTTAGGATTAAATGGAGAGGAGGAAGGAAGAGGGTGTCAGCTCAGTAAGAATTTGTGAGGGTAGGGACTGTTGGTCGAGGGTGGCATGCGAGTTAAAGTTGTGATATTTAGTTTATTTGAAGAAATGAGTTGGAGGAAGATGTATGGCTGTGGCTTGGCATGACTTCCACATGCCGAACGATGGAGAGGGAGTGTAGGAGCGAAGTTGAAGTTGGGTCTAGAGTGTCGAGCGATGTGGCTCGGTATGACCACGGCTCGGCATGACTCCCTTATGCCGAACGAGGCAATAGGGAGTGCAGGAGAGAAGTAGGAGTTAAGGGCAAAGTGCCGAGCGATGCGGCTCGGCATGACTGCGGTTCGGCATGACTTGCCGCATGCCGAACGGTGGAGAGGGAAGGTAGGAGAGTGACGTAGGCAATAAATATTCGAGTCTCTGCAGTGTCGTTTGGCGTTAAGTCTGGTAGTAGGCCACAACAGTCAGAACCATCTCAACTCGAACATAATGCATGTTGACTTAACTTATTTCCTATGCGCGAACATATGACAGTGAACAAGGACAAGGACTTAAGTGAACAAGCATATCGAACTAATCCGGACTAATAGTCTCTCTGCTTCAACAATTATAAACCTGAACTAAACTTGACTAAAACAGACAATAAACTTCCATGTACCATGTCGATGCCGAGTTTAAAATAGAAACCATCATACGACAAGCTCTCGGAGACGGTCAACGATGACGGTCTTCGTAGACAAAAGTTCAAAGCTTAACTTTATTTCATCAAATTTATGACTTGTAATTCTTTGGCACTTATACTTGAATGGTTGCACTAGTTCACACACCATACGGGGGGAGTATTTTTGTTGTTCTGTCTAATGTCGATCGTTTTTCAAGTATAGTTCAAACAGGTGTTTCATCAGATCCAACATTCATCAGAGATGTCTAGAAAATCCAGCTCTACCACAGTCTCAGATAGACCTGAGCAAACTTCATGACAGGAAGTAGTTGGAACTTCAAATCCATCGACTACTCCTGTACAAGATATTCCGAGCACCACGATTGCATCCGTCGACTTTGCTCCCGATGCCTTGGATGTAGCGATCTTTCTAGATAACCCGGTCGATTCTCAAGCATCGAGAATTAACGAAAGCGCTCTTCGCCGCATATGCTCAATACACGGGATTCCTTTCGATGATGCGTTGGTTCCGTCGGGACAAGATCGTCCTCACTTGCCCCCAGTCCGATATACAACATGTAACAAATTTATGTGTTGGGTTGGTAGCGTTCCACCATTCAACTCCTTCCTCCATGACCTGTTACAGTATCTTGAGATCGCTCCATCACAGTTACATCCCAACAGTCACGCGTTCGTCTACGGCACATGCATTCTCTTCACGAGCATTTTATTTAGGCTCCCCACTCCTGGCGACATCCACTACATTTATCGTTTCAAGAGACGATCTGACAGCCCATCTTTCATATTTATCGAGCCGCATAACAAGTGTCAAATTCTGACTAGGGCGTGGAGCAAATTCGCTCAGTACAAGCAGGAATGGTTCTACGTGCGCTGTCCCCTCAGCTTTGCAAGGAGATGGGTGGAAGGGAGTAAGTTTCTTTTCTGGGTCAATACTTGTATTTGGCGGAAACTGCACCTTTTCTAAATCTTTCTTTACTCTTACAGGTATCAGCCCACGTCCTGAAGGCTCCGGGTATTTTGAAGTCGTTGAAGAAATCCGGGCTATCCCTGTGGAAGACCGGGATATTAGATCTATTATTTCAAACGAACCACTCTCGAAGCTTGGGCTGCTGGCAGAAGGTCGCCGAATAAGTCTTCCCCACGGCGTCACCATAACCGGTTCTGCCTTGGACAAGGGAAAAAGGCAAGCTGGGCCTTCAGCACGTGATGCTCCTGATACACCTGAGGAAGGCGAGATTAGAGAGGCTAAAGTACCCAAAGTTTCGGGTAAGAATGTTAGTCCTGCTCAGGAGCCAGTAGTTGAGGTTCACGATATCGAAGTAACGCCTCCCCCTTCGAAGGGAAAGAAGAAATTGGCTTACAAATTAAGGAAGAAAATAGTGGGTGGATCCTCTAAGGTCACGATCACTCCAGTGGAGAGAGAGCCTTCTCCCCAACACTTTGAGAGTTCTTTGAAAGGCTTGTCGGACCTCTTTATTCCCGATGATTTGCTTAATTATGGTTTTGACGACCTGAAAGCGCCAAAACTCCACTCGCCCGTGAAAGGCAATGAAGGTGCTCAAGCCCAAAATCAAGGAGAGAAAACTCCAATAAGTGAAGCTAAAAAAATTGGTCCGTCGGGGGGAAACACTAGGACACACACGGACACATGCACTTCACTTTGCACTTAATTTTTGGCCATCATTCTATCTCTTGCTAACTTGTCGTCATTTAATTTCTACGCAGGTGATATGGGGTGCACTCACGGATTCGATCGTCTTCGCGGGTCGTCTATTTTTCATCATTCTGGTCGGGATTCGGGCTACGGAGAACGTCGGGATAGAGACGATGACAGCGACAGGGATTACTGCTCCCGGGATTCATCATCTCGAAGAAAAACTTATCACCAACCTTCACATCAATACAATCTTCCCTCTCACCCGGAGCAAGGCAGGGAGAAATCTAGCCACAAGGGGCCCCAGTCTGATACTTCCCGCGATCAACATTCAGGTTCATCCAGCACAAGGCAATCTCGGGAACCCTACAAGAAATTTGAAGTTTCAAGACCAACTCCTCCTACTCCCGTACAAGATCAGTCGGTATCGGAGAGGTTAGCCGAGCTTAAGGCTACGTTTCCCAAAATATGCTTTGATGGCATGAAGTTTCTCCCGGCAATCCATCCCATTCCGAGACATGTTAAACAGAGCGCTCTTGCCTGTACCAATGACGTTTACGTTTAGCATGATGCTTTTTCCCATTTGGCGGAAAAAGTCTCGGAAGTCTCTATTGAGCGCCAACACGAAATAGTTCGCGTGAAGCTTGAAGCCGTACACGACAAAGACATCATCAAAGCCCTGGATGAAGAGCTTTCTTCATACAAATCTCAGCTTGAAATTGCTCAGGAAATTGCTAAAAACATGGCTAAGGACGGTAATCGCCTAGAGGCGACACATAAGATAGAAATTGATGAAGCGGTGCAACGCTGCGGGGCCTTAGCTTTAGAGAAGGATTCTGTTCAAAAGGAGAGAGATGCATTTGCTCAACGCATCAAAGAGTTGGAAGAGCTACTCTCCAAGGAGAAAGAAGAAAAAATGGCTGCTCAAGAGGAGTCACAACATACTGCAACGAGATCGTTGCTACTCGACTTCTCAAAAAAAAACTAGACGAGGAGCTTTTGAAGGCCGAAGCACTGAAGGAAACAGCCCACGAAGAAGGTAAAAAGATGGCGCTCTCTGACATTGATGTTCGCCTTGAGGCGGATGCCGAAGCCAGTAGGGAGAAGATCAAGTGCTTGTTTGACCCGCTTATAGCAGAATATAATGCTCGTGTCCTCATGCATCAGACTTAACTTTCCTTGGCGAGGGTTACCTCGAATCTCTAGCCGAGGCATGGGACGCCCTCTTAAAGATTAAGAAAGTCGAATTGGGAACGGAAGAGGTTGATGAAGGGGCACTAATAAAGGAATTTCTCCGGGGGAATGAGCCTTCAGACTTGTCATCAGCGAAGGCATTGTACAGCAAAGATTCCTCCTCGTCGAAGGGAAAGAACAACATTGCCGACCAATCCGGAGTCGAGCCTTCAGTTTCTCCCACTACTCAACCGATTGATCACCTACCACTTGACCCTTTCGAAAAGCATATCGGCTACGACCCAGAAGATCCTGGTCTTGGTACTCATGTTCTATCTCCCATTCTAGAGGGTGATACTCCCCGAACGGTTGAAAGTCAGCCAGAAACCGGTAGATAACTCCCTGTTTTTTTATAAAAGATTCAAAGAACCATAGTTTTCGGTCAAGTAGTTAATGTATTCTAACATTCGCCACTCATTATTTTGTATATGCCGCTTCAACCCTGAGCCCACTCCGAAGAGCGATGATGCCACGGAGAAAGAAGAGAAAGCAGGCGAGGCAATTCAAACGGGAAAGATTCCCGGCCCTAATGCTCAGGTATTGAGGCACTTGATGAGGACAAGTCCGAAAGTCCATCACCCGGTGAAGAAAATTATGAAGTTGAGATCACAGGTGCTTCTGAGAATACCTCGAAGTTGAGCAAGAAGGAGCGGCTCGAGGAAGAGAGTAAAAAGAAAGTGGAGATCAAGGTCGAGCCTCAAGTAGTAGAACTCGACGACCCGTCGAATAGGCCTCTTAAAGTCATTCTTCCTGGGGGAACCAAGTTACTGGATGTTCCTACTCCCTCTCCTGACACCATTTCTCTAGTGAGCAAAATGTCCAAGAGAAAACATAAGGGAGAGGGGTCGTCTAAAAATTCGACGAAGGGGAAGAAGCCAAAGAAATAACAATCACACTCGTTCAACTAAGGGTTAGCCGGGATTTTGTAATTATCGCTATTTATTTTCGTAGCCAGTGTAAATAGGTTTTTGACTCCGAGTTTTAGGAGGAATTGTAGTGGAAGATCGTTTGGATTTTGTGAATAAAAATCAGTTTCTTTGTTTCTTGATGACTCTTTTCTTTTCAGCTCTAGATTATTGCTATGATTCAGAATTTGATGAGTTATACAAACTCTATTTCAATCCCATGTGACTCAAAAATACTTTGAAAGTCATAGACTCTCCATTCCATGCAATAGGTACTTAAAGTAATTTCCAGTCCGCACTCTGGGGACTTGGAGATTTCAAGTCATTTATGCTCTTGTCTGCACTCTGGGGACTTAGAGCATTCCAGTCTGCACTCAGGGGACTTGGAGATTTTTGAAGTCGTTTATACTCTAGTCTGCACTCTGGGGACTCAGAGTACTCCAGTCCGCACTCAGGGGACTTGGAGATTTTGAGTCGTTTATACTCTAGTCCGCACTCTGGGGACTCAGAGTACTCCAGTCCGCACTCAGGGGACTTGGAGATTTTAAGTCGTTCATATTGTAGTCTGCACTCTGGGGACTCAGAGTACTCCAGTCCGCACTTAGGGGACTTGGAGATTTTTGAAGTCGTTTATACTCTAGTCCGCTCTCTGGGGACTTAGAGCACTCCAGTCCGCACTCAGGGGACTTAGAGATTTTGGAAGTCGTTTATACTCTAGTCCGCACTCTGGGGACTTAGAGTACTCCAGTCCGCACTCAGGGGATTTGGAGATTTTTGAATCATTGCACGCGTTCATACAGCGTGCCGAACAATGTAGTTTAACTCTTATTACGAATTTGCAGCATACAAGAACATTAATATTCCATAGAAAAGATGGCTTCAAGCCTTTATTGATCATAACAAATAAAAACAGACTAAATTGTTTCATTACATACTGACAACAACTTAAAACAACGAAAGGAACATAAATCGGAAATAATTGCAACTAAAATGCGAAAGAGAAAATACTAAGTGTAATAACGACGCAAATGCTCGCTATTCCATGCACGGGGAAGTGTCACGCCATCTACGGTCGCTAGCTTGAAAGTTCCTTCTCCAAGCCTCCGTTCGATGACATACGGACCTTCCCATGTGGGATTCATATGTGATAGGGCCGGAAAAACTCGCTTCAAAACAAGATTGCCCACATTGAAACTTTTTGGTCGGACTTTTTCATTATAATATCGAGCAATTTTGTTCCTATGTGCAACCGCTCTCAAATCAGCTTCTTTATGTTTCTCGTCAACAAAGTCCAGTGATTCCAATAAGAGATTCTGATTTGTCTTAGGGTCATAATAGGTTACCCGATGAGAAGGAATTTCAAGTTCAACGGGTATTACAGCTTCAGTGCCATATGCCAAAGTGAATGGAGTATGACCAGTTGCGGACTTGTGGGTGGTCCTGTAAGCCCAAAGCACTGTCGGAAGCTCATCCACCCACTTGCCTCTGGCCTTCTTTAAACGTTTCTTTAATATTGACTTGATTATTTTATTTACGGCTTCGACTTGTCCATTTGTTTTAGGGTGAGCGACCACTGAAGATCTTTTCTCAATGTGATATTTTTGGCAAAAATCTTTGAACTCCTTACTTTCAAACTGAGTTCCGTTGTCCGTAATGATAGTTCGTGGGAGGCCAAAACGGCATATAATGTTTTGTACGATGAAATTATTGACCTTTTTGGTGGTGATTTGTGCTAATGGCTCGGCTTCCGCCCATTTGGTAAAATAATCAACTGAAACAATTGCATATTTTGCACCACCCATAGAAATAGGTAAGGAACTGATTATATCGATCCCCCAAATCGCAAATGGCCAAGGACTAACCATTTGCGTGAGTTCCGTTGGAGAAGCTCTTGGGATTTTCGCAAACGTTTGACATTTGTCGCACTTTCTCACGTAGTCTGCAGCATCCCAATTTACAGTTGGCCAATAATATCCATAGCGGAGGATCTTTTTTGCGAGTATTTGCCCCCTAGTATGGTCGCTACATTCTCCTTCATGCACTTCCATCAAAACTCGTTTTATCTCATCATGGGCGATGCATCGGAGTAGGGGAACCGAGAATCCCCTCTGATACATTATTCCATCTTGCATTATATACCTTGAAGCTTTACGAATGACTTGTCGACTCTCGTTCTTTCTATCGGGCTAGGTTCCATGTAATATGTATTGTTCGAATGGGGTCATCCACGATTCTTTTTCAATTTCTGTTTCTAGAAAAAAATCCATCTCAATTTCGTTTATACTCGGAGATTTTAAAACTTCGATAGGAACTAAGCCCATCTGTTGTGCATCGCCAGTACTTGCGAATTTTGCCAATGAATCGGCCTCCTTGTTTTGCTCGCGTGGGATATGGGAAATATCATAGTGTTGAAGGTCTGCCAATAGTTCTTGAACTCGTGCAAGGTATGAGGCGAGTCTCTGCCCCTTTGCTTGATAGTCTCCACAAACTTGGTACACTACCAATTGTGAGTCACAAAAGATTTCGATCGATTTTACTCTGAGTTCCCTGATAAGTTTCAAGCCAGCAATCAATGCTACATACTCAGCCTCGTTGTTTGTGGCTGAGAAATTGAGTTTTAAAGCATAACAAATTGATCGATTTTCGGGAGTCACAAGAATTATACCAGCCCCAGAACAACGGTCATTGGATGCCCATCAGTGTACAGTTTCCATTGAATAGGTGGAATGACATCATAATCGTTTGATTCGTCCGACATGGAGAATTCAGCAATGAAGTCTGCTAGCGCTTGCCCTTGTATGGCCCTTCGCGGCAGGTAGGTAATATTAAACTGACTCAACTCGATATTCCATTTTAACATCCTTCCAGAGGTTTCCGGTCATTGGAGTACTTGTCGCAAAGGTTGATCGGTATAAACACTGATCGAGTGTGCCTGGAAGTACGGACGTAGCTTGCATGATGCAATCACCAAGTAGTAGAAAAATTTCTCAATTTTGGGATAATTTCTTTCTGCCCCCGTTAGACGTTTACTGACATAGTACACCGGCCTTTGATCTCGGTCCTCCTCGCGAACCAAAGCCTACTGATAGCATGTTAGGATACATCCAAATATACATACAACACTTCATGGTCTACAGGCTTTGACAGCACCGGGGGACTTTCCAAATGCTTTACCAGAGCTCAGAATGCGTATACTTCGTAGTCGGGCGTCCATTCAAAACTTCTCTTTCCTTTCTTTATTACATCAAAGAAGGGAATACACTTATCTGTGGCCCTGGATATGAATCGACTCAACGCGACTACTTTTCCATTCAAGCTTTGTACTTGCTTTATAGTTCTGGGTACTTGTATGTCTCGAATAGCTTGAATCTTCTCCGGGTTAGCTTCGATTCCTTGTGCATTAACAATGAAACAAAAACTTTCCCGATGCAACACCAAAGGAACACTTCAGCCGGTTGATTTTCATTCCATAATTCCTGAGTATATCGAACATCTTCGCCAAGTCCCGAATTTGGTCGTTTGTCATGACTTCACGAGCATGTCATCCACATAGACTTCCATCGTCCTACCGATTTGGTCTTTAAACATCCGATTCACCAAACGCTGATAAGTCTCCCCTGCATTTTTCAGCCCAAAAGGCATTACTACATAACAGTACGTCCAATGTCTATGACGAAACTGGTGTGTTCTTGATCTGGAATGTGCATCAGGATTTGATTATATCCTGAGTACGCATCCATAAATGATAATAACTCATGTCCTGCCGTTGAGTCGACCAGCTGATCAATTCTAGGTAATGGGAAACTATCTTTAGGGCATGCTTTGTTTAAATCCGAGTAATCAACACAAGTCCTCCATTTCCCGTTCGCTTTTCTCACTAGTACAGGGTTAGAGACCCATTCTGGGTAGAGGGCATCGCGGATGAACCCATTGGCTTTGAGTTTTTTCACCTCCTCTTTGAGAGCCACGGACCTCTCAGGGTCCATGCCTCTCCTTTTCTGCTTTACTGGAACGTACCTCGGGTCTATGTTCAACATATGAATCGCGATAGCGGGTGAAATCCCGCACATATCAGAATGTGTCCAAAAGAAAACATCCAGATTCGCTCGGAGGAAATCAGTGAGATCCTCGGTCATTGAGGGGCTGAGTTGTGATCCAATCTTAAGTACTCGCGACAGATCGTCTCGGCTGGCTGAAATGTCAATCGTCAGTTCAGCCGGCGCTGTTTTTTCTTCCCTAGGTTCTTCATCATCATCTCTCGGATCTATGTCTCTACAGATCCGATCATGTTGCTCGAGTCAAGGCTCGGACATTACTTATCAATTTTCAACGACTCGATTGCGGACGGAACTATCCACAACCTTTCCCTTCTGTCTTCGCTGGGCCTCTCTCAGCTCAGCCACATAGCATGCATGACCAGCCGCCTGATCGCCATGTACAACACCAACTCCTTTGTCTGTCGGAAATTTCAAAGTTAAAAACCATGGGGCCAAAGCTGCCCTAAACTCTGCCAGGGCCGGTCGACCCAGAAATACATTGTATGGAGAATCAACATCCAAAAATATGAAAGGTAGGATTCGCACCCTCCTACGTTCACCTTGCCCAAGTTCAACTGGCAATTCAACATAACCCATTGCATCAGTCGCTGCACCATTAAAGCCATGAATACGAGCTTTAGATGACTTCAAATCCTTCGTCTCCATCTTCATTTGATCATATGCCTTTTTGAAGATGATGTTAATAGAACTTCCACAATCAATCAAAATTCTCTTCACAAATGCTGGCCCGATTGTCACGGATATGACCATCGGGTCAACGGTAGGAGCCTCCACCTAGTCAGCATCTCGGCTCCTGAATACTATATCATCCGTCATTGTCCGCTGCTGCTTAGCCGGGGATCCATCTTCTGTATTCGAAGAACATTCGAAATCTGCATGCCTTAAGGAGTTAGCATACCGCTCCATTTCCTGCCAATTCTTGTTTGCAGGGTGAGGTCCACCAACTATTGTATTTATGACCAGTCTTCCTACAGTCCGAGTAGGCTCCTCAGGATGGCGTGGAGCTGGCGTGGGACCGGGATTGGACGTTCCCTGTCCACCCTCCTAAGGATCCTTCACAAACTCCTGCAACTTTTTCTGTCTAATTAGCTTTTCTATGGCATCATGGAGGTGTCTACATTCTTCTGTATTATGCCCGTAAGTCTCATGGAAGCGGCAGTACTTCCCAGTCCGCTTTTGTTCTTCTATTGACTCTTTTGGGCGCGGTTTTCTGTACTGAAAAGTATTACAAGTTGATAGGTAAATGTTCTCTAGAGAGGCATTCAGAGGAGTATATTCGTTATAAGTTGGAATCCTTGGCTTCCATTTTCCTGGTTCTCTTTTCTTTCCAAGATTTCCTTCTCTGGACCGTTTAGGCTGCTCGGGCTTGTTCTGGACATTGACCTGAACCTTCCCCGAATTGTCACCGGATTGTTTCACAGGGATGTTGCTTTTCACGGTCTCCTGAATAGGCCCTGGTGCCTTATCTCGCCTTGTCCACCTGGCTTCCTCTCTTCGTATGAACTGGTGAGCCTTTGAATAAAAACGCTCTAGCGTAGTCGGAGGCTTTCCTGCCAACCAATCTCCAAACTCTGAATCCGGATCCACTCCTCGCATTACAGCCATCAGAATTGCATGGTCATTAGGGTTGCTAACTTCAGTAGCCGCAACGTGAAATCTCTGTAAGTACTCCTTCAACGACTCCCCCGGAGCCTGGATTACACTAGATAGGGACATCACGTCCTTGGGACGAGTAACATGTATCCTGAACTGTTCTACAAATTTCATCGCCAATTCATCAAAGCTAGATACATACCGCGGTGGAAGTCGAGTGAACCACATGGTCGCAATTCCGGATAAAGTTATTGGGAAGCATCTACACTTAGTTGCATCATTTTCTCTAGCTGAATCCATCATTCATTCATATCTCATCACATGCTGTCGGGGATCAGTCTTCCCTTCGTAGGCCGGGATAGTTGGCATGCTAAACTTCCTGGGGTACTCGGCCTGCAGAATAGCATCAGTGAATGGGGTATGACTCCTAGATATCCCCAAATCATCATTAGTCAAGCCTTGGTTTTCTCTCAAGAGCTACCTGACCATAGCCGATAGGTCTGGGGTTTGTATGGAGGATGGCAGGTTGGGATCTGTCCTACGAGATCGGTCTGGTTGGTGTCTCCTCTGTTGGTGATCTACTAAGTGTGTATCCTGGGGACCAGCTTCATTAGGTCCTTGGTGAGCCGAGCATCCAGCTTCCGCTCGTACTCCAGATCCTAAGTTTCCCGTTCCAGCTTGGGTGTGATTTTCTTGGCGTAAGTAAGGGGCGATTACTCTAGGTAAGGAACCTGGACCATCCCTAGTTGATCGATCAGTGACACCTACTTGCGTTGTTTCTGTTTTACGATGTCTACGTCTGGGAGGTTCATCGGACGAAGAAGAGCTTTCGGATGAGGAGTAAGGAGCAGGGCTTCCTCCAGCATTCTGATGTTGTTGTTGAGTAAGTTGGGCCATAAGGTTGGCGTTAGCTTGAATCTGTTCGCTGAGTTGTCTCCTGCTTTCCATGAGTTCTCTCATCAACTCGTTGAACTCCGTTCTAGTGACAGCTTCCATTTGGTTTTGGGCGGTGGTTCCTGCACCTAGATTGGCTTGCTGATTGCTTGGTCCTATCTGCTGTACGCTAGCAGTCTCGTTGACGTCCGCGTTATGAGAGGCTGATCTGGTACATGGCCTTCCCATAGTAGAGTTATTGGTAGAAACTCTGAGTAGAATCAACAGACTTCTCATGAATGAATTGGATCTCCTTGGGGGGATTTCTTTAATCCAGTAGCTACAAAGTAGATCCCAATGGCCTGAGAATGTCCTCTCAGTGAAAGCACTAAAATGTTAGCACCAAAACTGGTCACTAACACCCGAAGAAGGATTTTTGTAGAGAGATTAATGAAGAAGGTAAATTCAAATTAAGGAATAGCGTAGTAGAATGCAGTAATAATTATAAGAAACAAGAACACCAGATTTATAGTGGTACGGCGTAACTGCCTACGTCCACTTTTAGTTTAATATTTATTGCTTTTCTAAAAAATTGATCACAGATACAATCCGTACACCAACTACTCGAATGCAAATGTTGAGTGAAAAAGAACGAGTCTTGAAAGCGGTAGAGTCTCCCCAGTGTTCTCCAAAAAAGGTCGATTTCACTGTGCCCCTGCCCTTCTATTTATAGACGAAGATGGGTTGGACTTCCCTCATGGGCCTAGAAACAAGGTACCTCGGCCCGTGGTAAGTAACTTTTGCGCACCGAGCTATAGATGTCGAACGGCAATTGCCGAGCGAGGTTGGTCGAACCAGAGAATGCCGAGCGAGGCCTCAATGTCGAACGGCACTCGTATGCCGAGCCACACATCCAAGCCGAACGACATTCATATGCCGAGCGAGGCATGTGTCGAACGACTCATCTATACCGAACGAGGCATTATGCCGAACGACCCTTCCATGCCGAGCAAGGCTTCATGCCGAGCGACCCTTCCATGCCGAGCGAGGCTTCATGCCGAGCGACCTTTCTATGCCGAGCGAGGCTTCATGCCGAATGACCCTTCCATGCCGAGCGAGGCTTCATGCCAAGCGACCTTTCTATGCCGAGCGAGGCTTCATGCCGTGTGACCCTTCTATGCCGAACGAGGCAAGATGCCGAGCGACCTTTCTATGCCAAGCGAGGCTCTATACCGAACGACCCTTCTATGCCAAGCCTCTTGTTATTTAGTCAAGCCACCGGGTAACAATATGCTACCCAATTACATCCTAATTACATTTAAACTTTTCTAGGCAAGTTATATTAATTTTTCAGAGTGTAATTAAATATTATACAAATTTTCCTACAACATTTATATTAAGCCAGATTTTTGTTTGAACCATTTATTACTTAAGTTTTCTTCTTGTACAACCCTTTATTACCTTAATATTTGACTTTTTGAATATTTTAGGCAAGTTATATATATTAGAATGTAATTTGGTGTTATACAAATAAGTTTTTATTCCAATTCATTATTTCGAGTTGGTTTAATTCTATTTATCATTTTGGATATTCCAATTATTCAAACATTTCACTTTATTTCAATAATTGAAACCATTTCTTAATGTAAAGCCTAAGATTCAAATTTTCGGGTTTCACTTCAACTATATTGAAATAATTATATATATATATATATATTATAAATCAATTTATACACAAGAAATTCAAACAAAATTCATTGTACAAAACAAAAGTGTAGCAAAGCTGCTACGTGGTCTCTCCACTCTGAAACTCGAAAATGAATGTCGATGATGCTGCAGTCATCACCGAAATTATTTTCCAGCGATAAACGAAGAGAGTATAGACTTAATTCCTTTAAAAACTATTCATTTGAAACAATTTCCATTCGAAAATACTTCCAAATAATATATATATATATATATCAAACTTTGAAAACCAAAATTTGAAAAGTACCGGAAATTAAATTCTCAAATCCATAAATTAAATTTATTACATTTTCAAATCAAATAAACCTTGTTTATAAAATTTGAATACCTTATAACATATAACAATAGACAAAATAATAATGATAATCTAGTATTATCATTCCTAACAACCAATTCCTTAAATTTTCAATTTCAGAAAACTATACCTTTATAGATATAATACAATCATACAAATTTTGGAAACAATATTGTGCCAATTTGTTCTGTTCAATTGTTTTGGAATTCCTATCGATAGTGTTAGCTAGACGAATTGGTCGAACCCCAAAATTCAAACTTAACAACTCAAACAACACAATATAATTTTTTTTATATTAATTACAAATACACTCCCTCACTCGATAATTCAAGAATAAATTTTAAAACAAGGATAGAGATCCAAATCAGAGGAACCCTAATCAAAAGAATTCTAACTAGAAGATAGGCTCGGAAGGGAGATAAGATAATTAAATAGCAAAAGAAAAAAAAAGGATAAGACTAATATGAATCGCGGGCGACCTTAACCGGGTCAACCGTGAGTTCCAGAATAATATTGATGAAGAATTCTAAAGCAAATCGATACTCGATTACAAGAAATAGAATTCGGATATAACAAAAGATAGCAGCATCTAAACCGAGTATATAGAAATCTTCGGTGAATCAATGCTAATTGTAAAGGAGTTTACCCCTTTACAAATCATACAGTGGAGCTATGAGATGCTCCAGGATCAAAGAAACACAAATAGGGAGAGAAAAAATGGATTTTGGAACCGTGGGGAACGTTCCAAAATTCAAAGGAAACCGAGTCAAAGAGGAAGAGATTCAAGCACGAAAGAAAGTGATTCCGTAATTAAATTTACTATATATGCCAAGTTTTGCCTAAAACCAAAGCTCTGATACCAACTATAACGACCCACTATTTTATGCCATTCGCATCCACACATGTCGGACTTGAATTGCTCAAAATATCATATTATTAATTTATATTTGGCAAAACTCAGCATATACAGTAAATAAATCAATCACAGAGTCATAGACACAGAGTAATATAACAATAAGTAGCGGAATAGAATAAATAGTAGTTTATGAAGCTACTATATAAAACATCAGAGTTTGAAATAAAATACAACAGAATATCTCAAATACAATGCTGTCTCAAATACAAATAGATGACAAATCTAAACAAAACAACTGGATAGCTGGAAGCTGAATAGATATAGATGGATCTCCAAGCGAAGTTCCCACTCCAAAGGTGAGTCTCAAATGCTGTGACACTCAGTCTAACCCAAGCGTAAAGCAAAACAAAAAACGCTTGAGTCAGGATTAACATTCTTATATCAATAAATCCAACTCAAGTGAAATATCAACTGAAATACAAGTAACTTAATGGATGTTTGGGATGCTCATCCTCTAAGGATCCGTGGAACTATCTACTATGTATTAATATATGCTATTATAATATGTCTATAGTAAAGTAAAAGATATTAAAATAGCGTTAAGGCGTTACCCATATCTCCTTTAACACATTTATATATTCCCATAGTCTATACAATGTCGTACGCTCCTCCGAGAGGTTTACACAAAGGACATCACATAGGTACGGTACAAAACAAACTCATAGAAGGCGCGATATGACAAGCGACAAGGCACTCGAGGCAATGCCAGGGTAGATATACCGTTTGCGTATCTGTGATGCCCCACCTCTATGCTCATAATAACAAAGAGTATTAAAAGAAATACTGTCTATTATTACGAAGAATAAGGCTGGATAGGAGCGACCATCCGTAATTGGCCTTACACTAATATTGGTTATCTCGATAGGAGTGGTATATACTTTTTATTTTTCATCTATTATTTATTTACTCCCATCGACATATCCAATTATCAGTATAAAAAAAACTACGATAGTTCATAATAGTTTAGGACATTAGATATAACAATAACACAGATAATATAAATGCGGAACATAGATTAACAAAAATCTCATATATATATAACCGATGTCAGTTACAACATAGTTGACACGATACATATGATACAACTACAACTGTCGACTCTAGAAGTTATATATACAAGTACATTATCAACTAATATACATGAATACATATCGTTATATACAATGACACGACTACTACAAAAGGACAATGACAACTTCAGAAGATGTAAAAAGTCTTCATATCCTGAACGGCAACTCAAAGAAGAAAATCTACAACCTGAAATAACTCGGGTCTGACCCGAGTATTACATTCAAAAGAAAATAATACACGGGTCAGTCTAATTCAAACTCAGTTATTAGTGCATAGAAGCAATAGTAATCAACATCAAATAGACGACAGTCACAGAAATCTCATATATCCGACTCCTCGATAAAAGAATCGAATAACAGCAGATATAACACTGAACAGTGTTAAACAACAAATCAGCAATCCAAATCAATTTAAACAATTGAAATGTCAATTTAAAAACAACGATGCTGATTGGCTGCAGTACACGCTAACGTGTACTGCCTCGCCAATACAGTCTATGAAATACTCAGAAGATCAATGAATCCAAAAGCCAACGGATACAACTCAAATCGAAGTGAACCATTTCAAATACAACTTCAAAAAATTGAATTGAACCAATGAAATAATTTAACAATCGAAATATCAACCAAATCTGTCAATCCTACTAGGGCTGCAGTACACGCACGCGTGTACTGCCTCGCCTCTACAAACAACTCTAAACAAAATAAGGTCACCAGTGAAGCACGATGACCAAATGCAATTGGATACAAAGCATTAATGCAATGTATCAGATTCGAGCAGAAAGGCACAGACTCGAGTGGAAGTGAATTAATTGACACAAATCAATGCCAACAACATGAACTGGACAGTGTACCAAGGATAAGGCAACAGAGGAATAATTAAAACAATGAACCAACCTGCAAGATGAATGCAAGCATCATAACCAAAGTCGAAGTCAAATAGATCGAACAACAAGTAACAGCAGATACAAGTGACTCAACCAACTGCACATAGTCACGAACCAGTGCCAACGTCATACCCAAGTTAACAATATCAATGAAGACTGCATCAAGAAGCCAAGGCCATAAATCAAAGATCAAAACAAATGCAACATCGTACCAGAGATTAATGCAGACTTGAGTAAACAAGGAAAAGGGCATATATCAAGTACACCAGACTGCAAGACCAAGTGTGCAGATGATAAACCAAGTTCAACGGTCAAAGCATCATCAACACAGTGAAACTACAAAAACAATGCAAGTGCAGACAAATATGATCTCCTTCAAAACTATATGATTTCAGGTAGACCAGCTACAATGACTAGAAGCATATACAGGAATGCTACTCTAAAACACAATGTTCAAGTCTACATGAGCAACTCTGTAGTGAAACTGTACAAATCAAAGACCATCAGCATGTAATACAAGTTAAAACAGATGTGAGTGCAGACATACCTTGAAGACTACACATTCAAACTTAACAAGATGATCAAGGAACAACTGGTCAGTACAAAAGTACAAACTGGACAACAACCACAAAGACCACATCTGAAAACAGTGCAACTACACGTGCAATGTATCGACAAGGTCAGAGAATAATATTCATGCACACAGTGCAGTCATCAGAATATCGAATGAACACATACAATGGCAACTGACTCAACAAGGCAAAGAAGTGAACAATCAAAGTCAAGACATACATAGTGACTCTAAGAAATGCTACCAAGTGAACCAACAGCAAATGCTAAGGCAACATAAAGCAATACACACTCAGTGACATTCAAGCTCAGACAAGCTGAAACATAATGCTCAAGTGAAGGATGAAATACAACATGAAGCAGTGCAAATTCAAACAGGTCAAAAACCAGAACACAAGCAACTACAAAGACTCGAAACTGCAAATTAAGTTCAAGTGATCAAAGACATGAAATCACAATGTAACTGTCAACTTCAGTTTAAAAATGAGACGAGTCAAGGAATGAAGTATACCAAATGAAACAGGGAACAAAGGTCAGGAAACTAGATCGATCAAGGGATACAAATGCACATATGAATGACCAGAATAACAATCCTATAAAGATACATGAACAAGAGTGAATCAGAGTAGACAGCAACTAACCACAAGGCTACATCACTAACAAATGCAAGCTACTGAATTTCTCAAAGCCTCAGGCCAGAAGTTCGAAGTTATACAACATTTCAGTGAACGATTGAAGCATCTGAGTTTATATGTATATGTATAGCAAGCCATAACAACAAAAATTGAGCAAGAAAAAGTTCAAAGCCGAGAATTTCAAGCCTTGGTCATCACGAAATGTATCAAAACAGTGACCAGTGATTAGCGAAATTATATACGACTAAGAATAAGTCGTGAATCATCTCAACATCCAACGATTATCAAGTGCCAGAACCAATCAACCGACGCATTCAACAACAATATATATATATATATATATATGTCGAAGATAAGGGGATAAACTCACATAAACGAAACATCACCAGAAATATCAATTTAAAACCCAATCATCCCAAATATATACGAACGAAAAACCAGGGGATTCAAACCCAAAACACGAAATGCAGAGATGAATTAGATGTGAGTTTTACTCACCTTCAATTCGAGATTGCAAGCATCAACATCAAATTCGACAGAGCGGCACTTCTTTTTGCAAGCCCTAATTTCCAGTACGAAGAAACAATCGAAGTCGAACAAAGTAGCCGAAGCCCTAGTTTCCTCTCGTCGCCATTTATTTTGCTTTCGATTTTTTTTTCTTTCGTCTGATCGAAATAGAGAAAGGGGAGGGGGTGCGTCGTGTTTTACAAAAGAAGGGGTAAGGGGATCGGTATGGGCTGGGGTATGGGTGGTATGGGTTGAGTTACTTTAAAAGAGGGGGTCGGGTCGAATTGGAATAAGAAGGGAACGGCTTTCCTATTTGATAATTATCCCGGCCCAACAAAATAAAAGAGAACGGGCCCAGTTTTAAATTTATAAAGCTCGCATAATCACTTGACGATTCAATACAAGGAATTTCGCTCTGACTAAAAACTTCCAACAGTAATTTGCAATAGTTTGATCGTCACTTTGACGACGATAAAAATTTACAAACTCCCGGGTTGTTGCAGACTCCCCTCCTTAAAGAAATTGTGTCCACGCAATCATAGGAAATAAATGGATAAAAGGTAACAACCAAAAGAGCATGGCAATGTCGAATGTATAAGCAAAGCAAGTGTCAGCGGGGAAGTATTAGATAAGAAATCAAAAGGTTTGACTGCTTCAAATCAAAAGATTCAACATCGTGGGAATCAAGGATCAAAATCAGACGACTAACACAAGCAAGAACAATCGAGTTCCAGCAACTAAAAGAGAAGGAAAAACAGAGCAGAAATCCCATACAGAGCACGAATTGAATGTGAGTAAATCAAATTACTCACCTGAATCGCCAGAGAAAAAGACGAAGCTCAAATCTCAAAAATCGCAATTATTCAATCATCAAAAACGATAATCAAATTTCTCAAATCAACAAATATTCGATTATCACAAGCGATAATCAAATTTCAAATTCAACAAATATTCGATTATCAAAAACGATAATCAAATTTCAAATTCAACAAGTATTCGATTATCAAAAGCGATAATTAAATTTCAAATTCAACAAATATTCGATTATCAAAAACGATAATCAAATTTCAAATTCAACAAGTATTCAATTATCAAAAGCGATAATCAAATTTCAAATTCAACAAATATTCGATTATCAAAAACGATAATCAAATTTCAAATTCAACAAATATTTAATTATCCCAAACGATAATTAAATCTAAAATCAACAAATATTTAATTATCTCAAGCGATAATTAAATCTCAAATTCAACAAATATTCGATTATCAAAAACGATAATCAAATTTCAAATTCAACAAGTATTTAATTATCCCAAACGATAATTAAATCTAAAATCAACAAATATTTAATTATCTAAAGCGATAATTAAATCTCAAAGCAACAAATATTTAATTATCTAAAGCGATAATTAAATTCGAAATCAGCAAACATTTAATTATCTAAAGCGATAATTAAATCTCAAAGCAACAAATATTTAATTATCTAAAGCGATAATTAAATTCGAAATCAGCAAACATTTAATTATCTAAAGCGATAATTAAATCTCAAAGCAACAAATATTTAATTATCTAAAGCGATAATTAAAAGCAACAAATATCCGATTATCAAAAACGATAATCAGAACTCATATCAACAAATATCTAATTATCACAAGCGATAATTAGAAACAACAAATATCTGATTATCAAAAACGATAATCAGAACTCATATCAACAAATATTTAATTACCGATACGATAATTAAATCTCATAACATCAGATATCTAATTACCTGCAGATAATTAGAAACAACAAATATCTAGAAATCAATTAAGAAGACTAGAAAATCAACATAAAAGCTTGGATCGATCCCATCAGATGGCGAGTTTTTAATTCGCCACACGTGCATCTCAGAGTGGCCGAAGCCTACCAAGTACTCAACATAATTTTGGCGCCCATCAGATTGACCCGGAGGTCCGCAGAGTGACCCGAAGGTCTAGTACTGGTATTTGACCCGAAAGTCCGCAGAGTGGCCCGAAAGCCCAACAAATGACCCGAAGGTCCTCATAGTGGCTCGAAAGCACACAAAATCATCAAATATTTCAATTAACGAGTCCGGAATTAACCGAAATAGCAAACGCACATGTCCCATACCACGTGTTTTACTAAATCGTTTGATTCTCTTCATCGTTTCCTTGAAAGTGCAAAATTGTGTATTTTGTAAAAATACACTTCACATTCTCAAACGGACAAGTCCGAAATTAAGCGAATCAGTAAAAGAAAGGGGTCATAGTCCTCGATTTTGCTGAAACGTTTAAATCGCTTCCTCATTCTTTTGAAAGCGCAAACTGTTAAAATTTCTGAAAACAATTTTATTTATTTTGTAAAAATAACAATTCACATTCTCAATTGGACAAGTCCGGAGTTAAGCGAAATAGTAAAAGAAAGGGGTCATAATCCTCGATTTTGCTGAATCGTTTAAGTCGCTTTCTCATTCATTTGAAAACGCGAACTGCTAAAAATTCATAAAACACTTTTCATTTTAAAACGATTTTCCAATCACGTGATTAAAGCAGCAAATCAGTAACAATTTCGATAAGGAAATTGTACTTCTCAAAATACCGTAAAAACGGTCACAAAACAGCATTGCGGAATAACCGCTAGAAAATCCACTTTTAAAATTTGACGGTTAATGAAGCCAAAGCGACAGAAATTTTAAAACGTCAAAATCACATCAAAACAATTTACATCAAAATGTAATATCAAAGAATTTTCATTCATCAAAATGCCACAAAACACCGTGCTTCAAAAATTTAGCTTTGGTGTAAAAATCCCGTTATAAAAATAACGGCAACAAAATACGTTTCATAACCTAGCATCGGTTCAACGTAAAATAAATGCAATAACGTGCAATTCAAATTTTGCACGTACTACAAAATGAACAAAGAAATCATTCGAAGGTATCTTCAATGAAGACAATTCAAAACAACAAAATCTAATCGATAGAGGATTAGTACAAAAGAAAGCCAGCGGAAATTTCAACAAAATCACATATCTATAATTTCTTCGAATCCTCAATTCGGATTCGAAATTCTCAAAGAAACAAAATAATTACAGCTATGTAAACAACCAATGAAATTTATTTCAATTTCTGAATCAAATAGATTATCAGTGGTACTCAGCGAAGCCAGTTTCACTGTTTCCGCTGCGCACTCTGATAAACAGTACTCAAATCATCAGAACACAAATTCACCTTTTATTTTTAAATAAAGGTATTTAAAAATTTCATCGAAATTTCAAAACTTTAGTTTTGACTCAAATCACAAATAAAACATCGACTAATAGTTGTAACATATGTTCCATCCAAGTTATGTTTTATTTTATGTCCATAAAACCCCAAGCTCTGATACCAACTATGACGCCCCACCTCTATGCTCATAATAACAAAGAGTATTAAAAGAAATACTGTCTATTATTACGAAGAATAAGGCTGGATAGGAGCGACCATCCGTAATTGGCCTTACACTAATATTGGTTATCTCGATAGGAGTGGTATATACTTTTTATTTTTCATCTATTATTTATTTACTCCCATCGACATATCCAATTATCAGTATAAAACAAACTACGATAGTTCATAATAGTTTAGGACATTAGATATAACAATAACACAGATAATATAAATGCGGAACACAGATTAACAAAAATCTCATATATATATAACCGATGTCAGTTACAACATAGTTGACACGATACATATGATACAACTACAACTGTCGACTCTAGAAGTTATATATACAAGTACATTATCAACTAATATACATGAATACATATCGTTCTATACAATGACACGACTACTACAAAAGGACAATGACAACTTCAGAAGATGTAAAAAGTCTTCATATCCTGAACGGCAACTCAAAGAAGAAAATCTACAACCTGAAATAACTCGGGTCTGACCCGAGTATTACATTCAAAAGAAAATAATACACGGGTCAGTCTAATTCAAACTCAGTTATTAGTGCATAGAAGCAATAGTAATCAACATCAAATAGACGACAGTCACAGAAATCTCATATATCCGACTCCTCGATAAAAGAATCGAATAACAATAGATATAACACTGAACAGTGTTAAACAACAAATCAGCAATCCAAATCAATTTAAACAATTGAAATGTCAATTTAAAAACAACGATGCTGATTGGCTGCAGTACACGCTAACGTGTACTGCCTCGCCAATACAGTCTATGAAATACTCAGAAGATCAATGAATCCAAAAGCCAATGGATACAACTCAAATCGAAGTGAACCATTTCAAATACAACTTCAAAATATTGAATTGAACCAATGAAATAATTTAACAATCGAAATATCAACCAAATCTGTCAATCCTACTAGGGCTGCAGTACACGCACGCGTGTACTGCCTCGCCTCTACAAACAACTCTAAACAAAATAAGGTCACCAGTGAAGCACGATGACCAAATGCAATTGGATACAAAGCATTAATGCAATGTATCGGATTCGAGC
Source organism: Allium fistulosum (assembly GCA_030737815.1). Taxonomy (NCBI): domain Eukaryota; kingdom Viridiplantae; phylum Streptophyta; class Magnoliopsida; order Asparagales; family Amaryllidaceae; genus Allium; species Allium fistulosum. The sequence continues at coordinate 1,021,159,717 of CM060902.1, forward strand.
AGAAAGGCACAGACTCGAGTGGAAGTGAATTAATTGACATAAATCAATGCCAACAACATGAACTAGACAGTGTACCAAGGATAAGGCAACAGAGGAATAATTAAAACAATGAACCAACCTGCAAGATGAATGCAAGCATCATAACCAAAGTCGAAGTCAAATAGATCGAACAACAAGTAACAGCAGATACAAGTGACTCAACCAACTGCACATAGTCACGAACCAGTGCCAACGTCATACCCAAGTTAACAATATCAATGAAGACTGCATCAAGAAGCCAAGGCCATAAATCAAAGATCAAAACAAATGCAACATCGTACCAGAGATTAATGCAGACTTGAGTAAACAAGGAAAAGGGCATATATCAAGTACACCAGACTGCAAGACCAAGTGTGCAGATGATAAACCAAGTTCAACGGTCAAAGCATCATCAACACAGTGAAACTACAAAAACAATACAAGTGCAGACAAATATGATCTCCTTCAAAACTATATGATTTCAGGTAGACCAGCTACAATGACTAGAAGCATATACAGGAATGCTACTCTAAAACACAATGTTCAAGTCTACATGAGCAACTCTGTAGTGAAACTGTACAAATCAAAGACCATCAGCATGTAATACAAGTTAAAACAGATGTGAGTGCAGACATACCTTGAAGACTACACATTCAAACTTAACAAGATGATCAAGGAGCAACTGGTCAGTACAAAAGTACAAACTGGACAACAACCACAAAGACCACATCTGAAAACAGTGCAACTACACGTGCAATGTATCGACAAGGTCAGAGAATAATATTCATGCACATAGTGCAGTCATCAGAATATCGAATGAACACATACAATGGCAACTGACTCAACAAGGCAAAGAAGTGAACAATCAAAGTCAAGACATACATAGTGACTCTAAGAAATGCTACCAAGTGAACCAACAGCAAATGCCAAGGCAACATAAAGCAATACACACTCAGTGACATTCAAGCTCAGACGAGCTGAAACATAATGCTCAAGTGAAGGATGAAATACAACATGAAGCAGTGCAAATTCAAACAGGTCAAAAACCAGAACACAAGCAACTACAAAGACTCGAAACTGCAAATTAAGTTCAAGTGATCAAAGACATGAAATCACAATGTAACTGTCAACTTCAGTTTAAAAATGAGACGAGTCAAGGAATGAAGTATACCAAATGAAATAGGGAACAAAGGTCAGGAAACTAGATCGATCAAGGGATACAAATGCACATATGAATGACCAGAATAACAATCCTATAAAGATACATGAACAAGAGTGAATCAGAGTAGACAGCAACTAACCACAAGGCTACAACACTAACAAATGCAAGCTACTGAATTTCTCAAAGCCTCAGGCCAGAAGTTCGAAGTTATACAACATTTCAGTGAACGATTGAAGCATCTGAGTTTATATGTATATGTATAGCAAGCCATAACAACAAAAATTGAGCAAGAAAAAGTTCAAAGCCGAGAATTTCAAGCCTTGGTCATCACGAAATGTATCAAAACAGTGACCAGTGATTAGCGAAATTATATACGACTAAGAATAAGTCGTGAATCATCTCAACATCCAACGATTATCAAGTGCCAGAACCAATCAACCGACGCATTCAACAACAATATATATATATATATATATATATATGTCGAAGATAAGGGGATAAACTCACATAAACGAAACATCACCAGAAATATCAATTTAAAACCCAATCATCCCAAATATATACGAACGAAAAACCAGGGGATTCAAACCCAAAACACGAAATGCAGAGATGAATTAGATGTGAGTTTTACTCACCTTCAATTCGAGATTGCAAGCATCAACATCAAATTCGACAGAGCGGCACTTCTTTTTGCAAGCCCTAATTTCCAGTACGAAGAAACAATCGAAGTCGAACAAAGTAGCCGAAGCCCTAGTTTCCTCTCGTCGCCATTTATTTTGCTTTCGATTTTTTTTTCTTTCGTCTGATCGAAATAGAGAAAGGGGAGGGGGTGCGTCGTGTTTTACAAAAGAAGGGGTAAGGGGATCGGTATGGGCTGGGGTATGGGTGGTATGGGTTGAGTTACTTTAAAAGAGGGGGTCGGGTCGAATTGGAATAAGAAGGGAACGGCTTTCCTATTTGATAATTATCCCGGCCCAACAAAATAAAAGAGAACGGGCCCAGTTTTAAATTTATAAAGCTCGCATAATCACTTGACGATTCAATACAAGGAATTTCGCTCTGACTAAAAACTTCCAACAGTAATTTGCAATAGTTTGATCGTCACTTTGACGACGATAAAAATTTACAAACTCCCGGGTTGTTACAGTATCCGGACTGGTGGTAACGCATAGCAGCTACTACCGCCCACCTCGTGACAAAATCCCTAATCAAATCGAGGGTGCACCCAATCAAATCACAAAAGCAATAGAATGGTATCAAAGATATGTGTCCGATAGGAGGAATGAACTCACTTGGCCCGGCGTGGCTCCTGTTTTAGCCGCATCAAGCTGACTAACGGGAGTCAGGGCTACGTAAATACCATATAGAATCGTCACCAAACCATCCTACTTCATTCTGGAATCTCCACCACGTACACAATTGTTAAAGTGGTTTCAGCATTGGCAAAGAGTATGACAATATCCAATCCCGGTCTCTTTAACAACCAAACATTATTATAACACCGTGGTCATTTAAAAATAGTTTGTACTTCAAACCAAAATATCATATCCATTACAAAATCATATCAATACGATATCATTTCTTACTTAAAATAATATTCATTTCCAAAGTCATAATGCTTTCTAAAATTTTAACTTTTCGAAATTATAACCCTTTGAAATTATACACTTTGAAAACATAGCTTTGAAATCATAACACTTTGAAGTCATAGCATTTTGGAAATCATAACACTTTTGAAACCATAACACTTCCACCTAAACAATTTAGATGTTGAAAATAGTACATATATTAAAATACTTTATAAATTAAAATAGTTTTCTCAAATTTCACAAATCGATTTAAATCATTTTAATTTTAGAAATCCAATCTAAATCAAATTCCAGTTTAACCATTTCAAATTTAAAGTTCAAGATTCCAGTTTAAAGGTCCAAACATTTACGGTATAAATTTCAATTATATTACAACCCTGGTGTAAGCGAAAATGTACATACAAGAAACTTCATATGTATAACAACATATCACAAAAATCATATATATATATATATATATGCTTATATAAATATGCATATAACCAGACAATTGAAATTTGTATATGAGGTATAGATACAGGTCAGATATATATACACTTTTATGTTTTTTCTTTTAAAAATGCAGCTCCCTTTTTCAGACAACTATATAAATATATATAAACTTATATGAACCAAGTGATCAATTATGTACCTCTGTCCTGATTAACTAGATTGGTATATAGGTACCTATATGTAAAAGCCTTTGAATATATATTATTCACAATAGAGAAGCAAGATCTAATATATGTAATCCATATATATATACATGTATATATATATACTGCAAACATAAATACTTCTTTTTTTTAAATATACATACTTTAAACGTCCATACACCATCACATCTAATGCAATATGTACATATATATTTTATATTTTTAAAACACATATAGGCAGCATATATATACATATACATAGGCACAAAACTTACCTACATAATAATATATATATATATACCCAATGCAAACTTACTTATATACAACCTGAGAGCAGAGCAACGGTCAGGGAAAGGCAGACAAAGTTGGTGGCGGAGGAAGGCTGGGCAGTGGCGGCCGAGGTTAGGGTGGCGCTGCAGTGAAGGTGGCCATGGCTGCAAGGGTTAGGCGAGAGGCAAGAGGAGTGGTAGAAGATGGAGCAGCCGAGGCGACTATGGATCTGGACGAGGCCGAGAAGGAGGAGGAGGAAGGAGGCGATGGGCTGGCTATGGTGGTGATAGGAGCTGCGATTTGTGAAGAGGGTTTTGCGGATCTTGGTGGATGAAGACCGAAGGGGTGGTGGCCATGGAAAGCATAAGGAAAGAAAAAAAATAAAATATGGAAAGGATGAATATTGCTGGGTGAAGAGAATGAGCAGTTGCAAATAACCTTATAAATATTATAAATTTTACAAACGTATGAAGAGAAGTTGAAAAATGAACTGCAATAGAAAAAAATACAAATGTGAAAAGGGCTATGGCAACAGTCTCAAGTGATCCAGCTGAAAAGAATTTAAAACAATTTATTGCTGTGGCCACGGTTCAAATTTGAAAGCAAGGAAATCAAAAGATTACAAATTTCGATATCGATACGACGTTTAATTTTATTGTTTCCGTCACGTACCGAACCTCAAAACACACAAATTAATATACTGTGGAGATCGGCATGACGAGACGAACAGAACGGTACATAGATATCGACAATACGATCATCCTATCAAAAGTCGATATTCAGTACAAAAAATGCTGCTAAAATGCTGGAATTAAGATAAACGGAGCAATAGCAGTCCAAATTTGGAGAAACGAAATATGATGTCTCACTCAGAAGATGATTTACAAATTTATTATGTAAAAATATCCAAGTTGGAAAACATTTTATTATCATCAAATAGTAATTGATTTAAATTGAAATAAAGTTAAACAAAATGAACTTCCATATTTTTAGACGAAAATTTACCATTTGCTATGTTTAAATAGGCGTATTCTCAATATCAAATTTTATTTTCAAATTCAATTATTTAAATTTTCAAAAAATTTAGTTAATTACATTAATAAAACCATTTAAATTTTATGGGTCGTTACACAGTTCAACGATTTCAATCAAAAAGACTAAAGGTTTCAATTCAGATTCTTATTCAAAACCATTTCAATTTATATCAATTTCAAATCCATGTTGAACTACAAATTTAAACCACTTCAAATTCAACAGGTTTCACAGTTTTAAATATTCAAACATCTACAATAACTCAATTTTGATAAATTTCATTTATATTTCGTAATTCAACTTTAAGATTTAAATTTAAATTCTTTAAACAATTCATTTAAACCAAATTCAACATTTTAAAAGCTTGGATTTTGAAAATAATTCAGCTCACATAAATCAAATTTTGTTTCAAAATATCATTTAATTGGATTCAAAAATTAAGGATTTAAAATTATTTAATTTAACCAATCCGATGTCCGTACATAATTTTCAACCCTATGGTCAAGTGATACAGATATATATCATTTCAACCCGCAATAAATTTAAATTTATGGGTATATATCATTTCAACCCGCAATCCCGAGTTAAAATTCAAAATCCATAAAATCACTCGAGTTTATCATTTCAACCTATAACGATTTTTCCCTAATCTATAAGACCATTCGAGTATGTATTATTTCAACCCATAGTGATTTTCCTAACAATAACAAGGGGAACTTGCAGTGTTATAACAACATATAATTTAACATAACATCAAATCATCCAAAATGTCAACAATTAAGCATCCATCACAATCATCATTCCAATCAACCAATAAGTCACAATAATTAACTGGTTTATCATTATCAGGTAATTAACTAACTGTTCAAATTAAATTTGAATTCAATATAAATTCAAATTAAATTTGAATGACAATTTAAGTATATTAAACATCAATCAATAAATTTCTAATCACTTCATAAATTTAATTTAACCAACATAAGATGATTTAGTATTTATGAGTGTGTTAAAACGCTCACCTATAATTTTTAGTTGATTTAAAATCCAAACAAAGCCCAAAAATTTAACAGTCTCAGAATACAACCAAACCCGTTCCATAATATTTGGAATTTCAATACGATCGCAATGGAGAAAACCGCGTCCAAATCCAAGTTCGTATGTAAAAGTTATGTGTGTTAGAAGTTAGAAATTAAAATTAAAATTAAAATTAAAATAAAACAAAGGGTAGTTATGTAATTACATGACACCTTTTCACCTTCAAACCCTAATGTCGTGACCTCGTTCAACACCTAGTAGCCGCCACATTCCATCTCATCGCCATGCCAAACCACACCGCTTCACTCTAATCGGAGCTTGCCACCAAGATCTCCATGTCCAGGCGCCTCCCTCCCCCATGAATTGAGAGCCGCCGCGGTTGAACTTCGAAGCCCATTTCTAGCAAATTTAGATGACTATTTCGACAACTAGCCGCATGGATGCGCTCTCCTTGACGCCCTCTTCACTGCAGCAACTCCCGATCATCAAACGGTTGACGATCCATCGTTAAACAATAAACCCTAAAATGGATAGCTGAGAAAGATCGTCGAATTCTGGCCAAACCGAGACCCAAATGAAAAAACAAATTGCAGTAGTAGATTGTGCTCATTAAGAGCTTTCCAATGATATATAATATGACATAGTTTGAGAAGTTTAAATTTTTAAGTTTGAATTCGAAATTGGAATTAGGGTTTTGGGTTGAAATTATCCGACATTTGAGAAGGAGGAACAGCTAAGAAGTTGATGTACATATAGAATAAATGAAAGGCTGCTAGGGTTAAAGAAAAACTATTTATATAGACAAAGATGGATAAAATGAATGGACAGATCGAATTGGTTCGAAACGATAACACGATCAGAAAAGCCCATTTCTTTTCCGAAACAAAAGTGGGCCATCCAATATATCGAAATATATGTTTTCGATATTTTTAAACTCAATGGAACTAGTTTCAAACCCTAATCCCATTGTATACATAAGTTAGTTTTTAAAATCAGATTATTTTAATTGAATCCATTAAATTGATTCTACGCGTTTCTAGCCCGCACGTTCAAACGATGAGTCTGATCACCACGACACTTGAAATCCCACAATAATTCACTGTTACGGATCTGATGAAACTGGTTTCGTCGAAATCCGAGACAGTGGCCAAAATGACTATTTTCAAGTTAATCAAACAAATTATTATTAAATTAATTTAATCACTTATCAATTCAAATTTGATAGTTAACAATTTTCATCATTTCTGATCACACAAAAATTAATAGTCTTTTATAATACAGTTTCCATGTTAAATCCAATGTTTAAATATTACATAAATTTTAACGTTAGATTACAATTGGAATAGAACCTATTTTATTATAATTTAAATTCCAATAAATTCATTTTATTTTGATTTGCACTCTTATTATTCAATCAACTATTACCTCATGAATATAATTAACATTAATTTACATTTCATTACATTCTTATTCTACAGTTATCATCTTTTACCATATTAATTATAATATTTCAATTTTATTAATCCATTAATTACCAATTTAATTCTTTAATTACAATTATAACCAAATTAACTTTACAATTATTTTAATTGATTGAAAGTGCATTAAAATGATTGTCAATAACATTCAAACAATAATATTAAATCATATTCTAATTATTTTCTCATTAATTAATCACAAATTTTAATTTCTCACAAAATTAAATTTTAAAATCTTATTTAATTTAGTATTTTTAATCATCAAATATTACGGGTCATTACACTCTCCCCTACCCAAAACTTTTCGTCCTCGAAAAGGAAAAGAATGAATTAAGAAACTAACATATTTTTATTCAAATAATCAATTTATAAACACTTTAAATTTAGGTACTTAAGTATTTTAAATAAAATATATCAATAAACAATTAGATCTTTCATATTCAAGTCTAATAAAGTTGGAAAATATATTCACTTTCAGAAAAAAAAATTCTAAGTCTTAAATTCACGAAAAATTTCGACAGAGTCTCCTTTGTACGGATAGGTCTAGAAAAATCGTAATATCAATAACTACAATATATATATCATATTTCAAAAATAAAACATCACAAACCACAGGAAAAACAACAAAATATCACTATAAAACCGTAATCCGAAAATGTACCTATTTGTTGGGCAAACAAACTTTATTTATGAAAACAAAAGCAGTAGTTATTGCTTCCATAAACCTGTAATTCACTTATATAATCCAAAATAGTAATAATTATGTAAAAGAGAAATATTTAGTTGTTTCAATTAGTAACAAAAGCAAATCAAAATAGAACATATTCAAACAAAACAACACGACCATCATATGCAATAAACGAATACATCACACATCCATAGCAACCAAAACTAATGGTTTGTTAAGGTTTAGAAACTTCTAATCGTGCAAGGTGATAAATAAACTATCAAGTGTACCCTACGCTCAACATTCTTAGATAATTACTTAATAGATTATTCATACAACCTTAAACAATTAGAAGTATCCTTTCTCAACCATCCCATAAGCCAAAACAACCAAGAATTTCAAATATTATTTAAGTTTATTCTAATTAATTTCCTTTCACCTCGTTTACTATTCATTTATTTTCATTCATTCATACGATGGTTATTTTTATTAATTTAACTTCATTACTTACAAAATTCATTTCTCATTCAATATTTTAAAACAATCAATGAATAAAATTTAAAGTATTACATATTTTCCTTGTAGTTTAATTCATATTTATATATATAACTTGATTTCAATTTAATACTTATATTCGCTAGTGAATCAATTCATACTTAAGTTTCCTTATTCTTTGATTCCAATTTATTTCTCCATATATAGTACCATTTAATATTAAAACTATTTATGAATCATCTCATCATTTCTTCAAGTTTATAATTATTTACTTAAATAGTATTCCCTTTTAACTATTTAATTTAATTATAAATCACTTCAAAACATAACTTAAGTACATAATATTCTAGTAACATCTTAACTCTTTTATTTATAAACATATGTTCATTTTTTACGCATTTCTATCATTGAGCTTTTACTTGTATAATATTCTATCACATATTCCTATTAACATTTCAACCTTTAAACATTTCAGGTAAGTTATATATATATATATATATCTGTGTGTGTTTTTTTTAGAATGTAATAGAATGTCATGAAAATTTTATCTTATTTAATTTAGTTAACAAAAATGTTTAATAGTTCACATCTTTTAAATTCATTATCCTTTTAATTTACAAGTGACAAATCTCCAATTTCTTTACAATTTCTTTAATCATTTAGCTTCTAATTTCTTTTTATTTCATTTAGAAGTTTTCAATTATTAAAATAGTCAAGATTTTATTTCCTTATAATAATTAAAATCATTGATTAAAAGAAATTTAAGGACTAAATACCAATTTCAATTCAAATCGTTTAAAATTATATATATATGTACTCATATCTTTTATATATCCAATCATATTTAGAAATTAAAAATTAAGGTTTGTTTATCAAAAAAATTGTGTAGTAAAGCTACTACAGTGGCCTTCCCACTTTGAAACTCGAAAATGAAAGTCGATGATGCCGCCGTTATCACCGAAATTATTTTCCAACGACAAAAGAGGGGAGCATAGAATTTATTTTCTTTTTAAAATTTCTTTTTAAAACATTTCTTTCAAATCACATGGAAAATATTTATATCCGAAAATACTTCCAAATAATACTAATATTATATTCCAAAATCTTTGAAAACTAATTTCAAAACCTTGGAACTTAAGTTCTCAAATTTCCAATTTAAATTCACTTTATTTATAAATCCTATTTTGCAACCATTATCTATAAAATTTCACTTCCTAACGAACAAACATATCACATGCAACTATATCCATTTACAAAAATTATTCTTTTATATACAAAATATAATGTTAGGTAAAATTATATCATTTACCTATATTTCAAAAATAGTATTGTGTCGGTCTGCCCAATTGAGTGTTTAGAAATCCCTATTGATGCAATAGCTTCCTATGTATCAACTAGAATTTATAAATACTAAACAAAATAAATGTAACAACCCATATTTTATCATTATTTTTAAAATAGAATTTATTTGAAAACTTTGATTTTTAAATCATTTTAAATTGGATTTTTGGAATTTTTCCAATGTATTTTTGGATTTTGTTTGTAATGTATTTTCCAAATATAATAAAAGAAATATTTTCTGAAAATTTTATATTTTGGTCAACTCTGGTCAAACTTTTACTTTCAGTTGAAATTTTTAAATTTGAATTTTCAAATTCTAATCTTTTTCTTTGAAGCTGAATATGATTCTAATATTCATCCTATTTTTCGTTTCGTCAAATTCTGTTTTATACTTTTTAAATTTGATAAAATTCAGCGTTTTACACGCAATTATTTTCAGTATCTTGGTTTATTTTCTATCTTTATATTTTCTATTGCATTTCTATTTTCTATATTTTCAATTTCATTATTTTTCATTCTCTATTTTCTATTTCCTTTTATTTGATTTTGGCTTGGAAATTCAAAGAGTCTTAAGTTCCTTTTCTTGGAAATCAAGTAAGCTTTTCAATTACCCTAGCCATTCACAACCCTCCATCTCTTAGCCGTTCACTTCCTTTTGCCCTAGCCGCCACTTCATTTTATCATTCACGTACAAATTTTCCCATCTCACATCTCATTTCTCATTTGTTCCTGAAGAAAAAAAGAATACAGTAAGTTTCCTCCATGGCTTCCTCTTCTTTCCCTTTTTCCTATTTGTTTTTCTTTTGTTTTCTTCCTTCTATGCTCGGCCTCACCATCATCCACCCCTTGCCGACCACCACCTCCTCCTCCACCATCACCTGATCAGCTAGCAACCCCTTACCATCTCCCCTTCCATAGCCGTGAACCCTAGACCCAAATCCATCAACATATATGCATGAAACCCTAGCCAAACCTCCACTTGATCACTTCCTCACCTTGTTTGCCTCGGCCACCACCCACATCATCACCTTCCCCAGCCTTACCGTGACTGACATGACCTCTGGCCGCACCTTCAGATGATGACCAGACCATCTGCCTTTGCCTTGAACCAGACCGAGCCAAGCTAGACCATATGGCCGAGCCTATGTGAACCCATAAACCCCTTTATTGCCTTGACTTTTGTATTCCATGCTTTGTAACTCCACCACTCTACAAATTCTAGCCATAGCCATGCCTAGTTGACCCATAACCAAGCCTAGTTGCCTCAAACACACCATGGCCGAGCTTATAGATGATGTGGCCGAGCCTATAGATGATGTGGCCGAACACTCTTGTGGTTTAAGTCCAAGTTTATGTCATTTCTAACTCATATTTTACATTGTTGAATTCATATCTTGTTTGTGTTAAATCATATGTTTATATTTGTTTATTTATTTGTTTACAAGATTTGGATTTGGGTGCTACTTCTCCTCGAACCTAGTTCGTGCTTTGTCGTGCCTTTCTTTGTTTGTTGTGTGTCTCTACTTCGTAATCTCTAGCTTTAAAAGGTGAGTTTAATACTCTCGACAATTCGTACTTATATAAATGTGAAACAACGTCACTTGAATTGTAGTAGTTGATATGCTATGTTGTATGCTCACATCTGCCTGATATATGACATTATATGATAATATTATCTGATTATATATCCTGTTGTATCACCTGACATCATATGATATGTTTTACTGTTTATTTATTTTCTGTTTCTCACACTGCAAGTTTTCTGTTAGTATAGAATCACTATGGGTTGAAATGATACATACCCGAACGGACTTTAGAATAAGGGAAAATCGTTATGAGCTGAAATGATAGGCTCAAGCGATTTTTATTTGTATTTGACTTGGGATTGCGGGTTTGAAATGATAGAACCCGGAATTTTATTTTTATTACGGATTGAAATGATATATTATCTGTATCACTTGACCTAGGTTAGAAAATATTATACAGACCCGTGGTTATTTTAAAATGATTTTCTAAAATTATTAAGTATTTTAAATGTAAAAATATGAAATTTTAACTTTAATTGGATTTAAATGATTTAAATAGTGATTTTCTATAAGTTAAAATTTTATAAGTTGATAAATGGTTTAAATTGAAATTTTAAAATTTGATTTAACTTAATAATTGGAAATTTGATTAAAATGGAATTTTAAGCTTAACTTAGTAATTAAAACATTTTAGTTATGAAACGAATATTTTAAAGAAAGAAATATTAAGATTTGTTTGTTAAAATGAAAGTTAAGCAAATTATAATGTAAATTTGACTTGATAAATGAAGTATAATTTAATTGGATATTTATTTATAAAATGTTATTTTATTAAAAATTATAAGTTAAGTAATATCCAAATAAATAAAATTGAAAAGTGGAATAAGTTTAATAAGTTAAAAATGAGAAAAAGTTGAAAATATATTGGTCAAATTGTTATAATAAACTTATAACAGAAATTGCAGCACTTCAGAAATGTTGTGGTTTTAATGTATTGGTTTTCAAATGAACACTGTATCTACAGTAGCAGTTTTTAAGTGCTACTGTTTCTGAAATGAACTATTTTCCAATTCCCACTGTATCTATAGTAGCAGTTTTTAAGTGTTGTTATTTCTGAAATTAAACTAAGTTCTGAAATACTAAAATACCTACTGTACCACTTTGTAAGTGCTGCAGTTTCTAAAGCTGAACTATTTTGAAACTAAAATATCTAACGTAACACTTTATAAGTGCTGCTGTTTCTGAAATTGACAATGTTTTGAAATACTACTATATCTACCATAACACTTTATAATTGCTGATGTTTCTGAAAATACAATGTTTTGAAATTTTTGTAATTGAATGAATGAACTTAGAAAATGCTATAATTCTGGAAATTGAATATTTGATTTGAAATTATAATGACTTCATATTTAAATGGTTTAAATGAATTATTTTAATTTGGAATATAAACCATTTTTGAAATTTATAACCACGGGTTATAATAACGATTGGTTGTTAAAGAGACCTTGATTGGATATAGACATACTCTCTGTCGATACCGAAAACCACTTTGACAACTGTGCACGCGGTGGAGATTCCAGAATGAAGTAGGATGGTGGTGACGATCCTATTGAGGTATATATGTGGAACCGACTCCTGTGAGTTAGCATAAGGTGGCTAAAACAGGAACGATTCCGGGCCAAGTGAGGTAGCTCCTCCGATCGGACACACTTCTTCGATACCATTCTATTACTTTTGTGATTGATTGGGTGCACTCCTTTGATCTTTGGGAGTGTGGCTCGAGGTAGGCGGTAGTGGCTGCTATGTGTTACCATCAGTCCGGATACGTAATTGGTATATCTACGCTGGCATTTCCTCATTGTGCTGTGTCACCTACCCTAGCGAGCTTTACTACGAGTTTGTTTTGTACCATACATATGGAGTGCCCTTTGACGACGCCCAGTATAGGGGAGATTACGGTACTGTATAGACTATGGGAATATATATAAAATGTGTTAAGGGGGATATGGGTAACGCCTTAATGCTATTTTAATAGTTTACTTTACTTTAGACATTATTATAATAGCGTATATTACTACATAGTAGATAGTTTAACGGATCCTTAAAGAATGGGCGATCCCAAACATTCTTTAAGTTACTTGTGTATTTCTATTACAGTTCACTTGAGTTGGTTTACATTGTATAAGTATGTATGTCATGACTCGAGTGTTTGTGTTTTATTTATGCACGGGTCAGCCTGAGTATTACAGCTTTGGACTTATCTTCTGGAGCTAGAGATTGCTGGAGTTTATCTATCTATCTAGTTATCTATCTATTTCCGTTTTTGTTATTTCTATTTCAGCTTATGTATCCGTGGACATTTGTGTATGGGATTTCTATTGTATTTACTGTCATACTCAGATATTTGTATTTGTTTTGAGACTTTGTTGTAGTAGCTTCATGATCTACTATGGTTATTTTATTTCCGCTGTGAGTTATTCTAATATTTTTATGTCTATGATTCTGTGATTGGTTTTATTTGCTTCAAGTTTTATTACAATCTATTGTTTTGAATTATTCAAGTCTGACATGTGTGGTTTTATTGTCGATTTGAATGGTCCAAAATAGTGGGTCGTTACATTTGGTATCAGAGCTTTGGTTTTAGGCAAACCTTAGCCTGCGGAGAAAAAACTCATTAGAGATTGGGTAGAAATACCCTAGAATGAGTGAAATCAATCTTAGAATCATTTCTTTGTGAGAGAACGTATTTTAAAGTATAAAATGATTTTCAAAGGATTTTCAAAGATTATTTTGGTATAAAATTTTCTTGTTTTGAAATCAAATTTTTCTTACTTCTTTCCTTTCCTTGTCTACCTTGTTAGTAATTTCTTTGTTTAGGATTTTCATCCTAATTGAATCTGATCTTATCTTTTGTCTTTCTATTTTACCTTTGTCCTAAAATTCATTCTTGATTTTTCAGGATGAATCGTAGGAATGCCAGAGGTAGGGGTCGTGGTATTGCCCCAGTTCCTGAGCATGTTGCACCCGTTAGGTTCACTTTTCTCTGTAAGGAATTCATTCAACTTGGTGGTACCAAGTTTACCGAATCAGAGAGCATCATAGAAGCTCAGCAGTGGTTGAAGGATTTGGAGAGGATTTTCTCTGGTCTCGAGATCACTGATGCCCAGATGCGTAAATTGGCAGCTTGGCAGTTGAAGGAAGCAGCCTTGGATTGGTGGGAGTCTGTTACGGCTAACACTACTGAGGCTGACATCTCTTGGGAACAGTTTAGGTATCCTTTGAATTAGCTTGTGTTCTGTTCAGTTTTCTCTTTTGGAAATCTTTCTTATGTTTTGATATCATCTTTTCAGGGACGCTTTTGTGGCAAAATGGATTCCCGAAGCCGGAAAATTTCAGCTTTATCGTGAGTTTATGGATCTCAAGCAGGGTACCATGTCTTTTTCTGAGTATGAGCGGAAGTTCAATGAACTTTCCTAGTTCGGTCCTAGCCTCATTGACACCCAACTTAATAAAATGATAAGTTCATAGCTGGTGCTCGTCCTAAGTATTATGATCGTCTCATTTCTCATGTTCATAACACTTTCACCGAGCTTATGGATATGGCTATTCGTTATGAGAACCCTACTTCTAAGGGTCCTATTGTTGTTGGTTGTTCGTCGACGGAAATTTTATCGGTTTAGAAAACCGTCGAACGAATTTAAATTAAAAATAACCGCAAGCGCACGGTGTACGAATGTAGTACGTGGCGAATACGGGTCGATCCGTAGGGAATTGATGATTTTAAAATTCTACTCAATCAAATTATACCAAAGTCGAGTGAAAGTTAAGCTAAAAATGTAGAAAACTAACAAAAGAAAATTGATAAAAATATGAGAGTGTTAAGACAATTTAGAGGCAATTCCACTCTCTAGATCACATAAATCAACAAAATGAAGTTATGATCTCTCTTTTCTTGTCATTAGTGAATTAGTTGATGTGTTTATCATAAGTATGGTATATTTGTGCTATTAATTAGCCCAATATAAACCATCAAACTATAACACAACCACTAATACACTTTTAAATCTCATAAAATTTGACAACAAAGTTGAAAGCAAAATCTATTTTAAGCATGGCCTATTAACTATTAATTAGAAATATAAGCCATCAAATTTTAATTTCAACATTCACTTCTTTGCCATAATCATATGTAGATGAAGAGGCAATTTGTGTTTTGTTTGTTTAAGCATAGCCTATTTGTTATGAACAACATAGACTATCAAATTCAAAGCTAAACAACATCATTAAACCACTTCAAACATTCTCATTAAGCACAAAAGAGAGCATAAAAAACAAAATGTTGGATCCACATACTAGAGAGCTTCATTACCCCTAAATTGAAGGGATTAAGCTCTCATATTTGTTATCATATGAACAAATGTAGAAAGCAACATGAAACAAGAAGAGAAAAAGAGAGCAAAAATGAAAGGAAAAATTATTCTACTTGCATAAGTAAACTAGATCTACACTACAACATGAAAGGAAAATAAACAAGAGAAGAAAAGAGAAATATATTAAAGTTGCATAAAAAAATTACATGAAACAAAATGGCTAAGTAGCCATGGAAAAAGAAAAGAGAAGCTTTCTTTTATTTTGAGCCTAAACTAAGCTAAAGAGAGACTAAAAGGAGGAGGAGGGTTACATGAAGATATGAGGTATTTATACAAGTGTTAAACCCTAATTTATATTTTTGGGGAATGCCCAAAATGCCCTTGTAGGAAGTGTGGTGGCCAAGTTATCATTAGCTTCAATAATCCCTCACTTAAATGTACATGAAGCCATTAATTCCATAAGCATGTGCATTAGCCTCTAATTTGTACATTAAGGTAGGTGGGTAGGTGGGGTCCTCCATTATCTTCACTTTGAATTATTTCCATCTTCATTTGTTCTCTTCACTCTTGTGCATGCATATATCATCATGTAACCACTTGTATATGAAGCCAAATTCCTATAAAAAATATAGAAATTTCTAATTAAATTTTCTCAAATTAATATATGCACAAAAATGACCATTTTGCCCTTGGATGAAGATGAATATGTGACGATTTGAAAATAATATGAATTTTGGTTTAAACAAGTTAAAATACCCAATATGATCATTTATTTAATTTAAATAGATTAAATATGGTGGTAAAAATATACACATTTACGTGCACATCATTGGTGCTCCTTGTTCTCAGCCTTCCTCTGCTAATTCTAGGAAGAGAAAGCCTAATTTCCATCAACAGAAGAAGAATTGGCTCAGGAATCCAGGTTTGGGATCATCATCTTCTCCTTCTCAGAGGCAGCATGTCGATCTTTCTTCCATTACCCGTTTCAAGTGTGATCAGAAGGGACACTATGAAAATAGTTGCCCTACTTCAGTTGGTGTTGCTATCCCTCCTCCTTCTTAGTTGGATAGGCGTAATCTATGCCATATTTTTCTTCAGCCTGGCCATTTCAAGAATAATTGTCCCACTCAACAGAAGGGCAAGCCTTCTGGTATTTTTGCTGTTACCTCTGCTTCTTCACATGCTCCTCTGCACCTGCTCCTGGTCCTAGCGATAACCAAGGTACTCTTTAGGGCACCTTTTCTTTATATAATCATCATGTTCGTGTTTTATTTGATACTGGAGCTTCCCATAGTTTTATTTCTGTGGATCTTTGTGATAAGTTTGAGCATCTTCTTTCTCCTATGTATGCTGTTGAACCTTTGTGTGTTTCTAATCCTATTGGTTCTCCCGTGAACCTTAATAGGATTTGTAAGCAAGTGAAACTTCTTTATTTTGATCATCGCTTTAGTGGTGATTTCTATGTTCTGGGTTTCGATGCTTTTGATTTATTGCTTGGAGGTGATTGGCTGAATAGGCATGGAGCCGTTATCTCTTGTAAAACCTAGACTGTTTCTCTTGTGGATGATCGGGGTAATCCTTTGGTTATTCAGTGTCGTATGCCTCATGATTATGCTGGCAGCTTTATTTATTCTTTGGTTTCTTCTCCTGATGATCTTGAATCGACTCCTGTGGTCAAACTCTATCCCGATGTATTTGGTGAAGTCACTGCTTTACCTCCCAAGCGGGAAATCGATTTCCGTATTGATCTTATTCCCGGAGCCCGACCTGTAGTTCTTCATCCTAGAAGAATGGCACCCCATGAGAAGGTTGAGTTGGGAAAGCAAATAGAGGACTTGTTCTCCAAAGGTCTGATCAGACCTAGCCATTCCGAATGGGGAGCAGCGGTGGTTTTTGTCACTAAATCCGATGGATCTTTGAGGATGTGTGTTGATTATAGGGAGCTGAACAAGCTCACTATGAGAAACAGATATCCAATGCCTTGCATCAATGATATGTACGATCAACTTTATGGTGCTACTGTTTTCTCTCCGCTTGATCTTGCCACAGGTTTTCACCAGCTCAGAGTTGCTGAGGAAATTATTCCCAAGACTGCTTTCCGTACTAAGAATGGTTTTTATGAATGGTTAGTCGTGCCTTTTGGTTTGACTAAGGCTCCTGCTTTCTTTGTTGATTTGATGAATCGTGTTTTCCGTGATGTGCTTAACAAATTTGTTCTTGTCTTTGTGGATGATATTCTTTTCTTTTCTAAATCTGAGAGGGAGCATGAGTCCCATTTGAAATTTGTTCTTGAGACTCTCAGAAATCATCAGTTGAAGGCTAAATTTTCGAAATGCCATTTCTAGAAGAATGAAGTCCGATTTCTCGGGCATATTGTTTCTAGTAATGGAGTTTCTGTTGATCCAGTTAAGATTGATGCGATCAATGTAAGTCTTTCTTTCCTTCTCTTTCTCTTTATTATTCAATTATTTCTATCTTTTCTATTGTCCTTATTAATCCCCATTCTGTGCAGGATTGGGAAACTCCTAGGACTCCATCTGATATTCGTAGTTTTCTGGGCCTTGCCGGTTATTATCGGAGATTCATTGAGAATTTTTCTCGGATTGCTGCACCTCTCACTACTTTGACTCGTAAAAATGCTAAGTATATCTGGAATGATAAGTGTAAAGCTGCATTCAACGAGTTAAAGAGCAAGCTTACTTCCGCACTAGTTCTTACCGTTTCGAATGGAAGTGAGGGATTGATGGTATATACTTATGCTAGTTGTGAGGGATTGTGTGTTGTTCTCATGCAGGATGGTAAGGTCATTGCCTATACCAGCCGACAGTTGAAAACCCATGAGGCTAATTATGTTGCTCATGATTTAGAGTAGCTTGTTGTTGACGTTGCTTTGAAGCTTTGGAGGCATCATCTTCTGGGAACTAAGTTTGAGCTCTTTACCGATCATCAGTCTTTGAGATATATCTTCACCCAGAAGGATTTGAATCAGAGGCAAGTTCGTTGGCTTGAGTTTCTGGCTTCTTACGACCTTGATATTAGCTATACTCCCGGTAAAGCTAATGTTGTGGCCGATGCTTTGAGTCGGAAGAAGGCTATGTTGTGTCAGCTTGTTGTTTCTTCTTCTCCTCTTTTGGATCGTATCATTGCTAGGCAAGATGAGGATGAGGTGCCTAGGCTTATTAAGGAGAGTGTTCGTAGTAGAGTTGGTCGGAGTAGTCTTGATGGTAGTGGAGCTCAGATCGATGATAGAGGTATTTTGAGGATTAATAATCGGATTTGTGTCCCGAATGTTGATGGATTGAGGCAAGAGTTACTTCGGGAGAATCATCGATCCAGACTTTCTATTCATCCTGGTGTGACGAAGATGTATCAAGATATGAAGAGGCTTTATTGGTGGAGAGGTGTGAAGCAGGATATCTCTATCTTTGTCAGTAGGTGTGCGACTTGTCAGCAAGTCAAGGCCGATCATCAGAAGACCCCTGGTTTGTTGCAACCCCTTGAGGTTCCCAATTGGAAATGGGAACAGGTCTCTATGGATTTCATTAATGGATTACCGAGGACTAGGAGGGGTAATGAGAGTATTTGGGTTATTGTGGATAGACTGACTAAGTCCGCTCATTTTATTCCGGTCAAGTCTACCCGTTCTGCTTCCAGTCTGGCTGAGATCTATATGAGGGAGATTGTTTGTCTCCATGGTGTCCCTATTAGTATTGTTTGTGATCGTGATCCTATCTTTACCAGTCAGTTTTGGCGTGCTTTTCAGGAAACTTTGGGTACTCATCTAAATCTGAGCACTGCTTACCATCCACAGACCGACGGTCAAACGAAAAGGGTAAATCAGATTCTAGAGGATCTTCTTCGTGCTTGTGTGCTTGATTATGGAGGATCTTGGGAAGATCACCTCTATCTTGTCGAATTCACCTATAAAGACAGTTATCAGGTATAATCTAAATCTTCTGTTTTAATCTTGTCTTAATCCTTTATCTATCTCATTCTATCTTTGTATTCAGGCCAGCATAGAAATGTCGCCGTTTGCTGCTCTTTACGGACGACCTTGTAGATCTCCATCTTGTTGGATTGAATCCGGTAATCGTTTGGTTCTTGGTCCTGATGTGATTTTGGAGGCTTCGGAGAGAGTTGAGGAGATTAGGAGGAAGATGAAGAGTGCTCAGGACAGGGAGAAGAAGTACGCTGATCGGCGTAGGAGGAGTTTAGAGTTTGCTGTTGGTGATCAGGTTTTTCTTAAGGTCTCTCCCTTAAGGAATGTGGTTCGTTTTGGTCGTAGAGGGAAGCTTGCTCCTAGGTTCATTGGTCCTTTCCGCATTATGGAAAGAATTCGTTCTTTGGCTTATCGTCTGGATTTGCCTGAGAAGTTTTTTGGAGTGCATAATGTATTCCACGTCTCGCATCTTCGTCGGTATCTTCATGATCCATCTCTCATTGTCTAGCCTTCTGCTCTCGAGAGTTTAGATATTGAGCCTAATCTGACCATCGAGAGGAAGCCACTTCGTATTGTCGATAGAAGTACGAAGCAGCTAAGAAGGAAATCTGTTAATTTGGTCAAAGTACAGTGGAGTACTGATGATCGGGATTGTACCTGAGAGACGGAGGAGAGCATGCATGCTTCGAATCCGGAATTGTTTGTTTCAGGTATTTTGCTATTCCATCTTATCTTTCTTTGCTTTCCATGTCTCGTTCCTTTTCGAGGACGAAAAGATTTGAGTGGGGGAGAGTGTAACAACCCATATTTTATCATTATTTTTAAAATAGAATTTATTTGAAAATTTTGATTTTTCAATTATTTTAAATTGGATTTTTGGAATTTTTCCAATGTATTTTTGGATTTTGTTTGTAATGTATTTTCCAAATATAATAAAATAAATATTTTCTGAAAATTTTATATTTTGGCCAACTCTGGTCAAACTTTGACTTTCAGTTGAAATTTTTAAATTTGAATTTTCAAATTCTAACCTTTTTCTTTGAAGCTGAATATGATTTTGATTTTCGTCCTGTTTTTCGTTTCGTCAAATTCTGTTTTATACTTTTTAAATTTGATAAAATTCAGCGTTTTACACGCAATTATTTTCAGTATCTTGGTTTATTTTCTATCTTTATATTTTCTATTGCATTTCTATTTTCTATATTTTCAATTTCATTATTTTTCATTCTGTATTTTCTATTTTCTTCTATTTGATTTTGGCTTGGAAATTCAAAGGGTCTTAAGTTCCTTTTCTTGGAAATCAAGTAAGCTTTTCAATTACCCTAGCCATTCACAACCCTCCATCTCTTAGCCATTCACTTCCCTTTGCCCTAGCCGCCACTTCATTTTATCATTCACGTACAAATTTCTACATCTCACATCTCATTTCTCATTTATTCCTGAAGAAAAAAAGAATACAATAAGTTTCCTCCATGGCTTCCTCTTCTTTCCCCTTTCATTTTGTTTTTCTTTTGTTTTCTTCCTCCTATGCTCGGCCTCACCATCATCCACCCCTTTCCGACCACCACCTCCTCCTCCACCATCACCTGATCGGCTAGCAACCCCTCACCATCTCCACTTCCATAGCCGTGAAACCTAGACCCAAATCCATCACCATCTATGCATGAAACCCTAGCCAAACCTCCATTTGATCACTTCCCCACCTTGTTTGCCTCGGCCACCACCCACATCATCACCTTCCCCAGCCTTGCCGTGACTGACATGACCTCTAGCCGCACCTTCAGATGATGACCAGACAATCTGCCTTTGCCTTGAACCAGACCAAGCCAGGCTAGACCATATGGCCGAGCCTATGTGAACCCATAAACCCCTCTATTGCCTTGACTTTTGTATTCCATGCTTTGTAACTCCACCACTCTTCACATTCTAGCCATAGCCGTGCCTAGTTGACCCATAACCAAGCCAAATTGCCTCAAACACACCATGGCCGAGCCTATAGATGATGTGGCCGAGCACTCTTATGGTTTAAGTCCAAGTTTATGTCATTTCTAACTCATATTTTACATTGTTGAATTCATATCCTGTTTGTGTTAAATCATATGTTTATATTTGTTTATTTATTTGTTTACAAGATTTGGATTTGGGTGTTACTTCTCCTCGAACCTAGTTCGTGCTTTGTCGTGCCTTTCTTTGTTTGTTGTGTGTCTCTACTTCGTAATCTCTAGCTTTAAAAGGTGAGTTTATCACTCTCGACAAAGCATACTTATATAAATGTGAAACAACGTCACTTGAATTGTAGTAGTTGATATGCTATGTCATATGCTCACATCTTCCTATTATCTGACATTATATGATAATATTATTTGATTATATATCCTATTGTATCACCTGGCATCATATGATATGTTTTACTGTTTATTTATTTTCTGTTTCTCGCACTGCAAGTTCCCTGTTAGTATAGAATCACTATGGGTTGAAATGATACATACCCGAACGGACTTTAGAATAAGGGAAATCGTTATGAGCTTAAATGATAGGCTCAAGCGATTTTCATTTGTATTTGACTTGGGATTGCAGGTTTGAAATGATAGAACCCGAAATTTTATTTTTATTATAGATTGAAATGATATATTATTCGTATCACTTGACCTAGGTTAGAAAATATTATACAGACCCATGGTTATTTTAAAATGATTTTCTAAAATTATTAAGTATTTTTAATGTAAAAATATGAAATTTTCACTTAAATTGGATTTTAATGATTTAAATAGTGATTTTCTATAAGTTAAAATTTTATAAGTTGATAAATGGTTTAAATTGAAATTTTAAAATTTGATTTAACTTAATAATTGGAAATTTGATTAAAATGGAATTTTAAGCTTAACTTAGTAATTAAAATATTTTAGTTATGAAACGAATATTTTAAAGAAAGAAATATTAAGATTTGTTTGTTAAAATGAAAGTTAAGCAAATTATAATGTAAATTTGACTTAATAAATGAAGTATAATTTAATTGGATATTTATTTATAAAATGTTATTTTATTAAAAATTATAAGTTAAGTAATATCCAAATAAATAAAATTGAAAAGTGGAATAAGTTTAATAAGTTAAAAATGAGAAAAAGTTGAAAATATATTGGTCAAATTTTTATAATAAACTTATAACAGAAATTGCAGCACTTCAGAAATGCTGTGGTTTTAATGTATTGGTTTTCAAATGAACACTGTATCTACAGTAGCAGTTTTTAAGTGCTACTGTTTCTGAAATGAACTATTTTTCAATTCCCACTGTATCTACAGTAGCAGTTTTTAAGTGCTGCTGTTTCTGAAATTAAACTAAGTTTTGAAATACTAAAATACCTACTGTAGCACTTTGTAAGTGCTGCTGTTTCTAAAGCTGAACTATTTTTTTTTTGAGAAAAATGTGTGATCCTCTATGAATAGAGGAGAGCACACATGCGAATATATATAACTCGAATATAAAGTGCTGCCAACATGCCTGACAGGTAACAAAAAACAAATACAAATATATCAAATCTCAGGTACTCCTAAGATGAGTTCCGGCAAGGCCACCATCCATCACACCCCAATATCGAGCTCCGGCATGGCCACCGCCCGATATTAAGGTGTTAGAAGTACCTAAATAACTATAGGAAAAAGAAAGAAAAAAAAACACAAACTACATAATGATGTCCCAGACTAATGAGGAAGCTCCAACCAACTGAATCAGGAGAGGTGAATAAGCATCTGCTCTGAAGTGGAACTGCTGAAAAGAGGAACTGCTCTAAAGCCTCTGATCAAGGGAATGGGGTACCAAACTGAAGAAAACGTCCTCCTGAAAAAATTACTCCATAATGAAGATAGCAGAATCCTAAATCTAAGGAGAAATTGCTAGTAGTCCTGGATGAAGATACTCTGCACTGCTGATCTATCTACCATCTGGTGTCCAGCAATATGAAGATATGGAAACCTGCAAAATGAATCTGATATCCTATCCCCCATACCTGTAACTAAAAAATGACTAAAGAAAATATTAGAATGATACATATATATATATATATATATATGTATATTTATATAATAAATATACATATATATGTATTAATAAGGAAGGAAATAAAAACCTAATTAAGACTAACTGGACAATAACAGTATAAAAATAAAAAACTTAAAAACCAAAACCAAACAAAGACTAGTACAAATATAGAGACGGATCAAATTTATGAACCTTTAATCCTAAGTAAGTTATGATTAGGAGAGAAATCATCATCTAAACTAGAGTAAATATTAATAATACTATTATTAATGTTAAAAAAATTATTGTTGTGTTTAAAAAAATTAATATTATGATTAATCTTGTTAAGATACCTTTTGAAAAGGATATTTTTGGCTAATTTATATTTGGGGTTAGAGATCCAATTAAAACAAAATGAAGAAATTGTAAAAATCAATTTGTTAAAATGACAATTATTATTATTGAAAATTCTTTGATTTCTTTCAAACCAAATAAACCAACTAATAATAATGAATAAAGTGTCCAGTAAAAATCTAATATTCTTTCTGAACTTGAATCTATAATTATTCCAGTAAAATTCACAATCCGAAATTTTAGTTGTTATATTAAAGTTAAAAATTTTAAGAGTATTGATTAGAATGTAATTAGAATCCATGCAATTATAGTATAAATGATTAATGTCCTCAAGATACAGATTACAAAAATAACATTTATTATCGTTTTGAATATTTTTTCTTTTTAAAAATTCAATTGTATTAAGTTTTCCATGAAGAATTAACCACATGTGAATTTTGGATTTGGGAGGAGCATCAGATTTCCACATAAATTTAAATGAATTATTTATTGTACCCGAAAAATTAATGAATCTATAGAAAGAATTAGAAGTATATTTCTTACTTTTATCCCAAACCCAACTAATAAAATCATTATCATTATCGATATTATAAAGATTTAATCTAGCATAAAGCAAAGAAAGTTGTCTAAAAGTTGAATCAACTAAAATTCTGCTAAAACTGAAATTCCAAGGAGGATCATTTTCTGGAGAATAAACATCGTTGATTAAAGCACACTTAAAGTTACAAATTTCATACAGATCCTTAAATTCTATCTTAAGAGGCAAGACCGAAATCTAATGGTCATGCCAAAATGAAGTACGATTACCAGAGTGGACAATAGTATTTATTCCTAAATTAAATATTTCATTACATTTTAAAATGTTTTTCCAAAAGTTAGATATATTATGAGTGATTGGAGAAGCAATTTGATATAAATAAAGCTGAACTGTTTTGAAACTAAAATACCTACTATAGCACTTTGTAAGTGCTGCTGTTTCTAAAGCTGAACTGTTTTGAAACTAAAATATCTAACGTAACACTTTATAAGTGCTGCTGTTTCTGAAATTGACAATGTTTTGAAATACTACTATATCTACCGTAACACTTTATAATTGCTGCTATTTCTGAAAATACAATGTTTTGAAATTTTTGTAATTGAATGAATGAACTTAGAAAATGCTATAATTCTGGAAATTGAATATTTGATTTGAAAGTATAATGACTTCATATTTAAATGGTTTAAATGAATTATTTTAATTTGGAATATAAACCATTTTTGAAATTTATAACCACGGGTTATAATAACGATTGGTTGTTAAAGAGACCTTGATCAGATATGCACATACTCTCTGTCGATACCGAAAACCACTTTGACAACTGTGCACACGGTGGAGATTCCAGAATGAAGTAGTTTGGTGGCGACGATCCTATTGAGGTATATACGTGGACCCGACTCCCGTGAGTTGGCATAAGGTGGCTAAAACAGGAGCGATTCCGGGCCAAGTGAGGTAGCTCCTCCGATCGGACACACTTCTTTGATACCATTCTATTACTTTTGTGATTGATTGGGTGCACCCCTTTGATTTTTGGGAGTGTGGCTCGGGGTAGGCTGTAGTGGCTGCTATGCGTTACCACCAGTTCGGATGCGTAATTGGTTTATCTACCCTGACATTGCCTCGTTGTGCCGTGTCACCTACCCTATCGAGCTTTACTACGAGTTTGTTTTGTACCATACCTATGGAGTGCCCTCTGACGACGCCCAGCACGGGGAAGATTATGGTACTGTATAGACTATGGGAATATATATAAAATGTGTTAAGGGGGATATGGGTAACACCTTAACGCTATTTTAATAGTTTACTTTACTTTAGACATTATTATAATAACGTATACTACTACATAGTAGATAGTTTAACGGATCCTTAAAGAATGGGCGATCCCAAGCATTCTTTAAGTTACTTGTGTATTTCTATTACAGTTCACTTGAGTTGGTTTACATTGTATAAGTATGTATGTCCTGACTCGAGTGTTTGTATTTTATTTACGCTCGGGTCAGCCTGTGTATTACAGCTTTGGACTTATCTTCTGGAGCTAGAGGTTGCTGGAGTTTATCTATCTATTTAGTTATCTATCTATTTCCGTTTCTGTTATTTCTATTTCAGCTTATGTAACTGTGGACATTATTATATGGGATTTCTATTGTATTTACTTTCAGACTCTGGTATTTGTATTTGTTTTGAGACTTTGTTGTAGTAGCTTCATGAACTACTATGGTTATTTTATTTCCGCTGCGAGTTATTCTGATATTTCTGTGTCTGTGATTCTGTGATTGGTTTTATTTGCTCCAAGTTTTATTACAATCTATTGTTTTGAATTATTCAAGTCTGACATGTGTGGTTTTATTGTCGATTTGAATGGTCCAAAATAGTGGGTCGTTACAATAAATTAACACAATATAAAAACATTTTTATAACATTAACAAATATTCTCTTTCATATATATACACACTCAAATGAACTCATTCTAAGGCATACCTTATCTCTAACGAGTCAGACCCTAAAAAGCTAAGGTTATCACTAAACCAAAGCTTTGATACCAAATGTAACGACCTACCTTTTTGGACGGTTTCAATCGACAATAAACTACACATGTTAACCCAAACCATTCAAAAGGGAGGATTTTTAATGGGTAAATAAGAAAATAATAGAAAAGAAGGAAAAACAAAACACAAAATCTCACAGCGGAATGACATAATATAATAATCAAATAAACAGTTCATAAAGCTGTTTTACAAATAACATTTGATTACACATTTACAATACAAATCAGAATTATACATACAACAGGAATAAATAAACAATGCAGCGGAACAACATGATGTAGTGGAATAAATAGTAATAATATACTAAATCTTCATCTTCGCCCTCTAGAAATAAGGTCTTCACTGTGCCGAAATACTCAGGCTGACCCGAGCGTAATGAAAATAAAAAACACTCGTGTCAAAACAAAATGATCTTATGTGAGTTAAATCAAAATAAGTAAATATGAGTGTAATGGCTTCAGAGATGTTTATGGGATTTTACATCTCCTATCCAGCGTGCAATGACTTAAGAGATGCGTGGGATTCCATCTCCTAAGGATCCGTAAAACTACCTACATACATAATACAATACGCTGTTATAATATGTCTACAGCAAAGTGAAGTATTAAAATAGCGTTAAGGCGTTACCCATATCCCCCTTAACACATTTTTATAAATGTCGTAGTCTATATAGTACCGTAATTCCTTCGTAAATTGGAGGGCTATCGGAGGGCACTCCATAGTGTACAACACAAACCAAACTCGTAGTGGGCTCGACAAGGCATATGACAAGACACGTGAGGAAATGCCCAGGGTAGGATACTACCATTTTGCAGATCCGGACTGGTGGTAACGCATAAAAGCTACTAATCCCCACCTCGAGACACAGTCCCATAATCAAATCAAGGGTGGCCACCAATCAATCACAATGAAGCGACCCACAGTTTCGTACCCTTTGAGTTGATATTAATTCTCCTCGCTCAACCCAAAGTGTACGAAAAAAGGGAATAACTAGGGTAAGAAGAAGAAAAATAGAACAACAACAGAATCTCACAATCGTAGCGGAACAAAATATAGTATATAATAACAGATTTTTATATAAAAGAATCTCTAACTGTTTTATAATTACAATCATCAAAGTACAACAATTAATACATCAATCTAGACAGTTATAGTAACTTGTCTTCCTACAGCGGAAATATAACCAAGTACGAAAATACGTCTGAACTCCTCTAGCTTGCCTCCGGAGCTCCACAGCATTTTAAACATGAATTTGTAATACTTGGTCTAACCTAAGCATTATAATAAAAATAACACCCAAGTTAGTCTAGAATCCAGTGTGAGAAAACACACTCAATTTGAATTATTAGAGTTATCAAAATCCTTTGAAAAACAAAGGTATCTCATAAGACCGCGTCACACATAAACACGACGGGTGTTTACCTTACGATAACCAAAACAATTCTTATCAAAATCGTCTGATATTATATCAGTGTCTATATAAAGTAAATAGAAAATAGCTGAAATGCTTGCATCTCACATTCCAGCATAATTGGGCACAAATCAAAACCGTCCGATGCTTATTGGAGAATGGATTCCATCGAATGACTGGGCCACTGTGGTACCGTCCACCACAGTACACCTCTAGAACAATGTACCGAGGACCACGCCGGGATCCCCTGCTACACAAGACCGGCCTATCCCTGACTTGGATAGACCGAATATGTTATCACCTCGAGTGTTCCCACCCTTACTATCGAGTGCTCCTTCCATGCACAACCATATCCATAAATAATAGGTTTCCGAGGACATCTAGAAAGGTGATAAAATACCCTACTTGGGTGCGACCCACTTAGCCTTGCTGCATCTCCCCTGTTTTAGTCATTCTCGGTTGATGAGGTTCGAGGCTAAGCGTTACCTTACAAGAACAAATATTACTTAGAATGCTCATCGTCCTCTAATGACGATGTTCTAATAGCATTCATCCATACAAGTTGTCCTGGGTCTGGACAAACCGAATCACCATCTTCATCATCTTCACGGTATTCATTCATAACGTTCAAACCGGATCAAAGTAGTTTTCGGATAATTAAATCTGATCCCGGTCTCTTCGAAATGATTAGCGAAATTGGCCAATTATTGATAGTCGGTTATTTAACCATCAATTAAACATCCATAAGCAATCATCTGGCCTTGTAATAAATTTTTCCCAAAATATTTACTTTCAAATATCTTTCAAAGATATATCAATTCCCTCCAATCATTTGAAAATAATTTTTCAAATACTTAAATTCGTAACAGGATACTTCAAACATCTCAACACTTAGAAATATTTCCAAATTTCTATTTTCCATACTTAGGAAAATATTACAAGTCTTATTTTTCCAAAATCCTTTCAATATTAACGTTTCAGAGAATTATTCCGTAACTTATTCCAAAAATCTCCGGAATCACAAATATTTTCCTCTCCTCAAAATTATATCCTTTTGTAAGCCCTTTTTTCGAATCTCGAGAGAATTTATACAATAATTTGTTTTCAATTACTTTAAAACTCTATATATATATATAATAAGTATTTAAAAGATTAATATTATTTTTAAAATATGTTCAAGTAATTATTTAAAATATCGAAAACACTTTTATAACATTAATAACTCATCTTTAGTTAAACAAATAATTTTCAAAACTGATTTTAAAAGTTAGAATTTATTAAAATAAATACTTAATATTTGAAATCTACTTACCGAAGTATTTCAATACTTACTAGTTTAAATTTTATAGTTTTTAAATAATAAATTTTCCTTTTAATCACAAACTTAACTTCCTAGGGTTAACAATATATTTTTAAAACCACGATAACCAACCGAACTTATAAATTCCTCTCGATTCCCATCACATCACTTCCATCCCGATTTCCTTAATCATTTTCACTTCACAAAAAAGTATCTACTATTTTCTTACCATATTTCCATATTCTATATTAATTCACTCTACGAATTTATTTTCCAATATATCCACTGATATCGCTTAACTTATTTATAACATCGTTTATAAATTTTTATACACCTTTGAGTCTTACTTGCTTTATAAAAACAATCTCGTTTATAAAATTCCATTTATACATCTATTATCTTAATAATCCCATTTATAATTTCAAATCTATTTTTAATATCTACTTCAACTCTTTTTATATTTTCGGATACCATTATAAGTTCACTTATATAATTCATTTTTTTTAAATCTCCATTTAAAATTCATAATAGTTAGGTATAACCAAAATCAAATATATTTTTTTCTTCTAATTCAATTTCTTTTAAATAAAACCCAATTCTCATATAAACATCTTTATATCAAAAATTTCCTTGAATTCCTTCCATTTTTTAAAATATTTTTATGGTATTTCAAATATTAACATCCAGGCCAGTGCTACAATAGCATCAAATAAATTCAATCCCTACAATAATCTATATTAGATTATTCTACACAATCCATATATCACTATATATGAAAAATAAACAATATATTTGAGGAATCCAGTTGGATCCCTCCAGCCTGTTTCCATGCATCCATAGATGTTAATACAACATATAAAAATACCAATCCTACTTCGAGGGGGATATCGCGGTATATAGGGTCATCTGCTATTATGCGGGGGGCATAGGGTCTCATCCGCTATACTATGCGGGAATATTAGGCCAAATATTAATATATAAACTACTATATACATTTTATTATTCAACAGACAATAATTTATAAATTTAACAAGAATCAAAAATTTAATTTCAACCATTAAAAATTTAAATTTTGGTAATCCAAATGAGTGAGAATTTTCTCACCTTGGTTTTATTTTGCAATCCATCCAAACCCGACTTGTTTCTTCACGATTTTAGATCTCGTATGACAAAATTATATATTTTCAAACATTCGAATCAACAAAAATAATAATTATTATTTTATTAATTACTGCAATATGTTAATTACCCAAAAGGAAACAATCACACTAACCTTCTTCCTAGGCCTGAACAATACGCGACTCGACTCCATCTATCACGTTGCCGCACTTCTCACAGTCCATCACATGAGCACGAAACCCAGATTTGCCGCACTTCTCTCACCACGACCGGCGCCACCATGACCCCAAACAACACCACCAAACGACGACTCTAACCCTACAGTGTCGCTTTACCACAGTCGAACTCGAAAAATCACCTGAAATCATTGGTGGCACCACCACGTCGGAGTTAAACTATCGCCACTCCAAAACTGGCCCCTTCCCCGCGACATGCAAGCTCTTTTCAGGCGGCGGTAATCGCAATTCAATCGCGTATGTAATTTTTTTTCATTATCGATCGAGAGTGGAGGAGAGCGATTTTCACCCCAGGCCAATGCCTTATTAAACCACGATTTCTTATTTGAACTGAGGAGAGGGAAAATGGGGAACTCACGTCTTCATTATTTCCATTTGGAGATCGAATTGATGATCTATTTGAGGAACGAGATGTTCGGCATATTTAAAAAAAAATTCGACTGGCTTTGTTATTTTTAAAGAAGAAGAGGAGAAGCAACATGATTTTTAAAAGAGAGGTTGCGTGATTTTTGACCGGTTGTGTGTTTGAATGGGTTAATAAACAGTGATTTGAATTTGAGGGAAAACGGCTGATGTGAAAATTTTAGTCAAGTCACTCATATAAATACATTATTTAAATTACGAAACATCTCGATTCCGTAGCTTAAAATCTTGACCTCCTATCGAGGAGTGCTGCTAGCCGTTTATAATGTACCCCTATTCCGAATGCATTGGAAAAGACTTCAAGTCCTAATTCGATCGTATGGAGAAGATAACTTTTTGGACTCAATTATTATATTGAATTTTGATATCAATTTCAACGCATTTCTATCCGGTACGATAAAACGATAACTCCAAACACTACGCGATTTGAAATCCGATAATAATACCCTATTATGGATCCACTGGAACTAGTTTCATCGAATTTCGAGACTGTGTCCCGGATGGCTATTTTTAAATGTCAATTCGAACAAATTATTTTTAAAATTGAACATATCACTTTTAAATTCAATTTTAAAACTTTTATTATCTTCATTATTATTAATATAAATTTTACAAGCCTTTAAATTATTTTTATCGGGCTTAAAACTCAAGATAAAATAATTTAACCTATATTCAATTATAAAAATTCAATAATTAAATTTTTCAATAAATCGCTATATTTAAATTCTGAATTTATTTTATAAATAAACCCAAAATTTTCATATTCAAAATCAATCTATAATTAAAATTCAATATTTAAAACCATTTAAATATTCCAAATCAAACGTCGAAAAATTCGGGTCGTTACATTCCTCCTCCTTAAAAGAATTTCGTCCCCGAAATTTGCTAAGGCAGAAAAATGCTCCAAACCCATTACTTTCTCCAAAAATCCAACTAGTCAAACTTAACATCCCACCCTCCTAATCTTTTAGGTTCGCCCAACCAATTAGTTTTTTTCAATTCTAATTCCAAAATCCATTATTTCAATTTCAATTTGAAATCAATTTGTCGTTAACAAAAAATTTCCAAAAATTTTCAAAATTTTTCGAGCACCCTAAATTTTCGAAAGATTTTGGCAGTCTCCCTTGTACGGGGGACCTTTTGCAATATGACAAGAGATACAAATATATATACATCAACTCACACGGTCGGAAAACAAAATATATAGCAATATTTTATATTTTCGCAATATTTTATCCGAAAACGTACCTTATTTTAGCATTTTTAAGCATTTTTAAGCAAGCAAGTTTTACTTCATAAGCAATTTATGCAACCCGATTCTAGCCCAACAGCCTCTGGGTACTTGTACTTACTCAATTTAAACACATAAGTACCAAAATATGAAATTCACTAACATTTCACTTATTTAAATGGTTAAAACATCTAAACTTCATAAGCGATACATGCTAAACATTTATAAGCAATTACAGGTGTAACGGACCACCTTTTTGTATGCTTAAGCAGACACACGTGCCAACTTAAACCATACAGAAGGGTGGATTGTTATGGGGTAAATAAGAAAAAGTGGAGAAATAAAAGAAACAAAATAGAATCTTGCAGCGGAACGATAAAATATAATAATCAAATAACAGTTCATGAAGCTATTTTACAAAACATTTGATTATACTTATACAATACATATCAGAGTTACACATACTAGAGAATGATAATTATGCAGCGGAATACAATGGTGTAGTAGAATATATAACAAATAGTAATAATAAAATCTTCGTCTTCGTCCTTCAGAAATAGGGCCTTCAAATCCTGAAATGCTCAGGCTGACCCGAGCGAATTGAAAAGACAAAACACTCGAGTCAGAACTAAAAAATCTTATGTAAGTTAAATCAATGAAATAAATTGTCACATACCGAAATTTTCGACTTTCGAAAGATTCGACATCGATACTCACTTTATCGACTGTCGAGCAATCGAGTGCCGGAAACTCCAATAGTGAGGGTTTTGAAAGAAAAAGTAGAAGAAAAGATAGAAGAGAAAGAAAGAAGAACAACAGAACAACAACAGAACAGAAAACAATATCAGAATCTTACACATCGCAGCGGGACAATATATAATAAATAATCACTAGTCTTTTAAAACAAAGAACTATATCAGTTTATACATACATCAATCATCAGAGTCAATATACAACAATAGAGAGTTATATAACTTGTCCTCATACAGAATACACAGCGGAATAAATACTATCAGATACAAATACTACGTCTCGTCCTCCAGCTTATCTCCAAGCTCCAGAATATCCAGAATATCCTGATAATCTAACTCTAGACTGCCCGTGTGGAAATTGGTGGGCACCCAGAGTTTAGAAAGGAAACAATAAACTCCGAGTCAGTCATGGTGACTGGTGTGAGATCGTAAAACAGTTATTCTTTAAAATAAATAGCAGAGAATTTTAAAGTAAATTCGCAATGCTTTTGGAAAATGAAACTACCATAAGACCTCCCGCCACACACACAGTGCAAACGCAGACTTGGAGGAGATTTCTTCTTATGATAGTCAAAGATGCTTACTACGCCAAAATCAAATTCTTTTTGATATTATTATTAGTGCATAGTGTAGAAAACATTTCGAAAGTATAATATAAATCTTAGCCAGCATAGGTACCATTATAGTATGCTTGCTATAGCTGCCATATTAGATGGCAGGTTCTACAACTAAAACCGTACAAGGCTCGTATTGTTTCTTTGGATTTCCAACAAATGGTCAGGCTAAGGAACTTCCTATCCACGATGGGTACGTCCCTGGAATAGACGACCCGAGAACCTAACCGGATCTCTGCCAACACAAGGCCGGGTTACCTCTGCAAAAATAGGTAACTACTGACACGCGTATGCCATCCCCCGATCGTCACCGATCTTCCCGAGGATCCCCGATTCGCAACAAACCACATAGATAATAATAATGCAGTAACCACAGAGGTTAAGTATCTGGGCTCCATACCATGATACCACCTTTATCCAGAAGGAATGACATACACTAAGGGGCGCTACTCCCTAGAACCTTGCCGCATTCGTCCTGTTTCGACCATTTCCGGGGTGTGAGGCTCGACGAAGTCTCGTCCACAAAGCTACGCTTTCTACAAAAAGCCCTGCTTTGGGTCAACCAAAATGATCAACCTATGATCACAAAGATATAAGATCAAACAAATGATCATATCACAAATGATCAAACATTGATCATTTCACAGCAACACTCAGTATGTCACGTTACCAAATTGGGATATATCGCTGATAAATTTCAACTACATAACCTCTGAGCTCGTACGTCTCAGAGAAGGGTGTTAAGCTAAGAGAATAAATTCTCCGCCACCAACAGAAATGTATTTGAAAGAAATCAGCTTTATATCTCAAATTGTAACGTCAGACACACAATCCATATGAGTCTGTTCCGGGATCGAACAGAACCGAAGGCACTTCTCACGAAGCCCTTGCCATTCCGGATAATTTTCAATCACGTCAGGACTTCCCGTCACTAAGGGTGATAAAACCTCTAAATCGAAGATCAGTCGATGTAGAGTAACTCGACGGTAATCCTTCCGTTTTCAAAAATATCCGGTCTTCAACACTGGTCTTCGAATGCAATTCATAACGACGTATCACATATTCGGGATGGGTTATACGACCCCATGGTCCTTTCCCGGCTAACCCGAATAGTGAGCGATTATTCAAAATAAGTGTGGCATTCAAATTCATCCAATTCACAACAAATACCTATCTAAAGGTAATTATTGATAGTCGGTTATTTAACTATCAATAAAGATGCGCAACATCATCAGATTCCAAATAATTTTCCCAAATTATTTCATCTTCAAAAATATCTTTATTAGATATAAAATTTCCACACTTCTAAAAATAAATCAACGTTTATTTTTAAACGAATTCCCATTTCTTTTTATAAATTCCATAGTGAATTTATATTTATCGAATATCTACTGATATTCGATTTTTTTCAAATCGATTTCAATATTAAATTTCGATTTATCTTTAAGAAGATAAATTCTTAAAAAACGTTCATTCCATATTGGAAAAGCAATTCCATACTTATATAATAATAAGTAGTTCACAAATCTATTTATTTTCAACACTTGAAAATATTAGACATACTTACATCAAATTAAGTATATATTTCATTCTTTTAAGGAAATCATTTATTTTAACAATATCTATTTGAGTCAAAACGAATGTTACGTAAAACATCGTTACGACGACTCAAAATCACTAGTATAGGGATTCGAAATTAAAATAGATATGAAAATCCCAATACTAGGTAAAAACATTTCCTTTCGGAAATCATTTACTATAACAACAGTGTAATAGTCCACCATTTCCTTATTTCTCGAAAACGTCTATTTCAAAAATAAATGTTGAAATCTATGATTTCGATTCCCAATACATTTTAAAAACATCTTTAAAATGTTTAACTTCATTTTCAATGTCACTTCTTCAAAAACGTATCCATTTTACTTAAAAATATATTCACTGTCCAAAATCGTGAATATAATTTACTTAACCCGATTTCAATATTTAATTCATCAAATTCAATTGATTTCGAATTTATAAAACAACGTTTATAAATTCTATTTCTGTTTTATAACAACTTCGATTTATAAATCTCCTTTTTATTAATTTCTATAATTTACTTATCAAAATAAGTGATTTCAGATTTTATAAAACAACGTTTATAAATTCAACTTTATATTTCACAACAACTTTGATTTATAAATCCCCTTTTATTAACAAGTTCGATCAATACTCCCTTTAAAGGCAAAAATCCAGTTTTATAAGTTAATTTCTTATAAATCTTCTATTCTACAATTTCATTCATTTTAACTTCACAAATTATAAATATAAATTTCATATCTAACACTTATAAAAACTCGTTTTAAAATTCCAATAATTTTAATTGATAAATATAAATTTGGTACATCTTTTGTATACATCGTTTTTTGATAATTCAAAAATCGATGTTTAAACTATTTATAAATTACTTAACTGTTTATATTCAAAAATCACTTCTCGGTTATATTTCACCAAAATCTTAACCTTTATAACTTTAATAATTTTAACGTTTGTAAATTAATTCAAAAATTTAATAACGTATACTTACAAATAATCACTTTAAAAATCTCTTTTAAAGTTAAAATCGTTATTTTAAAACTTCAAAAAAATTGAATCCAATGATGCAACGCATCAATTAGTCCATCACAACATCAAACATCATATATCATCATATGATAACAGAATATATATCAACATCTGTAAATAAATACAGTTGAGGAATCCAGTTGGATCCCTCCAACCTGTTTCCCTGCATCCAAAGACGTTAGCACAATACCAATTCCACTTCGAGGTGGAATATCGCGGTATATGGGTTTTTATAAAAATCCGCTTACTAACGGCGAAATAGGGTCTCATCCGCTATACGAGGCGGGAAATCAATCAATCCAATATATACATATGCCAATATGTATATACTGCTATATATAGATATATATCCTACTATATCTAATAGCACATCCAAACAAATCAATCAATACTGTAATTCAATTATAAATCTGAGTGAGAAGATCTCACCTTCGCTTTTTTATTTGCCATCCATTTTCACCTCAGTTTGTTTTCTTCCATTTTTAACCTTGTATAAATATTTATACACAATTGATTAATATTCGAACTAATTAAATAACCAATCTCCGTTTTTTTTATTTGTTTAAATTAACTGATAGTTTCGTTTTAGACTAATTTTGTCCTTTAATAATTGATTCAAATAAAAATTTAAATTTAAACTAATCTTCCTTTAATAGATTAAATTAACTTATCCTTAAATAAAATCTACCCAACCAATTATTAAACTTCTTTTTCTTACCAAAATTTATATTCTAACTAATTTTCCTCTTAAAATTTTATTTAGCTATAATTAAAATTTAAAACTCAATTTTCTTCTTTCTTTTCAAAACTTACTGTATAAATATATATATGTGTATAAATCTTCATTTCTGTTTCCTTAAATATTCACAAAAATTTACTTTACTAAAATCAAATATATGTTTTTCTCTGTACGTATATACAACTTAAAACTGCATATACACTAACTATAAAGATTTCAAAAATCAATTTCTATATAAACTTACTGTTTTACTGTAAATCTGTGAATATATACACACATATAAAATTTTAAATAAATCGAATACCTCACTGTAAATCGCCGAACCCAGCTCTCATCAATCTGACGTTGCAATAGCCCAACGAACATCGTGACATCTCGACTTGCCATCGCGAGATCGCCTCCACCCCTGATTGAATCGAACGCCTCGTCTACGACTGCCCAGGTCGAGCTCGAGTCTCCGACCTTCCTCGTTGCCGAAGTTGACGATGCCCCCAACCAAGTTCGCCCCCAAGTCTCGCAATGAAACCCACTCGCGAAACCCTAAATCGAATACTGGAATCGCGACATCGTCGCTGCCTCCTCGATCGCGAAGCCCCTGACTTCACCGTGGACCACTGCCGCGACACCCTTTGATCTTGCAACCCTAACTTCACCGCCTTTCCCCCTCACGTTCGCGGCCACCCAACACTGCTACTGTCTCGCGACGAGCACGAGCCCGAGACGCCTGTTCGAACTCACGGTGGTCGCCTGCTTCGATTCGAACGCGACTCACCCAATTTCGAGCCGCCGCGATGATCTCCTCAACCAGAATTTCGCGAATGATACTCGCGATCGAACTGCGGCCATTTAAGTTGTATTTCTTTGAATTCAATTTCATTTGTGCTGAAGGTTAATAGAAAGGCTCGGCTATATTTTTTTTTTCTTTTCTCTGAACGATTTGAATTGTAAAGAAAGAGGGGAGGAGAGGGGTACGAAGGCATGGGGAGGTAAGGTCGTGAACGTGGATTTGAACGTGGGGGTATGGTCTGACTTTATATTTTATTTTCCTTCTTATTTATTTATAAATTTTTCTTCAAAACATTTCGTATTGTGTAACTTGAAATCTCGAATCTCGATTTCAGCGTGCCGCTAGGCGTCCCTAATGTTTATCCCCTATTCCGAACGCGTTGGAAAAAGTTTTGAGTCCAAATTCGATTGTATGGAGAAAATAGAATTTTAAATCAAACAAATTTCAATTTAAATTTCAGTGCGTTTGCTTGTCGTACGATCACACGACAACTCCAAATATTACAAAATTTGAAATCCGATAATAATACAATATTACGGATCCAACGGAACTGGTTTCGTCGAATTCCGAGACTGCGCCTCGGACGGCTATTTTTAAATATCAATTCGAACGATAAAATTTCAAACTGAGCAAAACAGTTTAAAAATTCAATTCTGAAAGTTCAATTATCTTCGGTATTATCAATACGAATTTTAGAAGCTTTTGAAATATTTTTCTTCAACTTAAAATTGAAGATATAAATTTTTATTCAACATCAATAGATTAAATTTTATAATTTAATCGTCAGCTTCAAATTTAAATCGGGGATTCAAATTAAATCATCGTTCAAATATTTAAAATTAATTAAATATTCTCAATTTAATTTGTTCAAAATTCAGGGTCGTTACATAAATATGAGTGTAAACGGCGTCAGAGATGTTTACGGGGTTTGACATCTCCTATCCTGTGTCTAACGTGAGTGCAGTAACTTAAGAAATGTTCGGGATTCACATCTCTACTATGTAGTAATATTTGCTATATACAGTAGTGTCTAATCAGTAAAGTATAATCATATAGAAAATAGCGTTAAGGGGATGGTGAACCTTAACGCGGTCGGATCTTTAAACCAAAATCGTAGTGGGTTCGATATGGTAGGTGACACGGCACATAAGGCAATGCCAGGGTAGATATACCAATTATGCATCCGGACTGGTGGTGACGCATAGCAGCCACTACCGCCCACCTCGAACAACACTCCCAAATCAAGGGTGGCCACCAAATCAATCACAAGTAATAGAATGGTATCGAAGAAGTGTGTCCGATCAGAGGTGCTACCTCATTGGCCCGTCGATCGCTCCTGTTTTAGCCACCTTATGCCAACTCATGGGAGTTGGGTCCACGTATATACCTTAGGATCGTCGCCACCATCCTACTTCATTCTGGAAACTCCACCGCGTACACAGTTGTCAAAGTGGTTTTCGGTATCGACAGAGAGTATGTCCATAACCGATCCCGGTCTCTTTAACAACCAAAGGTTATTATAACACCGTGGTCATTTAAAAATATATATACTTTTAAAACACAATCATTGCCCTTTCAAAACATATTCTTTATTTCAAATAGTATATACTTAAAACCAAATTTTTTTTTTCAAAACATATCCTTTACTTCAAAATAGTATATACTTTAAACCAAAATATAATTGCTATTTCAAACCCAAATTATCAATGTATTATTTCCATTTCAAAACCCAATTCAATAATATATCATTCCCATTTCCAAAACAATTCAATAATATCTTATTTAAATAAAACCAAATTTCCAATCACTAATCTTTCTTAAACTTAGATAACTTGAAATATTCTTTTAAATCATCTTAGACCCAAACCTTATTTTTGAAGTCATATACTAAATTTCAATTTCAGTAGGTTTCCAATCAATATATTCACAGATAATTCTTAAATAAATTCCATTTCAAATAAATTCATTTTTCAAACCATATTACTTTCAAAGTTATAACAATTTCGAAAACCAATACTTTGAAAACAATAATACCTTAATTTCAATAAAACATTTCAATTTTGATATATTTCAAGACTTTAAATATTCCAAAATTCCCAACCAAATCTGATAATCTTATATATACCTTAATTCAATTTACAATTATTTAGTTTAGAAATATTTATTTAATAAATTCAAGATCACTTAAATAAAGCTCAAACTTGAAATATTCGTAAATCAAACTTAAAACATCATCAAGTTATACATAGCTTAAATTTTAGAATTTAACCTGTAACAACCCGCATTTATACGATAATATATTTAAATATTTTATTTAAATATGACATCGTCTATTCGTATTTAAAATCCTAAATATGAATTTTTATCGTGGTCGAATCCGTTGTTCTAATGGATTCAAATCGTGTTTTAAATATCACCAAAGTGTTTGATCATCATGGTTTGCTATTTTTAAATTCAATGGGCTTAATATTGTTGTTTGGCCCATTAAAATTATCTCCCTTAACCGTGGTTTTCTTCAGGCTGATGCCTTGGCCTCTCCCTATTATTCATTTTGTCATTCACGTTCAAAATAAACGAACGAAATAAAATAGTCAGAGAGGAGAAGGCGACTAGGGTTTCGCGGCTCCTCCTCCTCTCGAAGCCAACGCTCCTCCTCCTCCTGGTGCGTGCTCAAGTCGTGAGGTGCCCTCAACGGCAGGCTCGGGTTCGCAGCGACGCTGGCGGAGCTCAAGGCTAGGGTTTGGAGCAATCGAGAGCGTGAGTCGTTCGTGTATTCGTCGTTGTAAGGTGAGTACCCCTTGTACTCACACTTCTAGATCCTATTCCAGTATTTCGTGCATGATTTTTGATTGCGTTCTTCGATTACTTCTTGCCCATTTTGCTCGGCATTGATTTGATTACGAATATCATTTGTTGCCTTTATGAACCACACGTATATTTGATTTCGCAGATGCTTCTTTCTGGAATTAAATGATACGATTCCAGTTTATTGCCTTTTCTGATTTTAACATTTCCATTTTCAATTGGTTGTCAATGTATACGTATAATCCATATACGTATATATTTGTTGCACCCATGATTTCTGAATTTAAACTGTTAAGAACAAATGCTACAACTTCTTGCCTCTGTTGCTTGATTATTGTGGCCGTTGCATTTGCATTGTTGAAAGCTTCCTTTGTGTATTGCACCATGTTGTGCAATTTTGATTTCACTTGCCTGAGTTGCACTTGACACTTGAGTTTATCATGTTGTATTTCTTGAAGCTGCCTGAACTTGTAGCCTTTTCTGAGCTGTTGAAATTCATGGCCTTGAGCACCTGAACTTGGTTCATGTGCACTTGGACACCTGATACACATCTTCCTTATCCTGGACTTGATGTAACCTTGCTTGTGATATTCAATGTGCTTGTGCTTGCTGAGTGTCACGTACCGGAATTTTCGACTTTCGAAAATTCGACATCGATACCCACTTTATCGACTGCCGAGCAATCGAGTGCCGGAAACTCCAATAGTGAGGGTTTTAGAAAGAAGAAAACAGAAGAAAAGATAGAAGAAGAAAAGAGGAAAAAGAAAGAAGAAAGTAGAAGAAAAGAACAACATCAGAAACAGAAAACAATATCAGAATCTCACATATCGCAGCGGAACAATATATAATAAATAAACACTAGTCTTTTAAAACAAAGAGCTATATCAGTTTATACATACATCAATCAGAGTCAATATACAACTCAATACAACAATGGACAATTATATAAACTTGCCCTCATACAGAATACACAGCGGAATAAATACTATCAGATACAAATACTACGTCTCGTCATCCAGCTTATCTCCAAAGCTCCAGAATATCCTGATAACCTAACTCTAGGCTGCCCGTGTGGAAATTGGTGGGCACCCAGAGTTTAGAAGGGAACAATAAACTCCGAGTCAGTCATGGTGACTGGTGTGAGATCGTAAAACAGTTATTCTTCACAAAGAAAATAAAAAAAATTCGCAATGCTTTTGGAAAATGAAACTACCATAAGACCTCCCACCACACACACAATGCAAACGCAGAATTGGAGGAGATTTCTTCTTATGATAGTCAAAGATGCTTACTACGCAAAATCAAATCCTTTTTGATATTATTATTAGTGCATAGTGGAAAACATTTCGAAAGTAGAATATTAATCTTAGCCAGCATAGGTACCATTATATTATGCCTGCTATAGCTGCCTCCTGAGGAGACAGGTTATACAATTGAAATCGTAAAGGCTCGTATTGTTTCTTTGGATTTCCAACAAATGGTCAGGCTAAGGAACTTCCTTTTCCACGATGGGTACGTCCCTGGAATAGACGACCCGAGAACCTAACCGGATCTCTGCCAACACAAGGCCGGGTTACCTCTGCAAAAATAGGTAACTACTGACACGCGTATGTCATCCCCCGATCGTAACCGATCTTCCCGAGGATCCCCGATTTCCAACAAACCACATAGATAATAATGCAGCAACCACATAGGTTAAGTATCTGGGCTCCATACCATGATACCACCTCTATCCAGAAGGAATGACATACACTAAGGGGCGCTACTCCCTAGAACCTTGCTGCATCCTTCCTGTTTTGACCATTTCCGGGGTGTGAGGCTCGACGAAGTCTCGTCCACAAAGCTACGCTTCCTACAAAGCCATGCTTCGGGTCAAACAAATGATCAACCTATGATCACAAAGATATAAGATCAAACAAATGATCATATCACAAATGATCAAACACTGATCATTTCACAGCAACACTCAGTATGCCACGTTACCAAATTGGGAATATATCGCTGATAAATTTCAACTACATAACCTCTGAGCTCGTACGTCTCAGAGAAGGGTGTTAAGCTAAGGGAATAAATTCTCCGCCACCAACAGAAATGTATTTGAAAGAAATCAGCTTTATATCTCAATTTGTAACGTCAGACATACAATCCATACAAGTCTGTTCCGGGATCGAACAGAACCGAAGGCACTTCTCACGAAGCCCTTGCATATCCGGATAAATTTCTAATCACGTCCGGACTTCCCGTCACTAAGGGTGATAAAAACCTCTAAACCGGAGATCAGCCGATGTAGA
This sequence comes from Allium fistulosum, assembly GCA_030737815.1. Lineage (NCBI taxonomy): Eukaryota > Viridiplantae > Streptophyta > Magnoliopsida > Asparagales > Amaryllidaceae > Allium > Allium fistulosum. Next base: position 1,021,202,542 of record CM060902.1, read on the forward strand.
GTAACTCGACGGTAATCCTTCCATTTTCAAAAATATCCGGTCTTCAACACCGGTCTTCGAATGCAATTCATAACGACGTATCACATATTCGGAATGGGTTATACGACCCCATGGTCCTTTTCCGGCTAACCCGAATAGTGAGCGCTTATTCAAAAATAAGTGTGGCATTCAAATTCATCCAATTCACAACAAATACCTATCTAAAGGTAATTATTGATAGTCGGTTATTTAACTATCAATAAAGATGCGCAACATCATCAGATTCCAAATAATTTTCCCAAATTATTTATCTTCAAAAATATCTTTATTAGATATAAAATCTCCACACTTCAAAATAAATCAACATTTATTTTTAAACAACTTCCCTTTCTTTTATAAATTCCATATTGAATTTATATTTCAAAAATATCTACTGATATACGATTTTCAAATCGTTTTCAATATTCAATTTCAATTTATCCTTAAGAAGATAAAATCTCAAAAACATTTCATTTCATATTGGAAAAGCATTTCCATACTTATTTAATAATAAGTAATTCACAAATCATTTATTTTCAACATTTGAAAATATTCAATATACTTAAATCAATATTAAGTATACATTTCATTCTTTAAGGAAATCATTAATTTTAACATCTATTTGAGTCAAAAACGAATGTTGCGTAAAACATCGTTACGACGACTCGAAATCACTAGTATAGGGATTCGGATTTTAAGATAGATATGTAAATCCCAATACTATATAAAACATTTCCTTTCGGAAATCATTTACTATAACAACAGTGTTATAGTCCATCATTTCCTTATTTCTCGAAAACGTCTATTTCAACAATGAATGTTGAAATCTATGATTTCGATAGTTCACACGTTTTAAAACATCTTTTAAAACAATTAACTTCATTTATAATATCGCTTTCCCAAACATAACTATTTTTTTTTCAATAATATATTCACTGTCCAAAATCGTGAATATACTTCAATAACCAAATTTCAATCCTTTTTACACATTTATTTCAAGAATTATCCACTGTCCAAAATCGTGGATAAAATTCCCTTAATAATCTCTATATTTAAAATCAATCAAATTTGATTTATTTTCGAATTTATAAAAACAACGTTTATAAATTCTATTTCCATTTTATAACAACTTCGATTTATACATCTTCTTTAATGACCCATTCAATTTATAAGTTAATATAACTTATAATTCATTTATTTTAAAAGAAATCGTTCTTTTAAACTTTACAAAATTTAAACTTTCAGATTTCATTAACTTATGAAATCCCATTTTCACTTCATTTTAACACTTATAGAAACTTGTCTTATAATCCCAATATTTCAAATTTATAAATATCCATTTTTGTACATCTTTTAAATAAACCGTTTATAATACTAGAAATCCCAATTTAAACCATTTCATAAATTTCTTAACTTTTATTTCAAAAATCACACTTTGATTTTATTTCACAAAAATCTTAACTTTTATAACTTTAAAATTCTAGACGTTTATTTATTTGAAATAAATAAATTCAAAAATTCAATAAACCATCTATTTTCAAAAATCACTTTAAAAACCCTTTTAAAGTAAAAGATGTTATTTTTAAACTTCAAAACTTGAATCCGATGATGCAAGAGCATCAATTAGTCAATCATAACATTCAATATCATATATCAATATGATAACAGCATATACAACAAATATCTACAAATAATAATATTGGTGAGGAATCCAGTTGGATCCCTCCAACCTGTTTCCCTGCATCCACAGACGTTAGCACAATACCAATTCCACTTCGAGGTGGAATATCGCGGTATATGGGTTTTATAAAAATATCCGCTTACTAACGACGCAATAGGGTCTCATCCGCTATACGAGGCGGGAAATCAATCAATCCAATATATACATATGCCAATATGTATATATTGCTATATATATATATAGATATATCCTACTATATCTAATATCACATCCAATAGCAATCAATAACTGCAATCCAAATTTAAATCTGAGTGAGAAGATCTCACCTTAGCTTTTATTTTGCAATCCCATTTCCATTCCAGTTTTGTTTTCTCGATTTTAACCTTGTATAAACCATTATATAAATTTATTAATATTCGAATCAAATCAAGCAATTAAATTTTTATTAGATAAATTTATTTTCAAAATTAAAACTTGTTCGTTTGTTTGTTCTTTTCTTTAAATAAATTATCTTTCGAAACCAGAGAAATCGAACCATTTAGTTCTCATCTGATAAATAAAATTAACCAATGATTTTATTTTAAACCACTCATCTAATTTTATATAAATTCTATATTTTAAAATCTCTTTAAATTCCAAAATCTTATACTTATATACTTACTTATTGTTTTCCTATACATATTAAAATATGTCTATCAAGTTTAAAACAAAACTGTTTTATATAAATTTTTCTGTAAAAACTATTTCCCAAAATCTTCCTGTTACAAAACAGTTTATACCCAAATTATAAGTTCATCTTCGATTTTATGAAATACAAGGTTTAACTGTAACCAAAACTAGAATCATAAAACATTTATATACAAATTCATATATATATATATATATTTTATTCATACCCAAAAATACTTAAAAATTCTCATTTATTATTTTCCTAATTTATACCTGTATATACATGTAAATAACCAAACAGCATTTCTTTACTGTTAAAATCTTACTAGTTATAATATACTTATCTCATTTTCTAACTTAACTGTGTGTGTACATTCACATTTTAATGGAATCCTGCATATGCAGGCATAAGGAAGAAGAAAACGAAAGTACCTCACAGCCGAGCTCCAATCAAACCAAACCTTAATCACAACCTGCCTGCCTCGCCGATGGCGGCCACTAGTACGTGTCTCCATGTTGCGAAGGGACACGCGAGTCACCCAATCGCCACCTCGAACCTTCATCAGATCAACCCAGCTGAGTCGCCGCCTTCACCAAGCTTGAATCCAATCGCGACACACATCCACATCACGATCTACCAATACTAGCACCACCGAACTCGTGCCCTAGCTTGCCTACGACATACCCCTGTTCGACCGAGAGCCACTATCGCGACCACCAGCCCACATCTTCGAGCACGCGAAACCCCTCATGAGCCACTGCTTCGCCTGACAACGCGCGCCTCCTCCCGTTGGCCTGGCGACCCTTTAACCCATCCGCGACCTGCTCTCGCGACTTCGCTTTATACTTCGAGGGTCCCCATTGATCGATCAGGGAATTAGTAATTGATAGCAGCGGCTTAACGTCTTTGCGATGGAAACGATGGGAAAGAAATTCGATCTCCTCTCTCACGCGCTCGATTTCGATTTCGAATAAAATATGAGGGAGAGGGATTGGATTTGAGGAAGGGCATAATTTCTTTCGTGATTTTAAAAAGAGGAACGGGAAAAAATACGAGAAGAGAAACGAAATGATTTCGTTTCTCGCGGCCATTGATTGCTTTGATTTTACTGAGAGGAGGGAACGAGATGCTCGAGTGTGTTTGAGAACAGCAGAAAAAGTTGCGTGATATCAGATGAGGATGAGTACGAAGGAGGCAAATAGATGGCAGGTTGTACGAGTTGTTGGAGGAAGTGAAATAATATATTCTTAAATTTTTCGATATAGATTCCAACGCGTTTATATGTCGTTTGCTCACATATCAATTCCGATAAATACGAAATTTGAAATCCGACAATAATTCAATATTACGGATCCAATGGAACTCGTTTCGTCGAATTCCAAGACTGTGCCTCGGACGGCTATTTTTAAATATCGGTTCAAACAATTAAATTCAAAACTGAGCAAAACAGTTTAAATTTCAATTCTGGAAGTTCGATTATCTTCGGTATTATCAATATGAATTTTAAAAGCTTTCGAAATATTTTTCTTCAACTTTAAATTGAATGTTCAAATTTTTATTCAGCATTCAATAGATTAAATTTTAAAGTTTAATCGCAAATTTCAAAGTTAGATCGGGGATTCAAATTAAATTATCGTTCAAATATTTAAAATTAAATAAATATTCTCAATTTAATTTGTTCAAAATTCTGGGTCGTTACAGACTTCCCCCCTTAAAAGAATTTCGTCCTCGAAATTACAAGTTAGGAAAAAAAAAATCCTTAACTCGTCTACTATTTTGCACACTCCAATAGTTTTATCAAATTTTCAAACAAATCTCTCTACTAAAGATTCGTTATTAATCCAACCAACTTTCTAAACATTTTCAAAATCTTCAAACATCATTGTTTACTTCAAAATTCAAATTTAAATTCAAATTTAAACTTAAACTTTCAAAATTTTCTCAAAAATTTTCTAACGCCCTAAATTTCCGAAAAATTTCGCCAACGTCTCCTTTGCGCGGCTAATACGGCACGACTACAAAACGTCCCTACGGACTCTTAGATTTCAAAAAGAAAAAGAAAAAGCCAAGCGGCTAGACAAGAAAGTCATCAAATCTCATATCGAAATTTAAATACTTACCTTTTGTCGAGCAATTCAAATTTATCTTTGAAATCAAATTCCAATTCCTTTAATACACCTGTATATCCTACTAGCCATAATATCTAGTTACATATATTCAAACCATTTTGCAAATTCTATTACAAAATTTTCAATTCATACTTCTTATACATTTTTACTTCGCTATTGAAGTTACATCATTCAGTTTCGTTCAATTTTTGCATTTCACGTTCTCATTTGAATTAAATTTACCATTTCAATTCAATTTGGATTCAGTTTCACTTCTGAATATTAAATTTTATCAATTATCTTTCATTCATAACTGCATTATTTTAAATTAGTTCCAATTACTAATTCATCACAAATTCTAATCCACTTACAAATTCAAATTCGTTTTCAACATTCAGTTTCAATTCCAGTTTTATCTTCATTCAATCATTAACTTAGAATAATTTCAATATCAAATTTTTTTACTTAAGAATTTCACACTTCTTTTCTTAGGTTCAATGTAAATATTCCATATACACATTATATTTATTTTCAATTTACCACTTTGGTTAAATCTACTTACATTTAAATTGGATCACTTGTACTTACATTAATTTAACTCCATCTTTTAAGTTAAATTCATTCTATCAAAATCCAAATTGTATAAGTTATCAACTTAATAGTATTTCATAATTATCTTTATATAGCATTCCAGAGTCTTAATAACATTTCAAAAAACATTTTGAAAACAATTCAAATTATCCTTTGAATTTCAAACACCAAACCCAAATTTTTCAAACACTTTCCATTTAAAACAATTTGGCAGCAATTCCTCTTTTGGAAACCCGAAAATGAACATCAGTGATGCTGCAGTCATTACCGAAGTTATTTTCCAGCGACCGAAAAGAGTTTAGAGCTTTCATTTCTCCAAAATACTTTTCAAAACCTTTGAAATTCATTTTCAACTCCAAAAGAATTTAAACTTTCCAAATCTCCAAAATTTTCAAATTCTTTTCAAAACATTTCCAAAAACTTCTCTGGAATTCCGTTTCAAATTACAAATCACATTTCTAATTTATATTCTCAAATTTCATTTGTATGTGAATTTATTTCTTAACTTTGGAGTTACGATTTCAATTTCTTATCCAATTTCATATAATAATGATAACATTTCAATATTATTACTTCCTAACAACCATGCAACCATATACTATGATAATTCATAGAAAACCATTTCTTTTCTATACAAAAATAGTTTTGGGCAAAATTATTTCATTTACCCTATTTAAACAATACTGTGTCGGTTTATCTTGTTTAGAGTTTAGAAACCCCTATCGATTACAGTTAGCAAGACTGCACCGACCAGAATCCATAAACAATCAACCGATAAGTCAACACAATACAAATCAATTTCATATTCACTAACAAATACGCGCTCATATCTATTATTACACTCAACTCATTTTAGAGTACTACTGACTCTATCTCTAATGAGTAACACCCAACAGAGCAGGGTTGTCGCTTAACCATATGCTCTTATACCACGCTGTCACGTACCGGAATTTTCGACTTTTGAAAATTCGACATCGATACCCACTTTATCGACTGCCGAGCAATCGAGTGCCGGAAACTCCAATAGTGAGGGTTTTAGAAAGAAGAAAACAGAAGAAAAGATAGAAGAAGAAAAGAGGAAAAAGAAAGAAGAAAGAAGAAGAACAGAACAACATCAGAAACAGAAAACAATATCAGAATCTCACATATCGCAGCAGAACAATATATAATAAATAAACACTAGTCTTTTAAAACAAAGAGCTATATCAGTTTATACATACATCAATCAGAGTCAATATACAACTTAATACAACAATGGACAATTATATAAACTTGCCCTCATACAGAATACACAGCGGAATAAATACTATCAGATACAAATACTACGTCTCGTCATCCAGCTTATCTCCAAAGCTCCAGAATATCTTGATAACCTAACTCTAGGCTGCCCGTGTGGAAATTGGTGGGCATCCAGAGTTTAGAAGGGAACAATAAACTCCGAGTCAGTCATGGTGACTGGTGTGAGATCGTAAAACAGTTATTCTTCACAAAGAAAATAAAACAAATTCGCAATGCTTTTGGAAAATGAAACTACCATAAGACCTCCCACCACACACACAATGCAAACGCAGAATTGGAGGAGATTTCTTCTTATGATAGTCAAAGATGCTTACTACGCAAAATCAAATCCTTTTTGATATTATTATTAGTGCATAGTGGAAAACATTTCGAAAGTAGAATATTAATCTTAGCCAGCATAGGTACCATTATATTATGCCTGCTATAGCTGCCTCCTGAGGAGACAGGTTATACAATTGAAATCGTAAAGGCTCGTATTGTTTCTTTGGATTTCCAACAAATGGTCAGGCTAAGGAACTTCCTTTTCCACGATGGGTACGTCCCTGGAATAGACGACCCGAGAACCTAACCGGATCTCTGCCAACACAAGGCCGGGTTACCTCTGCAAAAATAGGTAACTACTGACACGCGTATGTCATCCCCCGATCGTAACCGATCTTCCCGAGGACCCCCGATTTCCAACAAACCACATAGATAATAATGCAGCAACCACATAGGTTAAGTATCTGGGCTCCATACCATGATACCACCTCTATCCAGAAGGAATGACATACACTAAGGGGCGCTACTCCCTAGAACCTTACTGCATCCTTCCTGTTTTGACCATTTCCGGGGTGTGAGGCTCGACGAAGTCTCGTCCACAAAGCTACGCTTCCTACAAAGCCATGCTTCGGGTCAAACAAATGATCAACCTATGATCACAAAGATATAAGATCAAACAAATGATCATATCACAAATGATCAAACACTGATCATTTCACAGCAACACTCAGTATGCCACGTTACCAAATTGGGAATATATCGCTGATAAATTTCAACTACATAACCTCTGAGCTCATACGTCTCAGAGAAGGGTGTTAAGCTAAGAGAATAAATTCTCCGCCACCAACAGAAATGTATTTGAAAGAAATCAACTTTATATCTCAATTTGTAACGTCAGACATACAATCCATACAAGTCTGTTCCGGGATCGAACAGAACCGAAGGCACTTCTCACGAAGCCCTTGCATATCCGGATAAATTTCTAATCACGTCCGGACTTCCCGTCACTAAGGGTGATAAAAACCTCTAAACCGGAGATCAGCCGATGTAGAGTAACTCGACGGTAATCCTTCCGTTTTCAAAAATATCCGGTCTTCAACACCGGTCTTCGAATGCAATTCATAACGACGTATCACATATTCGGAATGGGTTATACGACCCCATGGTCCTTTCCCGGCTAACCCGAATAGTGAGCGCTTATTCAAAAATAAGTGTGGCATTCAAATTCATCCAATTCACAACAAATACCTATCTAAAGGTAATTATTGATAGTCGGTTATTTAACTATCAATAAAGATGCGCAACATCATCAGATTCCAAATAATTTTCCCAAATTATTTATCTTTAAAAATATCTTTATTAGATATAAAATCTCCACACTTCAAAATAAATCAACATTTATTTTTAAACAACTTCCCTTTCTTTTATAAATTCCATATTGAATTTATATTTCAAAAATATCTACTGATATACGATTTTCAATCGTTTTCAATATTCAATTTCAATTTATCCTTAAGAAGATAAAATCTCAAAAACATTTCATTTCATATTGGAAAAGCATTTCCATACTTATTTAATAATAAGTAATTCACAAATCATTTATTTTCAACATTTGAAAATATTCAATATACTTAAATCAATATTAAGTATACATTTCATTCTTTAAGGAAATCATTAATTTTAACATCTATTTGAGTCAAAAACGAATGTTGCGTAAAACATCGTTACGACGACTCGAAATCACTAGTATAGGGATTCGGATTTTAAGATAGATATGTAAATCCCAATACTATATAAAACATTTCCTTTCGGAAATCATTTACTATAACAACAGTGTTATAGTCCATCATTTCCTTATTTCTCGAAAACGTCTATTTCAACAATGAATGTTGAAATCTATGATTTCGATAGTTCACACGTTTTAAAACATCTTTTAAAACAATTAACTCATTTATAATATCGCTTTCCCAAACATAACTATTTTTTTTTTCAATAATATATTCACTGTCCAAAATCGTGAATATACTTCAATAACCAAATTTCAATCCTTTTTACACATTTATTTCAAGAATTATCCACTGTCCAAAATCGTGGATAAAATTCCCTTAATAATCTCTATATTTAAAATCAATCAAATTTGATTTATTTTCGAATTTATAAAAACAACGTTTATAAATTCTATTTCCATTTTATAACAACTTCGATTTATACATCTTCTTTAATGACCCATTCAATTTATAAGTTAATATAACTTATAATTCATTTATTTTAAAAGAAATCGTTCTTTTAAACTTTACAAAATTTAAACTTTCAGATTTCATTAACTTATGAAATCCCATTTTCACTTTATTTTAACACTTATAGAAACTTGTCTTATAATCCCAATATTTCAAATTTATAAATATCCATTTTTGTACATCTTTTGAATAAACCGTTTATAATACTAGAAATCCCAATTTAAACCATTTCATAAATTTCTTAACTTTTATTTCAAAAATCACACTTTGATTTTATTTCACAAAAATCTTAACTTTTATAACTTTAAAATTCTAGACGTTTATTTATTTGAAATAAATAAATTCAAAAATTCAATAAACCATCTATTTTCAAAAATCACTTTAAAAACCCTTTTAAAGTAAAAGATGTTATTTTTAAACTTCAAAACTTGAATCCGATGATGCAACAGCATCAATTAGTCAATCATAACATTCAATATCATATATCAATATGATAACAGCATATACAACAAATATCTGCAAATAATAATATTGGTGAGGAATCCAGTTGGATCCCTCCAACCTGTTTCCCTGCATCCACAGACGTTAGCACAATACCAATTCCACTTCGAGGTGGAATATCGCGGTATATGGGTTTTATAAAAATATCCGCTTACTAACGGCGCAATAGGGTCTCATCCGCTATACGAGGCGGGAAATCAATCAATCCAATATATACATATGCCAATATGTATATATTGCTATATATATATATATATAGATATATCCTACTATATCTAATATCACATCCAATAGCAATCAATAACTGCAATCCAAATTTAAATCTGAGTGAGAAGATCTCACCTTAGCTTTTATTTTGCAATCCCATTTCCATTCCAGTTTTGTTTTCTCGATTTTAACCTTGTATAAACCATTATATAAATTTATTAATATTCGAATCAAATCAAGCAATTAAATTTTTATTAGATAAATTTATTTTCAAAATTAAAACTTGTTCGTTTGTTTGTTCTTTTCTTAAATAAATTATCTTTCGGAACCAGAGAAATCGAACCATTTAGTTCTCATCTGATAAATAAAATTAACCAATGATTTTATTTTAAACCACTCATCTAATTTTATATAAATTCTATATTTTAAAATCTCTTTAAATTCCAAAATCTTATACTTATATACTTACTTATTGTTTTCCTATACATATTAAAATATGTCTATCAAGTTTAAAACAAAACTGTTTTATATAAATTTTTCTGTAAAAACTATTTCCCAAAATCTTCCTGTTACAAAACAGTTTATACCCAAATTATAAGTTCATCTTCGATTTTATGAAATACAAGGTTTAACTTTAACCAAAACTAGAATCATAAAACATTTATATACAAATTCATATATATATATATATTTTATTCATACCCAAAAATACTTAAAAATTCTCATTTATTATTTTCCTAATTTATACCTGTATATACATGTAAATAACCAAACAGCATTTCTTTACTGTTAAAATCTTACTAGTTATAATATACTTATCTCATTTTCTAACTTAACTTATGTGTGTACATTCACATTTTAATGGAATCCTGCATATGCAGGCATAAGGAAGAAGAAAACGAAAGTACCTCACAGCCGAGCTCCAATCAAACCAAACCTTAATCACAACCTGCCTGCCTCGCCGATGGCGGCCACTAGTACGCGTCTCCATGTTGCGAAGGGACACGCGAGTCACCCAATCGCCACCTCGAACCTTCATCAGATCAACCCAACTGAGTCGCCGCCTTCACCAAGCTTGAATCCAATCGCGACACACATCCACATCGCGATCTACCAATACTAGCACCACCGAACTCGTGCCCTAGCTTGCCTACGACATACCACTGTTCGACCGAGAGCCACTATCGCGACCACCAGCCCACATCTTCGAGCACGCGAAACCCCTCATGAGCCACTGCTTCGCCTGACAACGCGCGCCTCCTCCAGTTGGCCTGGCGACCCTTTAACCCATCCGCGACCTGCTCTCGCGACTTCGCTTTATACTTCGAGGGTCCCCATTGATCGATCAGGGAATTAGTAATTGATAGCAGCGGCTTAACGTCTTCGCGATGGAAACGATGGGAAAGAAATTCGATCTCCTCTCTCACGCGCTCGATTTCGATTTCGAATAAAATATGAGGGAGAGGGATTGGATTTGAGGAAGGGCATAATTTCTTTCGTGATTTTAAAAAGAGGAACGGGAAAAAATACGAGAAGAGAAACGAAATGATTTCGTTTCTCGCGGCCATTGATTGCTTTGATTTTACTGAGAGGAGGGAACGAGATGCTCGAGTGTGTTTGAGAACAGCAGAAAAAGTTGCGTGATATTAGATGAGGATGAGTACGAAGGAGGCAAATAGACGACAGGTTGTACGAGTTGTTGGAGGAAGTGAAATAATATATTCTTAAATTTTTCGATATAGATTCCAACGCGTTTTTATGTCGTTTGCTCACATATCAATTCCGATAAATACGAAATTTGAAATCCGACAATAATTCAATATTACGGATCCAATGGAACTCGTTTCGTCGAATTCCGAGACTGTGCCTCGGACGGCTATTTTTAAATATCGGTTCAAACAATTAAATTCAAAACTGAGCAAAACAGTTTAAATTTCAATTCTGAAAGTTCGATTATCTTCGGTATTATCAATATGAATTTTAAAAGCTTTCGAAATATTTTTCTTCAACTTTAAATTGATTGTTCAAATTTTTATTCAGCATTCAATAGATTAAATTTTAAAGTTTAATCGCAAATTTCAAAGTTAGATCGGGGATTCAAATTAAATTATCGTTCAAATATTTAAAATTAATTAAATATTCTCAATTTAATTTGTTCAAAATTCTGGGTCGTTACACTGAGTTTGCAAACTGTGTTGCACCTGGTCTTGTTTTACCCTGTATGTACCTGTGAGCTTTGTTGTTTCCTTTTTGCCCAGTATTTGAGCACTTGTACCATTTGACTTTGATGCTTCTTGGCTGTACATTTACATTCCTGAAAATGCTTTGTGTTCTTGTCTTTGAACACTGTTGCAACTCCTACTTGATCCAGCAGCTCCCTTTGTTAATTATTTTCCTAAATGCACCTTGACTCGCCGGGCGCTTCATGAACCTGCCCTGTTGATCTTTGAACAGTGGTGGGTTGTCTTTGTTTGGACTCTAGCCTGACCTATTTTGTTTGCACTGATTTGAAATGCTCGACCACTTTTGCTTCTGTCATGTTTCAACTTCTATTTTCAACTCTTATTTACCACCCAGATTCAGACGTCTGAATCATTATTTTCAGACGTCTGTTTTTGGGTGATTTTGCACTAGAAACATGCGGGAAGAGTTTCAGACGTCTGTTTTACAGTCATCCAGACGTTTGTTTCCTGAAACACTTTTTAAACTTAATTTATTTGACAGTTTCAGACGTCTGTTTCTGGCATTTCAGACGTCTGCATCTGGCATCTTTGCACAGTGCACTCCTGTGCCTGTGCACGCTTCTCAGCATCCATCCGTGATGATTTTCTCTATTTTATTCTGTAGTGGCGAGGCAGTGCACATTCGTGCGTTCTGCAGCTACTCAGAATCGTTGTTTTTAAATTGATGATTTCAATTATTTGAATCGTTTTGTGTCTCTAATTATTTATTAAATAATTAGAGAATTGTTTTCTGATGTTTTATAATTCTTCCACTTTTCTCTGTTGATTACCGGGCTTTGCCGAGCCCGTTGTTTACTATTTTCCGCTGTCTTCTGATTATCTTCAGTGATATCTTTTCTTACTATCTTTGTTGATAGTTCGACTTTTCTGATTTGCTGTTTATCACTGTTATATGATATCTCTCTTACTTTATTCCTATGCATTATTTACTGTGTTCGATTTAGACTGATCCGTGTATTATTTCTATGATTTAATACACGGGTCAGACCGAGTATTTACAGGTTGTAGATTTTTAGCTTTGGGTTGCTGCTAGAGCTATGAAGACTTTTTATATCATTTGAAGTGGTCTTCGTCGTGTTGTAGTAGTCAGTGTGTCTGTTTTAAGATGATAATGTATTCATGTATATTAGTCGATAATGTACTTGTATATATAACTTCTTGAGTCGACAGTTGTAGTTGTATCATTTGTATTGTGTCAAATGTATTGTAACTGATATCAGTTATTATATATATGAGACTTTTCGTTCCATCTGTATTCCGCATTTATGTTATCTGTGTTATTTTTATATCTATTGTCCTAAACTATTATAGCCACTGTGTAGTAGCTTTGAGTTTGTATCGGTATGTCGGATTTCCTCCTGTAATAAAAATGCATGTTATTCTATCTGACATATCGGTGCTCGCACAAAGCAATTACATAGATGGTCGCTCCTCAACAGCCTCATTCTCCGTGCTAGTTGACGGCACTACACCGTAGTGTTCTTGGCTAGCGTGGGTATAGAGGTGGGGCGTCACATCTTGGTATCAGAGCCTGGGGTTTAGGACAATTATAAAACATAACTTAGATGGAGCCTGTGTTACAACTATTTGTCGATGTTTTATCTCTCATCTTTACATATGACTATTTTTGACTGTTAGGTATGAATTCCTAACGCTTATTCTTGTGTTTTCGGCTTTGAATTGATTTAGCCGATGTTGATTTTGTTCGAATCTCAGCAATTTTGAACTTGTTCTTTTGTGTTTTCCTCATCTGGATTTCCCTTCGACTTCGGTCACTTTGTTTTTGAGAAATTGCTAATTTCTTGATTTTCAAGACTCTGATTTTGTTTGCCGTTGGTTTCCTAATTTGATCGATTCTTGATCATTTCCCCGATTTGTTGCTATCATTGGTTAGCAACTTTGATGACATTTTCTTCGGGATTTTTGTGAACATACTTTCTGATGGATTCAGTATCGATTTCTTTGGATTCTATTCACATCTTTGTATGTGAATTCTTGTGATTGATTGTTTCTACAATCATTTTTGTGATTTGTCACTTTAAAAAATATAAAAGTTTTCTATACTAGTAGTAAATATTAAAATCCTTTTTCTCTAAACGATTTCAAAACTATTTTACTACAAAGCTCTTTTTCTTAAACCGTTTTCCAATCTATTAGTATATACAAGCCTTTATTTCACTCGAATGAGAAATCGACTTAAACGACTTAGTAAAACGAGTGGTATGAAACGCTTGCGTTCACTTTGTCGGTTAGCTCTTGGACTTGTTCGATTGAACCCTCTTGTGACAAATTTTCTGGTGCAGATTTACAATCTGTTCGTAAATATTTGAGTTAAGCAAGTGGTTATGGGACATGAAGCTAAACTCTTATATTTACTAGCTTAGTGTAATCAACACTTCTTTATGATCGATGATGATCATTTTATGATTTAGACTAGCAATTGTGCGATGTCTCTTTGTCCGTATGAAGGACTGTACCTCATTTTATTGAGCTTCGTCTCATTTATCGCATGGGTCGTATCTTTCTAGATACGTCGATGTTTATTTATGCATGGGGCGTATCTTTCTAGGTGCGTCAATGCTAGAACATGGGTCGTACCTATTTAGGTGCGTCGATGTTTATTTACTTCGTGGAGCAATCGGCTCAATAAGTCGGGGCATGGGGCGTATCTATTTAGGTCCGTCGATGTTCATCTATGCATGGGTCGTATCTTTCTAGGTGCGTCGATGTTCGACTTTGCATGGGGTGTATCTTTCTAGGTGCATCGATGTTAGACATTACATGGGGCGTATCTTTCTAGTTGCGTCGATGTTTATTTATGCATGGGGTGTATCTTTCTAGGTGCATCGATGTTAGACATTACATGGGGCGTATCTTTCTAGTTGTGTCGATGTTTATTTATGCATGGGGTGTATCTTTCTAGGTGCATCGATGTTAGACATTACATGGGGCGTATCTTTCTAGATGCGTCGATGTTTATTTATGCATGGGGTGTATCTTTCTAGGTGCATCGATGTTAGACATTACATGGGGCGTATCTTTCTAGTTGCGTCGATGTTTATTTATGCATGGGGCGTATCTTTCTAGGTGCGTCGATGCTAGAGCATGGGTCGTATCTTTCTAGGTGCGTCGATGTTCGACTTTGCATGGGGTACGTCTTTCTAGATGTATCAATGCTAGACTTTACATGGGACGAACCTTTCTATGTGCGTCGATGTTCAGTTTATGGGATTGGCCATCCTCTTCTTGTGATTTCTGGATTTCTTGTGATGATTTCTGAAATTTTGTGATTCACCAATTTTCGTGATTTCTATTGATATGTTTATCAATTTTTGTGCATTGGTGAATTCATGTGTTATTGACTTGTTATGAATACAAGTTTAGGGTATGATATCCCTTTCTATCTTTGAGAAGATTCTTGTTACATTTTTGATGAATGAAAATTCATTTGGTATTACATTTCGATGCCAGTTATTTTGATGAGATTTTGACGTGTTAACTTCGGTAACCGTCAATTTTGAAATGGATTTACAAGCGGTTCTCCCGCAACACTGATATTGCTAATTTAATCACGTGTTTTCAAAATTCTTTGTTTTTTAAAAAGTTGTTTCAAAAATATAAATTAAAATTGTTTTCAAAATTTTTACAGTTTACAATTTTCAAAAGAACGACGAAGCGATTTAAACGTTTCAGCAAAATCGAGGACTATGACCCCTTTCTTTTACTGATTCGCTTAATTCCGGACTTGTCCGTTTGAGAATGTGAAATGTTATTTTTAAAACACACAATTCTGCACTTTCAAGGAAACGATAAAGAGATTTAAATGATTTAGCAAAAGTAAGGAGTATGGAACCATACTTTTACTACTTCGGTTAATTCCGGACTCGTTAATTGAATATTTACGACTTCTGATTATCGTTTTTGATAATCGGATGTTTGTGTTTCTGATTATCGTTTTTGATAATCAGATATTTGTGAAATTTGATTATCATTTGTGATAATTAAATATTTTTTGATTTAACTATCGTTTGAGATAATTAAATATTTTTCGATTTGACTAATCGAATGTTTGTGTTTCTGATTATCGTTTTTGATAATCAGATATTTGTGAAATTTGATTATCATTTTTGATAGTTAAACTGTGATATCCCGGGAATTTCAAAGAAATTAAATATGATAATCTCTTTAATAAATTAATTAAATTGGAAATATTGTTATATTAAAACAATAAAAATGTATTGTATTTATATATATGTGGGAATATAGATTTTTAAGTGGAATATTTATTTCAATTTGAATAAATGGATGTTTAAATATATATTTACATCAAAATTGATTTTTAAATTTTATTTAAAAATTGGTTAGATCTTATATTTGGATTCAAAGAGATGATATATATATATATCTATTTATATATATTGGATTAAAGGTAAGTATAAATAATTTTTATAAATATAGTTTGTTTTATTCCATTTCTTTTAGTAGATTTTTCATTTATATAATCAAAAATATGCATTAGTTATTAGGAAATAAATTATAAAATCTTTATTTAAAATATGTAAAAGTATTTATGCATGGAAAAAAATAGGTGTTAACATTTAAACACTTTAAATATACATGTGTTAAGTTAGTAAATATGTTTAGTGACAAGTGTCACAATTTCATTTATATTTTCTTTAATTTTTATAAATCAAAAACCAAAATTCTATATATTTCTACTTCTCATTTCTTTTTCCCTTTCCTACCTCTTTCTCTAAACTTTCAAGCCAGCACGTTTTCAAAAACTGAAAAGAAAATTTTCCTAAGCCTTTTAAACATTCAAACTATTTTCTCTCCAAAATTCTAAAATCTGAAACCAAAAGCCAAATTGAAACTTCCTCAAAATCTAAACTGCAAGCTATTTTCATACTGAAGAAAAATCAGAAATCAAAGATCAAAACAAATTGCAGCAAGTTTCAAGAATCAACAAACCCAAAATCTAAACAAGAAATTCAAAGTTCTGGAGCTAGCTGTTCAAGCTTAAGTTTCAAATCATCTCAGTTCTGTTCAAAGCTCTGTTCTAAACCAAGTGAGTAAACAAGATGTTTTAAAAACAGTAATATGGTTGTTATTTTGATTTGCATGTGATAATTCTATATAGAAAAGTTGTTTAATGGTTGAATATATCTAGTTATATATACCTTACTATGATCATATGTGAATATACCTGTAATGTTTAAATCTGCTCTGTAAAATGTTCCAGTAAGCAAAACAAACTCAGACCTACCCTGTTGTCTTGAGACTATATTAAAGTGATGTTGTATGAATGTAAATAGGACTGCATGTTTGTATGTATTTACATATGAATATATTGATTTATGCATGCCTGTAGACTTATAAAAATAGACCTGTACTTATCTCTGTTATAAACCCAGAGATAAAATAATTGAAGAAATCTTGTTCTCTTCTCCATTCTTTTTAAGGTTTTAGTTTTTTTCAATAATATAGTTCTGTTTAGGATATAATCTTGATATTTATAAAGTAAGTCAAGAAAATTTGAATTTAAAACTGTCTGTTATCAAGAAAACAGTGAAATGTAAAAATATGTTTGCAACCAAGTATTGTTATATGTTGAATAAATTATATAACGTGAATCCACACTAGAAAAGAAGATTTTTAAAATGAATCTGAGGATTTTTAGTTAAGTAAAGTGAAAGCAGTTTGGAGTTTTAAGTGAAATGGGTTTTCTCAAAATTTTGGAAATTCTCAACAATTGGTATTCGAGGTTTTGGTCGAAGTTGGGTTAGTGGTCAGTGATATTGAGAAAAATACTGGATGATTTTATCATCATTGGTGGCTTTGGATATCGAGTAATCTAGGGTTTGACACCTTGTTCCTGTCGTGATGAAAGCAAGATGATTGGAGCACCTACGGTGAATCGAGCTTCATGGGAGCAATGGAGATGGATGCGTGAAGGATTTGGGAGGATGTTGACGAAGTTTCAGGTGGAACGATGGTCAGAGGCGTGGTGGCGAGGTGTTCGTTTCAGGTGATGTTGAACTGTGGTTCAAATTTATAGCTCGTTTTCGATTTAGGCTAGATGATTGCATTTTGATGCTCGAAGTTGTTTGACGAGTTGAATTGCGATTTGCTGGAGACGAGAGAGTTCGCCGGAGTTGGCTGGAATCGCCGTGCACGTGCACCACGGTGATGTGTGTATCTGGAATGATGGAGACGTGGGCGACTCGAAGGAGTCTCGGGTTTTAGAGGGGAAGACTCGAAGCTTTCTCGTGTGTGTTTAGGGTAGGCGTAGCAGTTTAGTTTTTAAAAGAAACTAGGGGAAAGACGAAGAAGAATTGAGGAAGACTCGAAGCGATCTCGAGTAAAAGGTGTAGGAAACTCGAAGCAGGAATAAGAGATGTTTAGCACGTTTTAAAAGTTTTAAATTATAAGTTTGGAATTTTTAAAATGTTTCTTTGTTTAAACTTTTCTAAACTTCTTTTAAAATGTTTTAAATTCTATTTTATTGGTAGGTTTGAAAAATTAAGTTTGTTAAAATTTAAATAAAATGCTTTAAACTAAATCATTTTATAGTTATAATTAAATGTTAATTAAAGGTTAACTTAATAATGTGATTAAGTAATTAACAAAAGAAAATGGTTTGTTGAAGATAATTAAGATTTTAATTAATTAAGAGTTAGTTAATTTGTAATTAAGAATTTTAAATCAGATAATTAAAGTTAATTAATTAATAATTAGTAGTTAATTAAATTAAGAAATTAATTAAGTAATTAATTGGTAATTAGTAATTAATTAATTGATAATTAAGGGTTAGTTAATCAAGTATTAAGAATTAATTAAATTATGATTAATTTATTTAGTAATTAATTGGTAAGTAATAGTTAATTAATCTTTGATTAAGGATTACTTAATTTAAAATTAAGTTTTATTAATTAATAATTTAGGTTATTAATTAATAGTTAAAGGATAATTAATCTCTGATTAAGATTAATTAATTTACTTATAAAAGTAATTAAGGTATGATTAATTAATTAAATGTTTGTAATTAATTAATAATTGATTAAGCAGGATAAGTGATTAGTCTTACGTAATTAATTTAATTTAAGATAATTAAATTAATTATAATATGGATTAATAAATTCTGTTTAGATGATTGTTGGAGTAGGATGTCTGGATTGATAGATATCTAATGGGTGATATTCTGTAATACTGTGGTAAGTTGAATATATCTGAAATGGATGTATGGATTATCTATGATAAATGCTATGTGAATTCAAAGTGATGAATTGGATTATTTAACTTTAAAACAACTTGACCTTTTAAGATACGTTTGGATTTCGATGAAACCGGGATCGGGTATCAATTTTGAATATCCGAAAACCACATCGATCCAAGTTAAGCGTTAGGTCGTGACATCTCAAGTGAAGATCGAGATGGTGAATGCAAGGGTTATTGTCGTTAACTCTGAGGGTGATTCCAAAATGAGTGTAACGGGATAATACCTTCGGTTTCGTTCGAACCCGGAACGAACTTGTATGGATGAATGCTATCAGACTATCGTCAATGGAGGACGATAAGCATTCCAAGATGTGTTCTTGTAAGGTAATCGTAGCCTCAAGCCTCATCAACCAGGAATGGCTAAAACAGGGGAGGTGCAGCAAGGTTAGTGGGTAGCACCCAAGTAGTATGAGATTCCCCTGTCTAGAGTCCCTTTTTATTTCGGCTGTGTGGGTGGTTGTTTGGCCGCAACCACGGGGTTTCTTATGCGGGAATTATCCAGTAAGGGATGTTCCGGCCTTGTGTTGTAGGGGAGCGGGCGTACTCCTCGGTACGTTGATCTAGGCCACGTACTGTGACGGG
The DNA here is from genome assembly GCA_030737815.1 of Allium fistulosum. Lineage (NCBI taxonomy): Eukaryota > Viridiplantae > Streptophyta > Magnoliopsida > Asparagales > Amaryllidaceae > Allium > Allium fistulosum. Next base: position 1,021,222,218 of record CM060902.1, read on the forward strand.
CGGTACCCCAGTAGCCCTGCCATTGTATGGAATCCAATTTCCAATAAGTGATCTCGGACTTGATTGTATACTTATGTATGCTGGAATTTAATGAATGTAACAATTTCGGCTATGTGAATATTTATCTGAAAACTATAGACCCTATTATAATATAACCAGATTCTTATCAAATGATTTGGTTAACATAAGATAAAAACTTACCCGTGTTTAGGTGTGGGAAGTCTTATGTGATACCCTTGTTTCCAAATGATTTTCAAGTTAAACAACTTAACCGTTTACTCACACCAGACCCATGTCTGACCCAGAGTTTATTTCTGTTTTTCTTAAACTCTTGGGTACTCAAATTTTTATGAGTAGCCAAGTGATCAGGTTTTGCTTAGACGAATTTTGGAAGGACCTGGAGATGGAGACTTGGCGTAGTTATATTTGTATAGGTATCTTTCCGCTGTGTATTAACTCTAAGATGTATTTTGTGAGTGTAATGTAGTGACAGATACTTATGACTGTCTTGTTTTGGATGTTGTACATATGGGTAACTCTGATATGTGTAAAAACTATGTAATGGATATGTGATATATTATATTTTGTTCGGTTTCCGCTGTGAGATTCTGATATCTGTTGTTCTTTCTTCTATCTTTTCTATTTCTATCTATTTCTTTCTTATTGATGATACGATTTTCTGTGGAATGAAAGTCGGGTCGTCACAGTTGGTATCAGAGCATAGGTTGAGATAATACCTAGGCTCTGGAGTAGTATCTATTTTGAGAGTGCGTAGTTGTAATTTTTATAACTATATATATATATTCACCTATCTAAATTTGTTGGGTTACCTGTCCAGGTTACCAACATGAGTTCTCGAGGAAGAAGAGGCAGAGTTGCAAGAAACATGTCGACCAATGATAGAAGAGGTCATAATGCTAGTGAGGCTGTGAATCCAATACCGCCTCGAGTTAGTTTTGCTGCATTATGCAAGGATTTTACCAACCTTGGAGGGAGTTCTTTTAAAGGATCCGAGACTATAATTGAAGTTCAAGCTTGGCTACGCTCATGCGAGCGCATCTTTAAGAGTCTTGAGTTGTCTGACGAGCAGAAAAGAGTAATGGCATCATGGCAACTAAAGGAAGGTGCTGCAGCTTGGTGGGATGCAGTTACCGTGAATATTGCTGAAGATGAGATTTCTTGGAGCAAATTTAAAGGATTGTTTGAAGAACAGTTCATGCCAACAGCTGGGAAGACTCGTTTATATAGAGAATTTCTGGATTTAAAGCAAGGAAGTATGACTGTTTCGGAATATGAAACCAAGTTCAATGAATTATCTCGCTACGGACTTGGGTTGATTGATACATCCCTTAAGAAAAATGAGATGTTTGTGCAAGGAATGAGGCCTGAGTTCCATGAAAAGATGACGGCTCATCTGAAAGGATCTTTTGTGGAGTTGATCGACATGGCTTTACGATATGAGGAAATCATGAAGAAGAAACCAGTAGCAGTTGTGGCAGCTTCAGGAGGAAATTCTTCCAACTCAAATAAAAGAAAGTTCAATCCGAATTGGAAGAAGCAAGGAAAAGGGAAGCAGGGAGGAAGCAATGGACCCCGTAAGTGCTATATTTGTCAACAAGAAGGTCACTTGGCTAATAGATGTCCTAGGAAGGAATCTCAGCAGCAGCAGTATAATGGACCAGGAGCAGCAATGGTTCAGAAGTCTTTGTGCTATAACTGTCATCAGCCCGGACATATGATAAAGAATTGCCCGCTTCTTCAGAAAGCTCAGCTGAACAAAGTTTTTGCTTTGGAAGGTGCACCCTCAACCACTTCCAAGGGCAAAGGAGTTTTGGAAGGTACTTTGCTTATCAATGGTGTTTATGTTAAAGTATTATTTGATTCTGGAGCATCTCTCAGTTTTATTTCTTTAGAGACGGTAATAAAATTTCACCTTACCCCTAGTATTGTAGAAGATTATATTTGCGTCTCTAATCCCATAGGTGGAGTAACCCGACTTGATAGGGTTTGTAAAGGATTGAGGATTACTTATCTTTCCCATAGTTTTGCATGTGAACCTTATGTATTAGATTTTAAGGGGTTTGATCTTATTTTGGGAATGGATTGGCTTGATAGACATAAAGCTGTCCTAAATTGTGAAGAAAGAACAGTTTCGTTAGAAACTGATCTGGGTAGGATTGCTAAAGTAACGTGTGATAATTCTGGAATTCACTTGAGTAGTCTTTTACATGGAGTTGAGACTTCTCAAGAGAAGGGAGGAGATATTGATGTGGTTAAAGATTTTCCTGATGTATTTGAAGAAGTCAAATGTTTACCTCCACATCGAGAGATAGAGTTTCGAATTGATCTAATTCCAGGGGCAATACCAGTTGTCCAGCCCAGTAGAAGAATGGCACCAAAGGAGAGAGAAGAATTGGTAAAGCAGACTCAAGATTTCTTATCAAAGGGTTTGATCCGGCCTAGTTTTTCAAGTTGGGGTTCGGCTGTTGTCTTTGTAACGAAGTCAGATGGATCACTAAGGTTCTGTGTTGATTATCGAGAGTTGAACAAAGTGACCATTCGAAATAAGTATCCTTTTCCTCGTATTGATGATCTTTTTGATCAATTAAATGGAGCTTCTGTTTTCTCCCAATTGGATTTAGCTTCAGGTTTCCATCAGCTAAGGGTAGCTGAAGATAGTATACCCTTGACTGCGTTTAGGGGACCAAATTGTTTCTATGAGTGGTTGGTTATGCCTTTCGGATTAACCAACGCTCCAGCCTACTTTGTTGACCTGATGAATCGAGTTTTTCGGGACGTGTTGAATAAGTTTGTACTCGTATTCATCGATGATATTCTTATCTATTCCAAATCTGAAAAGGAGCATAAGCGACATTTGGAGATAGTATTGGAGACTCTGCGAAGGCATGTTCTGAAGGCCAAGTTTTCGAAATGTCATTTTTGGAAGTCGGAGGTCAGATTTTTGGGCCATATTGTCTCTGGAGAAGGTATCTCTGTAGATCCAGCAAAGGTAGCAACTATTCAAGAATGGAAGCAACCGAAGACTCCGACGGAAATCCGCAGTTTTCTAGGTTTAGCTGGCTACTATAGGAAGTTTATTCGGGACTACTCTAAGATTTCGTCACATTTAACCAAGTTGACTAAGAAAGGAGCAAAATTTAAGTGGACCCCCGAATGTGAAGAAGCATTCCAGGATTTGAAGGCAAGACTAACTAGTGCACCTGTTCTAGCTGTTCCCGATGGTAAGAGCAAGTTTGAGGTCTACACTGATGCTTGTATTGTAGGAGTGGGTGCGGTGTTGATGCAGAATGGAAGAGTCATTGCGTATGCAAGTAGGCAGTTGAAGCCACATGAAAAGAATTACGCTACGCATGATCTGGAGTTGTTGGCTATTGTTTTTGCTTTGAAAATTTGGAGGCATTATCTGCTAGGAGAGAAGTTCGAGCTTTTTACGGATCACAAACCTTTGAAGCACCTTTTCTCCCAGAAGGATCTAAATTTGAGGCAGCAGCGATGGGTTGAATTTTTGGCATCTTATGATCTGGATATCTTGTATACTCCAGGGAAGGCGAACGTTGTGGCGGATGCTCTAAGTAGGAATGCCGTTCTGTCTATATTGGAAGTTGTTCCATCTCTTTTGAAAAGGGTTTCGATTGAGCAAAGATCTGATGAAAGATTGAGAGGTATCATCAGTAGAATCGAGAATGGTCAATGTTCCAGTTTTGTAATTGATAATCAAGGAACATTGAAGATCAACGGAAGGATTTGTGTTCCGAATTCCAAGGATTTGAAGCAAGAAGTTCTGTCAGAGAGCCATCGCTCCAAGCTAAGTATTCACCCAGGAATTTCCAAAATGTATAAAGATATGAAGAAAGTCTTCTGGTGGAAGGGCATGAAGAAGGATGTAGCTACTTTTGTTAATAGATGTGCGACCTGTCAGCAGATAAAAGGCGATCAGCAGAAGACCGCAGGATTATTACAGCCTTTAGAAGTTCCTCAGTGGAAATGGGAAATGATTTCGATGGATTTTATCGACGGTTTGCCAAGGACCAAAAAGGGAAATGAAGGAATATGGGTAGTTGTTGACCGGCTAACCAAAAGCGCCCATTTTATTCCGGTTAAGACAAACCGTACTGCAGTATCTTTGGCCGAGATTTTCTTGAAAGAAATTGTTAGACTGCATGGTGTTCCAGTCAGCATAGTAAGCGATCGTGATCCTATTTTCACCAGCAAATTTTGGGAGGCTTTGCAGTCAGCTTTGGGAACGAGTTTGAGTCTGAGTACAGCATATCATCCCCAGACAGATGGGCAGACGGAGAGGGTAAATCGTATTCTTGAAGATATGCTTAGAGCTTGTATTCTAGATTTTGGTGGATCTTGGGAAGACCATCTACATTTAGTAGAATTCTCATACAATAATAGTTACCAAGCAAGTATCAAGATGGCACCCTATGAAGCGTTGTATGGAAGACCTTGTAGATCACCATCCTGTTGGGTAGAATCGGGAGATCGTCTAGTTCTCGGTCCAGATTTGATTCGAGAAGCTTCTGAAAAGGTAGAGCTTATCAAGAAGAGGATGAAAGCATCGCAGGATCGTCAAAAGAAGTATGCAGACAAAAGACGAAGACAATTGGAATTTGAGATTGGAGATATGGTCTTTGTCAAAGTTTCCCCGATAAAAGGAACTATTAGATTTGGGAAGACGGGAAAACTCGCTCCAAGATATATTGGACCATTCCGAGTACTGGAAAGAATTGGTACCGTAGCATATAGGATTGAGTTACCAGGTCGGATGGCTGGAATTCATAATGTATTTCACGTATCTCATTTGAGAAAGTACGTGCATGATCCATCCATTATTGTGGAGCCAGCAGTGCAGGAAGATTTAGAGATCGAGCCGGACTTATCTGTTGTAAAGCATCCTGTTCAGATAGTCGATCAAGATGAGAGGCAACTCAGAAACAAAGTGGTGAAGCTAGTCAAGGTGCAGTGGAGCGAGGATCCCAGAGATTGTACCTGGGAGACTCTAGACAGTTTTAGGAAGGCTTATCCGGATCTGTATCCGGATAGCTAGTGATTGTTTGTTTGAGTAAATTGTCTGTTTGATTGTTGTATGGATGATATGTATGCTTAGTTTGTTGAAATGAAATAAAATTTTGGATTATCTTTTGTTTTAATTTCGGGGACGAAATTCTTTTAAGGGGGGAGGAATGTGATATCCCGGGAATTTCAAAGAAATTAAATATGATAATCTCTTTAATAAATTAATTAAATTGGAAATATTGTTATATTAAAACAATAAAAATGTATTGTATTTATATATATGTGGGAATATAGATTTTTAAGTGGAATATTTATTTCAATTTGAATAAATGGATGTTTAAATATATATTTACATCAAAATTGATTTTTAAATTTTATTTAAAAATTGGTTAGATCTTATATTTGGATTCAAAGAGATGATATATATATATATCTATTTATATATATTGGATTAAAGGTAAGTATAAATAATTTTTATAAATATAGTTTGTTTTATTCCATTTCTTTTAGTAGATTTTTCATTTATATAATCAAAAATATGCATTAGTTATTAGGAAATAAATTATAAAATCTTTATTTAAAATATGTAAAAGTATTTATGCATGGAAAAAAATAGGTGTTAACATTTAAACACTTTAAATATACATGTGTTAAGTTAGTAAATATGTTTAGTGACAAGTGTCACAATTTCATTTATATTTTCTTTAATTTTTATAAATCAAAAACCAAAATTCTATATATTTCTACTTCTCATTTCTTTTTCCCTTTCCTACCTCTTTCTCTAAACTTTCAAGCCAGCACGTTTTCAAAAACTGAAAAGAAAATTTTCCTAAGCCTTTTAAACATTCAAACTATTTTCTCTCCAAAATTCTAAAATCTGAAACCAAAAGCCAAATTGAAACTTCCTCAAAATCTAAACTGCAAGCTATTTTCATACTGAAGAAAAATCAGAAATCAAAGATCAAAACAAATTGCAGCAAGTTTCAAGAATCAACAAACCCAAAATCTAAACAAGAAATTCAAAGTTCTGGAGCTAGCTGTTCAAGCTTAAGTTTCAAATCATCTCAGTTTTGTTCAAAGCTCTGTTCTAAACCAAGTGAGTAAACAAGATGTTTTAAAAACAGTAATATGGTTGTTATTTTGATTTGCATGTGATAATTCTATATAGAAAAGTTGTTTAATGGTTGAATATATCTAGTTATATATACCTTACTATGATCATATGTGAATATACCTGTAATGTTTAAATCTGCTCTGTAAAATGTTCCAGTAAGCAAAACAAACTCAGACCTACCCTGTTGTCTTGAGACTATATTAAAGTGATGTTGTATGAATGTAAATAGGACTGCATGTTTGTATGTATTTACATATGAATATATTGATTTATGCATGCCTGTAGACTTATAAAAATAGACCTGTACTTATCTCTGTTATAAACCCAGAGATAAAATAATTGAAGAAATCTTGTTCTCTTCTCCATTCTTTTTAAGGTTTTAGTTTTTTTCAATAATATAGTTCTGTTTAGGATATAATCTTGATATTTATAAAGTAAGTCAAGAAAATTTGAATTTAAAACTGTCTGTTATCAAGAAAACAGTGAAATGTAAAAATATGTTTGCAACCAAGTATTGTTATATGTTGAATAAATTATATAACGTGAATCCACACTAGAAAAGAAGATTTTTAAAATGAATCTGAGGATTTTTAGTTAAGTAAAGTGAAAGCAGTTTGGAGTTTTAAGTGAAATGGGTTTTCTCAAAATTTTGGAAATTCTCAACAATTGGTATTCGAGGTTTTGGTCGAAGTTGGGTTAGTGGTCAGTGATATTGAGAAAAATACTGGATGATTTTATCATCATTGGTGGCTTTGGATATCGAGTAATCTAGGGTTTGACACCTTGTTCCTGTCGTGATGAAAGCAAGATGATTGGAGCACCTACGGTGAATCGAGCTTCATGGGAGCAATGGAGATGGATGCGTGAAGGATTTGGGAGGATGTTGACGAAGTTTCAGGTGGAACGATGGTCAGAGGCGTGGTGGCGAGGTGTTCGTTTCAGGTGATGTCGAACTGTGGTTCAAATTTATAGCTCGTTTTCGATTTAGGCTAGATGATTGCATTTTGATGCTCGAAGTTGTTTGACGAGTTGAATTGCGATTTGCCGGAGACGAGAGAGTTCGCCGGAGTTGGCTGGAATCGCCGTGCACGTGCACCACGGTGATGTGTGTATCTGGAATGATGGAGACGTGGGCGACTCGAAGGAGTCTCGGGTTTTAGAGGGGAAGACTCGAAGCTTTCTCGTGTGTGTTTAGGGTAGGCGTAGCAGTTTAGTTTTTAAAAGAAACTAGGGGAAAGACGAAGAAGAATTGAGGAAGACTCGAAGCGATCTCGAGTAAAAGGTGTAGGAAACTCGAAGCAGGAATAAGAGATGTTTAGCACGTTTTAAAAGTTTTAAATTATAAGTTTGGAATTTTTAAAATGTTTCTTTGTTTAAACTTTTCTAAACTTCTTTTAAAATGTTTTAAATTCTATTTTATTGGTAGGTTTGAAAAATTAAGTTTGTTAAAATTTAAATAAAATGCTTTAAACTAAATCATTTTATAGTTATAATTAAATGTTAATTAAAGGTTAACTTAATAATGTGATTAAGTAATTAACAAAAGAAAATGGTTTGTTGAAGATAATTAAGATTTTAATTAATTAAGAGTTAGTTAATTTGTAATTAAGAATTTTAAATCAGATAATTAAAGTTAATTAATTAATAATTAGTAGTTAATTAAATTAAGAAATTAATTAAGTAATTAATTGGTAATTAGTAATTAATTAATTGATAATTAAGGGTTAGTTAATCAAGTATTAAGAATTAATTAAATTATGATTAATTTATTTAGTAATTAATTGGTAAGTAATAGTTAATTAATCTTTGATTAAGGATTACTTAATTTAAAATTAAGTTTTATTAATTAATAATTTAGGTTATTAATTAATAGTTAAAGGATAATTAATCTCTGATTAAGATTAATTAATTTACTTATAAAAGTAATTAAGGTATGATTAATTAATTAAATGTTTGTAATTAATTAATAATTGATTAAGCAGGATAAGTGATTAGTCTTACGTAATTAATTTAATTTAAGATAATTAAATTAATTATAATATGGATTAATAAATTCTGTTTAGATGATTGTTGGAGTAGGATGTCTGGATTGATAGATATCTAATGGGTGATATTCTGTAATACTGTGGTAAGTTGAATATATCTGAAATGGATGTATGGATTATCTATGATAAATGCTATGTGAATTCAAAGTGATGAATTAGATTATTTAACTTTAAAACAACTTGACCTTTTAAGATACGTTTGGATTTCGATGAAACCGGGATCGGGTATCAATTTTGAATATCCGAAAACCACATCGATCCAAGTTAAGCGTTAGGTCGTGACATCTCAAGTGAAGATCGAGATGGTGAATGCAAGGGTTATTGTCGTTAACTCTGAGGGTGATTCCAAAATGAGTGTAACGGGATAATACCTTCGGTTTCGTTCGAACCCGGAACGAACTTGTATGGATGAATGCTATCAGACTATCGTCAATGGAGGACGATAAGCATTCCAAGATGTGTTCTTGTAAGGTAATCGTAGCCTCAAGCCTCATCAACCAGGAATGGCTAAAACAGGGGAGGTGCAGCAAGGTTAGTGGGTAGCACCCAAGTAGTATGAGATTCCCCTGTCTAGAGTCCCTTTTTATTTCGGCTGTGTGGGTGGTTGTTTGGCCGCAACCACGGGGTTTCTTATGCGGGAATTATCCAGTAAGGGATGTTCCGGCCTTGTGTTGTAGGGGAGCGGGCGTACTCCTCGGTACGTTGATCTAGGCCACGTACTGTGACGGGCGGTACCCCAGTAGCCCTGCCATTGTATGGAATCCAATTTCCAATAAGTGATCTCGGACTTGATTGTATACTTATGTATGCTGGAATTTAATGAATGTAACAATTTCGGCTATGTGAATATTTATCTGAAAACTATAGACCCTATTATAATATAACCAGATTCTTATCAAATGATTTGGTTAACATAAGATAAAAACTTACCCGTGTTTAGGTGTGGGAAGTCTTATGTGATACCCTTGTTTCCAAATGATTTTCAAGTTAAACAACTTAACCGTTTACTCACACCAGACCCATGTCTGACCCAGAGTTTATTTCTGTTTTTCTTAAACTCTTGGGTACTCAAATTTTTATGAGTAGCCAAGTGATCAGGTTTTGCTTAGACGAATTTTGGAAGGACATGGAGATGGAGACTTGGCGTAGTTATATTTGTATAGGTATCTTTCCGCTGTGTATTAACTCTAAGATGTATTTTGTGAGTGTAATGTAGTGACAGATACTTATGACTGTCTTGTTTTGGATGTTGTACATATGGGTAACTCTGATATGTGTAAAAACTATGTAATGGATATGTGATATATTATATTTTGTTCGGTTTCCGCTGTGAGATTCTGATATCTGTTGTTCTTTCTTCTATCTTTTCTATTTCTATCTATTTCTTTCTTATTGATGATACGATTTTCTGTGGAATGAAAGTCGGGTCGTCACATAAACCTATTTGCGATTTTGAGATTTGAGCTTCGTCTTTTTCTCTGACGATTCAGGTGAGTAATTTGATTTACTCACATTCAATTCGTGCAGTACGTGATTTCTGCTCTGATTCCTTTTCTTTCAATTGCTAGAACTCGATTGATCTTGTTTTTATCAGTCGATGATGATGTTTGAGGTTGTTTATATAGTCATCTGATTTTGATTCCTTGATCCCCATGATGTTGGTTCTTTGGATTTGAAGCAGTCGAACCTTTTGATTCTATATCTGATACTTCCATAATTCCTATACTTCCCTGTTGACATTTGCTTTGCTTATGCAATCGACTTTGCCATGCTCTTTTGGTTGTTACCTTTTGTCCATTCATTCCTTATGATTGCGAGGACGCAATTTCTTTAAGGAGGGAAGTCTGTAACAACCCGCATTTATACGATAATATATTTAAATATTTTATTTAAATATGACATCGTCTATTCGTATTTAAAATCCTATATATGAATTTTTATCGTGGTCGAATCCGTTGTTCTAATGGATTCAAATCGTGTTTTAAATATCACCAAAGTGTTTGATCATCATGGTTTGCTATTTTTAAATTCAATGGGCTTAATATTGTTGTTTGGCCCATTAAAATTATCTCCCTTAACCGTGGTTTTCTTCAGGCTGATGCCTTGGCCTCTCCCTATTATTCATTTTGTCATTCACGTTCAAAATAAACGAACGAAATAAAATAGTCAGAGAGGAGAAGGCGACTAGGGTTTCGCGGCTCCTCCTCCTCTCGAAGCCAACGCTCCTCTTCCTCCTGGTGCGTGCTCAAGTCGTGAGGTGCCCTCAACGGCAGGCTCGGGTTCGCAGCGACGCTGGCGGAGCTCAAGGCTAGGGTTTGGAGCAATCGAGAGCGTGAGTCGTTCGTGTATTCGTCGTTGTAAGGTGAGTACCCCTTGTACTCACACTTCTAGATCCTATTCCAGTATTTCGTGCATGATTTTTGATTGCGTTCTTCGATTACTTCTTGCCCATTTTGCTCGGCATTGATTTGATTACGAATATCATTTGTTGCCTTTATGAACCACACGTATATTTGATTTCGCAGATGCTTCTTTCTGGAATTAAATGATACGATTCCAGTTTATTGCCTTTTCTGATTTTAACATTTCCATTTTCAATTGGTTGCCAATGTATACGTATAATCCATATACGTATATATTTGTTGCACCCATGATTTCTGAATTTAAACTGTTAAGAACAAATGCTACAACTTCTTGCCTCTGTTGCTTGATTATTGTGGCTGTTGCATTTTCATTGTTGAAAGCTTCCTTTGTGTATTGCACCATGTTGTGCACTTTTGATTTCACTTGCCTGAGTTGCACTTGACACTTGAGTTTATCATGTTGTATTTCTTGAAGCTGCCTGAACTTGTAGCCTTTTCTGAGCTGTTGAAATTCATGGCCTTGAGCACCTGAACTTGGTTCATGTGCACTTGGACACCTGATACACATCTTCCTTATCCTGGTCTTGATGTAACCTTGCTTGTGCTATTCAATGTGCTTGTGCTTGCTGAGTTTGCAAACTGTGTTGCACCTGGTCTTGTTTTACCCTGTATGTACCTGTGAGCTTTGTTGTTTCCTTTTTGCCCAGTATTTGAGCACTTGTACCATTTGACTTTGATGCTTCTTGGCTATACATTTACATTCCTGAAAATGCTTTGTGTTCTTGTCTTTGAACACTGTTGCAACTCCTACTTGATCCAGCAGCTCCCTTTGTTAATTATTTTCCTAAATGCACCTTGACTCGCCGGGCGCTTCATGAACCTGCCCTTTTGATCTTTGAACAGTGGTGGGTTGTCTTTGTTTGGACTCTAGCCTGACCTATTTTGTTTGCACTGATTTGAAATGCTCGACCACTTTTGCTTCTGTCATGTTTCAACTTCTATTTTCAACTCTTATTTACCACCCAGATTCAGACGTCTGAATCATTATTTTCAGACGTCTGTTTTTGGGTGATTTTGCACTAGAAACATGCGGGAAGAGTTTCAGACGTCTATTTTACAGTCATCCAGACGTCTGTTTCCTGAAACACTTTTTAAACTTAATTTATTTGACAGTTTTAGACGTCTGTTTCTGGCATTTCAGACGTCTGCATCTGGCATCTTTGCACAGTGCACTCCTGTGCCTGTGCACGCTTCTCAGCATCCATCCGTGATGATTTTCTCTATTTTATTCTGTAGTGGCGAGGCAGTGCACATTCGTGCGTTCTGCAGCTACTCAGAATCGTTGTTTTTAAATTGATGATTTCAATTATTTGAATCGTTTTGTGTCTCTAATTATTTATTAAATAATTAGAGAATTGTTTTATGATGTTTTATAATTCTTCCAATTTTCTCTGTTGATTACCGGGCTTTGCCGAGCCCGTTGTTTACTATTTTCCGCTGTCTTCTGATTATCTTCAGTGATATCTTTTCTTACTATCTTTGTTGATAGTTCGACTTTTCTGATTTGCTGTTTATCACTGTTATATGATATCTCTCTTACTTTATTCCTATGCATTATTTACTGTGTTCGAGTTAGACTGATCCGTGTATTATTTCTATGATTTAATACACGGGTCAGACCGAGTATTTACAGGTTGTAGATTTTTAGCTTTGGGTTGCTGCTAGAGCTATGAAGACTTTTTATATCATTTGAAGTGGTCTTCGTCGTGTTGTAGTAGTCAGTGTGTCTGTTTTAAGATGATAATGTATTCATGTATATTAGTCGATAATGTACTTGTATATATAACTTCTTGAGTCGACAGTTGTAGTTGTATCATTTGTATTGTGTCAAATGTATTGTAACTGATATCAGTTATTATATATATGAGACTTTTCATTCCATTTGTATTCCGCATTTATGTTATCTGTGTTATTTTTATATCTATTGTCCTAAACTATTATAGCCACTGTGTAGTAGCTTTGAGTTTGTATCGGTATGTCGGATTTCCTCCTGTAATAAAAATGCATGTTATTCTATCTGACATATCGGTGCTCGCACAAAGCAATTACATAGATGGTCGCTCCTCAACAGCCTCATTCTCCGTGCTAGTTGACGGCACTACACCGTAGTGTTCTTGGCTAGCGTGGGTATAGAGGTGGGGCGTCACATAACCATATATAAAATAATATTTATATAATATCAAAATTAGTATATATATAAACCCTTATTTTCCAAAACCCATAGAAAATCACTTTAAAATATTTTATATATAGACCACGGTGCCTGTATATAATTTTCTATCCTATGGTCAAGTGATACAGATATTTATCATTTCAATCCGTAATTTTAAAAATAAAAGTTTACGGTTATATATCATTTCAAATCGCAATCCCGAATGGAATGAAAATGCATAATAACTTGCAGTTTATACAATATAAAATATAGCATCCATTCATCCAAATATCAATAAACAACCATTTATTACAATCATCATCCAATTTAAACAAAACATCAATATAAAGCATATAAAATATAACAGGCATTAACGAATAGTGTATATTCAATAAAAATTAATAACTGTTTAACTGGCAGTTTATATAAAATAATAAATAAATTTAACTATCATATTATATGCAATAAAAAAAAATTAAATAACAATTTAATTTAAATAAATGCTATCTAACTGAGATGATGATTAAATATATGCCCAAACAGTCATAGATAAATTTTAAATCACATCAAAATTTAATTTAACAAACATAAGAAATCTTAGAAGTTGTGAGTGGGTTAAAACACTCACCTTTTGAATTTAAATTTAATTTAAACCCAAAAATTTGACCGTCTCAGAATTCGTCCAAACCAGCGTCATCAAGTCCGGAATTTCAATACGATCCTAACAAAAGAAACCGTGCGTAAAACGGGTATCGTATGTGAAAGATGTATCGATAAATGCGATTGAATTCAATTAAAACAAATAAATGGAATAGAACACAATTCACCTCTTCAACATGCCACGTCACCTCCATTAAATTCTCTTCCCAGACTAACGCACGCACGGATCTACAGAGCAACCAAACCCATCCTCACCAGAAACGAGCCCCCTTTGACCAACAAATTCTCCCTCCTACGACCACCTGGACACCTCCAACCACCACCATCTCGAAGCCCATGCCGAGACGCACCCATGGCCAGGAGGCGGCCATCTCCGGTCGCCTCCATCGTCGCTGCCGCCCCTTCAAAGTTTAGGGTTTTCGAACCCTAATCAACCAAATTTGAGCGCCTCCGATCGAATTAGCACACACGACCACCAACGTTAGCTTTCCCTTGCCGAGTTCTTCAAAACCCAGAAACCGATTTCTCAATTGACGCTCCAGTCAAAAACGGCCAATTCAACTTTGACCGCGATTTCTGGTCAAACGATGCATCGAATTGAAAAACGAATTACACCATTGAATTACGCTCGTCGAGAGCTTCCACATATATTAATTTGAGATTTTTCTGAGGACTTTGAATTTTTGACTTTGATTTTGAAATGGATTTGAAATTTTGTCTGCCATTGAGGAGGAGAAGGAGCTGATGAAATTTTATGAGCAAACAAATGAGAATAGGCGGAGGCTAGGGTTTAGCAGGGATATTTATAGAGAAGGTTGAAAATAGAATAGATGGATATAACATGTGTACGCGCTAACGCCAACGTGGTCCAAAAAGCCCGTTCTGACCCCGGAACGAAATTGGGTAAACCCATATATCAAAATAGGTGATTTAAAATATTTTAAACTCAATGGAAATGGTTTCAGGTTCAAATTCCACCGTATGAAGAAGTTATGCTAAAAACAATATTTTCCAAACTTATTTCAATTGATTTCAATTGCATAAATTTCAAGGCGTTTCGAGTTCGTACGATCAAACGCCAAGTCCGATCGCTACGAAACTTGAAACACTATTATAATTCATCGTTACGGATCCGATGAAACTGGTTTCGTCGAAATCCGAGTCAGTGGCCAAAATGGCTATTTTTCCATTTAGTAAATAAATTTAAAATAAATTAATTAAATCAAATTTCCTATTTAAATTTTCTGAAATTGACAATCTTTAACACTTTTATTTTCTTAATCATTCACAATGATTTCAAACAAATTTAGATGTCAAATTAAATGTTAATACATTAACAATTTCAGCGTTAGTTTGTTAAATTTAGAAATTATAAATTAAATTTCAATAATTTTTTTGAATTAAATTTTTATTCATATTATTCAAATTCATTATTACAAACAGATGAAATAAATATTGGAATCAAAACCCATTATATTAACATTCTCAATTTTCACCTAAATTTTCATTTGTGTAATGTTTTAAAATTATATTCCACTTATTTGCAATTAATCCACTTATTAAGTTTCAAATTATAAATAAATTAATAAATCTTGGTTTTCACTCCTTAAATCAACCAATCTTTATATTATAAATAAAATTAACATTTTACATCTTATATAATTAACTATCTTTAATGACAAATCAAACCTACCCTAACTGCACAAGTTAGGACAATAAATGGCAATTGATTTCACCTTAAACGTTATAAATTATAAATTGAAATCTAAATAAATTCGTTTATTGATTTAAAATCTTGCTATCTAATAAACTGACATTGTATGGGTATAATTAACAATGAATTATATTACACATCATTAATGTATTAATTTATTTATTTTCCATTTAACGTGCTACTTAATCTCCTTTGATTGCAAACAAGTTTCCAAATTTTATGCAACATACTAAAGAAATAAATAAATATCTTAATTGATTCATTTTTCCCATTCATTAAAAATAAAAGCACCCATACAAATTTAGATCCTAAATCTAATTTATCAATTCATCTTGGTTCCATTCCTTTTTTTTACATCAACTATCACTTTTTGAATAAATTAGCATTTCCTATTCATTTTGTTACATTCACTTATTCTCACTTTATGAATAAATTGGTATTCTATCAAATCCATTAGTTATTAACTTAAATTATTGCCAATTCATTATCTAATATAAACCTTGAATCTATTTCCTAATTTTCAAATTTCAATAAATTAAACCTTACAATTGTTTACAAATAAAAATGGGGATTGTACTACATATATTATTTATTGTCCTGCATTACTTTACTTGTATTTAACTTATTACCCAAATACAACAATTATTACTAAAAATAAATTTACGCTTTTATTACTTTACATTCACACTTCTGCTACTATATTAATAATCACCAAGTAACGTTTATTATCAAAACAACATTAATTAAAATTTCTTATCTACATTGATTTGCATATGTTTTCCATTAATCGCGTATTACTTCATACGTTACTATAACATTGAATTCATTAGATTATCACAAATTTCGTCATGGCATTAGTATGTACAATATTCCCATTACTTCAATGCATCGTAATTTCTCTTTTTATATGATTAAGTACTTAGCTAAAATTTCAAATGTTGCATTTTCTTTCTATATTTACTTCAATATGAGTTAGAAAATTTTCTTTCTTCCTAAATTAAATTACAAAAAATCAAATTAAATTAACAAATTAAATGGTCTAAATTTACGGGTCGTTACACTCTCCCCCACTCAAAACTTTTCGTCCCCGAAAAGGGAAGAAGGGGAAAGAAGACTTTACGAAATCTATATATCTTATTCAAACATTTCTTTATAAACAATTAAATTTTCAACATTTGTTACTTATATTAGAATATACAAATTTACAATCATTATAACTTTTTATTTTTAAATTATTGAAGTTTGGAAAAACATTTCAAAATATTTTCTAAGTCCAAAATTTTCGGAAAATTTTGGCAGAGTCTCCTTTGTACGGAAAGGCTTGGAAGAAAATATAATATAAATATAACAATATATAACATATATTTTCCAAAATAATATATAACCCAACACGGGAAAACAATATAATAGCGCTATAAACTCTAATCCGAAAACGTACCTATTTGTCGGGCAATTAACGCTTATTTATGGAACCAAAAGCAGTAGCAATTGCTTCCATAACCTGTATTTTACTTATATAATCTAAAAGGGTTAACAATTATATAAGATGAAATATTTAAGGTTGTTTCAATCACAACAATAATCAATACAACAAACACTTGCAACAAGGCATACAACCGTAAAATCAATCATTCATTCATATCAAACAAAAGAAATAGTTGTTCAGGTTCATAACTTTAAATTGTACAGAATGAAGAATAAACTACTAAGTGTACCCTTCACTCAGCAGTCTTAGGTGAAACTAAATAGATTATTCCTACATCCAAACAATATTAAAGTATCCTTGCCCACACAACCATAAGCCAAACAAACAACAAATTCAACAATAGATCAAGTTCATTATTATTAATTTCATTCCATATATTGTTGTTTGATTTCCTCTTTATTCATAATTTATTTTTATCCATTCAACCAAATTCCTTGGTAGGTAAATTTATTACTTAAGTTTTACAGTCATTTTCCAGTATTCATCTTTTATTCTAAGGTAACTTCACCTATTACTTAAGTTTATTATTATTTATATATAACATTTAAGTCCATAACAACTAGAACATCAATACTTATTAATTTCATTTATTCATTTTTAAATTAATTTACTTTGCATATTTATTCATTTACTTGATTTTATTTATTCATTTATTAATAATATACATGTTCAATTTTAGTTACTTGGCATAACAGTTATACTTTAATTCTTATTAATAAAAGAAATTTACTGAATATTTCATTACATAAGTTTACTTGTACAATTTACTATACATTTTCTTATTAAACATTTTCAACTTTTATAAATTTTTGGTAAGTTATATTTATGCTTTTAAAGACTGAAATTGAAAGTTATACAAGTTTTCTCATTTCTTTTAATTATTTTAATATTCAATAATTATTTCCTTTATTTCATAGGTTACAATTTCAACTTTCATTTAATACCATTTATATCCTAGCATTAAATCTCTTATTTCCTTTAGTGGTTTCAACTTATTAATTACCTACATTCCAATTCACTTCAGTAATTAGGACTATTTATTAATGGAAACTTAAGAATTAAATACCGGGTTTTATTCAAAAATCATTTTAAGATAATAGATAATATATATACTTATAATTTATATATCCAATTATATTTAAAACAATTTAAAATAAAATAATCTTGTAGTAAAACTACTACCGTGGCCTTCCCACTTTGAAACTCGAAAATGAATGTCGATGATGCGGCCGCCATCACCGAAATTATTTTCCAGCGACAGAGAGGGAAGTACAACTTATTTCTTTGCGGAATTTCTTTTAAAACA
Organism: Allium fistulosum; assembly: GCA_030737815.1. Classification (NCBI taxonomy): domain Eukaryota; kingdom Viridiplantae; phylum Streptophyta; class Magnoliopsida; order Asparagales; family Amaryllidaceae; genus Allium; species Allium fistulosum. The sequence continues at coordinate 1,021,240,161 of CM060902.1, forward strand.
TTTCTTTCAAATTCTATTGAAATATTTATATCAGAAAATACTTCTAACAATATTATTATTATATTCCAAAATCAATTGAAAGAAATCTTCAAAAACCCCGGAACTTAAGCTCTAAATTTCCAGTTTTCATTTATTTTATTTTCAACTTAGTTTCAACTATTATTTATATTTTCATTACCTAACACCCAATCTATAGCAACTAAATATATATCTTTATAAAATATTTTTATATATGGGAAAATATAATAGGCAAAGTTATTTCATTCACCTATATTAGAACAAATATTATGTCGGTCTGTCCTATTAAGTGTTTAGAAATCCCTATTGATGTCATAGCGTCCCATGCACCAACCAGAATTTCTAAATACAAAACGGAACAAATTAACACAATATTAAAACATTTTTATAACACTAACAAATACGCTCTCTCATATATATACACTCAGTGACTCCCATAGGGTATTACTACCCTATTAATAAAGAGTCAGGCCCCACAAAGCTAAGGTTTATCGCTAAACCAAAGCTCTGATACCAACTGTAACGGACCACCTTTTTGTATGCTTAAGCAGACACACGTGCAAACTTAAACCATACAGAAGGGTGGATTGTTATGGGGTAAATAAGAAAAAGTGGAGAAATAAAAGAAACAAAATAGAATCTTGCAGCGGAACGATAAAATATAATAATCAAATAACAGTTCATGAAGCTGTTTTACAAAACATTTTATTATACTTATACAATACATATCAGAGTTACACATACTAGAGAATGATAATTATGCAGCGGAATATAATGGTGTAGTAGAATATATAACAAATAGTAATAATAAAATCTTCGTCTTCGTCCTTCAGAAATAGGGCCTTCAAATCCTGAAATGTTCAGGCTGACCCGAGCGAATTGAAAAGACAAAACACTCGAGTCAGAACTAAAAGATCTTATGTAAGTTAAATCAATGAAATAAATATGAGTGTAAACGGCGTCAGAGATGTTTACGGGGTTTGACATCTCCTATCCAGTGTCTAACGTGAGTGCAGTAACTTAAGAAATGTTCGGGATTCACATCTCTTAAGGATCTGTTAAACTATCTACTATGTAGTAATAATCGCTATATACAGTAGTGTAACAACCCGATATTTTCAACTATTCGCATCCGCACATGTCGGACTTGAATTGCTCAAAATACCGCGTTGTAAATAAAATTTGGCAAAATCTCAGAATATACAGTAAATAAATATAATCACAGATCACAAACACAGAGTAAAATAATGCAGCGGAAGTAAAAGAAATAGTAGTTTATGAAGCTACTAAATAAATATATCAGAGTTACATAAGATATAATAAAAGAAATAGAGGACAACAGAAGTCTCAATAAAATAACCAAGTACAAGCTGAGTAGGACAACGGAACTGAAGTAGATAGGACAAGACAAGCAGATAATCTCCAGCGATTCAAATCTCCAAGAGAGTGGAAACCCAAATCTGTGAATAACTCAGGCTGACCCGAGCGTAAAATAAAACATAAACACTCGAGTCAGGACATACATACTTATACAATGTAAACCAACTCAAGTGAACTGTAATAAGGGTACAAGTAACTTAAAGAATGCTTGGGATCGCCCATTCTTTAAGGATCCGTTAAACTATCTACTATGTAGTAATATTCGCTATTATAATAATGTCTAATCAGTAAAGTATAATCATATATAAAATAGCGTTAAGGGGATGGAGAACCTTAACGCGGTCGGATCCTTAAAACCAAAATCGTAGTGGGCTCGATATGGTAGGTGACACGGCACACAAGGCAATGCCAGGGTAGATATACCAATTACGCACACGGACTGATGGATACGCATAGCAGCCACTACCGTTCCACCTCGAATAACACTCCCAAATCAAGGGTGGCCACCAAAAATCACAAAGTAATAGAATGGTATCGAAGAAATGTGTCCGAGAAGAGGTGCTACCTCACTGGTCCGAGATCACTCCTGTTTTAGCCACCTTATGCCAACTCACGGGAGTTGGGTCCACGTATATACCTTAGGATTGTCGCCACCATCCTACTTCATTCTGGAAACTCCACCGCGTACACGGTTGTCAAAGTAGTTTTCGGTATCGATAGAGAGTATGTCCATATCTGATCCCGGTCTCTTTAACAACCAAGCGTTATTATAACCCGTGGTTATAAATTTAAAACAATTTATATCAAAATACTTCAAATTTAAACCATTTTAAAAACAAAGTCATTATTCTTTTAAATCCAATATTAAATTCCCAAAATTTAGCCTTTCTGAGTTCATTTATTCACTTAAAAACAATAAAACGTTAAAATTTCAGCTTTCACAGCATTTAAAAAGTGCTGCGGTAAGTTATATTTGAAAACAATTTAATTCAGCAAAGACAGCATTTATAAACTGCTATAACAGTTCAGTTTTAAAACAAAATCATATTTTAGCCTACTGCAGCTCTTAACAAGTGCTACATTAGCCCCTTTATTAGTTTCAGGTCAAATTTTAGTTTCTGCTACAACAACACTTACCAAGTGCTATCATAGCCTTAGTTCATTTTAGTCTTTTGGTTCATTTATATAACCACGGCACTTAACAAGTGCTGCAGATTCTACTTAATTCAGAATTTGTTCATTTCCAGAAATGGTAACATTTCTGAAGTGCTATAAATTAAATTTCCAGGTTTTAAGTGCAATTCCAGCCATAAATAAACTTCCATTTAAATCATTTAAACTTATAAAAATCATAAATTTTCACATTAAAATGTTCATTTAAATCCTTTAACTTATGATTTTTCTAAAGAGAAATTTTACAAATAAAAACCAAAAATTTACAAAGTTCGCTTATTAAATTCAAGTGTGTAAATTCCCATTTTCATTTAAACAATTCATTTCAACACTTAAACTTAAATCTCCATTTTTCACCATTTTAAAACTGAATTTTCCTTTTAATTTAATTAACTTAAGTTTCCATCTTTTCTTTTTAGTCAAATTTTCAAATTTAAGTTTCACTTTAAAATCAATATTTTTATCCATTTATTTACATTTATCACATAGAAAAATCATTTCTACTCTAAATAAGTCATTTTAAAAATTCAATTTAAATCAATTTAATATTATTACAAATATTTAAAGGTATCCAGAAAAATACAGAAAATAACCACGGGTCTGTATAATATTTTCTAGCCTAAGTCAAGTGATACGGATAATATATCATTTCAATCCGTAGTTTACAAAGAAAAATCCAGGTTTTATCATTTCAAACCCGCAATCCCAAGTAAATAAAATTTAATCGAAAATCGCTCAGGCCTATCATTTCAGCCCATAACGATCTTCCCTTATTCTAAAGTCCGTTCGGGTATGTATCATTTCAAACCATAGTGATTCTATTCTACAGGGAACTTGCAGTGTGATTTAACAGAATAGAATAACAGTAAAATAAGAACAAAATATAACAGATGATATGTTATGCAATTTTAACCAGTTTACAATATATATAAATAATCACAGGAAATTATAACATCATTTTTATTTATTTATTTATTTTCTACACATTCAGTTGCGGTCATTTCACAATCATATAAGTATGAATATTCGTGTGAGATTTACTCACCTCTACGGAGCTGGAGATTCGATTCAAAAGGAAATACGCTATCTATCGAAAAGCACACGGAAAGCACGATCAGTTGTTAGAGGATGCGCCAACTAGATTCAAATCTAAAGTCAAAAAGAATAAATAAAACAAATCTAAGAATACAAACGAATAACTATTTTTTTCAAATGAAGCAAACAAAACGAAAAGAACAAGTTGAATACTAAAAAGAAATAGCTCGACCACTTCACCATACTCAAGATTTTAAAGGCTCGGAGGGGTAGTAGTCTGACTTCAAAATACAAAGGTGAAAAAAAGGCAATTTTTTTGTTCATTTCTTTTTTTTTCAAAACAAGGGCTCGGTGGACATATAACTTCAAAATTTACAAAAGCTCGACCACTTTTAAAAATAGACTATAACTTCAAAACAAAGGTGACAAAACAAATTTTGTTCATTTCTTTTTTCTAAAACAAAGGCCAAAGGGAATAGATTATAACTTCAAAACAAAGGCTCTGTGGAAAAACTATAACTTCAAAATACAAGGTGACAAAAGCACTTTTATTTTTTTTCAAAACAAGGCTCGGTAGAAATAATATAAGGTGACAAAAGTCGTTTTCTTTTTTCAAAACAGAGGCTCAGCATGGTTATGGTCAGGCGTGGGGTTTGCTTGATGGTGGAGGAAAGTGGAACGGCAAGGGGACGTGGTTGCAGGGGTTCGGTCTGGAGGAGTTGGAGCCGTGGGTTTTGTGGTGGTGACTGGGCTGGTCATGGTGAATGGGGTTGGAGCATGGGTTGGAGCAACAACATGATAAAGCAAAAAATGAGGCAGGGGAAACAACAAAACAAAACAACAAAATGAAAAAGAAAGCATGCTGTCTTTACCTTTGAGATGCTCACGAAAATTTTGATAGAAGCTAAAGTGAAATATTATGGTCTGGGAATTTGGACGTGGTATATATTAACAGCTATTCACTGATTTATGGAGAGAAGGCAATTTAATGTTTTGAACGGTAGAGGCCATCAAAGGAAATTAAGGCATTAAATTATATTAATAGATGGAAACGTATGGAAGGCAAAAATGATGGAATAATCTTTCACGTGCAAGATTTAAGGCAAGATTTTGGGCAAGATTTTGAATTCTCAAAAGAGAATATACGGTTGAAACTTTGCCTTGTTAACGCAAAAAAATCAAATAGTCAAAGAAAAGGCAAGAGCAACAAATGAACATATGCCCAAAGTAACGTACAAATTTATTTGTTTCTCTTATTAAATAAATTTAAAAATGATAACGTTTCAATTAGGAAAATAACCCATCACTTTAAACCAAAATTTAATAGCTATTATACCATAAATAAATAAAATTTAATTTAGCTTCATCCAATTGATTGTTTAATATAAAGTTAAGAAACGGATGTAAATATACATAAAGAAATGTAAAGTTAAATTTTCCGTTTCACATTAATTATTACTAACTTTTAAAGGTATACAACAAATCTGACCAAAACAAAAGTGAAACAATTGTTACACAATTGTATACAGTTCAAGATGAAAATTTGGCAGTTTAGAATTATAAAATTAAAAATTTTAAAAGTTCTATTAAAGTTACACTTTTAATTCAAATCAACATTACAGAACGTTTAATTTAAATAAATAAAATTTTGGGTAATTGATTAACAATCATTACAAGAAAATTTACAAAATTATATTTTTAAGAATTCAAATGCCACAGTTTTTAAATAAATGAATAAAATGCCTGTTAAAATTTTTGGGCTGTTACAATGAATCTTGAAATTTATTACTTATTAAGATATGTTTTGTTTACACTGGGTTTTTATTCATTCATTTATCATTTACCCAAAATCTATTACAAAAGTGTATATAAGTAACGGTATAAATTATTTTATTTTGAAAAGGTAAAAATCTAATTTAAAGAAAAGTGAAATAAAGGTTGTTGTGAATTTATTCAATTAAACTAACTGATTTGAAAACTAGAAAAAGATTTAGATTCCGATGAACGTAAATTTATAACCAAAATATGCATTTTAGAGTTTAATTATGTATATGGAGAGAGAAACCTTCCATTCTTTCTCTAATCAAATTGATTGATTAATTAAATGTCATTAACAAGCTATTTATTCATGGCATGGAATGTAACTATGTCCAAATGTATTCTACAGTAAATTATGTAAGTGCAATATACTAGATTGTGTACAAAGATGATGTTTCCTTCATATATATCTTTATTGGTCATAGAATTATTATTACAAAACATATACGTATACGTATATATATATATATATATATATACTAGACTTATACATATAAATGTGTTAAAATTAAGTTTCACAAATTTATGAGCCTAAAATTAAAGACAACAATTTTGAACCTAATCTCCAGATTAAAAGGGTTTAAGGTTAAAAAGTTATAACTTTGCATACAAGTCCATCTTATGAATCTTAAGTCAAATTAACGCACAGAAATATATATATACAAATCACTGTAAATAATGTCTTAAACTTAATACAACATTTTTATGTTAAAATTTATAACTTAGTAAATTCTTTAATATTAAGCAACATATTTATGTCTAACGTTAATTTAAAAGGAAATAAAAGGAATCGTGATATTTTGCAATAAATTCAAGTTATTTTTATAAAGAAGCCCCAATTTTTTTTTAACAAAACTTATTAACTTAAAAATTTAATTATTGAAAATTTTACGGGTCGTTACACTCTCGCCCACTCAAAAATTTTCGTCCTCGAAAAGGAAGAAGGTAGGAGAATAGAAACACCCCGAAAGAAAACTAAATTGAAACTCAAAATAGAATCATTGATTTAAACCATTATAAATTCAATTTAAATTAATTAATATTCAATAATCGATTTAATCCATTTGATTTTTACTGAAGTTAAATCAATCTTAACTATTTCCAAATTGATTATCTTATTATCCAATTATTTTGAAATTAACAATTTCTAAAATCATAAATTTGTATAATCATTTATAATAATCATCTTTTATTCAACAAATTTGTAACGACCCAGAATTTTTGATAATTAAAATTCGAATATTTAATTGATTTTAAATATTAATAAATGGAATTAATAAGTCGGATAATTTAAAATTCGAATATTGAGTTTAATTGGATAGTTAAATCAATAATTTAATAGTGAAATTCCAAAAATAATTTCAATCTGGATTAAATATGATTGAAAATGATTTGTAAAGTTATATTAAATCATACTGGAGTTATAGAAAGGTTTTAGAACTTTCAGAATTGAATTTGGAGTTAAATTGTGAAAATCGAATATTTTAATATTTAATTATCGACTGGAAAAATAGCCAATTTTCGAACAGTCTCAGAATTGAACGAGACCAGTTCCATTGGATCCGTAATAGTTAGTTATTATCGGATTTCAATTTTCGTATCAATCGGAGTTATCGTTTGACCGTGGCAACTCGAAACGCATCGATATCGTTTTAATTTTAAATCGTCGAGTTAAAATAGTCATTTTTCAAAAGGTCTCGGATTTCGACGAAACCAGTTTCATCGGATCCGTAATGTGATATTATTGTAAGATTTCAAATTTCGTAATTTTTGGATTTACCATTTGTCCGGTACAAATTAAAACGCCTCGAAATCGATTTAAATCGGTTTAATTTAAATTGATCGTTTTTCTCCGTATCTCACACAGACGATCGAATTAGCTTCCGAAACCTGTTCCATTGCGTTCGGAACGAGGGGTAAACCTTAGAAACGTCAGCCGGCACGTTCGATTCGGAGTTCGGAAAATTTCGATGAATAGTAAATTGGGCAATTTTCTATAAAAGGACATGTTATCTTCACTTTTGCAAAGCAGAGACAACCCTAGGGTTTTGAACGCAGCCGCCAGTTTCACTATCAAAGGCTGAAAACGTCCAAACTTCTTCCCCCAATTTCTTCAAATCTACACAACGATTCAACCAACTTCCTAAATGAAAGATCGAGAGCACGTCGAGTACTTTAATTTCAACGGTCATGATCGCGTTTGGAGCTGTGAATCGATGGGAAAGTGAGCCGGCATGGAGGCCGTTCGTGCTCGTCTAGGGGGTGCTAGGCGCGACCGAGTCTGACATGGCTGGGCGCGATGAACGAGGCAAGGTGGGGCTTCACTTCGGCAAAGACTGATCGTCTTCGAGATGACTAAAGGAGGGGCGGCAGTTAGGGTTTAACGGCGGCAGTGGGTGCGTACGCGAGTTTGAAACTGGAGCATGCGTGCGTTGTGGGAGATGATGAAAGGCACGGCTGAGATTCTAGGGCAGCAGATCGTGTGGCTCTGATTGGGTTAGGGCTAAGAAATTAAATAAAAATGTAAATTTATTTTGTTTTAAAATTGTATAACTTCTAAATGCAATATCTCTTTCATACGTTATCAGAAAACGACGAAACTTTTTGCGTTGGCTTCGTTGTGACGAGCTCTTCGCGATGAAACTGAATTGGAGTCGTTTGGAGCTAGTTGGAATTTCGGGTAAAATTAAACGCGTGTTTAATTTTATTCGAAATAAACGCTGAAAAATCAGAATTGAAAACACGGTGAGATCTTCTCACTCAATTGAATGTGGAATTATTTACAGTTATTGATTTGACTGATATGATTGACTGTTTGGATGTGATATTAGATATAGTAGGATATATATCTATATATTGGATTGATTGATTTCCCGCCTCGTATAGCGGATGAGACCCTATTGCGCCGTTAGTAAGCGGATTTATAAAAACCTATATACCGCGATAATTCCGTACTGGAGCGGAATTGGTATTGTGCTAACATCTGTGGATGCAGGGAAACAGGTTGGAGGGATCCAACTGGATTCCTCACCAGTAGTTATTTATTTACAGATATTGTGATATATTCTGTTATCATATTAATATATGATATTGACTGTTGTGATTGACTAATCGATGTTGTTGCATCATCGGATTCAGTTTTTGAAGTTTTAAAAATAACGACTTTTACTTTAAAAAGGGTTTTTAAAGTGATCTTTGAAATTATACGTTTTATTTAATTTCTAAAGTGATTTATTTTAAATAAATAAACGTTCAAATTTTAAAGTTACAAAAAATTTATAGATTTGTGAAATATAACCGAAAAGTGATTTTTGGGATAAATAGTTGACTGATGTATGAAATGGTTTAAATTGAGATTTTTGAATTTCTGTAACGGTTCATATAAAAGATTTATGAAATTGATATCTACAAAATTAAGAACGTTGAAATTATAAAATGAGTTTTTATAAGTGATAAAAATGAAATATTATGGAATCCGTAGGTGAATGAAATTTATAGATGTATAAATTATGAAGTTGAAAATGAATGATAAGTTATTAACTTATAATATGAACTTGTGAAAATTATATCAAGTATAATTCGAATTTGTTAATAAAGAAGATGTATAAATCAAAGTTGTTAGAAATTGGAAATCGAATTTATAAACGTTGTTTTTATAAATTCGAAAATAAATCAAATTTGATTGATTTTAAATATAGAGATTATTAAGGGAATTTTATCCACGATTTTGGACAGTGGGTGATTCTTGGAATAAAACGTGTAGAAAAGATTGAAATGTAATTATTGAAGTATATTCATGATTTTGGATAGTGAATATATCGTTAAGTAAAATGGATAGTTTTGGAAAAGGGATATTAAAATGAAGTTAAACATTTTAGAGATGTTTTTAAAATGTATTATAAATCGAAAACAGAGATTTCCGCAGTTCTTGTTGAAATAGACGTTTTCGAGAAATTTAAGGAAATGGTGGACTATAACATTGTTGTTATAGTAAATGATTTCCGAAAGGAAATGTTTTGATGTAGTATTGGGATTTATATATCTATCTAAATCCGAATCCCTATACTAGTGATTTCGAGTCGTCGTAACGATGTTTTACGCAACATTCGTTTTGACTCAAATAGATGTTGAAAAATTATGATTTCCTTAAAGAATGAATATATACTTAATTTGATTTAAGTATATCGAATATTTTCTAAGTGTTGAAAATAAATGATTTGTGAATTACTTATTTTTAAATAAGTATGGAAATGCTTTTCCAAATGAAATGAACGTTTTGAGAATTTATCTTTGTAAAAGATAAATTGAAATTGAATATTGAAAATCGATTTGAAAATCGTATATCAGTAGATATTTTGAAGATATAAATTCACGATGGAATTTATTAAAAGAAATGGGAATTCGTATTAAAAATAAACGTTGGTTTATTTCTGAAATGTGGAAATTATTATATCTAGTAAAGATATTTTTGAAGATAAATAATTTGGAAAATTTCTTGGAATCTGATGATGTTGCGCATCTTTATTGATAGTTAAATAACCGACTATCAATAATTACCTTTAGATAGGTATTTGTTTTGAATTGGATGAATTTGAATGCCACACTTATTTTTGAATAATCGCTCACTATTCGGGTTAGCCGGGAAAGGACCATGGGGTCGTATAACCCATTCCGAATATGTGATACGTCGTTATGAATTGCATTCGAAGACCGGTGTTGAAGACCGGATATTTTTGAAAACAGAAGGATTACCGTCGAGTTACTCTACATCGACTGATCTTCGATTTAGAGGTTTTATCACCCTTAGTGACGGGAAGTCCTGACGTGATTGAAAATTATCCGGATGTGCAAGGGCTTCGTGAGAAGTGCCTTCGGTTCTGTTCGATCCCGGAACAGACTTGTATGGATTGTGTGTCTGACGTTACAATTTGAGATATTGAGCTGATTTCTTTCAAATACATTTCTGTTGGTGGCGGAGAATTTATTCTCTTAGCTTAACACCCTTCTCTGAGACGTACGAGCTCAGAGGTTATGTAGTTGAAATTTATCAGCGATATATCCCAATTTGGTAACGTGGCATACTGAGTGTTGCTGTGAAATGATCAGTGTTTGATCATTTGTGATATGATCATTTGTTTGATCTTATATCTTTGTGATCATAGGTTGATCATTTTGTTTGACCCGAAGCAGGGCTTTTTGAGAAAGCGTAGCTTTGTGGACGAGACTTCGTCGAGCCTCACACCCCGGAAATGGTCGAAACAGGAAGGATGCGGCAAGGTTCTAGGGAGTAGCGCCCCTTAGTGTATGTCATTCCTTCTGGATAAAGGTGGTATCATGGTATGGAGCCCAGATACTTAACCTCTGTGGTTACTGCATTATTATTATCTATGTGGTTTGTTGCGAATCGGGGATCCTCGGGAAGATCGGTGACGATCGGGGGATGGCATACGCGTGTCAGTAGTTACCTATTTTTGCAGAGGTAACCCGGCCTTGTGTTGGCAGAGATCTAACCGTAACGTTAGATTCTCGGGTCGTCTATTCCAGGGACGTACCCATCGTGGATAGGAAGTTCCTTAGCCTGACCATTTGTTGAAAATCCAAAGAAACAATACGTGACTTGTACGGTTTTAGTTGTATTACCTGCTATGGAATGTGGCGGTAACCTGCTATTGAACATAGTAGCTATAGTAGGCATAAGTGCGGAATGCCTATGCTGGCTAAGATTAATATTATACTTTCGAAATGTTTTCTACACTATGCACTAATAATAATATCAAAAATGATTTGATTTTGCGTAGTAAGCATCTTTGACTATCATAAGAAGAAATCTCCTCCAATTCTGCGTTTGCATTGTGTGTGTGGTGGGAGGTCTTATGGTAGTTTCATTTTCCAAAAGCATTGCGAATTGACTTTAAAATTCTCTGCTATTTATTTTAAAGAATAACTGTTTTACGATCTCACACCAGTCACCATGACTGACTCGGAGTTTATTGTTTCCCTTCTAAACTCTGGGTGCCCACAAATTTTCCACACGGGCAGTCTAGAGTTAGATTATCAGGATATTCTGGATATTCTGGAGCTTTGGAGATAAGCTGGATGACGAGACGTAGTATTTGTATCTGATAGTATTTATTCCGCTGTGTATTCTGTATGAGGACAAGTTTATATAACTGTCCATTGTTGTATATTGACTCTGATGATTGATGTATATATAAACTGATATAGTTCTTTGTTTTAAAAGACTAGTGTTTATCTATTATATATTGTTCCGCTGCGATGTGTAAGATTCTGATATTGTTTTCTGTTTCTGATGTTGTTCTTCTTCTTTCTTTCTTCTCTTTTTCTTCTATCTTCTTCTTCTTCTACTTTTTCTTTTTCTTAAAACCCTCACTATTGGAGTTTCCGGCACTCGATTTCTCGGCAGTCGATAAAGTGAGTATCGATGTCGAATTTTCGAAAGTCGAAAATTTCAGGACGTGACAAAGTGGTATCAGAGCATATGGTTAAGCGACAACCCTGCTCTGTTGGGTGTTACTCATTAGAGATAGAGTCAGTAGTACTCTAGAATGAGTTGAGTGTATTAATAATAGATACGAGTGCGTATTTGTTAATGAATATAAAATTGTTTTATATTGTGATGATTGGTTTGTTGAGTGGTATATGGATTCTGGTCGGTATTGTCCGTACAACTCTATCGATAGGGATCTCTAAACACTTGAATAGAACAATTCGGCACAGTATTGTTTTAAATAGGGTAAATGAGATAATTTTGCCCAAAACTATTTTTGTATAGAAAATAAATGTTTTTCTATAAAGTACTATAGTATATGGTTGCATGGATGTTAGGAAAGTGATAATATTGAAAGTTATCATTTTTATATGAAATTGAATAAGAAATTGAAATCCAAACTCCAAAGATAAACAGATGAATTCACATATAAATGAAATTTGAGAATATGAATTATAAATGTGATTTGTAATTTAAAACGGAATTCCAGAGAAGTTTTTGGAAATGTTTTGAAAAGAGTTTGTAAATTTTGGAGATTTGAAAAGTTTAAATCATTTTTGATTTGAAAATGAATTTCAAAGGTTTTGAAAAGTGTTTTGAAGAGATGAAAGGCTCTAAACTCTTTCGGTCGCTGGAAAATAATTCCGATGATGATCGCGACATCACCGGTGTTCATTTTCGGGTTTCCAAAAGAGGAATTGCTGCCAAATTTGTTTTAAATGGAAGTTGTTTGAAAATTTTGGACTTTGTTTTGAAATTCAAAGGATAATTTGAATTGTTTTCAAAATGGCTTTGAAATGTTGGTTAACTCTGGAAGGCTATATAAAGATATTTGTGAAATATTAATAAGTTGATAACTAATACAGATTAAATTTTGATCGAATAAATTTAACTTAAGAAATGAAGTTAAATCAAAGTAAGTATAAGTGAATCAATTAAATAAAGAGTGAAATTCTTTAAGTGAAACTTGATATTGAAATTATTCTAAGTTGATGATTGAACAAAAGAATAAAATTGGGATTCGAATTGAAAATGAAAGAATATGAGAACGAAAAAAACAAATTTGAAATTTGTAATGAATTGGTAATTGGAACTAATTTAAAATAAGCAGTTGTAAATGGAAGTTAATCGATGAAATTCAATATTTCAGAATTGAAGATGAATAGAATTCAAATTGAATTGGAATTGTGAATTGAACTCAAATGAGAAATTGAAATGTGAAATTGAATTCAAATAAAATTTGAAATGTAAAATTGAAGATAATGGATATAACTTCAATAGTGAACTAAAGATGATATAAGTAGTTTATATTGAAATTTTTGTAATAGAATTTACAAAATGGTTTGAATGCTGTAACTAGATATTATGGCTAGTAGGATATACAGGTGTTATGAATTGGGATTTTAATTTTGAAGAGAATTTGAATTGCTCGACAAAAAGGTACGTATTTGAATTATAATATGAGTTTTTGATGATTTCTCTCTAGCCGCTTGGCTTTTTCTTTTTCTTTTTGAAATCTGAGAGTCCGTAGGGACGTTTTGTAGTCGTGCCGTATTAGCCGCGCAAAGGAGACGCTGGCGAAATTTTCCGAAAATATCGGGCGTTAGAAAATTTTGAGAAATTTTGAAAGTTTAAAATTTGAATTTAAACTCGAATTTGAATTTAGAAGTTAAACAATGTTGTTTGAAACTTATAATTGAAGTTAGAAAGCTAGTTGAATGATAACGAATCTTTATTAGAAAGATATGTTTTGAAAATTTGAGAGAACTATTGAATTGTGAAAAATAGTAGACGAGTTAAGGACCTTTCTTCCTAACTTGTAATTTCGAGGACGAAATTCTTTTAAGGGGGGAAGTTTGTAACGACCCAGAATTTTTGATAATTAAAATTCGAATATTTAATTGATTTTAAATATTAATAAGTGGAATTAATAAGTCGGATAATTTAAAATTCGAATATTGAGTTTAATTGGATAGTTAAATCAATAATTTAATAGTGAAATTCCAAAAATAATTTCAATCTGGATTAAATATGATTGAAAATGATTTGTAAAGTTATATTAAATCATACTGGAGTTATAGAAAGGTTTTAGAACTTTCAGAATTGAATTTGGAGTTAAATTGTGAAAATCGAATATTTTAATATTTAATTATCGACTGGAAAAATAGCCAATTTTCGAACAGTCTCAGAATTGAACGAGACCAGTTCCATTGGATCCGTAATAGTTAGTTATTATCGGATTTCAATTTTCGTATCAATCGGAGTTATCGTTTGACCGTGGCAACTCGAAACGCATCGATATCGTTTTAATTTTAAATCATCGAGTTAAAATAGTCATTTTTCAAAAGGTCTCGGATTTCGACGAAACCAGTTTCATCGGATCCGTAATGTGATATTATTGTAAGATTTCAAATTTCGTAATTTTTGGATTTACCATTTGTCCGGTACAAATTAAAACGCCTCGAAATCGATTTAAATCGGTTTAATTTAAATTGATCGTTTTTCTCCGTATCTCACACAGACGATCGAATTAGCTTCCGAAACCTGTTCCATTGCGTTCGGAATGCGGGGTAAACCCTAGAAACGTCAGCCGGCACGTTCGATTCGGAGTTCGGAAAATTTCGATGAATAGTAAATTGGGCAATTTTCTATAAAAGGACATGTTATCTTCACTTTTGCAAAGCAGAGACAACCCTAGGGTTTTGAACGCAGCCGCCAGTTTCACTATCAAAGGCTGAAAACGTCCAAACTTCTTCCCCCAATTTCTTCAAATCTACACAACGATTCAACCAACTTCCTAAATGAAAGATCGAGAGCACGTCGAGTACTTTAATTTCAACGGTCATGATCGCGTTTGGAGCTGTGAATCGATGGGAAAGTGAGCCGGCATGGAGGCCGTTCGTGCTCGTCTAAGGGGTGCTAGGCGCGACCGAGTCTGACATGGCTGGGCGCGATGAACGAGGCAAGGTGGGGCTTCACTTCGGCAAAGCCTGATCGTCTTCGAGATGACTAAAGGAGGGGCGGCAGTTAGGGTTTAACGGCGGCAGTGGGTGCGTACGCGAGTTTGAAACTGGAGCATGCGTGCGTTGTGGGAGATGATGAAAGGCACGGCTGAGATTCTAGGGCAGCAGATCGTGTGGCTCTGATTGGGTTAGGGCTAAGAAATTAAATAAAAATGTAAATTTATTTTGTTTTAAAATTGTATAACTTCTAAATGCAATATCTCTTTCATACGTTATCAGAAAACGACGAAACTTTTTGCGTTGGCTTCGTTGTGACGAGCTCTTCGCGATGAAACTGAATTGGAGTCGTTTGGAGCTAGTTGGAATTTCGGGTAAAATTAAACGCGTGTTTAATTTTATTCGAAATAAACGCTGAAAATCAGAATTGAAAACACGGTGAGATCTTCTCACTCAATTGAATGTGGAATTATTTACAGTTATTGATTTGACTGATATGATTGACTGTTTGGATGTGATATTAGATATAGTAGGATATATATCTATATATTGGATTGATTGATTTCCCGCCTCGTATAGCGGATGAGACCCTATTGCGCCGTTAGTAAGCGGATTTATAAAAACCTATATACCGCGATAATTCCGTACTGGAGCGGAATTGGTATTGTGCTAACATCTGTGGATGCAGGGAAACAGGTTGGAGGGATCCAACTGGATTCCTCACCAGTAGTTATTTATTTACAGATATTGTGATATATTCTGTTATCATATTAATATATGATATTGACTGTTGTGATTGACTAATCGATGTTGTTGCATCATCGGATTCAGTTTTTGAAGTTTTAAAAATAACGACTTTTACTTTAAAAAGGGTTTTTAAAGTGATCTTTGAAATTATACGTTTTATTTAATTTCTAAAGTGATTTATTTTAAATAAATAAACGTTCAAATTTTAAAGTTACAAAAAATTTATAGATTTGTGAAATATAACCGAAAAGTGATTTTTGGGATAAATAGTTGACTGATGTATGAAATGGTTTAAATTGAGATTTTTGAATTTCTGTAACGGTTCATATAAAAGATTTATGAAATTGATATCTACAAAATTAAGAACGTTGAAATTATAAAATGAGTTTTTATAAGTGATAAAAATGAAATATTATGGAATCCGTAGGTGAATGAAATTTATAGATGTATAAATTATGAAGTTGAAAATGAATGATAAGTTATTAACTTATAATATGAACTTGTGAAAATTATATCAAGTATAATTCGAATTTGTTAATAAAGAAGATGTATAAATCAAAGTTGTTAGAAATTGGAAATCGAATTTATAAACGTTGTTTTTATAAATTCGAAAATAAATCAAATTTGATTGATTTTAAATATAGAGATTATTAAGGGAATTTTATCCACGATTTTGGACAGTGGGTGATTCTTGGAATAAAACGTGTAGAAAAGATTGAAATGTAATTATTGAAGTATATTCACGATTTTGGATAGTGAATATATCGTTAAGTAAAATGGATAGTTTTGGAAAAGGGATATTAAAATGAAGTTAAACATTTTAGAGATGTTTTTAAAATGTATTATAAATCGAAAACAGAGATTTCCGCAGTTCTTGTTGAAATAGACGTTTTCGAGAAATTTAAGGAAATGGTGGACTATAACATTGTTGTTATAGTAAATGATTTCCGAAAGGAAATGTTTTGATGTAGTATTGGGATTTATATATCTATCTAAATCCGAATCCCTATACTAGTGATTTCGAGTCGTCGTAACGATGTTTTACGCAACATTCGTTTTGACTCAAATAGATGTTGAAAATTTATGATTTCCTTAAAGAATGAATATATACTTAATTTGATTTAAGTATATCGAATATTTTCTAAGTGTTGAAAATAAATGATTTGTGAATTACTTATTTTTAAATAAGTATGGAAATGCTTTTCCAAATGAAATGAACGTTTTGAGAATTTATCTTTGTAAAAGATAAATTGAAATTGAATATTGAAAATCGATTTGAAAATCGTATATCAGTAGATATTTTGAAGATATAAATTCACGATGGAATTTATTAAAAGAAATGGGAATTCGTATTAAAAATAAACGTTGGTTTATTTCTGAAATGTGGAAATTATTATATCTAGTAAAGATATTTTTGAAGATAAATAATTTGGAAAATTTCTTGGAATCTGATGATGTTGCGCATCTTTATTGATAGTTAAATAACCGACTATCAATAATTACCTTTAGATAGGTATTTGTTGTGAATTGGATGAATTTGAATGCCACACTTATTTTTGAATAATCGCTCACTATTCGGGTTAGCCGGGAAAGGACCATGGGGTCGTATAACCCATTCCGAATATGTGATACGTCGTTATGAATTGCATTCGAAGACCGGTGTTGAAGACCGGATATTTTTGAAAACAGAAGGATTACCGTCGAGTTACTCTACATCGACTGATCTTCGATTTAGAGGTTTTATCACCCTTAGTGACGGGAAGTCCTGACGTGATTGAAAATTATCCGGATGTGCAAGGGCTTCGTGAGAAGTGCCTTCGGTTCTGTTCGATCCCGGAACAGACTTGTATGGATTGTGTGTCTGACGTTACAATTTGAGATATTGAGCTGATTTCTTTCAAATACATTTCTGTTGGTGGCGGAGAATTTATTCTCTTAGCTTAACACCCTTCTCTGAGACGTACGAGCTCAGAGGTTATGTAGTTGAAATTTATCAGCGATATATCCCAATTTGGTAACGTGGCATACTGAGTGTTGCTGTGAAATGATCAGTGTTTGATCATTTGTGATATGATCATTTGTTTGATCTTATATCTTTGTGATCATAGGTTGATCATTTTGTTTGACCCGAAGCAGGGCTTTTTGAGAAAGCGTAGCTTTGTGGACGAGACTTCGTCGAGCCTCACACCCCAGAAATGGTCGAAACAGGAAGGATGCGGCAAGGTTCTAGGGAGTAGCGCCCCTTAGTGTATGTCATTCCTTCTGGATAAAGGTGGTATCATGGTATGGAGCCCAGATACTTAACCTCTGTGGTTACTGCATTATTATTATCTATGTGGTTTGTTGCGAATCGGGGATCCTCGGGAAGATCGGTGACGATCGGGGGATGGCATACGCGTGTCAGTAGTTACCTATTTTTGCAGAGGTAACCCGGCCTTGTGTTGGCAGAGATCTAACCGTAACGTTAGATTCTCGGGTCGTCTATTCCAGGGACGTACCCATCGTGGATAGGAAGTTCCTTAGCCTGACCATTTGTTGGAAATCCAAAGAAACAATACGTGACTTGTACGGTTTTAGTTGTATTACCTGCTATGGAATGTGGCGGTAACCTGCTATTGAACATAGTAGCTATAGTAGGCATAAGTGCGGAATGCCTATGCTGGCTAAGATTAATATTATACTTTCGAAATGTTTTCTACACTATGCACTAATAATAATATCAAAAATGATTTGATTTTGCGTAGTAAGCATCTTTGACTATCATAAGAAGAAATCTCCTCCAATTCTGCGTTTGCATTGTGTGTGTGGTGGGAGGTCTTATGGTAGTTTCATTTTCCAAAAGCATTGCGAATTGACTTTAAAATTCTCTGCTATTTATTTTAAAGAATAACTGTTTTACGATCTCACACCAGTCACCATGACTGACTCGGAGTTTATTGTTTCCCTTCTAAACTCTGGGTGCCCACAAATTTTCCACACGGGCAGTCTAGAGTTAGATTATCAGGATATTCTGGATATTCTGGAGCTTTGGAGATAAGCTGGATGACGAGACGTAGTATTTGTATCTGATAGTATTTATTCCGCTGTGTATTCTGTATGAGGACAAGTTTATATAACTGTCCATTGTTGTATATTGACTCTGATGATTGATGTATATATAAACTGATATAGTTCTTTTTTTTAAAAGACTAGTGTTTATCTATTATATATTGTTCCGCTGCGATGTGTAAGATTCTGATATTGTTTTCTGTTTCTGATGTTGTTCTTCTTCTTTCTTTCTTCTCTTTTTCTTCTATCTTCTTCTTCTTCTACTTTTTCTTTTTCTTAAAACCCTCACTATTGGAGTTTCCGGCACTCGATTTCTCGGCAGTCGATAAAGTGAGTATCGATGTCGAATTTTCGAAAGTCGAAAATTTCAGGACGTGACAAAATTTAATTCTTCTTTATTCCAGATTATTATTAAATATATTCTACTTAATATATCTTATCACACATATTAAGTAGATTACATTTATTATAACTGTTTTAATTTATTTTTAATTCCCTTAACATCATTTATATTGTAAATTATTCAATTAACCTTTTAGTCTATTTATCTCTGTTAATCCTTTTATAACTAACATTTAAGTGTATAGTATTTATTATAACCACTCAAATTTTATTTATAAAAATCTTTTTATATTGTATATTATCCAATTACATTGCTAACTTCTAAAATTAAGGTAAGTTATATTGGAATGCAATTGAGAATTATACAAATAAAACTTTCTAAAATTAATATACAATATACACATTCTAATTCAATCATTTCAAGCTTGAATATTTATTCAAAATTTTGATTTTCTTTTTATACTTGAAGTTATTATTTAAGATAGAATTTAAGAATAAAATTTCCGATTCTTTTCAAACCATTTAGAGATAAATAAATGCATGCACAAAATTTGTCAAATCAAATTTTAAATCATATATCTATATATATTATAAATCAAATCATCTTTTAGAAATGCAAATCAATTAGATTTCCCAAAACAAAGCTGTAGCAAGACTACAGAATGGTTTCTTCACTTCGAAACTCGAAAATGAAAGTCGATGATGCCGCGGTCATCACCGAAATTATTTTCCAGCGACAAAGAGAAGAGCACTAAAATTTTAAAACTTTAAAAAGTTCTTTGGAAACAAATTTCTATTCAAAAATACTTTAAATAATATATCCCTTTTTAAAACTTTAAACCAAAGTTCGAAATAAACGGAATTTAAATTCTCAAATTCTTGTTTTAAATTCATTTGAGTTCCCAAATCAAATTTATAAACAACTATTTATAAATTCATTTATAGAATGATAAATCAAATATTATCATTTCAAATAATCAATTTAAATCAATTTATTAAGTTCCATAATATTTACTTATATCAATATTTATTTCATTAACCCAATTTTAAAATAATATTGTGTCAGTTTGTTCTGTCAAAGTGTTTTAGAAATCTTATCGATAGCGTTGATTAAACGAATCGATCGGAAGCCCAAATCCACATCAACAACTCAAACAACACAATATATAAAACAAAACATAGATTTACAAGTATAATTCAAAATGTTTGGAGATATTTTGGAAACAAAACAAGATGATTAATTATCAAAATATGAAGATGGATAAGCTTAGATAAATCGCGGGCAACCTTAACCGGGTCAACCGTGACTTAATGGATAAGATCAAATGTGGATGTTTCTGGGGGTAAATCTACATCCGATCTCAAGAGATAGAGTTTGGAATAACAAAAGATATTAGCATCTAAACCAAGGATAGATATAAATCTCTGGTGAATCGATGCAAATTTGTAAAGGAGTTTCCCCCTTTACCAGAGAATTAGAATATTGGCGAGAGAGCCAATTCACTATAAAGATCATTCGAAGTGGAGTTATGTGATACTCCAAAATTAAAAGAAGATGAATAGTGAGGGACAAGAATGAATTTTTTTGGAACCGCAGGGAACGTTCCAAAAATTCAAAGGAAATTCGAATCAGGAGGAAAAGATTCAAACTCGAACGAAAGTGATTCTGTAAATAAATCTACTCTATATGCTGAGTTTTGCCTCAAAGCCAAAGCTCTGATACCAACTGTAACGACCCGATATTTTCAACCATTCACATCCGCACATGTCGGACTTGAATTGCTCAAAATACCGCGTTGTAAATAAAATTTGGCAAAATCTCAGAATATACAGTAAATAAATATAATCACAGATCACAAACACAGAGTAAAATAATGCAGCGGAAGTAAAAGAAATAGTAGTTCATGAAGCTACTATATAAATATATCAGAGTTACATAAGATATAACAAAAGAAATAGAGGACAACAGAAGTCTCAATAAAATAACCAAGTACAAGCTGAGTAGGACAACGGAACTGAAGTAGATAGGACAAGACAAGCAGATAATCTCCAGCGACTCAAATCTCCAAAAGAGTGGAAACCCAAATCTGTGAATAACTCAGGCTGACCCGAGCGTAAAATAAAACATAAACACTCGAGTCAGGACATACATACTTATACAATGTAAACCAACTCAAGTGAACTGTAATAAGGGTACAAGTAACTTAAAGAATGCTTGGGATCGCCCATTCTTTAAGGATCCGTTAAACTATCTACTATGTAGTAATATTCGCTATTATAATAATGTCTAATCAGTAAAGTATAATCATATATAAAATAGCGTTAAGGGGATGGAGAACCTTAACGCGGTCGGATCTTTAAAACCAAAATCGTAGTGGGCTCGATATGGTAGGTGACACGGCACACAAGGCAATGCCAGGGTAGATATACCAATTACGCACACGGACTGATGGATACGCATAGCAGCCACTACCGTTCCACCTCGAACAACACTCCCAAATCAAGGGTGGCCACCAAAAATCACAAAGTAATAGAATGGTATCGAAGAAATGTGTCCGAGAAGAGGTGCTACCTCACTGGTCCGAGATCGCTCCTGTTTTAGCCACCTTATGCCAACTCACGGGAGTTGGGTCCACGTATATACCTTAGGATCGTCGCCACCATCCTACTTCATTCTGGAAACTCCACCGCGTACACAGTTGTCAAAGTGGTTTTCGGTATTGACAGAGAGTATGTCCATATCCGATCCCGGTCTCTTTAACAACCAAGCGTTATTATAACCCGAGGTTATAAATTTAAAACAATTTATATCAAAATACTTCAAATTTAAACCATTTTAAAAACAAAGTCATTATTCTTTTAAATCCAATATTAAATTCCCAAAATTTAGCCTTTCTGAGTTCATTTATTCACTTAAAAACAATAAAACTTTAAAATTTCAGCTTTCACAGCATTTAAAAAGTGCTGCGGTAAGTTATATTTGAAAACAATTTAATTCAGCAAAGACAGCATTTATAAACTGCTATAACAGTTCAGTTTTAAAACAAAATCATATTTCAGCCTACTGCAGCTCTTAACAAGTGCTACATTAGCCCCTTTATTAGTTTCAGGTCAAATTTTAGTTCCTGCTACAACAGCACTTACCAAGTGCTATCATAGCCTTAGTTCATTTTAGTCTTTTGGTTCATTTATATAACCACAGCACTTAACAAGTGCTGCAGATTCTACTTAATTCAGAATTTGTTCATTTCCAGAAATGGTAACATTTCTGAAGTGCTATAAATTAAATTTTCAGGTTTTAAGTGCAATTCCAGCCATAAATAAACTTCCATTTAAATCATTTAAACTTATAAAAATCATAATTTTCACATTAAAATGTTCATTTAAATCCTTTAACTTATGATTTTTCTAAAGAGAAATTTTACAAATAAAAACCAAAAATTTACAAAGTTCACTTATTAAATTCAAGTGTGTAAATTCTCATTTTCATTTAAACAATTCATTTCAACACTTAAACTTAAATCTCCATTTTTCATCATTTTAAAACTAAATTTTCCTTTTAATTTAATTAACTTAAGTTTCCATCTTTTCTTTTTAGTCAAATTTTCAAATTTAAGTTACACTTTAAAATCAATATTTTTATCCATTTATTTACATTTATCACATAGAAAAATCATTTCTACTCTAAATAAATCATTTAAAAATTCAATTTAAATCAATTTAATATTATTACAAATATTTAAAAATATTTAAAGGTATCCAGAAAAATACAGAAAATAACCACGGGTCTGTATAATATTTTCTAGCCTAAGTCAAGTGATACGGATAATATATCATTTCAATCCGTAGTTTACAAAGAAAAATCCGGGTTTTATCATTTCAAACCCGCAATCCCAAGTAAATAAAATTTAATCGAAAATCGCTCAGGCCTATCATTTCAGCCCATAACGATCTTCCCTTATTCTAAAGTCCGTTCGGGTATGTATCATTTCAAACCATAGTGATTCTATTCTACAGGGAACTTGCAGTGTGATTTAACAGAATAGAATAACAGTAAAATAAGAACAAAATATAACAGATGATATGTTATGCAATTTTAACCAGTTTACAATATATATAAATAATCACAGGAAATTATAACATCATTTTTATTTATTTATTTATTTATTTATTTTCTACACATTCAGTTGCGGTCATTTCACAATCATATAAGTATGAATATTCGTGTGAGATTTACTCACCTCTACGGAGCTGGAGATTCGATTCAAAAGGAAATACGCTATCTATCGAAAAGCACATGGAAAGCACGATCAGTTGTTAGAGGATGCGCCAACTAGATTCAAATCTAAAGTCAAAAAGAATAAATAAAACAAATCTAAGAATACAAACGAATAACTATTTTTTTCAAATGAAGCAAACAAAACGAAAAGAACAAGTTGAATACTAAAAAGAAATAGCTCGACCACTTCACCATACTCAAGATTTTAAAGGCTCGGAGGGGTAGTAGTCTGACTTCAAAATACAAAGGTGAAAAAAGGCAATTTTTTTGTTCATTTCTTTTTTTTTCAAAACAAGGGCTCGGTGGACATATAACTTCAAAATTTACAAAAGCTCAACCACTTTTAAAAATAGACTATAACTTCAAAACAAAGGTGACAAAACAAATTTTGTTCATTTCTTTTTTCTAAAACAAAGGCCAAAGGGAATAGATTATAACTTCAAAACAAAGGCTCTGTGGAAAAACTATAACTTCAAAATACAAGGTGACAAAAGCACTTTTATTTTTTTTTCAAAACAAGGCTCGGTAGAAATAATATAAGGTGACAAAAGTCGTTTTCTTTTTTCAAAACAGAGGCTCAGCATGGTTATGGTCAGGCGTGGGGTTCATGGTGGCGTGGGGTTCATGGTGGCGTGGGGTTTGCTTGATGGTGGAGGAAAGTGGAACGGCAAGGGGACGTGGTTGCAGGGGTTCGGTCTGGAGGAGTTGGAGCCGTGGGTTTTGTGGTGGTGACTGGGCTGGTCATGGTGAATGGGGTTGGAGCATGGGTTGGAGCAACAACATGATAAAGCAAAAAATGAGGCAGGGGAAACAACAAAACAAAACAACAAAATGAAAAAGAAAGCATGTTGTCTTTACCTTTGAGATGCTCACGAAAATTTTGATAGAAGCTAAGGTGAAATATTGTGGTCTGGGAATTTGGACGTGGTATATATTAACAGCTATTCACTGATTTATGGAGAGAAGGCAATTTAATGTTTTGAACGGTAGAGGCCATCAAAGGAAATTAAGGCATTAAATTATATTAATAGATGGAAACGTATGGAAGGCAAAAAGGATGGAATAATCCTTCACATGCAAGATTTAAGGCAAGATTTTGGGCAAGATTTTGAATTCTCAAAAGAGAATATACGGCTGAAACTTTGCCTTGTTAACGCAAAAAAATCAAATAGGCAAAGAAAAGGTAAGAGCAACAAATGAACATATGCCCAAAGTAACGTACAAATTTATTTGTTTCTCTTATTAAATAAATTTAAAAATGATAACGTTTCAATTAGGAAAATAACCCATCACTTTAAACCAAAATTTAATAGCTATTATACTATAAATAAATAAAATTTAATTTAGCTTCATCCAATTGATTGTTTAATATAAAGTTAAGAAACAGATGTAAATATACGTAAAGAAATGTAAAGTTAAATTTTCCGTTTCACACTAATTATTACTAACTTTTAAAGGTATACAACAAATCTGACCAAAACAAAAGTGAAACAATTGTTACACAATTGTATAAAGTTCAAGATGAAAATTTGGCAGTTTAGAATTATAAAATTAAAAAATTTAAAATTTCTATTAAAGTTACACTTTTAATTCAAATCAACATTACAGAACGTGTAATTTAAATAAATAAAATTTTGGGTAATTGATTAACAATCATTACAAGAAAATTTACAAAATTATATTTTTAAGAATTCAAACGCCACAGTTTTTAAATAAATGAATAAAATGCCTGTTAAAATTTTTGGGCTGTTACAATGAATCTTGAAATTTATTACTTATTAAGATATGTTTTGTTTACACTGGGTTTTTATTCATTCATTTATCATTTACCCAAAATCTATTACAAAAGTGTATATAAGTAACGGTATAAATTATTTTATTTTGAAAAGGTATAAAATCTATTTTAAAGAACAAAAGTGAAATAAAGGTTGTTGTGAATTTATTCAATTAAACTAACTGATTTGAAAACTAGAAAAAGATTTAGATTCTGATGAACGTAAATTTATAACCAAAATATGCATTTTAGAGCTTAATTATGTATATGGAGAGAGAAACCTTCCATTCTTTCTCTAATCAAATTGATTGATTAATTAAATGTCATTAACAAGCTATTTATTCATGGCATGGAATATATCTATGTCCAAATGTATTATACAGTAAATTATGTAAGTGCAATATACTAGATTGTGTACAAAGATGATGTTTCCTTCATATATATCTTTATTGGTCATAGAATTATTATTAAAAAACATATACGTATACGTGTATATATATATATATATACTAGATTTATACATATAAATGTGTTAAAATTAAGTTTCACAAATTTATGAGCCTAAAATTAAAGACAACAATTTTGAACCTAATCTCCAGATTAAAAGGGTTTAAGGTTAAAAAGTTATAACTTTGCATACAAGTCCATCTTATGAATCTTAAGTCAAATTAACGCACACAAATATGTATATACAAATCATTGTAAATAATGTCTTAAACTTAATACAACATTTTTATGTTAAAATTTATAACTTAGTAAATTCTTTAATATTAAGCAACAAATTTAGGTCTAACGTTAATTTAAAAGGAAATAAAAGGAATCGTGATATTTTGCAATAAATTCAAGTTATTTTTATAAAGAAGCCCCAATTTTTTTTAACAAAACTTATTAACTTAAAAATTTAATTATTGAAAATTTTATGGGTCGTTACAAGTAGTGTCTAATCAGTAAAGTATAATCATATAGAAAATAGCGTTAAGGGGATGGTGAACCTTAACGCGGTCGGATCTTTAAACCAAAATCATAGTGGGTTCGATATGGTAGGTGACACGGCACATAAGGCAATGCCAGGGTAGATATACCAATTATGCATCCGGACTGGTGGTGACGCATAGTAGCCACTACCGCCCACCTCGTACAACACTCCCAAATCAAGGGTGGCCACCAAATCAATCACAAGTAATAGAATGGTATCGAAGAAGTGTGTCCGATCAGAGGTGCTACCTCATTGGCCCGTCGATCGCTCCTGTTTTAGCCACCTTATGCCAACTCATGGGAGTTGGGTCCACGTATATACCTTAGGATCGTCGCCACCATCCTACTTCATTCTGGAAACTCCACCGCGTACACAGTTGTCAAAGTGGTTTTCGGTATCGACAGAGAGTATGTCCATAACCGATCCCGGTCTCTTTAACAATCAAACGTTATTATAACACCGTGGTCATTTAAAAATATATATACTTTTAAAACACAATCATTGCCCTTTCAAAACATATTCTTTATTTCAAATAGTATATACTTAAAACCAAAATATTTTTTTTTCAAAACATATCCTTTACTTCAAAATAGTATATACTTTAAACCAAAATATAATTACTATTTCAAACCCAAATTATCAATGTATTATTTCCATTTCAAAACCCAATTCAATAATATATCATTCCCATTTCCAAAACAATTCAATAATATCTTATTTAAATAAAACCAAATTTCCAATCACTAATCTTTCTTAAACTTAGATAACTTGAAATATTCTTTTAAATCATCTTAGACCCAAACCCCATTTTTGAAGTCATATACTAAATTTCAATTTCAGTAGGTTTCCAATCAATATATTCACAGATAATTCTTAAATAAATTCCATTTCAAATAAATTCATTTTTCAAACCATATTACTTTCAAAGTTATAACAATTTCGAAAACCAATACTTTGAAAACAATAATACCTTAATTTCAATAAAACATTTCAATTTTGATATATTTCAAGACTTTAAATATTCCAAAATTCCCAACCAAATCTGATAATCTTATATATACCTTAATTCAATTTACAATTATTTAGTTTAGAAATATTTATTTAATAAATTCAAGATCACTTAAATAAAGCTCAAACTTGAAATATTCGTAAATCAAACTTAAAACATCATCAAGTTATACATAGCTTAAATTTTAGAATTTAACCATATATAAAATAATATTTATATAATATCAAAATTAGTATATATATAAACCCTTATTTTCCAAAACCCATAGAAAATCACTTTAAAATATTTTATATATAGACCACGGTGCCTGTATATAATTTTCTATCCTATGGTCAAGTGATACAGATATTTATCATTTCAATCCGTAATTTTAAAAATAAAAGTTTACGGTTATATATCATTTCAAACCGCAATCCCGAATGGAATGAAAATGCATAATAACTTGCAGTTTATACAATATAAAATATAGCATCCATTCATCCAAATATCAATAAACAACCATTTATTACAATCATTATCCAATTTAAACAAAACATCAATATAAAGCATATAAAATATAACACGCATTAACGAATAGTGTATATTCAATAAAAATTAATAACTGTTTAACTGGCAGTTTATATGCAATAATAAATAAATTTAACTATCATATTATATGCAATAAAAAAAATTAAATAACAATTTAATTTAAATAAATGCTGTCTAACTGGGCTGATGATTAAATATATGCCCAAACAATCATAGATAAATTTTAAATCACATCAAAATTTAATTTAACAAACATAAGAAATCTTAGAAGTTGTGAGTGGGTTAAAACACTCACCTTTTGAATTTAAATTCAATTTAAACCCAAAAATTTGACCGTCTCAGAATTCGTCCAAACCAGCGTCATCAAGTCTGGAATTTCAATACGATCCTAACAAAAGAAACCGTGCGTAAAACGGGTATCGTATGTGAAAGATGTATCGATAAATGCGATTGAATTCAATTAAAACAAATAAATGGAATAGAACACAATTCACCTCTTCAACATGCCACGTCACCTCCATTAAATTCTCTTCCCAGACTAATGCACGCACGGATCTACAGAGCAACCGAACCCATCCTCACCAGAAACGAGCCCCCTTTGACCAACAAATTCTCCCTCCTACGACCACCTGGACGCCTCCAACCACCATTATCTCGAAGCCCATGCCGAGACGCACCCATGGCCAGGAGGCCGCCATCTCCGGTTGCCTCCATCGTCGCTACCGCCCCTTCAAAGTTTAGGGGTTTCGAACCCTAATCAACCAAATTTGAGCGCCTCCGATCGAATTAGCACACACGACCACCAACGTTAGCTTTCCCTTGCCGGGTTCTTCAAAACACAGAAACCGATTTCTCAATTGACGCTCCGGTCAAAAACGCCCAATTCAATTTTGACCGCGATTTCTGGTCAAACGATGCATCGAATTGAAAAACGAATTACACCATTGAATTACGCTCGTCGAGAGCTTCAACATATATTAATTTGAGATTTTTCTGAGGACTTTGAATTGTTGACTTTGATTTTGAAATGGATCTGGATCTGAAATTTTTTCTGCCATTAAGGAGGAGAAGGAGCTGATGAAATTTTATGAGCAGACAAATGAGAATAGGTGGAGGCTAGGTTTTAGCGAGGATATTTATAGAGAAGGTTGAAAATAGAATAGATGGATAAAACATGTGTACGCGCTAACGCCAACGTGGTCCAAAAAGCCCGTTCTGACCCCGAAACGAAATTGGGTAAACCCATATATCAAAATAGGTGTTTTAAAATATTTTAAACTCAATGGAAAAGGTTTCAGGTTCAAATTCCATCGTATGAAGAAGTTATGCTAAAAACAATATTTTCCAAATTGATTTCAATTGCATAAATTTCAAGGCATTTCGAGTTCGTACGATCAAACGCCAAGTCCGATCGCTACGAAACTTGAAACGCTATTATAATTCACCGTTACGGATCCGATAAAACTGGTTTCGTCGAAATCCGAGTCAGTGGCCAAAATGGCTATTTTTCCATTTAGTAAATAAATAAATTAAATCAAATTTCCTATTTAAATTCTGAAATTGACAATCTTTAACACTTTTATTTTCTTAATTATTCAAAATGATTTTAAACAAATTTAGATGTCAAATTAAATGTTAATACATTAACAATTTCAGCGTTAGTTTTGTTAAATTTAGAAATTATAAATTAAATTTCAATAATTTCTTTGAATTAAATTTTTATTCATATTATTCAAATTCATTATTACAAACAGATGAAATAAATATTGGAATCAAAACCCATTATATTAACATTCTCAATTTTCACCTAAATTTTCATTTGTGTAATGTTTTAAAATTATATTCCACTTATTTTCAATTAATCCACTTATTAAGTTTCAAATTATAAATAAATTAATAAATCTTGGTTTTCACTCCTTAAATCAACCAATCTTTATATTATAAATAAAATTAACATTTTACATCTTATATAATTAACTATCTTTAATGACAAATCAAACCTACCCTAACTGCACAAGTTAGGACAATAAATGGCAATTGATTTCACCTTAAACGTTATAAATTATAAATTGAAATCTAAATAAATTCGTTTATTGATTTAAAATCTTGCTATCTAATAAATTGACATTGTATGGGTATAATTAACAATGAATTATATTACACATCATTAATGTATTAATTTATTTATTTTCCATTTAACGTGCTACTTAATCTCCTTTGATTGCAAACAAGTTTCCAAATTTTATGCAACATACTAAAGAAATAAATAAATATCTTAATTGATTCATTTTTCCCATTCATTAAAAATAAAAGCACCCATACAAATTTAGATCCTAAATCTAATTTATCAATTCATCTTGGTTCCATTCCTTTTTTTTTACATCAACTATCACTTTTTGAATAAATTAGCATTTCCTATTCATTTTGTTACATTCACTTATTCTCACTTTGTGACGACCGGCCATGACCCCTACACCGAATCTAGAGAAAGTGCGCTGTAAAGTGTGCCAGGCGACCATGGACGATTGTCAAGGTAAGATTAAAATGAAAGAATCTATCGTATTACTCACAGCGCATGGACAAAATACAATAGAACATATGTATAGTGAAGCTTTACAGAACAAAATGACATCATATAAAACTCCATAATAGTTGAATACAAGCATCCACATAGTCAATACATCCAGCCTCACTACATATCTCTCAGAGAATACAAAACAGCGGAATATCCAGTACATATAATAAGAAGATAATATGCAATCCTCCAGCTCGTCTTCGATATCAGCATCGTGAGAAGAGAACAGCACCTGTCACCTGCTACCTAGTCTGCCCGTCCCAAAATGGACGAACAGCCCAAGGCAATAAGAATTAAAACATAAAGCCTTGAGTCAGACAACAGTCTTAGTGAGCAGTAAATTAACTAACAACATACCAAAAGAGCATAAAGGAAAAGGAATAGGAATGCAACCCTCCCACTCCAACCTCATTCTACAGTGATAGCCCCAGACACACACTAAGCAGAAGCAAACATAGCAGAGCATGCAATTTAAAGTAAAACTACTATCACTCTAGTCAAGGGCGATGTTTTCCAAGTACCAAGGCCTAAATCAGATAAGCACCCAGAAAATACCGCTCTTGAGTCCGAATGACGATACAACCAAACATCCATGACTCTGGCTATCACTGTTATCATTGCTTCGATATCACCGTTAATTGAATGACCGGCACATTCTTTCAGCCGTCCGTCAAGGGCTAATGAAAACCCCGGTTCTAGACATAACTCCCGCACGTCGTCGCAGCCCGTGCCTAGGACTATCGAATCTGCCCAGAGTACTCGACCATCAACAGTTGGCCGTTGGGACTATCGAATCTGCCCAAACGTACCCTTGCTTAGAGCATGCTAGAACCTTCAACAACGATGCTATCCAAGCCTCCTAGTCATCCTCCTCGACGACTATTCTCATATCCATTCATTATCTTCAACTCGAATCATATCACCGAGTTATCAACATGCTTGGAATGATCCCGTCTGGATTAGACCAAGTCTTCATCACATGATTGCCTTGCTTCATTACATCCTTGCAAAGCCTCATCTCATCATCACATCATCAAATCTATGCATAAGAGCTTCATCATCCCGCTACATATGCCACGAGCAGCTTTCCCAATTCAAGAGCCTTTCCCTTAGCTTTTGAATCATCTTCGATCTAAATCTAATCATCAATCATCTAGTTCATAACAATCAATCAAATCAAACATCAATCCAAACAATCAAGCATTCAAAAATGATCTAAGTAGACAATTATAACAATAATGGCATTTTCGTAATTAAAGAGTTGAAAGTCCAATAAGCATGAAAACATGGATTATATCTCTACAAACTTGATGAATGAACTTGCATAGGTTAACATATGATAAAATGGATGCAACATCATCATGAACAATGGATCTACATGGATCTACACATAGGATGAAGAAAATGCATGGAAATCACTAATTTAACACCAAATCGAGCCAACAATCCGATCTACTCCTTTGGATCCGTGTGAGAGATAATCACCACTCACCAAATCACCTAAACAACCTCAAATCAACACACTTCAGATCTGGACAGCGAAGAATCAAGCTTGATCTATCACAAATCCGCTTCAAATGAAGAAATCTCTCTTGAAAAGATGAAGATCTTCAATCTAAGCTCTTGAATCTTCAATCTTGATCTTCGATTTGGATGGATGGAAGCACTTGATTAGAGTGGAGAAAAGAAGTGAAGAAGTGTAGAAGTCGAGCTCTCAAAATGGCAGCACTTCGTCGCTTCAAAATCCGGATCCCAAAAAAGTGAGAACAACCCCTCCTATTTATAGCTGAAAACTGCCTGAGTCGTAACTCGGCTATCTCCTTAAGTCGTTGCCGACCTAACATATGCCGACCTACGACCTAAAAACCCCTACGACTTAACAGATTACGACCTAACACTTAGACGAAACCCAGCGACCTACGACTTAACAGGTTACGACCTAACACTTAGACGAAACCCAGCGACCTACGACTTAACAGGTTACGACCTAACACTTAAGC
Source organism: Allium fistulosum (assembly GCA_030737815.1). NCBI lineage: Eukaryota > Viridiplantae > Streptophyta > Magnoliopsida > Asparagales > Amaryllidaceae > Allium > Allium fistulosum. Next base: position 1,021,272,331 of record CM060902.1, read on the forward strand.
CAATACGCGACCTAAGACTTAGCCAATACAACAAGATACTAACCCCTTAGGTCGCCCAACGACTTAACTACTAAGTCGCTAACCTGCTATCCCAACTCCTCTAGGTCGTTGCCGACCTAACTATACTAAGTACATCCTATAGGTCGCTCGAAACCTTAACTCGCCAGAAACTCTTAAGTCTCCTATCTCTTAGGTCGTCTACGACCTAAACCCTTAAACATCTACGCGACCTAACATAAGTCGCGAACAAACTGGGATACGACCTATCTACTAAGTCGTCTAGACGACTTAACTATCCAATACTTCACTTAGGTCGCTCACCACATTCCTTAGGTCGCCTAGACCTCTTAAGTCGGTCAGTCTTTAGGTCGTTAACTCGCCCTGCCGACCTAATTACTTAATTAAATCCTAGGTTGCACAATCCTATAGGTCGCTCCAACTAACCCACGACCTAACACTAACTCGCCGAAGTCCTTAACTCGGTCACGACTTAGCTCTTAGGTCGTCCACGACCTAGGACTTAGACAAATTTCCCCAAAAATCTGAAATGACTTAAAAATGCAAAAATTCCAGATTTTGACGAACTTGTCGATCCGTAAAAATACGGGTCGTTACATTCTCTCCCCCTTAGGAATTTCGCCCCCGAAATTCCAAGCAATCAAAACTATTCTGTACGCCTACCATCCATAGCAATCAACAAACCATGCATCCAATTCTAACTTAGCGTACAGAATTCTAAAATTAAAACAAGTTACAATATCGTGAGATGACACGACACCTTAGGGCCATACCTTGAAGAGTTCAGGATGAGCTGCTTTCATCCTCTCTTCCACCTCCCACGTACAGTCGTTATCATCATCACTCCATTGTATCTTGAGCAACTTAACTACCTTCCTCCTAAGCTGTTTCGTGTCGGTTTCCACAACACGAAGTGGCTTACGAGGTCTTCTATCAACTGGATCAACTTCAAAATCTTCATAGCTATCAGCAGAAACCACTGCATTCGAGTCATGCACATACTTCCGTAGATACGATACGTGAAAAACATTGTGCACACCCGACATCTTCTCCGGTAACTCCAATCTATAAGCGAGCTTTCCAATTCGCTCGATGATCGGGAATGGTCCAACAAATCTCGGAGTCAATTTTCCTTTCTTCCCGAATCTAATAACATTCTTCAGTGGAGAAATCTTCACAAAAACCATATCCCCTACGTCGAATTCCAAATCCTTTCGACGCTTATCGGCATAACTCTTCTGACGGTCTTGGGCTGCCTTCATTCGTTGCCGAATGATCTCTATGCAATCTGAGGTCTGACGAATCATCTCTGGCCCAAGTATCAGCTTTTCTCCAGTTTCCAACCAACATGTCGGAGAGTTACACGGTCTTCCATACAACGCCTCATACGGTGCCATACCAATGCTTGACTGGTAACTGTTGTTGTACGCAAACTCCACCAAATGAAGGTGATCTTCCCATGATCCTCCGAAATCCAAAACACAAGCTCTGAGGAGATCTTCCAAAACTCGGTTGACTCTCTCAGTCTGACCATCTGTTTGAGGGTGATAAGCTGTACTCAAACACAACTCGGTTCCCAACACTTCCTGGAAGCTCTTCCAAAATCCACTAGTGAACAATGGATCTCGATCGCTCACTATACTCTTCGGAACACCATGGAATCGAACTATCCACTTAACATACAACTCAGCCAATTTTGATGCAGTCCTAGTCGATCGAACAGGAATGAATCGTGCACTCTTAGTCAGACGATCTACAATGACCCAAATCCCTTCATTTCCCGTTCTGGTTCTAGGCAATCCATCAATAAAATCCATCGAAACTTGTTCCCACTTCCATGTAGGAACTTCTAATGGCTGAAGCAATCCGCTTGGCTTCTTCTGTTCGGCTTTTACCAACTGGCAATTCATACACTTGGAAATGAAATCTCCAACATCCTTCTTCATGCCTTCCCAGTAGTAGGTTCTCTTCATATCCCGATACATCTTATTTCCCCCTGGATGAATTGTCAACTTCGAGTGATGACCTTCCTTCAGAACCACACTCCTCAATTCATCTATATCGGGAACAACTAGTCGTCCTTGCTTCCGAAGCCAACCCTCTCGATCGACCTCGAATCCTTTATCCTTTTCTGGATCCAATCCAGATTCCAACTCACGGATAATCTTGACAAGCTTATCATCTCGCTTTTGGCTCTCACCAATCCTTTCCACAAGAGTGGGTCTTATCGATAAGTTTGCCAACATCTCAGGTTCCAATTCACATCTAGGCCTGAAGTCAAATCCAGCTAAATACTCGAGACTCTTCCATTCTGAAAACATGGCTCCCAATCCTGCATGTCTTCGACTTAACGCATCTGCCACTGCGTTACCTTTTCCCGGAGTATAAGCTATACCAAAATCATACGATGCCAAAAACTCTAACCAACGTTGCTGCCGAAGATTCAAATCCTTCTGGGAGAAAAGATACTTTAACGACTTATGATCCGTAAACAACTCGAATCGAACTCCCAACAGATAATGTCTCCACATCTTCAGAGCAAATACAATCGCCGCCAATTCCAAATCATGAGTTGGGTAATTCCTTTCATGCGGCTTCAGTTGTCGACTGGCATACGCAACAACTTTATCCTTCTGCATCAGCACTGCTCCAAGTCCAGTACCACATGCATCGGTGTAAACCACCATCTCATCATTCCCACTTGGAATAGTCAAAACAGGAGCACTCGTCAGTCTCTCTTTCAGGATTCCGAAAGCTTGCTCACACTTAGCATCCCAACTGAACACTTGGTTCTTCTTCGTCAATCCTGTTAATGGTGCAGCTATCTTGGAGAAGTCTTTGATAAACCGTCGATAATATCCTGCTAATCCAAGAAAACTTCTCACATCAGATGCATTCTTAGGTCTAACCCAATCCTGGATTGCTACCACCTTTGCGGGATCAACCGCTATTCCATTTCCAGAAATCACATGGCCTAAGAACCTCACTTCACTCTTCCAGAAGTGGCACTTCGAAAACTTAGCCTTCAGCTGATGTTTCCGTAAGATCTCCAAAACAATACGCAAGTGCGTCTTGTGCTCTTCTTCTGTTCTGGAATAAATCAGAATATCATCCACGAACACAAGTACGAACTTGTTCAACTGATCTCTGAACACTCTATTCATAAGATCCACAAAATATGCTGGCGCGTTAGTCAATCCAAACGGCATTACCAGCCACTCAAAGAAACCGGATGGTGTTCGAAAAGCAGTTTTCGGCACACTATCCTTAGCCACTCTCAACTGGTGAAATCCCGTTGCCAAATCCATTTGAGAAAACACCTTAGCTTCGTGAAGCTGATCAAACAAGTCGTCTATCCTTGGCAATGGATACTTGTTCTTCTTAGTCACCTTGTTCAGCTCACGATAATCGACACACAATCTCAATGATCCATCTGCCTTGGTTGCAAACACAACTGGTGCACCCCACTCGGACACACTACGCCGAATGAATCCTTTCTGTAAAAGGTCGTCAACTTGCACCCTCAACTCCTGCTGTTCCCTAGGCGCCATCCGCCTAAGAGGCATCACAACAGGTCTGGCTCCTTCAACTAGATCTATACGAAACTCGATCTCTCTATGCGGCGGCAACCCTTTGACTTCGTCAAAGACATCCTCGAATCCATTAGCGATCGGCACTGATGACAGTCCATCCCGTGGAACAACTAGCGAATACATGAAGCTCATGAAGACGCCTTCTTCATGCTTACATCGTATCACAATCTTTCGCCCCTCCACATTCTCGACTGTCACTTCCAACCTTTCGCAATCAACCTTAGCCGCATACCTCCTAAGCCAGTCCATACCCAAGATAATTCCGAACCCCGCAAAGTTCAGAACAAAACAATCACAAACAAAAGAGCAACCATGACTCGATACAACTAGACCACGGCATAACATACACAAACAAGACGAACCCCCAACTGGATTAGTCACAACCAATGGCCTATCAACAATATCCGGTGTCAAACCTAACCGGCCAACGAGTTCATTACAAACAAACGAATGCGACGCTCCAGTATCAAACAGAACTCTAACTGGAACACCACATAGGAAAAGAGTACCTTGAACAACCACACTCTTTCCCTTCTCTTCAGCAGTAGGAGCTTTCGAAGACGACGGAACAGCCCCCAAAGCATAGGCTTGCACAATCTGCCTGTCCTTCCTCGGTTCTGGACAATTCTTCCTGAAATGCCCCGGCTTGTCACAGTTGTGACACTTCATCGGTACCTTCGGATTCTTACAATCCTTCGAGAAATGGCCCTTCTGCTGACAATTGTAGCAAGTCACCTCGCCTTTCGGCTTCTTCTGGCCATCCTTACCCTTCTGCTGCTGCTGCTTCCTCTTCTGGTTTCCACCCTGTTGTGGTTTAGATTCTCCCTTGGTAACAGCAACAACAGGTCCTTCCTTAGGAAACAGACTCTCATGCCTGAGAGCTTTCTCTACAAGTTTCTCAAATGAATCGTCCAAATGATCCACCAACTGTCTCCCAAGATAACTATCCAAGCCGGTCACAAACTTCTCATTCTTCTGATAAGCAGATTCAATATACGACCGGGCATACTTGGACAAAGCTTCGAACTCAGAAACATACTCAAGAACTGATCTTCCACCTTGCTTGAGCTCCACAAACCTCTTGAACAGAACAGACTTCTGAGCTGTAGAAATGAACTTAGCTTCAAATCTGACTTGGAATTGCTCCCAAGTAATCTCTTCTTCCGGAGTAGTGATGGTAATAGAGTTCCACCAGTCAGAAGCTCTCCCTTGAAGCTGCCTCGATGCCAACTTCCTCTTAGTTGCATCATCAATTCCCAAATCACCAAAGATCCTTCTACAAGCATCTATCCACCTCTGGACTTCAATGGTAGATTCTGTTCCCAAGAAAACCTTCCCTCCAAGAGCAGTATAATCCTTGCACAGCTTAGCAAAATCCACTGGTTTCGGAGTTTGGACTTGAACTCCAACATCAACTGCCGCCCCCGGAACTGGTATCCTTCTCATGATCGAAGTCATCATAGCTTCGAACATGGCTGCATAATCAGCAGTCTCTTCAGTAGCACGACCTCCCCTAGCAGCTGATCTCCCTCTTCGACTCATTCTCAATATCTATAAAAAGGAATGATTAGAACATCTAGAGAAACAACTGCATAAAGGACTAACTTACTGCTAAACTACTATATTATATATAGTAATCATCCATCAAATTACAATTACGTCTCTCATACGTAGTTATGACAACGAGCGTTGGGTAAAACCGATTAACCAATGCTCTGATACCAAATGTGACGACCGGCCATGACCCCTACACCGAATCTAGAGAAAGTGCGCTGTAAAGTGTGCCAGGCGACCATGGACGATTGTCAAGGTAAGATTAAAATGAAAGAATCTATCGTATTACTCACAGCGCATGGACAAAATACAATAGAACATATGTATAGTGAAGCTTTACAGAACAAAATGACATCATATAAAACTCCATAATAGTTGAATACAAGCATCCACATAGTCAATACATCCAGCCTCACTACATATCTCTCAGAGAATACAAAACAGCGGAATATCCAGTACATATAATAAGAAGATAATATGCAATCCTCCAGCTCGTCTTCGATATCAGCATCGTGAGAAGAGAACAGCACCTGTCACCTGCTACCTAGTCTGCCCGTCCCAAAATGGACGAACAGCCCAAGGCAATAAGAATTAAAACATAAAGCCTTGAGTCAGACAACAGTCTTAGTGAGCAGTAAATTAACTAACAACATACCAAAAGAGCATAAAGGAAAAGGAATAGGAATGCAACCCTCCCACTCCAACCTCATTCTACAGTGATAGCCCCAGACACACACTAAGCAGAAGCAAACATAGCAGAGCATGCAATTTAAAGTAAAACTACTATCACTCTAGTCAAGGGCGATGTTTTCCAAGTACCAAGGCCTAAATCAGATAAGCACCCAGAAAATACCGCTCTTGAGTCCGAATGACGATACAACCAAACATCCATGACTCTGGCTATCACTGTTATCATTGCTTCGATATCACCGTTAATTGAATGACCGGCACATTCTTTCAGCCGTCCGTCAAGGGCTAATGAAAACCCCGGTTCTAGACATAACTCCCGCACGTCGTCGCAGCCCGTGCCTAGGACTATCGAATCTGCCCAGAGTACTCGACCATCAACAGTTGGCCGTTGGGACTATCGAATCTGCCCAAACGTACCCTTGCTTAGAGCATGCTAGAACCTTCAACAACAATGCTATCCAAGCCTCCTAGTCATCCTCCTCGACGACTATTCTCATATCCATTCATTATCTTCAACTCGAATCATATCACCGAGTTATCAACATGCTTGGAATGATCCCGTCTGGATTAGACCAAGTCTTCATCACATGATTGCCTTGCTTCATTACATCCTTGCAAAGCCTCATCTCATCATCACATCATCAAATCTATGCATAAGAGCTTCATCATCCCGCTACATATGCCACGAGCAGCTTTCCCAATTCAAGAGCCTTTCCCTTAGCTTTTGAATCATCTTCGATCTAAATCTAATCATCAATCATCTAGTTCATAACAATCAATCAAATCAAACATCAATCCAAACAATCAAGCATTCAAAAATGATCTAAGTAGACAATTATAACAATAATGGCATTTTCGTAATTAAAGAGTTGAAAGTCCAATAAGCATGAAAACATGGATTATATCTCTACAAACTTGATGAATGAACTTGCATAGGTTAACATATGATAAAATGGATGCAACATCATCATGAACAATGGATCTACATGGATCTACACATAGGATGAAGAAAATGCATGGAAATCACTAATTTAACACCAAATCGAGCCAACAATCCGATCTACTCCTTTGGATCCGTGTGAGAGATAATCACCACTCACCAAATCACCTAAACAACCTCAAATCAACACACTTCAGATCTGGACAGCGAAGAATCAAGCTTGATCTATCACAAATCCGCTTCAAATGAAGAAATCTCTCTTGAAAAGATGAAGATCTTCAATCTAAGCTCTTGAATCTTCAATCTTGATCTTCGATTTGGATGGATGGAAGCACTTGATTAGAGTGGAGAAAAGAAGTGAAGAAGTGTAGAAGTCGAGCTCTCAAAATGGCAGCACTTCGTCGCTTCAAAATCCGGATCCCAAAAAAGTGAGAACAACCCCTCCTATTTATAGCTGAAAACTGCCTGAGTCGTAACTCGGCTATCTCCTTAAGTCGTTGCCGACCTAACATATGCCGACCTACGACCTAAAAACCCCTACGACTTAACAGATTACGACCTAACACTTAGACGAAACCCAGCGACCTACGACTTAACAGGTTACGACCTAACACTTAGACGAAACCCAGCGACCTACGACTTAACAGGTTACGACCTAACACTTAAGCCAATACGCGACCTAAGACTTAGCCAATACAACAAGATACTAACCCCTTAGGTCGCCCAACGACTTAACTACTAAGTCGCTAACCTGCTATCCCAACTCCTCTAGGTCGTTGCCGACCTAACTATACTAAGTACATCCTATAGGTCGCTCGAAACCTTAACTCGCCAGAAACTCTTAAGTCTCCTATCTCTTAGGTCGTCTACGACCTAAACCCTTAAACATCTACGCGACCTAACATAAGTCGCGAACAAACTGGGATACGACCTATCTACTAAGTCGTCTAGACGACTTAACTATCCAATACTTCACTTAGGTCGCTCACCACATTCCTTAGGTCGCCTAGACCTCTTAAGTCGGTCAGTCTTTAGGTCGTTAACTCGCCCTGCCGACCTAATTACTTAATTAAATCCTAGGTTGCACAATCCTATAGGTCGCTCCAACTAACCCACGACCTAACACTAACTCGCCGAAGTCCTTAACTCGGTCACGACTTAGCTCTTAGGTCGTCCACGACCTAGGACTTAGACAAATTTCCCCAAAAATCTGAAATGACTTAAAAATGCAAAAATTCCAGATTTTGACGAACTTGTCGATCCGTAAAAATACGGGTCGTTACACACTTTATGAATAAATTGGTATTCTATCAAATCCATTAGTTATTAACTTAAATTATTGCCAATTCATTATCTAATATAAACCTTGAATCTATTTCCTAATTTTCAAATTTCAATAAATTAAACCTTACAATTGTTTACAAATAAAAATGGGGATTGTACTACATATATTATTTATTGTCCTGCATTACTTTACTTGTATTTAACTTATTACCCAAATACAACAATTATTACTAAAAATAAATTTACGCTTTTATTACTTTACATTCACACTTCTGCTACTATATTAATAATCACCAAGTAACGTTTATTATCAAAACAACATTAATTAAAATTTCTTATCTACATTGATTTGCATATGTTTTCCATTAATCGCGTATTACTTCATACGTTACTATAACATTGAATTCATTAGATTATCACAAATTTCGTCATGGCATTAGTATATACAATATTCCCATTACTTCAATGCATCGTAATTTCTCTTTTTATATGATTAAGTACTTAGCTAAAATTTCAAATGTTGCATTTTCTTTCTATATTTACTTCAATATGAGTTAGAAAATTTTCTTTCTTCCTAAATTAAATGGTCTAAATTTACGGGTCGTTACAACAGGGTTCTAATGCTAATTTAATTACTTTCAATCAATCAGTATTAAATTCGAAGGATTCACCACTCAATTTATATTCAATTCTATCCCATTCTAATTTGATTCTAAATCAATTTGTTTACATTCCATCCATATCTATTTTCAAATCCATTTTACTTGGCTTGAAATCATTCTATGCCAATTTATTTGTTAGTTCATTCATTTATTCCACTTCAAATTCAATTCCATACTCAAATTCATTTTAATTAATATCCCAAGCCATATCCATTTATTTACACTTCGATTGAATTTATTTATAACTTGAGTTATCACCATTTCAAACTATTTCCATTTTACTCGATGCATTTCCAATTTTATTTAATTCGCTTACCATCTAACTCGAATTTTATTTACAACCCAAGTTTAATCTCCAGTATCCATTATATATCCAATTAACTAATTAGTTCATTTCCACTATATAATTTAGTATCTTATTTTTATTTAAAAAATCACTTCAATAAATTTACTCGAGTTTAATTTTTTTTTATAATTCAAGTTTGGGTTTTTTATTTCGTTTCCAAAATATCAAACTCTTTCTATTTTGGCTTATCTTTTTCAATTTTATAACTCATATAACTTATTTTTCATATTTCCATTTATTTTATATCCGAGTATATTCCTATTTTATTTTTAACTCGAGACTATACATTTATTTATAGCCTAAATATACTTTTATTCCAATAGATTTCAATTTTTTTATGAGCTATTCCAATTTATTTATCACAATTCCAATTTTCACTAAATTTTGAATCAAAATTTATACCGTATGTTTTTATAATATTTCACAATTCAAAATTCATATTTACATCAATTCAATATTATTTCTGATCCAATTCAATTTTTATAACTTATAGTTATATAGTCACTTTAAAATTCACATTTACATATTTAATTCAATTTCGTATGCTTCAAATCAAACTTACCTTGATATTTACATTTTAATTCCTTTTTTACCAATATTTCAAAACCAAACTCGAGTTATTCATACTCAAATTAATTTCACCCCAAACCATTTTTATTTTTAACCCATTCAATTTAAAACAAGTAAGGATTCAATTCTAATTTATAATTTTTCCATTTCCTTATTTATATTCATATAGAAATTTATTATCTTGGTTCCCAATAAATTTATTTAAATTTCCCTAAGTTAAATTCAATTCACACCATTCTATTTTTAACTTACTTAAGTTAAAATTTATTTCTCAAAACTCAATTTTTCATATTTTCCTTCCTTATTGAAATCATCCCCTCCTTAAAAACCAGGTATATATTTCAAATCACTTTGAAAACAAATATATATATATATATATATACTCATTTTGGTTTAACAAACCACTTCCTTCGAATTTTAAAATCAACCCGATTTTATCCAAACAATTCCTTTCAGAATTTTTAAACAAACCTGTTTGCCCCAAAAATCTAAATCAAATCAATTCCAACAGCAATCCGTCACTTAGAAACTCGAAAATGAATACTGACGATGCGGCGTCATCATCAGAACTATTTTCCTGTGATTGAAGTGAGTTCAGTGCTATATTACTTCCAAAATCCATTTAAAAACATTTTTCTATTCAAAAATATCTCCAAAAGAATACTACTATTATTTATTTCAAAATACTTTGGAAAACACTTCCAAAAATCTCTGGGATTTTTTTTTTCAAAGTCTGGTTTTAGTTAAGTCTTAGTTTTAATTCAATTATATAACCCGTACTTATACAATCTAATTTGGTTTCAATAAACCATTTACAATTTTATAATCTTGTTTTGATTATATAATAATAACCAAACACACTACTATAATAATTTTTAGAAAATTATAACTTTTATATCAAGATATATTTTGGGTAAAATTATTTCATTTACCCGCTTCAAAACCATACTGTGTCAGTTTATCGTGTTCGAGCATTTAGAAACTCCTATCGATTTAGTGGCGTCCCACTATTCGACAAGAATTTATATACCACTCAACCAATAAGTTAACACAATATAAAACCATTTTATATTCACTAACAAATACGCGCTCATATATATTAATACTCTCAACTCATTCTAGAGTACTACTGACTCTATCTCTAATGAGTAATTCCCACCAGAGCCAAGGTTCTCCTTAACCTTTAGCTCTGATACCAAGTGTAGCGACCCGCAGTTCCATACCCCTTGAGTTAATATTAATTCTTCTCGCTCAACCCAAAGTGTACGAAAAAAACGAATAACAAGGGTAAGAAGAAGCAAAAGGTAGAAGAAAAATAGAACAACAACAGAATCTCACAATCGCAGTGGAACAAAATATAGTATATAATAATAGATTTTTATACAAAAGAATCTGTAACTGTTTTATAATTACAATCATCAGAGTACAACAATTAATACATCAATCTGGACAGTTATAGTAACTTGTCCTCCTACAGCGGAAATATAACCAAGTATGAAAATACGTCTGAACTCCTCCAGCTCGCATCCTGAGCTCCATAGCATTTAAACCTGAATCTGTAATACTCGGTCTGACTCGAACATTATAATAAAATAACACCTAAGTCCTTCTGGAAAACTAGCATGAGAAAACATACTCAATTTGTGTAACGACCCGTAATTTTCGACAATTAAAAATAGTTAAATTAATAAGATTTGGTGATTTAATGTTGGAAGAAATAAAAATTTGTGATTTAATAATAAGAATATAACTAGAAAAAAGGTAATAGTATTAATTTAAGGTAATTGATAACTACTTTAAATTGATTAAAAAATTATATTTGGTTATAAATTGTAAATTAATTGTAATAATGTGTGTGTTAATTTATAATTGGATTTAAAGAGTAATTGGCAACTTAAATGTTGATTAATTAATGAAATAATGTGTAATAAATTGTAATTGGATAGAATTAGTATAGTGTAAGTTGTTATGACATTTGTTTGTAAAAAATAAACTTACTAATGTTATTAAATGTAGAAATGGTGATAATTGTTATTTGTTACCAATTTAATTAATCAATTACAAATAAATGTAAATAAATGTTGCATTAGTGTGAGTTAATACGATAACTGCAAATTGGGAATGTAATAAAATGTATAGAAATGTTAAGTATATTTACAAGGCAATAATTGATGTAATAAAAAGAGTGAAACCAAGGTAAACTAATTTATTGGGATTTTAAATTATAATTAATGTGTAAATTGACAAAAATTCAAATGTAATTGAAATGCTGCAACTAGTATGGTAAAAGGTGATAATTGTAGCATATTAATGTAACAGAATATAAAACAATATTAACTATATCTATAGAATAATGATTGATTGAATAAAAGGATTGAAATCAATTTATTCGAATTAAATTTTATTAATTGGATTCAATTACAGTTGAAATTGAACACTGAAATTAGTGTAATATTTAACACTCCAATTATATGTAAACTTGTTTTAAATTATTGTAAATGTTCAAGTAATCAAAATTGATGGAAAATTGCTGGTTATTAAAGCTGAAACTAAAAAGTGATTTTATCAATTTAATAATATAATTAATCAATGTGGAAATAGCCATTTTGGCAACTGTCTTAGATTTCAACGAAACTAGTTTCATCGGATCAATAACGATGAATTATTGTAAGGTATCAAGTTTCATAGCAATCAGACTTGTCGTTTGATGGTAGGGACTCGAAACGTGTAGAAATTAATTTAAATGAAATCAATTTGAAATATACTAATTTTTAAGTTAACTTCTTCATACGATGGAATTAGGACTTGAAACATGTTCCATTGAGTTTAAAACTATCGAAAACATCTATTTCGATATATGGGATGACCCATTTTCATTTCGAAAGCGGAACGGGCTTTTCGGGTCGTCGTATCCTTTCAGTCCAAATCGATCTAGTCCAACCTTCTCTATTTCAGCTATACCTATAAATAGCCTGTTATAAACCCTAATTGTTTACATACAAATCATCTCATGCTATCTCTTTTCCATGGCAGAAACCTTAATTCCCAAATTGCAAATTCAATTCCAAAAAATCAAAATCCTCTAAACATTGACATATTATTTACCGTTTTGAAGCTCTCGACGAGCATAATTCACTGGTCTGATTTATTTTTCAATCGAATTCACCATTTGTCCAAAAATTAAGGAATTTATCTCGGTCATTCATCGCGCGTCGATCAAATTCGACTGAGCAGCAATTTGATGGTACTGGGTTGTGGAGACTCGCGAGTGGAGTCCATCGGTGTAGGTTATAAATCGCATCAACGGCCAGATTGCCGTGATAAATTCAACTAGGTTTTATAGTTCATGTGGCAGCGGCTGTCTTTGAGGTTGATGAATGATCATCGTGAGGCCAAGTCCGGGTCGGCTCTGGAAGGCGAGTTCGGCGGAGCTACTTGATGGAGTCGAAACTCGACCAGGAGGCGGCGGAAATCTCTTAATAGGTGGCAACGTGGGTTAGTAGTCGTGTCAAGAGTGATTTGGATGGAGGGTTATGATCGGGTACTGGCTAGCAGATGTGGAGATACTGGTGTTCTTCTCTTCTCTTTTTATTTATTTATTTATTTTGTTTTAATAAAATTTTAAACGTTCTAACTTATATAACTTTTGCATACGAACTTAGATTCATACGCGGTTTGTTCCGCTAGGATCGTAACGAAATTTCAGACATTTTGACGCTAGTTTGGATGAATTCTGAGACTATTGGTTTTTAGGTCTTACTTTGGATTTTAATTCAATTTGAAATCGAAAGGTAAGTGTTTTAACCCACTCACAATTACTAAACTATCTTATGTAATTTAAATTAAATTTATGATGTGATTAGAAATAAATAGATTGATGTTTGGTATGTTAAAATAGCCAAACCATGCCGTTTCACTCTGATCGGAGCCTACCACCTAGATCTCTGCGTCTAGGTGCCTCCCTCCTCCATGCACGAGCACGCCTCCCCCATGAATTGACAGCCGCCACAGCTGAACTTTGAAGCCCATTTCTAGCAAATTGAAATGACTATTTCGACAACTAACCACATGGATGCGCTCTCCTTGACGCCCTCTTCACTGCAGCAACTCCCGATCGTCAAACGGTCGACGATCCACCGTTAAACGATAAACCCTAAAATGGATGGTCAATAAAGATCGTCGAATTCTAGCCAAACCGAGACCCGATTACAAAAATGAATTGCAGCAGTAGATTGCACTCATCGAGAGCTTTCCAACGATATTTAATATGACATAGTTTGAGGAGTTTAAAATTTGAAGTTTGAATTTGAAATTGGAGTTAGGGTTTTGGGTTGAAATTATCCAACATTTGAGAAGGATGAACTGCTAAGAAGTTGATGTACGTGCAGAAGAAATGAAAGGCTGCTAGGGTTAGAGAAAATCTATTTATATAGACCGAGATGGATAAAATGAATGGACAGATCAAATTGGTTCCAAACGATAACACGACCCGAAAAGCCCGTTTCATTTCCGAAATGAAAGTTGGTTATCCAATATATCGAAATATATGTTTTCGATATTTTTAAACTCAATGGAACTAGTTTCAAACCCTAATTTCATTGTATACAGACGTTAGCTTTTAAAATCAGATTATTTTAATTGAATCCATTAAATTGATTTCTATGCATTTCAAGCCCGCACGATCAAACGATGAGTCTGATCGCTATGAAACCTGAAATCCTACAATAATTCAGTGTTACGGATCCGATGAAACTGGTTTCGTCGAAATCCGAGATAGTGGCCAAAATGGCATTTTCACGTTAATCAAATAAATTATTATTAAATTAATTTAATCACTTTTAAATTCAAATTTTATAGTTGACAATTTTCATCATTTCTGATCATACAGAAATTAATAATCTTTTACAATGCAGTTTCCATGTTAAATCCAATATTTAAATATTACATAAATTTTAACGTTAAATTACAATATGAATAATACCTATTTTATTATAATTTATATTCCAATAAATTCTCTTTATTTTGATTTCAACTCTTATTATTAAATCAACTATTATCTTCTTTTACCATATTAATTACAATATTTCAATTTTATTAATTCCATTAATTACCAATTTAATTCTTTAATTACAATTATAACCAAATTAACTTTACAATTATTTTAATCGATTGAAATTGCATTAAAATTATTGTCAATAACATTCAAACAATAATATTAAATCATATTCTAATTATTTTCTCATTAATTAATCATAAATTTGAATTTCTCACAAAATTAAATTTCAAAATCTTATTTGATTTAATATTTTTAATTATCAAATATTACGGTTCGTTACACCATATCGGTACCTCTCTACAATTAAAAAAACCATTTTTCATTTTAATGATTTAATATATAATATTTAATTAAATATATATTGTTTATAATTTAATTTTAACATCGTACTTTAATCAAATATGGTCATATATTTTTATGTAAATTATGAAGGATATAATAGTTTTGACAATGACAAAAATATTATATATGTGTGTATGTATGTGTGTGTGTTGTTAATTAAATATTATTTAAGTGTATTGATACATAAGTTAATTATATAAATATAGATATATTATGAAAATTATGTTTTATATTTTATAAAATAATATTGGCATAAAATACTATCTCGGCAAAAATTAGAATTTTTTTATTTTTAACTGAGAATAAAAAATTATTTTTAAAAGTATTTACGTAATAAATATTCAAAACATAAAATATCATTCAGGATTTACTGATATAAAATTTAAAATAGAGTTTCAAAAATGATTTTTTATTTATATTTTAAATTTTGTATATGGATATTTAAATAATATATATTTAAAATTAAAAAAAATTATTATCTAGAGCCGTGCGTAAAGCCTGGTCATACATATTTATCAAAATTTATTTTTTGCATTTTATAAACCTTAATATATATATATATATTATACACATATTTATATATTAATATTTAATATATATTAATATTTAATATATATATATATTAATATTTAATATATAGATATATATATTAAAATAAAAAATAATATATTTGCATATATTACTTAAGGCTTTATAAAACAAAATTTTCTTTTATATATATTTTTTAAATGATCTAGTTATATTCATATTGATATATATATATATATGTATGTATGTATGTATGTATGATGTTAATGTTTTAAACGTATGTTTATATATATACATACATACATACATATGTATGTATATATGTGTGTGTGTGTATGTATGTATGTATGTATATATGTGTGTGTGTATGTATGTATGTATCTATGAATTTATATATTTATATAAAATTATAGTACATATACGTATATATACATATACATATATGTGTGTGTGTTAGTAATATTTTATATATAAGTAAAAGTATATAAACACACATTTGGAGAATATATTGTTATTTTGAATGAGCTAACGTGTATGTTGCTACGTAAATCTCAAAATCTACATACGGACATATATACCTTGCATGGATTGATATGCCACAGATGCACGCGCGCACACACATGTGTATATGCCACACACACACACACATATACATACATACATATTATATAACATAAATTAAATAATACAATATCATTATGAATATTTAAATAAAATAAAGATTTTATTTAAATATATTTAGAAATGTTCTAAATAAATTAAACTTCATAGGCGCAATAAAGATCCAATACGGTAAAAATATTTGAAATTCACCCATAGCTTTCACTACAGGCTAGCCCAGTTCCAACAATGATATCAGAGCCCAATAGCCTATGTGGTCTAAATTAGTCATGTTATGGTTAACTAATTAAGCTCGCAGCCCAATTAGTGGAGTATCTAGAAATGTAGTATCTAGGATTGGATTTGGGTAAGCTAGTACGCTGTCCTACCTGGCTACCAGCCTAGCCTAAACAAATATGTGAGCCCAAAAGATTGTCCTTAATGGAAAAGTCTCAATTTAATTGGGCTTTGGGCTGATTTTCAAAATTGTTTGAAAATTAAAAATATAAGTGAAACACTCCACACCCCTCAGTATCCCCAAAAGGGCATACCAAAGGATGTGGTGCGTTATAGGTATAGCTAGAGCATCATAGAGACTAAGATTCATAAGACAAATAAGTAAAAGCAGCGGAAAACATTTAAAAAATAACTTATCATTCAGAATTAAACTTCATTTCAAAATAAGTCATAAAAACATAACATGTCTCAAAAATCTCTTATGTCTAATAAAAATACATCTCAGTCTCACAAAATCAGAATACAAAAATAACAATAATAATCTCTCTCACAAGTGCATGTCCATCATAAACCAAATGAAAATGATGAAAAGTAGAGGAATACATCTGAAATGAGAAAACTTCGAAAATGAATCTCCAAGCAACCTGAATCAACTATCCTCAACTCTACTGGCCTATTAGGGGAAAAGGAAAGATAGAGGAGTGGGTCAGACAATAAGTCTGGTATGAAAGTAATTACTAGCATTTCGAAGAAAGATAAAGATAATGATTAAGCAATAGTTCTAGCATGAAAGGAAAATACAGAAAAGATTTCGGATAAAATACTGTTTCTGATTCTGTTTGACTGTTTGCTTTGATTGTTTGATTGGATTGTTTGCACTTGTCTTAAACTGCTGTGATTAGGCTGAAACCCTAATCCTATCTCAAATGCTAACTTGATTAGGCTGAAATCCTAATCCAACCCATTGATCGGCCTTTCTTATCTCTGTTGTGTCACTGTGAACCAATCCTGTTGGTCACAGCAAAAGACACCTCATTAGCGCTTAGGACGCAGTAGCGAAATATTTACCCTAACCGATGCCGCACGCTCGGCCATCGCCGGTACACACTAACTGTCGCCCCCCTATTTGACCCGTTATTTACCCTAATCAACATAAGCGTGCCCAGCCTCACCTACGTGTGAGACCATCAGTCCTCGACCTGAAAGGGAATGCTGCCGGTACTGGTCCTATCAAACAAATATTCTAGCTTTGCGCCCCTTGCCCAAATCCTAATATTTGAGCCTTTATTTATTGGCCACTTATTTACCCTAATCAGCATAAGCGTGTCCCAGCCCCACCTACGTGTGAAACCATCAGTCCTAGACCTAATAGGGAATGCTACCGGTATGAACCCTGCTTCTATATTTGCTTATTAACTTAATCCAAGATCTAAGTTTTAAAATAAGCCCCTTCTGTTATTTCTACTGTATTTATTAACTTAATCCAAGATCTAAATTTTAAAATAAGCTTCTTTTATTATTTCTTTCTAATTATAACCTATGTGTTATAATTATTCTTGCAACTGTTACTCTTCTATTCTTTCTTTTTAGTTATAACCTCTTGTTATAATCATACTTGTAAATATCTTAAATTTGCTTATTTCAGTCCATCTCTATTTTTATTTCAGTTTTTCTTATTTTACATCTAATTTCTATAAATTTAGTGTTATTCTATTTTAATCCATATTTGTGAATTCTTCTCTTTTAATATTTTATTCACGTCAAAAAGGATTATACCTCTATAAAAAGAAATTAACATTTACAGGCTAAATTCCAACTTAAAACAGATGTAAATAACTGTAATTAACTGTAAATAACTGCAAATAACTGAATAAAATAGCTGGATAAAAATAGACTAAAAAGAACTTATGAAATTTACTTAAAAACTGACTGTAAATAAATTTGCATAAAATTGTCTCAAAATTATAGAAAAACTACAACTATTGAGAATCATATTATTATAAATTTCTTACAAATCTAAAATAATTACAAAACACTCACCTGTGGTCCTTAGTTCTAGTCCCAGGCCTTCCTGGATCTACTTATAGGGCGTAGAATATTTTTATTAAAAAGATTTCCTCTCCAGAAAATTTTTCTATTTAGGGTCCAGCATCAGGCAATGAACCCAATTGGGAGAAAATCTGAATGGGAAAAATAGCTAGGCCTAGGGTTCTATTTATAGTGTAGCTTAGGGATCTCAAGCCGTTGGATTTGAAGATTAAATATGGTGCAACCACGTCATAAGCTCACTAGAAACCGTCGCATGCAAGCATGAATGCACAGGATTTCACGAAAATCGGTTTATAGGGTCTTCGGCTCGTACTTGGACGAAATAGAGTCCAGGCAAAATGGCGGGTCGTCCTATGTATATTGGGGGTCGACCTATAGGTCGACCTGACCAATACAAGGGTTGACCCCTATGGCATCTAATTTTATTTTTTTTCGTTCTTGTTTATTTAATTCTGATTCCTTATTTCCCATATAACTTCTCCATACTGACTCAGATTTCGACAAGTTATATATGGAAATTGCTCAGAAAATTACCACGGACCCAATGGTGCAACTTTCGTGGCTCGATTCTGACAATTTCATGAACTTATTTTATTGTTTAATTAATTTGTTGATTAATTATTATAGCTCAAATTTTGGGTCGTTACATTCTCTCCTCCTTAAAGGATTTCGTCCTCGAAATCTCTAAGGACAGAAGAATGAAATAAATATTTTCATCCAAATTCTACAACCACATATTCAACCATCATCCATTACATCCATTATCCTTAAGCTTTCTAATGCAATTTATGATATATGCAATAGTGTAGTGTCAATGTCCCTAAATAATGCAAAAGATTAGACGGTCTACTTATTCAGTCGACCTCCTTTTTATGAAATCATGTCCTTGCCATGTATCCAAATGAATTCAAATTTCCTAATGATAACTGATAGTTCTACGTGCATGCTACAATCATCATCCAAATGCAACAGTCATATGCTAATTACTCATTCATAGCAACCATGAAATAAAAATGCAAGTGCACACACATCTATATGCATATGCTTTAGTGACCTAGTTAGGCCGATCTCTTAGAGATAATAGTGCCTAGTGTGTGTATATGCGTCCATTAGCCTCCACTAGAAAACACTTGCAACCACTAGCATCCATCATACATATCATGTTCTAGTAACAGGTTTACATTCAGTCCTACCATCCATAGGTTAAATCCTAAGATCTACCCTTTCAAATGATACTAAAGGAAAGAACCTATTCAAAGCTATAGATGGAAATAGGAAATTGAGGACGTACTATCGAAGAGATGCAGATAAGAGGGACGTATTTTCTCCTCAGACTCCCACGTAACATTCTCAATACTATCTCCCCACTGCACCTTAACCAAAGGGACTTCCTTATTCCTAAGCTTCTTGATATCATGCCCAACAATCTTGGTAGGAATGCGATGAACCAATGCATCTCTCTTCACTTCAACTTCCTCAAGTAGGCTAGGTTCCACTACCTCTGCCGAATCATGTAAGCACTTTCTCAAGTGTGAAACATGAAAAACATCATGAACTCCCACGAGCCTCTCCGATAGCTTTATTTGATACGCCATCTTCCCTACCCTTTCCACAATGGGGAACGGTCCCACGAATCTGGGAGCAAGTTTCCCACTTGATCCAAACCTCACCGCCTTTCTTAGCAGAGACACCTTAATGAAAACCAAATCTCCTACCTCAAACTCAATATCCCTTCTCCGCTTATCTGCATAGGATTTATGTCTATCTTGGGCCATCTTCGTTCTTCTTCTAATCAAATCAATCTTTTCCGAAGTCTCTCTAACCATGTCGGGACTAAGTAGCAATCTTTCCATAGACTCCAACCAGCATGAGAAGGTGACTTGCAAGGTCCATAAAGGGCTTCAAAAGGAGCCATCCCAATGCTAGCCTGAAAACTATTGTTATAAGCGAATTCCACTAAAGGAAGGTGTTCCTCCCAAGTTCCTCCAAAATCAAGAATGCACATCCTCAATAAATCCGCAAGAACTCTATTAACTCTCTCTGTTGGTCCATCTATTTGAGGGTGATGGGCCGTACTCAATCTAAGTTGCGTCCTAAAAGCCTCTTGCAAGCTCCACCAAAACTCGCTAGTAAAGATAGGGTCGTTGTCGCTCACTATGCTAGAGAGAACTCCATGAAGTCAGACTATATCATGAACATATATGGACGCCAAATAAGGTGTTGTCCTCTTACTCTTGACCGGGATGAAGTGGGCGCTCTTAGTCAAATGATCTACAATCATCCAAATACTAGTATTCCCCTTCCTAGATCGGGGTAAACCATCTATGAAGTCCTCGAAACACTATCCCACTTCCATTCAGGTACATCCAATGGTTGAAGAAATCCGCCAGGCCTCTACTGCTCTGCCTTAACTATTTGGCACACAAGACACTTAGCCACGAACTCTGCTACATCCTTATTCATGCCACTCCAATAAAACACTCTCTTCATGTCCCTATACACCTTATCACCGCCCGGATGAATAGTCATCTGAGAATGGTGTGCTTCTTCTAGAACTGCTCTTATCAAATAAATAGTGCCACCCTTTACTATCGATGGAATAGCATTGGAGATGTCTAGAGACCTCTCCTTTGCTAATCATATCCAGAATATTCACAAGCTCTGAAACCTCTTGCTGCCTTGAGCCAATCTGATCTTTGAGAGTAGGCTTAACCTCAAATGCTGAAATCTTAGTAAAATATTTGATAAACTTCCTATAATAACTAGATAAACCTAGGAAGCTTCTAACTTCGGTAGCATTCTTGGGGGCCTTCCAATCCTATACTGCTACTATCTTAGCGGGATCTACAGCTAAACCCTCTCTTAAGACTACATGCCCCAAGAAACGCACCTCCTCACGCAAAAAGTGACACTTCGAGGATTTTGCTTTCAACTGATGAACACGAAGTGTGCGAAGAACTTCCTCAAGATGAATAGCATGCTCTTCCATACTCTTGGAAAACACCAGAATGTCACCCACAAACACTATAACGAACTTATTTAGGATATCTCGAAAAACATGGCTCATCAGATCTACAAAATAGGCTGGGGCATTAGTCAGCCCAAATGGCATAATCAAACACTCAAAGAATCCATTGGGTGTCCTAAATGCTATCTTATCGATGTTATCATCAACGACCTTAAGCTGATGAAATCCAGTGGCAAAGTCAAGCTGAGAAAATACTGAAGAGCCAACCAACCGATCGAAAAGATTGTCTATCCAAGGAAGTGGGTAACGGTTCTTCTTCATCAGCTTATTCAACTCTCTATAGTCTACACAAAGTCGAAGGGAACCATCCGCCTCTGTAGCGAAGATGACTGGTGCCCCTCACTCAGATGTGCTCCGTTTGATGAAGCCTTTCTCTAGTAGCTCAACGGTCTGCTTACTTAACTACTTCCTCTCCCTAGGAGCCATATGTCTCATGGGCAACGCTTTTGGCTTAGCATTGTCATTCAGATAGATCCTAAAGTCGATCTCTCTCTTAGGGGGTAGCCCCTAACCTCCTCAAAAACGTCTGGGAAATCTCTAACAACTAGAACTAAATTTAACTCTCCTAGTGATGAATCAAGGGAATAAAGGAAGCTCAACATGACTGACCCCTATGGGTTGCAAGAAACCTCAAGAGTACGTCCGCCACATGTCCCTAGCCTAACGACTCTCCTCTCACAGTCCAATATCGCACCATAAGTGGATAACCAATCCATCCCCAAAATCATCCCATATCCCGAAAATCCTAGTACATAGGCGTCACAATCAAACTTTATGCCTAGTATAAAAATTTCAAACCGCTACAAATCATGGATAAATGTGCCGATCCTCCTATAAGGTTTGAAACAACTATAGGGTCTACAATTAGAGAAATATCTATGTGTAAACAATCAACCAAGGAACTAAAAATGAAAAAATGCGAGGCTTCGGAGTCAAAAAGAGTCTGAATAGGAAAATCTGAAATAGAGATCAAACCTTCTACAGAGACTTTCCTACCTCAGTCCGGTCCACTACTATAAGGTGCTGCATCCAAAGCCTGTACTCGCACCATAGGTGCGCCTGCTTTATGCCATGTCCTTTGAAGACAAGCTCTACTAAGGTTTCCAAGCTTCCCATAGTTGTAACACCTCCCCTTCATCGTGTCCTTCTTACATTCCTTTGAGTAATGCCCAACCAATCCACAATTATGACATTTCTCGCCCTTCATGATCTGTCCCTTTTGAGGTCCTCCTCCTTTCTTCTTGTCCTTATCCTTCTTATTCTTCCACCACTGATTCTTAGAGTTTTCTGATTTAGGAACCTCCTTAACCTCCTCTTCCTTAGCAACATCTGAAATGAGAGCCATTTCTACAAGTGACTCATACCATACGTCACTCCCATAGGTACATGTGTCAATGCCAACCCTTGGAGGGGCTGGTTCAAACCCTTAGCAAACTTGGTGGCCTTCTTATGCGGTGTATTAACAAGCTCCATCCCAAACCTCGATAACTCGTTAAACTGATTTATGTACTCTTTCACCGAAAGACTCCCCTGCTTTAGACTAATGAACTTCTCCAATTGCATGCTTTCCTCGATTTGCGACAAGAACTTTCTCTCAAACCTTTCCCAAAATCCAACCCAACCAATATCTCTACCCTCTATCTCCATAATCTCCCATCGGTAAGAAGCCTCTCCCTTCAGCTGCCAAGATGTAAGCTGAACTCTTTGTCGGTTCTCCAATCCTAACAGCTCAAATATCCGCTCTATATTCCTCAACAGAGTTCATGCCTCTATGAAATCCTCCGTGCCAGAAAACATCTTGCCTCCTAGATTGGCGAAGTCCTTGTAGAGCTTAGAAAAATTGGCTGCTACAGGAGGATTAAAGGGATCTCCACCCGTCGGTGCGGCATTGGGCGCTTGCCCTTACACCTCTGGTGTCATAGCTTGGTGGTATCTACGGAACCAACCAGGGACTTAGACACGCTCTGGAAGCTTAGGGGCATCCGCCATTCTATGCAAAGAAAAGAAAATTTAGGCTTGAAAGAATCGAAAGAAGATTGAACTGGACTTTGAGGGGATTTTTGTAAAAACTCTCTTATACTTGAAAACTATTTCTATAATAAGAGTTTCTTTCTGAAAAATACTTTTAGTTTGAAGATATGTTACCTTTGAAAAATACTTTACTTTTAAAATAAGTTTTTAGGAATCTTGTAACCTTAGGCTCTGATACCAAATGAAACACCCCACACCCCTTAGTATCCCCAAAAAGGGCACATCAAAGGATATGGTGCATTATAAGTATAGCTAGAGCATCACAGAGGCTAAGATTCATAAGACAAGTAAGTAAAAGCACCGAAAAACATTTAAATAATAACTTATCATTCAGAATTAAACTTCATTTCAAAATAAGTCATAAAAACATAACATGTCTCAATAATCTCTTATGTCTCATGAAAATACATCTCAGTCTCACAAAATCAGAGTATAAAAATAATAATCTTTCTCACAAGTGCCAGTCCATCATAAACCAAATGAAAACGATGAAAAGCAGAAGAATACATCTGAAATAAGAAAACTTCGGAAATGAATCTCCAAGCAACCTAAATCAACTATCCTCAACTCTACTGGCTTATTGGGGGAAAAGGAAAGATAGAGGAGTGGGTCAGACAATAAGTCTGGTCAGTGAAAGTAATTACTAACATTTCTAAGCAAGATAAAGATAATAGACTAAGCAATAGTTCTAGAATGAAAGGAAAATACAGAAAAGATAAAACTCGGATAAATTACCGTTTCTGATTCTGTTTGACTATTTGCTTTGATTGTTTGATTGAATTGTTTGCCTTTGTCTTAAACTGTTGTGGTTAGGCTGAAACTCTAATCCTATCTCAACTACTAACTTGATTAGGCTGAAATCCTAATCATACCCATTAATCGGCCTTTCCTATCTCTGTTGTGCCACCGTGAATCAATCATGTTTGTAACGACCCGTAGATTTTAACGGTTTAAATAACATAATTAACTGAATTTTTCTTGAAAATAAAACAATTAAATATAACAATGAAAATTTGATATTTGGTATACGTCTATTTAAACGTAGCAGATGTCAGATTTTCATCAGAGAATATGGAAGTTTATTTTGTTGTGTAATTTTATTTAAATTTAAATCCGTTAAATTTGATGGAAATAAAATGTTTTTGAAATCTGAATATTTTACATAATAATTTTTTTTACCATTTTCTAAGTGAGATGTCATATTTCGTTTTGCCAAATTTGGACTGCTATAGCCTCGGTTATCTTATTTTCAATGAATTAGCAACAGTTTGGCAGAGAGTATCGACTTTTGATAGGATAATCATATCACTGATATCTATGTACCGTTATGTTTGTCCCGTCGTGATGATCTCCGCAGTATATTCATCCGTGCATTTCGGAGTCCGTTACTTGGTGAAATCAGTAAAATGGTCAGCCATATTGGTCCCTATTTTAATCTTTTTTGTCTCCTTATCCATTCATTTAACCACCGTAAAAACCAATGGTCACTACCTTTTTATATTCCCAAAATAAATCTCTAACTTTTCCAATCCATCATTTTTATATTATATTTGTTGTTCCGTTTTCATTGTGCTGGTTCCTTTCAAATTCTTAGTCTCCATTCCTCTTCCCTTCTTTCTTCTTCTTTCGAAAAAAAATTTAATATATATAAAATAATACATATATTATATATTCATTGCTTTCACTCTTCCTACTTGTTTATTTTGGCCGAGACCTTTGCCGTTCAACCTTTTTATATGTTTAAGTATTTATATGAAAATACGTTAATATTTTAAAAATATATTTTGTAATAAATTTAATAAAGTATGGTCGGAAAGATAAATTGGAATTGATTTGAAATATTATTTGTTTAAGAATTGGATATAAATAAGAATGGATTTGAACTTATTGATATTGAGATTTTAAGAATATGATTTCATAACTTTATAACCTTATTTTGAGTAAGGTGATTAAATGAATATATTCAAATTTCAATTGAAATTGAATATTTAAATTTGATTTAATTTTGAATTTGAGATTTTATTTAAATGTTCATAAAGATGATTAAGTGAATATTTCAGAATTAAATAAATTGAAGTTAGATATTTAATTTTTTAATTTTGATTTAAATTTGTAATCTGGGGTTTTATTTAAATGTTTATGAAAATGATAAAATGAATATTTTCGAATTTGAATAAAGTTAAAGTTGAATTTTGAAATATAAATGAAAATTTTCAAATTGAGATATTGTAAATTGTTTGAATATTTACCTTGAAACCTATTGAATTTGATGGGTTAGTTCAACCCTGGATTTGCAATGGAAATAAATTAAAATAGTTTTAATGAGAATCTAAATTGATTTGTGAAACTGGAAGAAATAATTCTAACTTGAAACTATTTTCGCTAGATATATATATTTTAATCTATAACCTATTTCTAGTATATAAACTATTTTAATATATAACCTATTTTTAAATATAAACTATTTTCAATTTATAAACAATTTTAAATATATATATATATATATATATTTTAATCTAAAGTTGCAACTGTTATGATTTTGATCAATGGATTTAAATGTGAATATTTTGATATGATAGTTTAACCTATTTTGTGGTTATGATTTTTGAAGTAAATATGATTTCGAAAGTGAAAATGATTTCGAAAGTGAATATTGATTTCGAAAGTGATATGGTTTTGAAATGAATATGATATTTTGATACGAAGTATGAACTATTTAAATGATACAAAAGTGATTTTATAAAATGACGACGGTGTGAAATAAGCTTTTGGTTGTTAAAGAGACTGGGATCGGATATTGTCATACTCTCTACCAATATCGAAAACAACTTAAACAACTGTGTACGTGGTGGAGATTCTAGAACGAAGTAGGATGGTTTGGAGACAATTTTGTATGAGGTATTAACGCAGCCCTGACTCCCGCGAGTCAGCTTGATGTGGCTAAAACAGGGGCCATGCCGGGCCAAGTGAGGTCGCACCTCCGATCGGGCACATTTCTTTGATACCATTCTATTACTTTGTGATTTGATTGGGCGCACCTTTGACTTTGGGAGTGTGTCTCGAGGTGGGTGGTAGTAGTTGCTATGCGTTACCACTAGTCCAGATCCGCAAAACGGTAGAATCCTACCCTGTAAATTGCCTCGCGTGCCTTGTCACATGCCTTATCGTGCCTTCTACGAGTTTGGTTTGTGTCGTACCTATGGAGTGCTCACTGATAGCCCACCGGTTCGGTGGAGTTTACAGTACTGTATAGACTACGACATTATATAAAATGTATTAAGGGGGATATGGGTAACGCCATAACGCTATTTTAATATTTTACTTTACTGTAGACATTATATATGTAGCATATTGTACTATGTATATAGATAGTTTAACAGATCCTTAGAGGATGGAAATCCCAAACATCCTTTAAGTTATTTTGTATTTTAGTTGACATTTCACTTGAGTTGAATTTACTGTATAAGAATGTTAATCCTGACTCGAGTGTTTTGTGTTTTGCTTTATGCTCGGGTCAGACTGAGTGTCACAGCATTTGCAACTCACCTTCGGAGCTTGGAGCTTTGCTTGAAGATTGGTTTTTGTGTATTTAGCTTTCCAGTTACTTCAGTTTATTCCAGTTATTTTGTTCAGACTTGTCATTTGCATTTGTATTAGTAACTTCTGTATATTCGAGATATATGTTGTATCTTACTTTAAACTCTTATGTCTATATAGTAGCTTCATGAACTACTATCTATCTATTTCCACTCCTTATTGTTGTATTACTCTATGTCTGTGATTCTATGATTGATTTATTTACTGTATATGTTGAGTTTTGTGAAATATAAATTAACAATCTGTTGTTTTAAGTGATTCAAGTATGACATGAGTGGATGATTGTCGATTTAAACAGTTCAAAATAGCGGGTCGTTACACTGTTGGTCACAGCAAAAGACACCTCTTTAGCGCTTAGGACACAACAGCGAATTATTTACCCTAATCGATGTCGCACGCTCGGTCATCGTGGGTACACACTAACCGTCGCCCCCTATTTGACAATTTATTTACCATAATCAGCATAAGCGTGCCCAGCCTCACCTACCTTTGAGACCATCAGTCCTTGACCTGAAAGGGAATGCTGCCAGTACAGATCCTAACAAACAAATCTTCTAGCTTTGAGCCCCTTGCCCAAATCTCTAGATTTGGGCCTCTATTTTTTGGCCACTTAGTTACCCTAATCAACATAAGCATATCCCAGCCTCACCTACATGTGAAACCATTAGTCCTGGACCTAAAAGGGAATGCTGCCGGTACGGACCCTATTTCTATATTTGCTTATTAAATTAATCCAAGATCTAAGTTCTAAAATAAGCCTCTTTTGTTATTTCTTCTTTACTTGCTTATTAACTTAATCCAAGATCTAAGTTTTAAAATAAGCTTCTTCTGTTATTTCTTTCTTTCTAATTATAACCTATGTGTTATAATTGTTCTTGCAACTGTTACTCTTCTATTTTCTCTTTATAGTTATAACCTCTTGTTATAATCATACTTGTAAATATCTTAAATTTGCCTATTTCAGTCCATCTCTATTTTTATTTCAGTTTTTCTCATTTTACGCATGATTTCTGTAAATTTAGTGTTATTCTATTTTAATCCATATTTGTGAATTCTTCTCTTTTTAATATTTTATTCACGTCAAAAAGGATTATATCTCTATAAAAAGAAACTAACATTTACAGGCTAAATTCCAACTTAAAATAGATGTAAATAATTGTAAGTAATTGTAATTAACTGTAAATAACTGCAAATAACTGAATAAAATAGCTGAATAAAAATTGACTGAAAAGAACTTCTGAAATTTACTTAAAAACTGACTATAAATAAATTTACATAAAAACTGTCTCAAAATTGTAGAAAAACTACAACTATTGAGAACCCTATTATTTTAAATTGCTTACAAATCTAAAATAATTACAAAACACACATCTGTGGTACTTAACTCTAGTCTTGGGCCTTCTTGGATCCACTTCTAGGGAATAAAATATTTCTATTAAAAAGATTTCCTTTCCATAAAAAATTTCTCTTTAGGGTCCAGCCTCAGGAAATGAACCCAATTGGGAGAAAATCTGAATGAGAAAAATAGCCAAGCCTAGGGTTCTATTTATAGTGTAGCTTAGGGATTTCAAGCCGTTGGATTTGAAGATTAAATCTGGTGCAACCACATCATAGGCTCACTAGGAACCATCAGATGCAAGCACGAATGCACAGGATTTCACGAAAAGCGGTCTTCGGCTCGTACCTGGATGAAATAGCATCCAGGCAAAATGGCGGGTCAACCTATGTATATTGGGGTCTAACTATAAGTCGACCTGACCAATACAAGGGTCGACTCCTATGGGGTCTAATTTTTTTTCTTCTTGTTTATTTAATTCTGATTTCTTGTTTCCCTCGTAACGTCTTCATTCTGACTCGGATTTCGACAAGTTATATATGGAAATTGCTTAGAAATTACCATGGACCCAATGGTGCAATTTCCATGGCTCGATTCTGAAAATTTCACAAACTTATTTTATTGTTTAATTAATTCATTAATTAATTATTATAGCTCAAATTTTGGGTTGTTACAATAGGATATTAAATTGAATAGTTAAAATATATACGTATTATAAATGTTATAATATAATAAAAAATTACAAAATGTTTGAAAAATAATATAAATTAATTTCAAGATTTTAAATTTATTAATAGATTAATAAAATTAATTAATTAATCAATTAAGTTAATTAATGAAAAATATATGCACGTATTATATATTTTTGATATATGTTATGATATTTTAAAATGTTTAAGATATCATAAGTATACATATATGTATATAATATGATTTTTCAAAATTAATTTAAATTTAGCCAAAATATTTAATTAAATAAATCAATTAAAAGGTTAATTTATTAAATAGTATATACCTATATATGATATATGTGTTATATTATAAAGGTTATAGTATATAATAAATATTAATATAAATGTTGTATTATGATAATATAAATTGATTAAAATTTTAATTAAATGAAATTAATTAAATAAGATTTAATTAATGTAATATTAT
Organism: Allium fistulosum; assembly: GCA_030737815.1. Classification (NCBI taxonomy): domain Eukaryota; kingdom Viridiplantae; phylum Streptophyta; class Magnoliopsida; order Asparagales; family Amaryllidaceae; genus Allium; species Allium fistulosum. Next base: position 1,021,301,950 of record CM060902.1, read on the forward strand.
ACATTAGGCTATTATATAAGTAATATGAAATTTAAAAGTTATATAATAATGAAACTTATATAATATGAATGTATAAATTAAAGGTGGAACATTATAGAAACCCTAAATTGACTTAAGGAATAAATATATACGTATATGTACGTATACCTTGATTTCTAACATGTTCAAACTTGAATCACAAAGGTGTTTTCTAAAAATACATTATTCCACAAGTCGATATCACTCAATATAATATATTAAAGATTATGAATCTTTAACATAAAGTTGTCCTCTATTGTTTATATATATTAATAGACTATTTGCATACTCTTTGGTTGTTGAGCTTTTCTCATGCTAAGGATATTATGGGTAGTAATATTAATATATTGAATAGAAGACGTAATATAACTGCATGTATATATTAAGCTTTCCTCAAGGTACGTGCATTATACTTAGGTCGTCACGAAATGATAGATCCAAGTGAATAGTCTCACTTTACTTGTTGAGCTTTCCTCAAGGTAAAGGCGGGATTAGGACAAGGTACTACGGGTCAGGAGTTGTATGTGATACAACTGATAATGAGTTATCCATCGTATATGAGCCTATGATTTGTTGAGCTTTCCTCAAGGTAAGAATCCCAAGGCATATGAGTCCTAACACCCACTAGTGAAGTCGAAAGACTTCCATGTTACGCTTAGGGTTTGGTGAGACATAAAAGACCGGTGAGAGTCTTATTAGAAAAAAGAAAATGATAACATTTAAACATTCTAAGCTTGTAAGAACATATGCATATAATATTACAATGATCTACATTGATAAATTTGTACATTTAGTATGATTGATAAAATGTTTATCAATTAAGATATACAAATGAACTGAAGTAAAGATGACAAATGGAAATATAACAAATACTTACTGATAAATGATTATTGCATATTAACGTTTCAACACCCATGTAAGCGCCTGATTTTACTACTATTAGACATGTTCGTAAATTGGTCGCTTGCGTGTTTATGTGATCGAGACCGTGTATTGCATTCTATGAGTTCCAAACTTAAAAGCAATACAAGACTATGGATGTTTGATCCTTATACAATCACATACGTGTCATATAGTGAACGATCATAGTTCGTAATGTATGATGCTTCAATGAAATTAGTTCATTCGAAGCAAACAAATAAACCTTACCGTGAGACTGTTTATTATATCTGATTGATTACAATAAAGATCGTATTATGTTAAATGCAATACAAGGCCAAAACGACAATATAGATCTAAGAACTCGATTGTTGAAATGTCAATTTGATCGGTTTAAGTAAGATGTATCATATTTGATGTCCTTAAATGCTAAGGGTTACCAAGTGCATTACTGTAAAGAGTTCATTATAATATGGTAGTAAGGGATTTCTTTTGAATGGTTCAACCATTTAAAAGAAAAATTGAACCATTAGAAAGAAAAACGAATATATAAGAGTAGATGTGATTTAAGGTACAGTCGGGATGAAGTGAGTGAATAGTCACTTTTACTTCGTATTGAAACATCTGAAATGAGAATTGTAATAATAATAATTAATACTTAACACTAGAATGAAAAATACGATTTCTATTCCAAAATGATTTTCATATAGAAAATTATTTTCTATAAGGTTTACTTCTTTGAGTTTAAGATATTTGATCAAAGAACTATGTGCTATAAAGTAATTGCAGTATATAAAATAAATAATCTATATTAACTGAATGATGGACCTCCAAATTTGGTACGTTATTATGGTAATGGCAGAGATAGTGGGAGCATACCAAATAACACTTATTGATTGCATCAGATTACAAAAACTATTTTCGTAAAACATGCCGAACATTATTTATGAAATTTTCAGTGTTGATTAAAAAATAGACATAGTTATATTTCGGTGTGAATATTATGAATATTTTTTATGAAATAAAACTATAATGTAGTTTTTGTTTTCACAACAAAAGTGATGTAATTAAAAATACTAAAGTATCTAAAAATGTTTATAATTATTTTGGAATTATTGATTGAGCCTTGGTTTTGAGAAATTATGTGACGACCGGCCTCTTTGGATGGTTTAAATCGACAATAAACCACACATGTCAGACTCAAACCATTCAAAAGGGAGGATTATTATTGGGGTAAATAAGAAAATAAGAGAAAAGAAAGAAAAACAAAACATAGAATCTCGCAGCGGAATGACAAAATATAATAATAAAATAAACAGTTCATAAAGCTGTTTTACAAATAACATTTGATTACACTTTTATAATAGAAGTTAGAGTTATACATACAGCAGGAATAAATAAATAATGCAGCGGAACAACATGATGCAGTGGACTATATATATATATAGCAGACTAATCTCCGTCTTCATCCTTCAAATAAAATGGTCTTCAATACACTGAAAAGCTCAGACTGACCCCAGCGTAATGAAAAGATAAAACACTCGAGTCAGAACTAAAAGATCTTATGTAATTTAAATCAACAATAAATAAATATGAGTGCAACGGCTTCAGAGATGTTTACAGGATTTTACATATCCTATCCAGTATCTAACGTACGTGCAATAACTTAAGACATTCGGGCATTACCATCCGCTAAGGATCCGTTAAACTATTTACTATGTAGTAATATACGCTATTATAATATGTCTACAGTAAACTAAAGTGTTAGAATAGCATTAAGGTGTTACCCATATCCCCCTTAACATATTTTATATAAATGTCGTAGTCTATACAGTATGTAAACTAGTGGGCTATTAGGGAGCACCCCATAGGTACGACACAAACCAAATTCGTAGTGGGCGCGATAAGGCATATGACAAGGCATGCGAGGCAATACCCAGGGTAGGATACTACCGTTTTACGGATCTGGACTGGTGGTAATGCATAACAGCTACTGTCGCCCACATCGGAACACACTCCCAAAATCAAATCGAGGGGTGGCCACCAAATCAATCACAATGTAATAAATATGGTATCGAAGAAGCATGTCCGATCGGAGGTGTGACCTCACTTGGCCCGACGTGGCTCCTGTTTTAGTCATATCAAGCTGACCCGAGGGGGTCAGGCTGCGTTCATACCTCATACAGTAGTGTTCGCCAAACCATCCTTCTTCATTCTCGATTCTCCACCACGTGCACTCCACATATTCACTTTCGAAATCATAACCACAAAACAGTTTAACCCTCTGTTCAAAATTATCATATTTACTCAAAATATGTCATTTCACTAGAAAAATATCATTCCATATTCCAATGTAGGTTATAACATCATTTAACCATATTCGCTTTTAAATAAAGGATTTAAATGTAAACAATTCAACCTTGCACCGTTTGAATTTTAGAAAATAGTTTAGACAGTCATAAATAGTTTTATATAGTTTTAAAATAGTTTTAAAATAGTCTCTAATAGTTTTAAAATAGTCTTAACAGTTAAAATAGTTTTAAAATAGTTAAATTAGTTTAAAATAGTTTAAAATAGTCTTAATAGTTAAAATAGTTTTAAAATAGTTCAAATAGTTCAAAATAGTTTAAGGATTTTAAAAATAGTTAAAATAGTTTATATAAAATGGTTTGATTATTGGAAATGGTTTATATAGTAAATAGTTTCAAAAATCTAAGTAATCTAAAATTTAAAATTTAAAATAATAGATTTTTAAACAGTTTATATTAAATAATGTAATTTGAAAATAGCATCAATCAAATTGTTTCTTTCATTTCAACAAATCTGGACTATATCCAGATTTCAAATCAACAAAACTCAAATTTAAATCTTTCAATTCAAGTTCTCATTAAAACCATTTCAATTTATATCGATTTCAAATCCATGTTTGAACTACAAATTTAAACCACATCGAATTCAATAGATTTCAAAGTTTAGATATTCAAACGTTTACAATAACTCAATTTTGATAAATTTCATTTATATTTCAAAATTCAACTTTAAAATTTCAATTTCAATTCAGTAAACATTTCATTTAAACCACTTTCAATTTTATCATTCAAATCAACCAATAATTCACAGCAATTAACCGGCTATCATTATCAGGTATTCAATTAACAAATTAAAATTCAATATTAAATTAAACAGCAATTAAATTCAATATAAATCAAATTTAACTAGAATGATAATATAAATATACTAAACAGTAATCGATCAATTTCTAATCACATCATAAATCTAATTTAACTAACATAAGATGGTTTAATAGTTGTGAGTGGGTTAAAATACTCACCTTTGGTTTCAAATCGATTTCAAATCCAAATAGGCCCAAAATTTAAACGATCTTAGAATCCAATCAAACCAGTTCCATATCGTCTAAAATTTTGATACAATCGCAATGGAGAAAATTACACGTGAATCTAAGATCGTGTGCAAAAGATATGCACGTTAGAAGATTGAAAAATTAAAACTAAAATAAATAAAACAAAAGGGAAGTATTCTAAATAGTATACCATCAAACTCTAACGCCCTCATGAGAAAGCACGCACGCGACCTCACATAGCTCGACCCAGATCTGCCGCCACCGTAAACCCATTCGCCGACGCCGCGCCATCCACCTCCGAACACGTCGCCTCACCTGCGCATCAACCCTCGAACCACCACGACCACGACGCCGCCTACCTCGCTTCCATGTGCCACCAGAAGCAAGCAGCCGCCGCCCCAAACAAAAACCCTAGTTGAATTTTTTCCACCAATCCAACCATCATCTTCCCAAACGATCAACTGTAACGAACTCCCCACGTCCATCTCCATACTGCAGCACCCTCGAATCGCGACATCACCGCCGATGATCAACTGCCAAAATGAATGGCTAAGAATGTTTTGATCATTTTCGGATAAACCAAAACCCAATTTCAAAAACGAACGGCAAATTTAGGTTGCGTTCATCGAGAGCTTTTCAACGGTATATAATATGACAGTGTTTGATGAATTTGGATTTTGAAATTGGTTTTTGAAATTTAATTTAGGGTTTTGGAATTGAAATTTGGTTTCTGCCATTTGAGAGAGGAGATAGGAACAGATAAGATGAACTGTACGTACAAAAATCAGAAATAAGAAACAACTAGGGTTTATAATAGCCTATATATAGGCAAAGGTAGATAAGAAGGAATTGACATATCAAATTAATTCGAAACGATAACACGACCCAAAAAGCTTGTTCTGTTTCCGAACGAAAGTAGGTCAACCAATATATCAAAATAGATGTTTTTTATATTTTTAGACTCAATGGAACTAGTTTCAAATCCAAATTCTATTGTATACAGAATTGGCTTCTAAAATCAAATTATATTCATTTAAATTCTTTTAATCAAATTCTACGCGTTTCAAGCTCGCACGATCAAACGATAAGTTCGATCGCTATGAAACTTGAAATCTACAATAATTCACTATTACGGATCAAATGAAACTAGTTTCGTTGAAATCCGAAACAGTGGCCAAAATGGCTATTTTCATGTTAATTAATTAAATTATAAATTTAAAATCAATTAAATCACTTTTAGATTCAAATTTAAAAGTTAAACGTTTTATCATTCTTGATTTCATAGAAATTAATAACCTGTTTAAAATAAATTTTCCATGTCAAAATTCAATATTTAAATATTGCATTAATTACAGCGTTCAATTACAATTGTAATTAATTCATTAATTATAATTTATTCCAATAAATTCATTTATTTTGATTTACATTCTTATTATTCAATCAACAATACCCTGTGAATTTTCTTAACATAAGTTTACATTTTATTACATTCATTATTTTACAATTATCATCTTTTACCATATTAACTATAATATTTCACTTTCCTTAGTTCCATTAATTACCAATTTAATTCCTTATTTACAATTATAACCAAATTAACTTTGCAATTATTTTAATTGATCGAAATTACTTAAAAATAGTTGTCAATAACATTTAAACAACATTATTAATCCTATTATATTATTTCTCTCATTAATAAATCATAATTTTTATTTCTCACAATATTAAATCCCAAAATCTTATTTACTTGATATTTTTAATTATCGAAAAATACGGGTCATTACGCTCTCCCTCCCATTCAGAACTTTTCGTCATCGAAAAGGGAAAAAAGGAATAAAGAAGCTAATATATTTTTATTCAAATAATCAATTTGTAAATAATTAATTTACATAATTAAGTATTTTAAATAAAAATATATCAATTTATAAAAAATTAAATCTTCGTATTCAAGTCTAATAAAAGTTTGAAAATATTTTCACTTTCAAGAAAAAATTTCTAAGTCTAAAATTCACAAAAATTTCGACAGAGTCTCCATTGTACGGATAGGTCCAAAAAATAATAATGTCAATAATTTCAATATATATCATATTTTGAGAATAAAACATCCAAAACCATGGGAAAAATAATAAAATATCGCTATAAAACCGTAATCCGAAAATGTACATATTTTTCGGGCAAACAACTTTTTTTATGAAACCAAAAGCGGTAGTTATTGCTTCCATAAACCTGCATTCCACTTATATAATCCAAAAGAGTGAGAATTATGTACAAGAGAAATATTTAGTTGTTTCAATTAATAGCACAACAAAAACATAACAACACAACATAACAACGTCATTTGCAAACAAAACAGTACAACCATTATATGCAATCAAAAAAAACTATCAAACATCCATAGCAACCAAATTCATGGTTTGTTCAGTTTCAGAAACTTCTCATCGTTCAAGGGTGATAAATAAACTATCAGGTGTACCCTACGCTCAACGGCCTTAGATAATTTCTTAATAGATTATTCATACAACCTCAAACAAACCAAAGTATCATTCCCCAAACTTCCCATCAGCTCAACAACAATGAATTGTTAATATTATTTAAGTTTATTCTATTGGTTCATTTTCACATTATTAACCTCAGATTTATTTTAAATTCTCATTTATTCATACAATACTTACATAAATTATTTCACATTCAATATTTAAGTATTACATACATTCCATTTATTTCCAATTTATTCATACAAGGTTATTTCTTATTAATTTACATTCATTTCATCGCAGTTTAATTCCCATTTATTATTATATATAACTTGATTTAAATTTAATATTAATATTCGTTAATGAATCATTTCAATCATTTTCTGAAGTTATAATCATTTACTTAATATGATATTCATTTCAAAGCATTAACTTATGCCTATAACATTTCTTGTACATCAAAATTCTTATTTATATAAATAATTCCATTCGAACACTTTCATTACTTAAGTTTTTACTTGTATAATATTCAATTACATATTCCTATGTAACATTACAACTTTTAAACATTTCTGGTAAGTTATATCCATGTTGTTAAGGATGTGAATTGAACATTATACAAATTTATCTTATTCATTTTAATTAGCAAAGATATTCAATAATTTACATCTTCTAAATTTCATTACCTTTAATTTACAATTGATAAATTTCAAATTTCCTTATAGATCATCAATCACTTAGCATCTAATTTTTTTATTTTTCATTTTTAGAAGTTTCCAACTATTAAAATAGTTAAAATTTCATTTCATTACAATAATTGAAATCCCTAATTTATAGAAATTTAAGAACTAAATGTCGAGTTCAGTTCAAATCATTTAAAATAATACATATATATACTCATAGCTTTTACATATCCAATCGTATTTAAAAATTTAAAAACCAAGGTTTGTTTATCAAAAGAAATGTGTAGTAAAGCTGCTACAGTAGCCTTCCCACTTTGAAACTCGAAAATGAATGTCGATGATGTGGCCATCATCACCAAAATTATTTTTCAACTACAAGAAGAGGGGAGTACAGCATTTATTTCCTTTTCAAAATTATTCTAAAACATTTCTTTAAAATAAATATTTCAATCAAAGTACTTCCAAATAATACAAATATTATATTCCAAAATCTTTTGAAAACCAATTTCAAAATCCAATTTCCAGTCCATATTTACTTTATTTGTAAATATTATTTTACAGCCAATGTTTGTGAAATTTCACTTCCTAAACCAAACATATCACATACTAATATATCCATTTATAAAAATTATTCTTTTATATACAAAATATAATACTAGGTAAAATTATATTTTTTTACCTATATTTCAAAACAATATTGTGTCGGTCTGCCCTATTTAGTGTTTAGAAATCCCTATCGATGCTATAGCGTCCTATGTACCGACTAGAATTTATAAATACTAAACAGAACAAATTAACACAATATAAAAACATTTTTATAACACTAAGAAATACGCTCTCTCATATATACACTTATACTCATTCTAGGGTATTACTACCCAATCTCTAATGAGTCAAACCCCACAAAGCTTAAGGTTATCGCTAAACCAAAGCTCTGATACCAAATGTAACAACCCGCCTTTTTGGACGATTTAAATTGACAATAAACCCTACATGTCAGACTCAAACCATTCAAAAGGGAGGATTGTTATTGGAGTAAAAAAGAAAATAAGAGAAAATAAAGAAAAACAAAACATAGAATCTCACAACAAAATGACAAAATATAATAATCAAATAAACAATTCATGAAGCTATTTTACAAATAACATTTGATTACACATTTACAATACAATTCAGAGTTATACATATAGCAGGAATAAATAAATAATGTAGCGGAACAACATGATGCAGTGGAATATATATATATATATAATAAATAGCAGACTAATCTCCGTCTTCATCCTCCAAATAAAATGGTCTTCGATACACTGAAAAGCTAAGACTTGCTCGAGCGTAATGAAAATATAAAACACTCGAGTCAAAACTAAAAGATCTTACATAAGTTAAATCAACAGTAAATAAATAAATATGAGTGCAACGGCTTCAGAGATGTTTACGGGATTTTGCATCTCCTATCCAGTGTCTAACGTGCGTGAAATAACTTAAGAGATGTTCGGGATTACCATCTCCTAAGGATCCGTTAAACTATTTACTATGTAGTAATATATGCTATTTTAATATGTCTACAGTAAAGTAAAGTATTAAAATAGCGTTAAGGCGTTACTCATATCCCCCTTAACACATTTTATATAAATGTCGTAGTCTATACAGTACTGTAAACTCCACTATAAAATGGTGGGCTATCAGGAAGCACTACATAGGTAATGACACAAACCAAACTCGTAGTGGGCACGATAAGGCATATGACAAAGCATGCGAGGCAATACCCAGGGTAGGATACTACCGTTTTGCGGATCCGGACTAGTGGTAACGCATATCGACTACTACCGCCCACCTCGAAACACACTCCCAAAATCAAATCGAGGGGTGGCCACCAAATCAATCATAAAGTAATAAATATGGTATCGAAGAAGCATGTTCGATCGGAAGTGCAACCTAACTTGGCCCGACGTGTCTCCTGTTTTAGTCATATCAAGCTGACCCGAGGTGGTCAGGGCTACGTTCATACTTCATACATTAACGTTCGCCAAACCATCCTACTTCGTTCTGGACCCTCCACCACGTGTGCAGTTGTTAAAGTGGTTTCCGGTATTGGTAGAGAGTATGACAACATCTGATCTCGGTCTCTTTAACAACCAAATGCTTATTTCACACCGATTGGTTCTATTACATTTCCAAAACCGATTCATAATTGATATCAAAAATATCATATTCTCAAAAATCATATCACTTTAAATCATATTCACTTTCTAAATCATATCACTTTCGAAATCATATCCACAAAATAGGTTAAACCCTCATTTCAAAATAATCATATTTACTCAAAATATGTCAATTCACTAGAAAAATATCATTTCAAACTCTAGCGTAGGTTATAACATCATTTAACCATATTCGCTTTTAAATCAAGGATTTAAATGTAAACAATTCAACCTTGCACCGTTTGAATTTTAGAAAATAGTTTAGATAGTCATAAATAGTTTTAAAATAGTTTAAAATAGTTTCTAATAGTTTTAAAATAGTCTTAATAGTTAAAATAGTTTTAAAATAGATAAAATAGTTTCTAATAGTTTAAAATAGTCTTAATAGTTAAAATAGTTTTAAAATAGTTAAAATAGTTCAAAATAGTTTAAGGATTTTAAAAACAGTTAAAATAGTTTAATATAAAATAGTTTGATTATTGGAAATGGTTTATATAGTAAATAGTTTCGAAAATCTAAATAATCTAAATTTTAAAATAATAGATTTTTAAACAGTTTGTATTAAATAATGAAATTTGAAAATAGTATCAAATCAGACTGTTTCTTTCATTTCAACAAATCTGGACCATATCCAGATTTCAAATCAACAAAAGTCAAATTTAAATCTTTCAATTCAAATTCTCATTAAAACCATTTCAATTTATATCAATTTCAAATCCATGTTTGAACTACTAATTCTAAACCACTTCAAATTCAATAGATTTCAAAGTTTAGATATTCAAACATTTAAAATAATTCAATTTTGATAAATTTCATTTATATTTCAAAATTCAACTTTAAAATTTCAATTTAAATTCAACAAACAATTCATTTAAACCAATTTCAAGCTCAACATTTTAAAAGCTTGAATTATAAAATAATTAAATTCATATAAATCAAATTTTATTTCATAATATCATTTAACTGGATTCAAAAAGATTAAGGATTTAAAATCATTTAATTTAACCAACCCGGTGTCCGTATAAAAATTTCTACCCTATGGTCAAGTGATATGGATATATATCTTTTCAATCTGCAATAATTTAAATTTACGGGTATATATCATTTCAACCCGCAATCCCGAGTTAAAATTCAAAATCCATAAAATTGCTCGAGTTTATCATTTCAACCCATAACGATTTATTCCCTAATCTATAAGACCATTCTGATAGGTATCATTTCAACCCATAGTGATTTTCCTAACAATAACTAAGGGAACTTGCAGTGGGATAACAACATATAAAATAAATATAACATCCAATCATCCAAAATGTCAACACTTAAGCATCCATCTCAATCATTATTCAAATCAACCAATAATTCACAGTAATTAACTGGCTATCATTATCAGGTATTCAATTAACAAATTAAAATTCAATATTAAATTAAACATCAATTAAATTCAATATAAATTCAAATTTAACTAGAATGACAATTTAAATATACCAAACATCAATCAATCAATTTCTAATCACATCATAAATCTAATTTACTAACATAAGATGGTTTAGTAGTTGTGAGTGGGTTAAAACACTCACCTTTGGTTTCAAATCAATTTCAAATCCAAATTGACCCAAAATTTGAATGGTCTCAGAATCCAACCAAACTAGTTCCATATCATCTGAAATTTTGATACGATCGCAATGGAGAAAACCGCGCATGAATCCGAGTTTGTATGCAAAAGATATGCATGTTAGAAGATTGAAAAATTAAAATTAAAATAAATAAAACAAAAGGGCCAGTATTCTAAATAGTTTACCATCGAACCCTAACGCTCTCATCAGAAAGCATGCACGCAACCTCACATAGCTCGACCCAGATCCATCGCCACCCTAAACCCATTCGCCGACGCCGCGCCATCCACCTCCGATCATGTCACCTCACTTGTGCATCAACCCTCGACCCACCACAACCATGACGCCGCCTACCTCGCCCCCGTATGCCACCAGAAACAAGCAGCCACCGCCCCAAACAAAGACCCTAGTCGAATATTTGTCGCTAATCCAACCATCGTCTTCCTAAACAATCAACTGTGATAAACTCCCCACGTCCATCTCCACACTACAGCACCCTCGAATCGCGGCATCACCGCCGATGATCAACCACCAAGATGAATGGCCGAGAATGTTTTGGTCATTTTTGGACAGACCAAAACTCGACTGTAAAGACGAACAACAGATTTAGATTGCGCTCGTCGAGAGCTTTCCAATTATATATAATATGATAGGGTTTGATGAATTTGAATTTTGAAATTGGTTTTGAAATTGAATTTAGGGTTTTGAAATTGAAATTAGGTTTCTCCCATTTGAGAGAGGAGATAGGAACATATAAGATGAACTGTACATACAAAAATCAGAAATAAGAAACAACTAGGGTTTATAACAGCCTATATATAGGCAAAGGTAGATAAGAAGGAATTCACATATCGAATTAGTTCGAAACAATAACACGACCCGAAAAGCCCGTTCCATTTTCAAATGAAAGTAGGTCAACCAATGTATCGAAATAGATGTTTTCGATATTTTAAACTCAATGGAACTAGTGTCAAATCCAAATTCCATTGTATACAAAAGTTAGCTATTAAAATCATATTATATTCATTTAAATTCTTTTAATCAATTTTTATGCGTTTCAAGCTCACACGATCAAACGATAGGTTTGATCGCTACAAAACTTGAAATCCTATAATAATTCACTGTTACGGATCTGATGAAACTAGTTTCATCAAAATCTAAAATAATGGCTAAAATGGCTATTTTCACGTAAATTAATTAATTATTAATTTAAAATCAATTAAATCACGTTTAGATTCAAATTTAAAAGTTAACCATTTTATCATTCTTGATTTCATAGAAATTAATAACCTATTTAAAATAAATTTTCTATGTCAAAATTCAATATTTAAATATTGCACTAATTATAGCATTCAATTACAACTGTAATTAATTCATTAATTATAATTTAAATTCCAATAAATTTATTTATTTTGATTTATATTCTTATTACTTAATCAACAATACCCTCTAAATTTTGTTAACATAAGTTTACATTTAATTACATTCATTATTTTTCAATTATCATCTTTTACCATATTAACTATAATATTTTACTTCCCTTAATTCCATTAATTACCAATTTAATTCCTTATTTACAATTATATCCAAATTAACTTTGCAATTATTTTAATTGATTGAAATTACTTAAAAATAGTTGTCAATAACATTCAAAAACATTATTAATCCTATTCTAATTATTTCTCTCATTAATAAATCATAAATTTTAATTTCTCACAATATTAAGTCCCAAAATATTATTTAATCAATATTTTTAATTATCGCAAAATACGGGTCGTTACAAATTATTTCTATTATATGATTATGAATCATATGATGTTCGTTAATTATATCTCAAACAATTATGGGTTTTGCACCCATTTAGTGGGAGTGGCATAAGAGTTGATGAACTCTTCGGACAGATATATATATAGCATATTCAATCGTAAGTCTATTAATACTAAAACGGTTCCATGTATTTCGTTGTATTCACCGATAAGTTATCACGGACATTGCATGTATATATAATAAGCATGTATAAGTCTATGGTAATATAATAGAATACAAAATGGAAGTAAATAAAATAACACGCGACGTAAATAATTCGATTTTATCATATGGGTGAGTATATTGGAAAGAGTTCTTTATGTACCTAATATGAATAAAGATTCAGTCTCAAAGGTCCCTCACCCTATAATACATAATAATGTGTTGATAAGGAGTGATCAAATTTTGTTATGAAAAGCACAATTAATGATGAGTGAAGTTGAGTTAAATTCTTCCTATAAGGTGTGTACTTAAGAGTTGTACATGAGGTTAAAAATTAATGTCATCCAAAGATTAGTTTACAAACCATGTGATATAAGGGTATATAAGAAATCCTTGCATATCTTAAGCTAAGGAGTTAGCAAGTTGCGTAAGTCGAAAGACTCCACATAATAATTGTAAGTAAGGGATATTGTATAAATCATCCTAAGAGAATTTTGGGAACAATAGTCATTAGATGTCTGATTTATGTTGTGAACATAAATATATTACGAACTAATACAAAATCAGATCCATAAGGCAACTCAAAAAATGTTTATGAATGCCCATTCTTTTGCACTAATAAACAAATGTTATTTTAAGAAATACCAACTTCGCAGTGAAGAAAATTGTGACGCCCCACCTCTATACTCACACTAGCCAAGGACACTACAGAGTAATGCCATCGACTAGCGTGAAGAATAAGGCTGTTGAGGAGCGACCATCTGTGTAATTGTTTTGTGCGAGTACCGATATGTCAAATAATATGTCATGCATTTCATTTCACGAGGAAATCTGACATATCAAATACAAACTCAAAGCTACTACACGGTGGCTATGTGGCCTTCGGAAACAAACATAAAATAAGCATAAGCTAAATCAGTCACAGATATTCATATCACTAAGGAAGAAACAGATATGAATATAACACATAGAAGTGTACATCAAAGTAGTGGTCATACAAGATCCACTACAACCCAAAAGAATAGGTACAAGTGCTAGACAAAAGAATAAGTATACATCAAGGAGTCTCTATCTCGAATGTATAAAAAAAACTACTAAGCTAAAGTAATTAGCCAAAAGTCAAAAGCTAGGCTTTGCTAAAAAGTCAAGTGGAAGCACCTGAAACACCTCGGTCTGACCCGAGTATTATTTAAGAAGAAAAAATAATAAACGGATCAGTCTAGCTATAATTATCATATAAGATGATATAGGATAAGAGATATAACAATTATATATGATAACAACAAAAAATCATACAATATCTCAAATCTCCTCAAACACCAAAAAGAATGTCATATTCTTTATTTTTATTCACCAAACCACAAATATTGATAGGGCTTATCAATACAAATCAAAAAAATTGGTGAAACACAAATTCTAGAAATCATCAATTAGAAATCCAGAAATCACAAAATGGGGGGAGGTCTATCATAAACGGGAGCATGAAAACTCACTAACATGTGTATCACAAACGGGACGCTATCCCATGAGTCGCTAACCAATAGAGCCGGTGCAACGACGTAGTACAACAGTACGCCCGAGGAACTTGAAACTCAAATAAGCCGGGACAACGACGTAGTACAACGGTACGCCCGATGAACCGAACTCCATAAAAAGACCATGGGTCGCTAGCCCATAAAAGTGAGATGAAACTCCAAAGAACGAGGTACAGTCCCCCACGCGGACTAAGAGACATCGCATATCGCTAGTCTAAACCACAAAATGATCATCATAGACCAATAAAAAGTGTAATTTACACTAAGCTAGTAAATAAATGAGTTTAGCTTTATGTCCCATAACCACTAGCTTAACTTAAATATTTACAAACAGATTGTAGATTTCCACTCGAAAATTGTCACAAGATTTCAATCGAACAAGTCTAAGAATTAACTGACGAAGTAAACGCAAGCGTTTCATACCACTTGTTTTGCTAAGTTGTTTAATTGGATTTCTCGAACGAATGAGGTAAAGGTTTGTATATATTAATAGATTGGAAAATAGTTTTAAAAACGAGCTTTGTATTAAAAGTAACATTAAAATAATTTTTGTGAAAGAGTTTGAGTATTTACTACTAGTATAGAAACCTTTGTATTTTAAAGTGACAAATCACAGAAACAATTGTAAAAACAATCTATCACCAAAAATTCACATACGACAACGTGAATGAAATCCATAAAAATCGATATCAAATCCATCAAATGGATATTCCCAAAAATCCATAAAAGAAGTCATCAAAGTTGATAATAAATGACAACAACCAACCGGATCAAAAAAATCGATTAAAACGGAAATTTGCATAAAAACAGGCAAATTAGCTGATTTTAACAGCGCCAGACATCTGGTAGTTCTCCCAGACGTCTGAGCTAAAAGTCTGGAATTTTTCCAGATCACTCAGATGTTTGAGATTAAGGTCTGTAACGTTCATCCTTTTGCCCCAGACGTTTGAGCATTTTACCGGACGTCTGAGCTGAAGCTCAGGGCAAATTTGCCTAGGCCATTGATGGGCAATTCAACTCGGAAGCGATCGAACGAGCGACGGTGGCTAGGGATTTATACCAAGCGACAACCCAGCCCTATAGGCTCTTCAATACACTCCAAACAACATGTCCAAACATCCATAGTAGGATTTTCATGGATTTTGACTTCAAAATATCAAAAATTGGAAAATTCACCAAACCAATTCAATTCAAAAGCAAATGAACATAAAATAGATGTTAGGAATTCATACCTAACAACCATCAAAGGTATAGACATAGATGTGAGTTCAAGAACTCTCCTTTAAGCTCAAAAACAAGGAATGAGAAGCTCTAAAACAAAGTAAGACCAATTCCACTTCACTACACCTCTAGAATCTTCAATCTATTATCAAATGCAAAGATTTCCTAAGTTAGGTTATAGGAATTTCTGAAAATTGAAGAGAGATTGAGATGGAGAAGATAAAGAGGATGCTTACCTAAGCTTCTCTTTGATTTTGGAACTTGAATTTAAATTTCCTAATAATCTAGGGTTTAGGAATTTTGATTTCCCCTCTTTTCCCCCATTTTTCTTTACCGCTTGAGTGTTAGGAAATTGTGGAATGAATGAATGAAGAGTAGAGGAGTTAGGGTATTTGGTAGAGGAGTCAGGTTCTCTTATTGGGTTAGTGGGCTAGAACCAAACCCAAAGCCCAAATGAAAATACCAAAATCCTAATCAACTCCAAACAAATCAGTGTTTATACTCAAAAAAGTTGTAAACATCATTTTGAACTCAATGGAAGTGGTCTCGAGTCCGGATTCGACTATTTGCAAAAACTCACATTTCGGACTTTAAATTAAACGAACGATGCTATATGTAAATAAAACATTTAAATATATAATCGTAAAATATGCGGGTTGTTACAGATTCCCCTCCTTAAAGAAATTGCGTCCTCGTAATACTTAGGAAGAAAATAAAGAGCAACAACCACTCTAAGGCATAACAACACAAAAGAAAATTTTTGAAGTGAGAAGTTCACTTATGGAGCTCGAGAGAGTAAGTTCGGATGTGTTCGCTCGATGAATTCTCTTGATTCCAAGAACAATCATTAGGATTTGTGGACCATTGAAATTTCACAAGCGGAACATCTTTATTACGAAGGTGTTTAACCTCCGTAGCAATGATACAAATAGGATGTTGCTCGTAAGTCAAATTAGGTGAAACTTCAATTTCTTCAATAACACTGGGCTCAAGAATAGAATCGGAATCCCTAAGGCATTTCCGTAGTTGTGAGACGTGGCGTACCATAAATAGCAGAAAATTGAGCCGGTAATAAAAGGCGATAAGCCACAGAACCATTGCGTTCGGTGATGGGAAATGGGCCAATGTATCGAGGTGCTAATTTTCCCGAACGACTGAAACGCACAACACCTTTAATAGGTGAAACACGAATGAACACCAAATCTCCCATAGAAAATTCTAATTTCCTTCTTCAGTTATCGGTAGAGGATTTTTGTCTACTTTGAGCTTCTTTCATCCTATGACGAATAAGGTCAATCTTTTCTGTGGAATTACGAATAAAATCTGGACCTAAAACTAGCTTCTCACCAGCTTCAAGCCAACACCAAGAAGACCGGCATGGCCTTCCGTGGAGTGCCTCGAATGGTGCCATACCAATACTAGATTGGAAGCTATTATTATAAGAAAACTCGACAAGGGAAATATGATCTTCCTAACTTCCACCAAAATCAAGAATACAAGCACGAAGAAGATCTTCAGGAGTTGATTCACACGTTCAGTTTGTCCATCAGACTGAGGATGATAAGAGCTGCTAAAATTAAGCTTCGTTCCCAAAGCTTTTTGAAGACCCTTCCAAAATCCACTAGTAAATAAAGGATCATGATCGCTAACAATAGAAGTAGGAACTCCATGCAATTTAACAATTTCTTTAACATAGAGTTTGGCCAAAAGGGGTACGGTCCGATTGGACCGAACGGGAAGAAAATGGGCAGATTTTGTTAGTCTATCTACGATCACCCACAAACTTTCATGACCCGAATGAGAACGGGGAAGACTGTCAATAAAGTTCATGGAGACTTGATCCCACTTCCAAACTGGAATGTCCAAAGGTTGCAATAACCCACCAGGCCTTTGATGCTCGGCCTTTATGAGTTGGCAAGTCATGCAACGCTTAATAAAGTTAGCAATAGCAGATTCCATCCCATCCCAATAATAGAGTCGCTTCATGTCCGCGTACATTTTACTACTACCAGGATGAATGGTAAATTTAGAACGATGAGAATCTTCTAAAATGTCTTTACAAAGATCACTAATATTTGGCACGATAAGTCTACCAAATTTTCGAATGCCCCCACGAGCATCGATTTCAAAGTCTTTCAGGCCATCAATATTATTTTTATCCCTACAAATTTGGCTAAAATGAGCCAACTCAGGATCATGTTTTTGAGCTTCAAGAATGCAGTCTAAAAGAGATGGATGAGCCTCAAGGCTACATAAAACAAGAGATGAACATGAATCGGATTCATGATCTCGAATCTCACAAGTGGACAAAGTCTTGAGATCATTCCACTCAGATATCAACATGGAAACAACCGCTTGTTGCTTACGACTAAGGGCATCGACAACACGATTTCCCTTTCCGGGAGTATATAGAATATCAAGATCAAAAAATGCAAGGAATTCGAGCCAACGTTGTTGACCCAAATTAAGTTCCTTTTGAGAAAAAAAATACTTCAAAGATTTATGATCAGTGTAGAGAACAAATTTTTCTCCCAAAAGATAATGACGCCAAATTCTAAAGGCAAGAACAATGGCCGCGAGCTCTAAGTCATGAGTGGCATATCTAGTCTCGGCAGGCTTTAATTGTTTAGAAGCATAAGCGATAACACGCTCCCTTTGCATGAGAACGGCTCCCAAACCAACACGACTAGCATCGGTATAAACAACCAAGTCCTTGTTCCCTTCGGGAATCACAAGAATAGGAGCATCGGAAAGGAGTTATTTTAATTTGTGAAAAGCAACTTCACATTTGTCTAACCAAATGTTCTTAACTCCCTTCTTTGTCAAACTAGTAAGAGGTACAGAAATTTTTGAAAAGTCTTTTATGAAACGACGGTAATAGCCCGCCAATCCAAGAAAACTACGGATTTCCATCACACTCACTGGTTTCTTCGAATTTTGAGTCGCTTCAATCTTTGAAGGATGCACAAAAATTTCGGATTCAGAAATAATATGTCTTAAAAATTTCACACGGGATTGCCAAAAGTGGCACTTAGAAAATTTCACTTTCAATTGATTGCTCCTAAGAGTTTCCAATACAATCCGAAGATGTTTTTCATGCTCTTCCTCAGTTTTAGAATAAACAAGAATATCATCAATAAAGATGAGAACAAATCGATCGAGGAAGTCTTTGAAAACTCGATTCATAAGGTCAACGAAATAAGCTGGAGCATTCGTTAAACCAAATGGCATAACAAGCCATGCATAAGATCCATAACAAGCGCGGAATGACATCAAAGGAATACTATTCTCTAAAATATGAAGCTGATGAAAACCGGTTGCTAAGTCTAACTATGAAAAGACTCTAGCACCACTAAGTTGATTGAATAGATCATCAATCCGAGGCTCAGGAACGGGACTGGCAGCTTTGGCATTCTTTACAAGATCCAAAAGCGGTTGGGCAAACATGAATACACCATCCTGAGGAGTAGCACTGGATTGATTGGCCCTGGGACGGCCAGGTCTAACCATTTCTCTTCTTTAAGAAAGAAAGAAAGAAGAGGAAAAAGGTTATTCTCAGAATGAATATCAAACAAATTTGATTGATAAAATAAGGCATTATAAAAGAAAATAGGATAGAATGGGTCCTAAGACTCGGATTAAATTCTATGGCATGATTCCTAAGAGAGACTTAGGACAATGATCCTTGCTAGATTATTCTACATTGTTCCGAAGTTTGGCTCTGATACCAAGATGTGATGCCCCATCTCTATACTCACACTAGCCAAGGACACTACGGAGTAATGTCGTCGACTAGGGCGAAGAATAAGGCTGTTGAGGAGCGACCATCTATGTAATTGTTTTGTGCGAGTACCGATATGTCAAATAGTATGTCATGCATTTCATTTCACAAGGAAATCTGACATATCAAATACAAACTCAAAGCTACTACACAGTGGCTATGTGGCCTATGGAAACAAATACAAAATAAGCATAACATAAATCAGTCACAGATATTCATATCACTAAGGCGGAAACAGATATGAAAATAACACATAGAAGCGTACATCAAAGTAGTGGTCATACAAGATCCACTACAACCCAAAAGAATAGGTACAAGTGCTAGACAAAAGAATAAGTATACATCAAGGCGTCTCTATCTCGAATGTATAAAAACAAAAACTACTAAGCTAAAGTAATTAGCCAAAAGTCAGAAGCTAGGCCCTGCTAAGAAGTCAAGTGGAAGCACCTGAAACACCTCGGTCTGACCCGAGTATTATTTAAGAAGAAAAAATAATAAACGGATCAGTCTAGCTATAATTATCATATAAGATGAGATAGGATAAGAGATATAACAATTATATATGATAACAACAAAAAATCATACAATATCTCAAATCTCCTCAAACACCAAAAAGAATGTCATATTCTTTATTTTTATTCACCAAACCACAAATATTGATAGGGCTTATCAATACAAATCACAAAAATTGGTGAAACACAAATTCTAGAAATCATCAATTAGAAATCAAAAAATCACAAAAAGATGGAGGCCTATCATAAACGGGAGCATGAAAACTCACCATCACATGTATCACAAAAGGGACGCTATCCCATGAGTCGCTAACCCATAGAGCCGGTGCACCGACGTAGTACAACGGTACGCCCGAGGAACCTGAAACTCAAATAAGCTGGAACAACGACGTAGTACAACGGTACGCCCGATGAACCGAACTCCATAAAAAGACCATGGGTCGCTAGCCCATAAAAGTGAGATGAAACTCCAAAGAATGAGGTACAGTCCCCCACGCGGACTAAGAGACATCGCATATCGCTAGTCTAAACCACAAAATGATCATCATAGACCAATAAAAAGCGTAAATTACACTAAGCTAGCAAATAAATGAGTTTAGCTTTATGTCCCATAACCACTAGCTTAACTTAAATATTTACAAACAGATTGTATATTTCCACTCGAAAATTATCACAAGGTTTCAATCGAACAAGTCTAAGAATTAACTGACGAAGTAAACGCAAGCGTTTCATATCACTTGTTTTGCTAAGTCGTTTAATTGGATTTCTCGAACGAATGAGGTAAAGGTTTGTCTATACTAATAGATTGGAAAACAGTTTTAAAAACGAGCTTTGTATTAAAAGTAACATTGAAATAATTTTTGTGAAAGAGTTTGAGTATTTACTACTAGTATAGAAACCTTTGTGTTTTAAAGTGACAAATCACAGAAACGATTGTAAAAACAATCTATCACCAAAAATTCACATACGACAATGTGAATTAAATCCATAAAAATCGATATCAAATCCATCAAATGGATATTCCCAAAAATCCAGAAAAGAAGTCATCAAAGTTGATAATAAATGACAACAACCAACCGGATCAACAAAAATCGATCAAAACGGAAATTTGCATAAAAACAGGCAAATAGGCTGATTTTAACAACGCCAGATATCTATAGTTCTCCCAGACGTCTGAGCTAAAGGTATGGAATTTTTCCAAATCACTCAGATCTCTGAGCTTAAAGTCTGGAACGTTCATCCCTTTGCCCCAAACGTTTGAGCGTTTTACCAGACGTCTGAGCTGAAGCTTAGGGCAAAATTTGCATAGGCCATTGATGGCCAATTCAACTCGAAAGCGATCGAACGAGCGACGGTGGCTAGAGATTTATGCCAAGCGACAACCCAGCCCTATAGGCTCTTCAATACACTCCAAACAACATGTCCAAACATCCATAGTACGATTTTCATAGATTTTGACTTCAAAATACCAAAAATTGGAAAATTCTACAAACCAATTCAATTCAAAGCAAATGAACATGAAATAGATGTTAGGAATTCATACCTAACAACCATCAAAGGTATAGACATAGATGTGAGTTCAAGAACTCACCTTTAAACTCAAAAACAAGGAATGAGAAGCTCTAAAACAAAGCAAGACCAATTCCTTTTCACTACACCTCTAGAATCTTCAATCTATTATCAAATGCAAAGATTTCCTAAGTTAGGTTACAGGAATTTCTGAAAATTGAAGAGAGATTGAGATGGAGAAGATAAAGAGGATGCTTACCTAAGCTTCTCTTTGATTTTGGAACTTGAATTTGAATTTTCTAATAATCTTGGGTTTAGGAATTTTAATTTCCCCTCTTTCCCCCCATTTTTCTTTAGGGCTTGAGTGTTAGGAAATTGTGGAATGAATGAATGAAGAGTAGAGGAGTTAGGGTATTTGGTAGAGGAGTTGGGTTCTCTTATTGGGTTAGTGGGCTAGAACCAAACCCAAAGCCCAAATGAAAATACCAAAATCCTAATCAACTTTAAACATATCAATGTTTATACTCAAAAAAGTTGTAAACATCATTTTGAACTCAATGGAAGTGGTCTCGAGTCCGGATTCGACTGTTTGCAAAAAGTCACATTTCGGACTTTAAATTCAACAAACGATGTTATATGTAAATATATAATCATAAAATATGCGGGTTGTTATAGAAATATGCGGGTTGTTACAAAAATTCTTTAAGAAAGTGTTGGTATAAATTGAATGTAGATATGCTCCATAGATAAAACTAATTTCAAGGGATGAAATGAAATTAACCAAACCTAAATGGACACAAATACATTAGAACATCAAATGATTATTCCTGTACATTAAAGAGATACTGTGAGTTTCTTATCAATGTCAGGAATAAATAATTCTCGGTTGTTATGATATGGTATGTTGCACTAAACCGAAATAGATTCCATGTACATTATGATTTCGATAGTTATATCCAAAGGGATATGATCCATTAGTCGCAAATGTGTCTTTATGAGAAAGACCAATGCGGTTGGAATATAGTAAGCCACATTGATAAAAATATTACCATGAATTTCAATTGTTGAAACTAATGTAACTGATTTACCATTCAATGCGCTCAAGTTGGTTTGGATTTTACTCACAAAATTATCACCTATTATGACTTTATGTTTTGGTATATATGTGTTGAAATAGAAAGGCCTGCATATATATATATATATATATATATATATATAGACTAGTTTGTTTTGCACATAACAACCAAAGTGTCTCGAAGTCAGTGGGAGTAATATTGAGTTTGTTGGTTTTCGGATACGATCCGAAAAAGAATACAGAAGTATCATTATAAAAAGCATCAAAACTGAACAAATGTTTTGAAAGATGTATCAAATAGTTTGATTATTAGTCAAAATGCAAAGGAAGCATGTGTTCATAAGAAAAAAACGTTAAAAGGTACACAGATATTTCTAAATCATAAGTAAACAACACAGTGTAGATTGTTAATGATGTACTTGTATCAAAATCAGTTATAGTTGTTTTAATACTCGACGTTAGATTTGTGTATGACATCACTTAAGTATAAAACATATCTAGATGTCCCAAAAAATATGCAATAGCACCTTATTAAAATGTTTAATACAAGACATGTAAGATGGATTCCTTATGCATTGGCAATAGAAATTGTCATACATGTTATGTTGTCTATGATATCGTGATCTAATTTGTATTTGGTACATGAAACAAATATGAAATCCAAATTGATATCACTAAACGGTAGATTGGAATGTTCTCAAGTATTTATGAAATACTAGAGAATTGTTTACAGAAACAACGAACTCCTTATGAATGAGTATTTGGACTCAAACTTCATAAGTGATATTGAGTATAACATGTCAATAATAAATTCAAGTTAAGAATTTTTAAGTTGGAAATGTTCCTAATGAAAGAATGTGCTGACACGGTGAAAAAGGCTAAGTACATCGGCTTGAATAGTGCCGCAATAAAAGCAATGTACATAAATATAAATGCATAAATTTATAACTAAACTAAGGTTTATTACAAATATTAAGTATCCCATAACATTGTTATATAATAACAATGTCACGATATCGTTCGTAATAGAACTTAGCTCCCACTGGAAGTTGAGAGATACAACTGGATTGTTCTAGATGATAAAAATAGTTTATTAGCATCAGAGAGAATTGATTGAGATGGTAGATTAATGAAACATAATAGCATACTCTTTCACTAAGGGTCAAACCTAATTGGTTTTGAGAAATTCGATTGGAGAATTGGAATAAGAGTCCATAATTGATCCCAAGTGCAAGTGGGAGATTGATAGAGTTAGAGGTTTGCCCTAAGAGCAATTATGTAATTTGTTACATACATCTAACTCGATAACCAAACATGTTCAAGATAAAAGGTGTTTTCATTCTATTATATACTTAATATAACGTGGTATATTAATTAATTAATTTAATTAAAAGTATAGAAAATACATAAATGGTATGTTTTGTGATAGTAGTTACAAAGTGTTATAACCATGAATAATTTATCACAATGAAAATAAATATAACATTTTAAATATTCCTAGTCAAGATGTATTGGGACTGGATATCGGTACATCTGTTAAGACTAAAATACATAACACTTTCTAAACGTTGGGTGGTACATTACTCATGCCTACTGGGATAACCAAGTGGTTACATACCGATAGTTGCTGAATAATTATGGAGTAACTCACTCGATCATTTTTAGTTACATAATATAACTAAGGTCAAATAGAAAATATCGATGTGATAAAAATACACAGTTCTCTTAACTTGAGAATATGTTGATCTTCAACGTGAAAACTCTGCTTTGATTATAGTTAAATCATGGCATAGTGTCCAATAAACGACTATAGTTGGGTCAAGTGAATGCGTTGGAAGTTCAACACTATTCAAGAGAGTATTCATCTACACGGTTATATGAGGTTAGTATTTAGGGTCAACTAAAGCTAACTCAAAGTCTCTGGCTAGAGCATCTCGGTCAACAATAATTATTATTATTGAACCAAGAACTTTGTTGTAACGACCCAGAAATTTTAACGATTTTATAACGTAATTAACTAAATTTTTGCTTGAAATTAAATAATTAAAATTTTGTGATGAAAATTTGATATTTATAATACAACTAGTTAAACGTAGCAAGTATTAGATTTTCATCAGAAAATATGAAAGTTGGTTTTGTTGTGTAATTTTCAATTTCAATTTAGATCAGTTAATTTGAATGAAATAAAATATTTTTGAAATCCGAATATTTCTATATAATAAAATGTACACTATTTTCTGAGTGAGACGTCGTATTTGTTTCGCTAAATTCGAACTGCTATAGCTCCGTTTATCTTATTTTTGGCGTTTTAAAAGCATTTTGGCAGTGAATATCGACTTTTGATGGGATGATCGTACCTCTAATGTCTGTGTACCATTTTGTTCGTCTCATCGTGCTGATTTCTGTAGTATATTCATTTCTACAATTCGGCGTCCGGTACGTGGCAAAATCGACGAAACAATTTGTCATATCGGTTTCGTATTTGGTTCCTTTGGGTTTCAGTGTCCATTCATCTATTCACTGTATGAAACCAAATGGCCACTTAACAATTATTATTCCTTGAATTCAACGTGTGGCTTTTGTTATTCCCACTGTTCAGTGTATTATTTTCTGGTTCATTTAGTCCCATTCTCTTTCTCTACCTTTTCTTCTTTTGTACCTTTTACTTCTGAAAGAAGATTATAAAGCTCTCGAATATCAAATAATAATATATATATATATATATATATATATATATATATATATATAACTTACTCTCATGAAGGCTGCTCATTTTCTATTTCCCAAAACTTCACTTTCCTATGCCGAAACCTGCTCACACACACCCTGCCACGTGAACAGCACCACCGCTCTAAACCCCCTGCTCGTCCATATATATTTGTTGAAACTTGAAAAGCCTGCTGATCTCCTTTTTGCACGTCCCTTTATTATTTATGGCTGAAGCCTTGTAGTAGCTTGCCTGCCACCATAGATTCCTTTGCCACACATGCAACACCTGTTCGACCTCCCCTTCATGTTGAACCCGACCACCAATAAGATCCGCCACTTCACCGACCGTGTCCAGACCTCTGCACCCACCACCGAAAAAAGCATCAACCACCCTCTGCCCTCCACTGCGTCAATCTCGCCCGCCACATCCAACTCCCCTACCTGGCCTACTACCCTCTGCCCCATTTCCGCAAGCCCACTAGCTCCGACCATCTGCCACTGCCTCCGCCTTGAACCCATCACCCAGCTGCTCGTCTTTGCACCGCCTCAAACCCTGACCTATCCACGTCGATCTAGCAATCACCATCCACCCGTCAGCCTGTAGCAACCCTCTGTACTCGCCTAAACTTCGGATTCGCCTTGACTCCCCTTTGTTTCCAAACCCATAGCCTTATTTCTCGTATTGCCAATCTCCACCAGCTTGCACAGCCTTATCTCAGCCATGTCTCTCCATTTTAGAGAAGAAAGAAGAAAAAAAATATGGCTAACATGCGTATATTAGAACCCGCAACCCAGCCTGCTTTTTTCACGCAAAGCCTCACTAGTCAACCTCCTTCACTCCTTCTTTGTATACAGGTATATATTATATATATGTTTACAGTAGTATATATGTTTACAGTAGTATATATATGTTTATATTATATATTATTATATAAAAGAGTTTATATAAAGAAGTATTATAAATATTATACTATTTTGTGTTATGTTCTATGATAAAGTATATATAATATATTATGTTTGGATTTTAGAACAAATATATATATATATATATATATTAAGTTTGTATTATATATATTATACTATCCTGTGCCTATTGATTTCTGGTTTTATATATATATATATATGAGTGTGTGTGTGTTTATAATAATAATAATAAAGTAAGTTTATATATATATATATATGTTTTTCAAACAGGAAAATAGACTTAGGGAAGAAGTTACAAAAAAATCTAGTCTTAGGGACAACAAGTTTGATTTTTAGTTTGAAGGACACTTTTTAGTGTAAACAGAAAATGATAGTTACAACTATCATTCTGTGATTTACACTAAAAAGTGTCCTTCAGCCTAAAAAGCAAACTTCTTGTCCTTAAAACTAAATTTTTCTTCAAAATTTTCCTTTAGTCTAAAAACCCCTTTTTCAAAATTATTTTTGCATAGTGGCTGCCTTGTTTATATTTATGTTTATAACAATAATGATTTTGATATATAAATTTTATGTGTTTTAATGGAATATTGATTTTTAAGAAGATATAAATACATTTGTTTTCCATTGAATTTTAGATCTTGTTTGTCGTTGTCCATGTCGCAGCAGTTTATCTCTTGTCTCGCTGTCCCGTTGTCGATCTGTGCTTATCTATGTCCGTCTACATCTTGTTATCGTTGTTTCTCTAGCCTCGAAAGGGGAGCAATCACTCACGATTAATATTCTTATATACAGTAAATTTAATTCACATGAAATGACGATTGAAATATGCTGTTAAATTTGAATTGTTAAGTTATTTAATTGTTCAATATGATATGCCATTATCTGCAATTGTTTACCTATGACATATGATACCATAACCTGTTGTATATATTATATTTAAATTTGTTATTGATGATATATGCATGTTATTGATATGTTACATTATTATCATATTTGTTCTCACTCTACAAGCTCCCTATTAGTTTAGAAATCCCTATAGGTTGAAATGATACACACCCGAACGATTTATAGATTAGGGGAAAATCATTATGGGTTGAAATGATAAACCCAAGTGATTTTCATTGATTTTTAAATTTTGGGATTACGGGTTGAAATGATATATACCTGTAAATATTTAAATAATTACGGATTGAAATGATAAATATCTGTATCACTTGACCATAGGATAGAAAATTCTATACGGACACCGTTGGTTTATTTTTGAAAAATGATTTCCAAAGTTTTGAAAGGAGATATATGAGTTTTTAATAAATATTGATTTTTAAAACATTATATAAAATTTTATTTTTAATATATGTGTAAAATTTAGATTTTAAATTATATGTTTGGAAATTTTTAAGTTTATAAGTTAAGTTTTGAAATAAGTAAATTTTAAGATTTTACTTATAGTTCTATTATTTTTAATATATAAAACCATATCAAAACGTTATTAAAACCATTAAAATTTACGGGTCGTTACACTCTCCTCCACTCAAAACTTTTCGTCCCCGAAAAGGAACGAGGTAGGATGTAACAACCCGTGATTGCAATTACCAAATAATAAATTAAAATTTTTGTTTTAATTTAATTGGAGCTATTAATGAATTTTTAATGTGGCTAATTTGTTCAAAAGTTGGTTATTTTGTATAAATTAATATTTTGGGCTTAAGTGTAAAATGGAGAATTTAATGGAAATTAATTAGGGTAAATGGAAATTTATAATATTGCAAAATTTTATATGTGTAAAATAGTGCAATATTTGAATTGGGAATTTAATTTACAATTTAATTGCAAAACGGTGATTTTTGGGCAATTTTGACTAAAAGATGTTTTGGAATTGTTAACGCTAAAAAGTATAACGCTAACGCCCCGGTGTCTGGAGTAATCTAGTGAAAGCACCAACCGTCTACACGAGAACTAGAAGTAAACAGAAAAAGGGAAAAACAGTAAAAGAGACAGCGAATTTATAGTGGTTCGGCCTAAAGTTGAGCCTACATCCACTTTACATCCTTCATTATGTTCTTTGAGCACACTTTACAAGATTACAACACGATTTCTTAGTTACAACACTTTTACAACACCTTTCAATGATTACAACATAATCGAAGCAAGAGATTAGCGCTTTGATGACGGATTGCTCTTTGGATCCATGCTGAATGAAGTAGAACTGTTGATGAAGAATCTTTGATGATTGAAGTGTTGAAGGAGTCCAAAAAATAGCAGAGTATCGACGCCCCTGAAATCTGGAAAAACCTCCCCCTTTTGAATGCGGAGTAGGCGAAGTATTTATAGGGAGTTGCTGGACTTAGGTCGGCCAAGTTATAGGTCGTGGGCAACCTAAGGGATAGGTCGTAGGTCGTTAACGACCTAAGGGGTAGCAGGAGAGGAAGTGGCGACCTAAAGAGCAAAGGCGCGGGGAGTGGTAGGTCGTTAGCGACCTAAGGAGATGTGGTCTAAATGTGTCGAGGTATAAAGCGGGGCGACCTAAGGGTAGGTCATAGGTCGTAGACGACCTAGTGGGAATGGTGAGCGACCTAGGAAAAAGTGGCATAAGGAGTTATCTCAGCTTGTATAAACTAGGTGGTAAGTTTTGTGTCGTGGACGACCTAAGATAGGTCGTAGGTCGTGAACGACCTAGGGTAGGTCGCTGGGTGTTCTAAGTCGCTAGGTTACTTTGTGAAGCTAGGTCGTTGGAGACTTTAAGTCGTTAGGTCGCGAAGTCTGTTAGGTCGCGAAGTCTGTTAGGTCGGAGGGATTTTAGGTCGGAGAGTATTTAGGTCGGAGGGTTTTTTAGGTCAGAGGGTTTTTTAGGTCGAAGAGTTTTTAGGTCGTTGGATATCTTCTCCTCGTAGGTCGCTGGGACCTTTAGGTCGTAGGTCGCTCTTCAGTAGCAAATAAAACGTACCGTTTCGGACGGGGCGCTGACCCTGGACCCCTGCGACCTAACCGGGCAGGTCGAACCCCGTAGCGGGGGTGTTGCCCCCGCACCCCCACCTTGGGGGGTTGCCACCCCCCCTCCGTAGGGGACCTTATTTGAACAAACAATCAGCAGGACTTGCTCTGTTGAGATGTTGAATTGACCATTCTTCGAGATGAATTGCCTTTGGATTCTCGGTCAATTTTATGGTATCACGGCTTTGCTAAAAAGCGGGATAACATTTGCCCCCCAAAACATGTCTTGCGGTAGGAAGGTGTGTTTTGAAATGCCATAAGATGGATGTTCATATCCTTTTGACAACCTGCAAAGGAATTGACAGTTTTATATGACCCTAAATGACGACCGTTTGGGTTCGAGCTATTTGTGATGAAACGCGGCCGTTCATGGTCAAGCGCCTAACTTCAAACGATGATCGTTCGTGATCGAGTCATTTTTGGCGAAGTGCGACCGTTCACGGTCAAGCGTCTAAATCCGTGCAACGATCGTTCGGGGTCGAGTCATTTGTGGTAAAATGTGACCGTTCATAGTCAAGCGCTTTACTTCAAATGATGACCGTTCGGGATCGAGTCATTCGAGGTAAAGTGCGACCGTGCTCGGTCAGGGGGCGAACCTCAAATGGCGATTGCTCATGATCGAGCCATTCGAAGTGAAATGTGATGAATTGTGGCCACTTGCGATCAAGCGCCTTACTTCAAATGACAACCATTCGTGATCGAGTCATTTGTGGTAAAGTGCGACCGTTCGCGGTCAATTGGCAGAGCTCAAATGACAACCGTTTGAGGTAAAGTGCGGCCGCTCGCGGTCAAGCGCTCAACTTCAAATGACGATCATTCGGGATCGAGCCATTTGACGTGAAGTGCGTCCGTCCGCGGTCAAGCGCTTAACTCCATATGATGATCAGGATCGAGTCAAGTGAGACGAAATGTGATCGTTCATGGTCAAGCGCCTTACTTCAAATGACGATCGTTCGGGATCGAGCCATTAGTGGTAAAGCGCGACCGTGCTCGGTCAAGGGACGGACCTCAAATGACGACCGTTCGGGATCGATCCATTTGAGGTTAAATGAATTGTGCCGTTCGGGGCGAGTTTTTGACTGTTCGAAGTCAGGTGCCTGTTCAAGGCAAGTTTGTGACTGTTCGAAGTCGGGTGCCTGTTCGAGGCAAGTTTGTGACTGTTCGAAGTCGGGTGCCTGTTCGAGGCAAGTTTGTGACTGTTCGAAGTCGGGTGCCTGTTCGTAGGGCTTAATCATTGCAAAATCATCAAAATCAAATATTCAACTGAAAAGTTGTCAAGTAGAAATGTCTTAGGAAAGTCAAACATCAGAAGCAAATCATGAAAGCAAACATCAGAAGCAAATCATGAAAGCAAAGTAGGATCAAACTCAAACAACAGAGGCAAAGCATGAAAGCAATGTAGAGTTACAAACATTGGAAGTAAAACATGAAAGCAATGTAATCAGTCATCTAAAGTAAAATACAAAAGTAAAGTAGTTGATCATCAGAATTAAAACTCAAAAACAAAGAATTGACGTCCGAGTGCAAACATCTACATCGATATGATTTATAGTTGCATCAGAGCATGCCTGGGGATCTTTCGTGGTCCCATACATGTGTGAACAACTTAATTGTGTCGATGTAGAGTTTCCTACTCATTCGTCGTAACCTCAGTCAGTTGATAATAAGCTGACGCCTTGATCCTGAGTCGTCTCCAGTTGGTGTAGGAGATGGACGTTCTTGTTCCACCGTTGCAGCTTTCTTTTTTACATATTGCGATAGAAGACCATCCCGGACATGTCCCTCAACTTCGTCTTTCAAGTGTCTGCAGTCATTTGTGCTATGACCATTTAGCTCATGGAACAAGCAATACTTGTCCAACTTTCTCTCGTTGTTAGTTGGATCTCTCCTAATTGGCTTCCGATAAGGAACTTGTCCCTTAGTATTTTGGTAGATCCGCTCCAAAGTCTCATTCAATTCTGTGTATGAGGTGAATCTTGGTCCCCTTCGCTGTCGTGCTGATCTATCGTTGTCATCCTCGGCCTTTCGTTTACCTTTGCTAGTTTCTGTACCTTTTTCAGGAGGATTCCCTTCTTTGACTACAAAAACATCAATTCCTTCTCCTTCTTCTCTTTCAGCCTTTGCGTCTTCTAATCGTAGAAATCCTTCAGCCTCATGGTAAAATTCCCCTAGATCCATAGGGGGATCTCTTGTCAGCGAATCATTGAAATCAGTACCGTCAGCTACGCCCGACACAGCTGCCATCAAGACCATAGATGGATCTGGTCGATCCACCGATGCCGCAGCTGCATTGAATCGCGTCAAAAAACTTCTCAAAGATTCTCCAGTTCTTTGCTTCAGTGCTGTCAAACTCATGACATTCTTGGGCCTTGAGATGTGGACCCTGAATTGCCTCATAAACTTCTCAATCAAATCATTCCACGTCCCGATAGATCCACTTTCCAATTGTCTGAACCACAATGCCGCAATATCTGCCAAGTACAATGGAAAGCACCGAGCCATAACTTCTTCTGATGCCCCCAGCACTTCCATATGCCTCATGTATTTTGTAAGATGAACTGTAGGGTCTGTCCTTCCATTATACATATCCAATGATGGTAGCTTAAAGTCTGGTGGGTTCATAGCTCGCCTAATTGTTGTGGTAAAAGGACTCTTATTCACATCCTCCAAGTCCTTGTTTACCAGACCACCTCTCATGGCTTTTTTGACCATTTCCACCAATCTGTCGTTGCCTCCAAATTGTAGTCCTCGTCCATTGCCTTCGTCTTGCCCCCCGAGTTCACGAGGGGATGGTGGAATCTGTTCCTCTTGTTGGGCTTCTGTTCCTCTCTGATTCTGTGCTCCAAGTTGCCCAATCTGGTGAAACAAACCCTGGATCAACTCCTCTTGCCTTTTCATCATTGCCTCCATTTCGTCCCTGGTAACGAAGGCTGAAGTTTGGTTTGCTCCTGAAGAAGCCTCTTGACTACCCATATGCTGACTATTCTCTGGTCTTTGTAATCTACTCGATCGCCTTGCCATAATTCTTCGGATCTGAACTTTTAAACTTTTAAACTCAACTTCCAAGCAGTAGAATTCCTGAGTTCAGCGTTCTCAGTGAAAGCACCAAAATGTTAACGCTAAAAAGTATAACGCTAACGTCCCGGTGTCTGGAGTAATCTAGTGAAAGCACCACCCGTCTACACGAGAACTAGAAGTAAACAGAAAAAGGGAAAATAGTAAAAGAGACAGCGAATTTTATAGTGGTTCGGCCTAAAGTTGAGCCTACATCCACTTTACATCCTTCATTATGTTCTTTGAGCACACTTTACAAGATTACAACACTTTTACAACACGATTTCTTAGTTACAACACTTTTACAACACCTTTCAATGATTACAACACAATCGAAGCAAGAGATTAGCGCTTTGATGACGGATTGCTCTTTGGATCCATGCTGAATGAAGTAGAACTGTTGATGAAGAATCTTTGATGATTGAAGTGTTGAAGGAGTCCAAAAAATAGCAGAGTATCGACGCCCCTGAAATCTGGAAAAACCTCCCCTTTTGAATGCGGAGTAGGTGAAGTATTTATAGGGAGTTGCTGGACTTAGGTCGGCCAAGTTATAGGTCGTGGGCGACCTAAGGGATAGGTCGTAGGTCGTAGGTCGTTAGCGACCTAAGGGGTAGCAGGAGAGGAAGTGGCGACCTAAAGAGCAAAGGTGCGGGGAGTGGTAGGTCGTTAGTGACCTAAGGAGATGTGGTCTAAATGTGTCGAGGTATAAAGCGGGGCAATCTAAGGGTAGGTCATAGGTCGTAGACGACCTAGTGGGAATGGTGAGCGACCTAGGAAAAGTGGCATAAGGAGTTATCTCAGCTTGTATAAACTGGGTGGTAAATTTTATGTCGTGGACGACCTAAGATAGGTCGTAGGTCGTGAACGACCTAGGGTAGGTCGCTGGGTGTTCTAAGTCGCTAGGTTACTTTGTGAAGCAAGGTCGCTGGAGACTTTAGGTCGTTAGGTCGCGAAGTCTGTTAGGTCGCGAAGTCTGTTAGGTCGGAGGGATTTTAGGTCGGAGAGTATTTAGGTCGGAGGGTTTTTTAGGTCGGAGGGTTTTTTAGGTCGAAGAGTTTTTAGGTCGCTGGATATCTTCTCCTCGTAGGTCGCTGGGACCTTTAGGTCGTAGGTCGTTGGGACCTTTAGGTCGTAGGTCGCTGGGACCTTTAGGTCGTAGGTCGCTCTTCAGTAGCAAATAAAACGTACCGTTTCGGACGGGGCGCTGCCCCCTGGACCCCTGCGACCTGACCGGGCAGGTCGAACCCCGTAGCGGGGGTGTTGCCCCCGCACCCCCACCTTGGGGGGTTGCCACCCCCCCTGGACCCCCCCTCCGTAGGGGACCTTGTTTGAACAAACAATCAGCAGGACTTGCTCTGTTGAGATGTTGAATTGACCATTCTTCGAGATGAATTGCCTTTGACTTCTCGGTCGATTTTATGGTATCACGGCTTTGCTAAAAAGCGGGATAACAGGAATAATTAGGGGTTAAATTGTAAGTTGGCAAATATTATGATGTATAATTTTATAACTATAGCTAAATTATTTTGGTAACATATTTTAAAATTTTATGGGTAAATAATGTGTAGTTTGTATTTAGAGAAATTAGCTAACTTGAGATATAGAACATATTCCAAGTCCTAATGGGTATTAGGCCCACTAACCCACTTCCATTAGCCTATAAACCATCTTCTACCCATTTGTTTCAGCCAACATCTCATTCCATCAACCCTTAAACCCTAGAGCAAATCCTAATTACTGGCCTCCATTTGGTAGAAGATCCATTTTCCTCTCCACATAGCTAATCTAGGTTAATACAAGTTAAAAGGTAAAGCAATCCTTCTCTAATCACTCTCTAATCTTCATTCTAATTTCTGAAATTAATTTTTAATACATGGTTTTTGGTTTATTTTTGTTATGAAGCCTCTTGATCTTCTCTCTCTAGCTTTGGGAGTGCACATCAAGTGTTTGTGCATATTTTTCTTGCTTGGGAAAGAGGTAATATATGCTAGCTGAAATTATAATTAGTTTAATGCTGTTAGTAATTAGGCATATCTCATTCATCTTAAATCGGAATTAAGATTTTCTTGATGTTCTGGAAAGCTTATTCTGTAGCCTATAACTTTTATGTTTTGTGCTTTGCCTAATTTTGTGGTTTGAATGGTCGAAATTACGTTTGTTTGTCGCTGACCTGACAACAAACTACAGGGTTGATAAAATAAAAACCTGAAATTGATTTGGCCATAAGTTACTCGTTTCTTATCCAAATCTAATAATTGTGGATGTTCTGGAAAGCTTAGATTTAGGGCTAAAACTTTCATGTTTTGAGTTTTATGAAATTTCGAAGTTAATTTGGTCAAAACTGTGCATTCTTACTATTGTCCCGAGAGCACATTGACAGTGATATAGAATTTAGATCTGAGAATTGTTTTAGTCATAAAATTTTCATCCCCGATCGGAATTTGACAATCTTGGTCATTCCGGAAAGCTTAGAAACTAAGCTACAACTTTTATTTTATTCATTTTGTCAGAATTGGAAGTTTACTGTGCCAAAATTGTGATTTTTCATCTTGGTCTGTTAGTGCATAACTATAGGCCTTAGTCTCTTTTCTCCCGTTGTTTTCAGTACAGAACCCCGACTTTGCGACGCCATCCCGGGCTCGTCCTTTGTCGGATTTCAACGTTTTCAGACTCGTTGGAAAGCTGGAGTTCCTCCATCTCTAGAAAGTTTGATTAGTATCCGAGTTCATTTGACTCTTCGAAATTGCTGTCGAAGAGGGACCCGGATCTCAGCCTGAAACGGTGTATTCACTGCTTCCGGGTCCGACTTTGTAGCGTCGCTGCGACTTCGTTTTAAGTCGGAATTGAGTAATTCCTTTTACGTTCTGAAGTAGGAATGTCGGACTACGTTCCTACCAATTTTCATGCCATTCGGATTCAGTCTGCTGGTCCGAACAATTTTCCGAACTTGGGTTCGCGTCAGTATTGGACTATTTTCCAACACTTAGAATATTTTCAGTGATTTTCTGGTTTTATCGATTTCTTTGAGATTGGTCGCTGGATTTCGTACACGGGCCTTATAAAAAGGTTTTAAAAGGATTTTTCACTCCGAAATGGCTTTTGAAATTATTATATAATATTATTTTTAATTAATAAATTAATTACTCCATAATATAGGAGTTTTCAAAGGCCGTTTTAAAGTGATTTCAAACCAATTATAAATCTGTTTTCCGTAATTATTTTCTATAATAAAATCCCACACTCACACTTTAGCACTTCGAGCGAAGTGGAAAGGTGCTTAAACGGTTGGGAAAAAGTCCGGCCTATGAAACCGTGTGTATTTCCTTTCCGGTTAATCCCCGACCTATTCGATTGATCGTTTTGGCCTTTCGGCCTAGTTTACCGATGACATGAGGTGAACTTTGTACTACTTTCAGTGTGGAAGCTTACGATTGGTTAGTAAACCGTTTAGTGCGAACGTGGGGTATGGGACTCACGTTAACACTTTACGGGTTCCTTGGTAATAGTTCGTGACACATTCCTTTTATTACCTTTGGGATAGTGTCTTCGGACTGTCTCCCTTAGAGGTATCGTTTTGGCATCTCTACTTAGATGGCCGTTATACATCTCTACATAGATGTATCGTTTTTGGCATCTCTACTTAGATGGCCGTTATACATCTCTACATAGATGTATCGTTTTTGGCATCTCTACTTAGATGGCCTATTATACATCTCTACTTAGATGTATCGTTTTTGACATCTCTACTTCGATGTTTTTGTTTTGGCATTTGTGCTTACGTTATGCCGATGATATGAGGCTTATTATACATCTCTACTTAGATGTTTTTGTTTTAGCATTTGTGCTTACGTTATGCCGATGATATGAGGCTTATTATACATCTCTACTTAGATGTTTTGTTTTGACATTTGTGACTATGTTATGCCAATGAGACAAGGTTTGCTATACATCTCTACTTAGATGTTTATTTCTTCTCTATGTGAGAGTTTTTGGTCTATAGTACTATGTTATATATCGCCTCATTATCTATCATGTTTATCTCAGTTTATTAACTGATTGTTTAGCTAGCCTGACCCGAGTGTTTTTTTCGCTCGGGTCAGACCGAGTTGTTTCAGGTTAGGCCTCTGGACTTAGCTTTCTGTGCTTCCGCTTGGACACTATCTGCTATGCTGATAGATAGCTCTTTATATTTGTCCACTATTTTGATACTCTGATTATTCAGTCTCTTATGTACATATTTTTGACTCACTTGTGTGAGTGGTGGCTTTGTACCCACCTTATGATATATTTGGATCTGTATTGACGATGTATTGTTCTGAGACTCTGTGCTGTTATGTGATACTGTTCTGTGATGCTATTTCATTATGTTATTATGCTTTGTTCTGATAGATCTTTAGCCATTTTTAATTTCGTTATAAGTATTTATCGAATATGTCGAACCACCTGATTGAGAAAAATTTAAATAGATTCCACCTTTCGACGTATTCGGTAGATAGTTATAGCATAATTACATTTGGTCGCTCCTATTATACTCTATTCTCCGCATTTGCAGACGGAATCACCTCCGTGATTCTCTTTGCTAATGAGGGTCTTGGAGTGGGGCGTTACATCTTGGTATCAGAGCAAGGTTCAGAATTAAGCATAACAAACACAGAACGGACACGTAGTACAATACGTTATAATACGATCAAAATTGAACATATCCACCTTTAGATAAATAAGTTAGAAATATGTGTAGGAATCTATTATATTCCATAATATTCCTTAATGAATTATCTATCTTTGAATCATGCTTAACTAAATCTTAACTTATCTTTCAGTATGGTTGGGAGAGGTAGGAACCTCCGTTCTGCTGATGCTGGACAGTCCAGCAACCCTCACCCAGAGGGCGTATACATGACCACGGACCAGATCATGGAGCTGGTTCGTAACTCTCAGTCACACTCTCAGTCTCCTGCACCAGTTTCTGATGCACCGCGCAAGTCTGCTTTTGCGCGTCTATGCAGCGACTTTATTCATCTCGGAGGGAAGCCGTTCAGTGGCTCCGAGACTATTCTAGAGGTCCAGGCTTGGATCAGAGTTTGCGAGCGTAACTTTACTCGCATGGCTATCCCCGACCACGACAGAGTTCTTGTTGCTTCTAGCCATCTTGACGGTCATGCCTTGGATTGGTACGAGCTACTTGTATCCGAGACCGATGAGGCCTCACTCACTTGGGACCAGTTCCGAGAGCGTATCTTGCTCAAGTTTGTCCCCGAATCCGAGAAGATAGCCCTTGCACGCCACTTTATTGACCTTAAGCAAGGGAAGGCCTCTGTTGCAGACTATTCATCATCTTTCAAGGCCCTGTCCAAGTATGGCCTCGAGTTCATTAGCTCTCCTTATAAGAAGAATCTCAAGTTTGTAGAAGGCCTGAAGAAATATTTGAAGAAACAGCTTATGCTCCAACTTAAGCTCCCTTTTGATGAGCTAGTTGACGCAGCGCTTCACCTTGAAGCGGTTGAGCGTGAGAGAGACAGTGATGGGGATGGTGAGGGCTCCAGAAATCCCAATCAGAAGCGGGGCCCATTTCAGAAGTCCAAGTCTTGGCATAAGAAGAAGAAGACAGGCAGTTCTACTTCTCAGACTCAGCCTCAGTCTATTGCTCAGCTTAGTGGAACACCTTCCATTCGGAAGTGTTTCAACTGTGGATCTATCGATCATATGTATAAAGAGTGTCCCAAGCCTCTTTTCTGCCGCTATTGTAAGAAGGAGGGTCATCTTAATTCCACTTGTCCCACTGCATCTCCTAGATCTGGCAAACTTAATGCTGCCAAGGCTCCTACATCTTCAGCTCAGCCTCGAGGTACGCATCCTTCCATTCTCGAAGGTTCTATTTTATTTCATGGTAGATCTTGTAGTGTTCTCTTTGATACGGGTGCCTCTTACTCATTCGTATCAAAGGAACTAGTTGATACTTTATCTTTGGATGTTACTTGTTTGGTTTCTTCACTAAGGATTGTGAATCCCATCGGTGGATCCACGACCCTTAGCTTGCTTTGTGAGGATATAGATATCGATCTTTGTGGATTTTCTTTCCGTGCGAATCTTCACGTTATGGAGTATTTGGGCTTTGACATGATTCTTGGCATGGATTGGCTCGCTCAGTACGACGCCAAAATCATTTGTTCGGAGCGGATATTATTTCTTCGTCATCCTGGCTCGTCCGCTCCGTTAGCTATTACTCTTCAGGATGTTGGGATTTCTGATATTACTTTATTTGCTCTTGATTCACGAGATGAGAATGTGGACATATCACGTATTCCTGTTGTTCGGGATTTCCCCGATATATTCGAGCCAGTATCAGGCCTGCCGCCAAAGCGGGCCATTGAGTTCCGCATCGATCTCATTCCAGGCTCCCACCCAGTTGGGCGTCCTCCCACGAGGATGTCTACTAAAGAGAATGAGGAACTCAGGAAGCAGTTAGTAGAGCTTGAGGCGAAGCAGTTCATTCGGTCCAGTTCTTCGCCATGGGGTGCTGCTGTGGTCTTCGTTAAGAAGCCCGATGGCTCTCTTAGGCTTTGCATTGACTATCGCAAGCTTAATGAGTTGACCATCAGAAATCGTTATCCATTGCCATGGATAGACGATATGTTTGATCAGTTGAGCGGTGCGAAGGTCTTTTCCCAGCTCGACCTTGCCACCGGATTTCATCAGCTCCGAGTTGCGGAAGATAGCATTCCTCTTACCGCTTTCCGCACTCGTTATGGTTCTTTTGAGTGGTTGGTCATGCCATTCGGCTTGACGAACGCACCGGCTTTCTTCGTCGATCTTATGGATCGAGTATTCCGGGAATACATCGATAGATTCGTTCTGGTTTTCATCGACGATATTCTTATTTATTCTAGATTCGAGGCAGAGCATGCTCATCATTTGCGGATCGTCTTGGATACTCTTCGTCAGCATCAGCTTAAGGCCAAGCTCTCCAAGTGCCATTTTTGGGAGAGCAAGGTCAAGTTCTTGGGCCATATTGTATCATCTGAGGGTATTTCTGTCGATCCTGCCAAGATCGAAGCTATTCAGAATTGGAAGCAGCTCGAGAACGTTCATGATATTCGCAGCTTCCTTGGGCTAACGGGTTATTACCGTCGGTTTACCAAGGATTTCTCTCGAGTTGCACTTCCCCTTACGACGCTGACTCGTAAGGGTGTTCGCTTTATTTGGTCTGATAAGTGTGAAGCTTCCTTTCAGCGACTGAAGGAACTTCTCACTCATGCTCCTATTCTAGTGGTTCCAGAGAGTAACCATGATCTTGTTGTTTACACCGATGCTTGTGGTAGCGGGCTAGGTGCTGTGCTTATGCAGAAGGATCGGGTAGTTACTTATGCTTCTAAGCAACTGCGTCCGAATGAGGTTCGCTATCCTACTCATGATCTTGAGTTAGCAGCTATCGTCTTTGCCTTGAAGACTTGGTGTCACTTTCTATTAGGCGAACGCTTCATTCTGTACACCGATCACAAGTCGCTGAAGTATCTATTCAGTCAGAGGGATCTCAATATGAGGCGGCAGCGATGGCATGAGTTTCTCGCCTCATATGATTTAGATATTCAGTATACCCCTGGCAAGGGTAATCGTGTTGCAGATGCGCTCAGTCGCAAGCACTCGGCGGTAGTTTCTATGATGATTGCCGAGTGGGATATTCTTGAGACCCTATCTTTGTGTGATATTAGAGATCGAGCTCCATCTTCTGATTCTCCGGTCTTATTATTCAGCTTGGAAGCTCGTCCTATCTTATTGGATCGCATTGCCCATGCACAACGGCAGGATCCAGACTTATTGCATCTTATTCATCTTCTCGAGTCGGGATCCAGTGATGAGACATTACTGGATTATTCTCTTGATTTTCATCGGTGTCTTCGTAGGAGGAACCGTATTGTTGTACCATCTGATTTATCACTTAGGTGTGACGTCCTAGACGAGTGCCATCTCACTAAGTACACTATACATCCCGGTTCGAGTAAGATGTATGCCGATATGTGCCGGCTATATTATTGGGAGGGTTTGAAGAGAGATGTTGCAAGTTATGTGAGCGGTTGCATGACTTGTCAACAGATCAAGGCCGAGCATCAGCGTCCATCTGGTCTTCTTCAACCTCTAGAGATTCCATTATGGAAATGGGATCAAATATCCATGGATTTCATTGACGGTCTGCCTCGATCGAAGTCAGGCCATACTTCTATCTGGGTTATTGTTGATCGCTTGACCAAATTGGCTCATTTCATTCCGATTAAGTCCACTCGGACTGCACCTCAGTTGGCCAAGCTCTATGTGAAGGAAGTCATACGACTTCATGGCATTCCTAGCTCTATCGTGTGTGATCGAGACACCATTTTCACTAGTCACTTCTGGAAGTGCCTACAGTCAGCTTTGGGCACAAAGCTGAATCTCTCTACTGCTTATCACCCTCAGACTGACGGTCAGACTGAGAGGGTGAATCGTGTTTTGGAGGATCTTTTGCGTTGTTGTATTCTGGATTTCGGGGGTAGTTGGGAGGATCACTTACCTCTCGTAGAGTTCTCCTACAACAACAGCTATCAGTCTAGTATTGGCATGGCACCTTTCGAGGCTCTATACGGAAGGCCATGTCGCTCTCCTGCTTGTTGGTTAGAATCTGGCGAGAAGCTCATTCTTGGTCCAGATTCAGTTCGGGAATCTTCTGAAAAGATTGTTCTCATCCGTTAGAGAATGAGAGAGGCACAGGACCGCCAGAAATCCTACGCGGACAACCGTAGGAAGCCTCTTGAGTTCTCCATTGGTGATTTTGTCTTTATTCGGATTTCTCCCATGAAGGGGGTTGTGCGTTTCAGCTCTACAGGGAAATTGGCTCCTCGCTATGTTGGACCATTTCCTATCACGGAACGCATCGGCCCCGTTGCTTATCGTGTGGCTCTACCTGCTCACTTTTCTGGAATGCATGACGTATTCCATGTGTCTCAGCTTCGCAAGTGTGTGCACGATCCTGATTCTATTATTGAGCCACATATCGTGCCTGATTTAGAGATCTTGCCTGATTTATCATTGGAGCAACAACCTCTTCGTGTTCTTAATTCGGAGGTCAGACGCCTTCGCAACAAAGATGTTCAGCTTGTGAAAATTCAATGGTCACCGAATCCTAAGGACTGCACTTGGGAGACCAGAGAATTTATCGAGCGTTCTTATCCTGGCTTTCTTCCATCTTCTAGTACGGGTGAGAATCTCTATTTGATCTTCTAGCATTTCTTTTGTGGATTAGACGTTATAGACGACGTCCATCTTAAGGAATTGCGGGGACGCAATTTTCTTAAGGGGGGAGTCTGTAACAACCCATGATTGCAATTA
This sequence comes from Allium fistulosum, assembly GCA_030737815.1. Taxonomy (NCBI): domain Eukaryota; kingdom Viridiplantae; phylum Streptophyta; class Magnoliopsida; order Asparagales; family Amaryllidaceae; genus Allium; species Allium fistulosum. Next base: position 1,021,343,815 of record CM060902.1, read on the forward strand.
CCAAATAATAAATTAAAATTTTGATTTTAATTTAATTGGAGCTATTAATGAATTTTTAATGTGGCTAATTTGTTCAAAAGTTAGTTATTTTGAATAAATTAATATTTTGGGCTTAAGTGTAAAATGGAGAATTTAATGGAAATTAATTAGGGTAAATGGAAATTTATAATATTGCAAAAATTTTTATGTGTAAAATAGTGCAATATTTGAATTGGGAATTTAATTTACAATTTAATTGCAAAACGGAGATTTTTGGACAATTTTGACTAAAAGATGTTTTGGAATAATTAGGGGTTAAATTGTAAGTTGGCAAATATTGTGATGTAAAATTTAATAACTATAGATAAATTATTTTGGTAACATATTTTAAAATTTTATGGGTAAATAATGTGTAGTTTGTATTTAAAGAAATTAGCTAACTTGAGATATAGAACATATTCCAAGTCCTAATGGGTATTAGGCCCACTAACCCACTTCCATTTGCCTATAAACCATCTTCTACCCATTTGTTTCAACCAACATCTCATTCCATCAACCCTTAAACCCTAGAGCAAAACCTAATTAATGGCCTCTATTTGGTAGAAGATCTATTTTCCTCTCCACGTAGCTAATCTAGGTTAATACAAGTTAAAAGGTAAAGCAATCCTTCTCTAATCACTCTCTAATCTTCATTCTAATTTCTGAAATTAATTTTTAATACATGGTTTTTGGTTTATTTTTGTTTGAAGCCTCTTGATCTCCTCTCTCTAGCTTTTGGAGTGCACATCAAGTGTTTGTGCATATTTTTCTTGCTTGGGAAAGAGGTAATATATGCTAGCTGAAATTAAAATTAGTTTATTGCTGTTAGTAAATTAGGCATATCTCATTCATCTTAAATCGGAATTAAGATTTACTTGATGTTCTGGAAAGCATATTCTGTAGGCTATAACTTTTATGTTTTGTGTTTTGCCTAGTTTTGTGGTTTGAATGGTCGAAATTACGTTTATTAGTCGCTGACCTGACAACAAACTACAGGGTTGATAAAATAAAAATCTGAAATTGATTTGGCCATAAGTTACTCGTTTCTTATCCAAATCTAATAATTGTGGATGTTCTGGAAAGCTTAGATTTAGGGCTAAAACTTTCATGTTTTGAGTTTCATGAAATTTTGAAGTTAATTTGGTCAAAACTGTGCATTCTTACTACTGTCCCGAGAGCACATTTACAGTGATATAGAATTTAGATCTTAGAATTGTTGTAGTCATAAAATTTTCATCCCCGATCGGAATTTGACGATCTTGGTCATTCCGGAAAGCTTAGAAACTAAGCTACAACTTTTATTTTATTCATTTTGTCAGAATTGGAAGTTTACTATGCCAAAATTGTGGTTTTTCATCTCTGGTATGTTAGTGCATAACTATAGGTCTTAGTCTCTTTTCTCCCGTTGTTTTCAGTACAGAACCCCGACTTTGCGACGCCATCCCGGGCTCTTCCTTTGTTGGATTTCAATGTTTTTAGACTCGTTGGAAAGCTGGAGTTCCGAACTCCATCTTTGGAAAGTTTGATTAGTATCCGAGTTCATTTGACTCTTCGAAATTGCTGTCGAAGAGGGACCCGGATCTCAGCCTGAAACGGTGTATTCACTGCTTCCGGGTCCGACTTTGTAGCGTCGCTGCGACTTCGTTTCAAGTCGGAATCGAGTAATTCCTTTTACGTTCTGAAGTAGGAATGTCGGACTACGTTCCTACCAATTTTCATGCCATTCGGATTCAGTCTGCTGGTCCGAACAATTTTCCGAACTTGGGTTCGCGTCAGTTTTGGACTATTTTCCAACACTTAGAATATTTTCAGTGATTTTCTGGTTTTATCGATTTCTTTGAGATTGGTCGCTGGATTTCGTACACGGGCCTTATAAAAAGGTTTTAAAAGGATTTTTCACTCCGAAATGGCTTTTGAAATTATTATATAATATTATTTTTAATTAATAAATTAATTACTCCATAATATAGGAGTTTTCAAAGGCCGTTTTAAAGTGATTTCAAACCAATTATAAATCTGTTTTCCGTAATTATTTTCTATAATAAAATCCCACACTCACACTTTAGCACTTCGAGCGAAGTGGAAAGGTGCTTAAACGGTTGGGAAAAACTCCGGCCTATGAAACCGTGTGTATTTCCTTTCCGGTTAATCCCCGACCTATTCGATTGATCGTTTTGGCCTTTCGGCCTAGTTTACCGATGACATGAGGTGAACTTTGTACTACTTTCAGTGTGGAAGCTTACGATTGGTTAGTAAACCGTTTAGTGCGAACGTGGGGTATGGGACTCACGTTAACACTTTACGGGTTCCTTGGTAATAGTTCGTGACACATTCCTTTTATTACCTTTGGGATAGTGTCTTCGGACTGTCTCCCTTAGAGGTATCGTTTTGGCATCTCTACTTAGATGGCCGTTATACATCTCTACATAGATGTATCGTTTTTGGCATCTCTACTTAGATGGCCGTTATACATCTCTACATAGATGTATCGTTTTTGGCATCTCTACTTAGATGGCCTATTATACATCTCTACTTAGATGTATCGTTTTTGACATCTCTACTTCGATGTTTTTGTTTTGGCATTTGTGCTTACGTTATGCCGATGATATGAGGCTTATTATACATCTCTACTTAGATGTTTTTGTTTTAGCATTTGTGCTTACGTTATGCCGATGATATGAGGCTTATTATACATCTCTACTTAGATGTTTTGTTTTGACATTTGTGACTATGTTATGCCAATGAGACAAGGTTTGCTATACATCTCTACTTAGATGTTTATTTCTTCTCTATGTGAGAGTTTCTGGTCTATAGTACTATGTTATATATCGCCTCATTATCTATCATGTTTATCTCAGTTTATTAACTGATTGTTTAGCTAGCCTGACCCGAGTGTTTTTTTCGCTCGGGTCAGACCGAGTTATTTCAGGTTAGGCCTCTGGACTTAGCTTTCTGTGCTTCCGCTTGGACATTATCTGCTATGCTGATAGATAGCTCTTTATATTTGTCCACTATTTTGATACTCTGATTATTCAGTCTCTTATGTACATATTTTTGACTCACTTGTGTGAGTGGTGGCTTTGTACCCACCTTATGATATATTTGGATCTGTATTGACGATGTATTGTTCTGAGACTCTGTGATGTTATGTGATACTGTTCTGTGATGCTATTTCATTATGTTATTATGCTTTGTTCTGATAGATCTTTAGCCATTTTTAATTTCGTTATAAGTATTTATCGAATATGTCGAACCACCTGATTGAGAAAAATTTAAATAGATTCCACCTTTCGACGTATTCGGTAGATAGTTATAGCATAATTACATTTGGTCGCTCCTATTATACTCTATTCTCCGCATTTGCAGACGGAATCACCTCCGTGATTCTCTTTGCTAATGAGGGTCTTGGAGTGGGGCGTTACATCTTGGTATCAGAGCAAGGTTCAGAATTAAGCATAACAAACACAGAACGGACACGTAGTACAATACGTTATAATACGATCAAAATTGAACATATCCACCTTTAGATAAATAAGTTAGAAATATGTGTAGGAATCTATTATATTCCATAATATTCCTTATTGAATTATCTATCTTTGAATCATGCTTAACTAAATCTTAACTTATCTTTCAGTATGGTTGGGAGAGGTAGGAACCTCCGTTCTGCTGATGCTGGACAGTCCAGCAACCCTCACCCAGAGGGCGTATACATGACCACGGACCAGATCATGGAGCTGGTTCGTAACTCTCAGTCACACTCTCAGTCTCCTGCACCAGTTTCTGATGCACCGCGCAAGTCTGCTTTTGCGCGTCTATGCAGCGACTTTATTCATCTCGGAGGGAAGCCGTTCAGTGGCTCCGAGACTATTCTAGAGGTCCAGGCTTGGATCAGAGTTTGCGAGCGTAACTTTACTCGCATGGCTATCCCCGACCACGACAGAGTTCTTGTTGCTTCTAGCCATCTTGACGGTCATGCCTTGGATTGGTACGAGCTACTTGTATCCGAGACCGATGAGGCCTCACTCACTTGGGACCAGTTCCGAGAGCGTATCTTGCTCAAGTTTGTCCCCGAATCCGAGAAGATAGCCCTTGCACGCCACTTTATTGACCTTAAGCAAGGGAAGGCCTCTGTTGCAGACTATTCATCATCTTTCAAGGCCCTGTCCAAGTATGGCCTCGAGTTCATTAGCTCTCCTTATAAGAAGAATCTCAAGTTTGTAGAAGGCCTGAAGAAATATTTGAAGAAACAGCTTATGCTCCAACTTAAGCTCCCTTTTGATGAGCTAGTTGACGCAGCGCTTCACCTTGAAGCGGTTGAGCGTGAGAGAGACAGTGATGGGGATGGTGTGGGCTCCAAAAATCCCAATCAGAAGCGGGGCCCATTTCAGAAGTCCAAGTCTTGGCATAAGAAGAAGAAGACAGGCAGTTCTACTTCTCAGACTCAGCCTCAGTCTATTGCTCAGCTTAGTGGAACACCTTCCATTCGGAAGTGTTTCAACTGTGGATCTATCGATCATATGTATAAAGAGTGTCCCAAGCCTCTTTTCTGCCGCTATTGTAAGAAGGAGGGTCATCTTAATTCCACTTGTCCCACTGCATCTCCTAGATCTGGCAAACTTAATGCTGCCAAGGCTCCTACATCTTCAGCTCAGCCTCGAGGTACGCATCCTTCCATTCTCGAAGGTTCTATTTTATTTCATGGTAGATCTTGTAGTGTTCTCTTTGATACGGGTGCCTCTTACTCATTCGTATCAAAGGAACTAGTTGATACTTTATCTTTGGATGTTACTTGTTTGGTTTCTTCACTAAGGATTGTGAATCCCATCGGCGGATCCACGACGCTTAGCTTGCTTTGTGAGGATATAGATATCGATCTTTGTGGATTTTCTTTCCGTGCGAATCTTCACGTTATGGAGTATTTGGGCTTTGACATGATTCTTGGCATGGATTGGCTCGCTCAGTACGACGCCAAAATCATTTGTTCGGAGCGGATATTATTTCTTCGTCATCCTGGCTCGTCCGCTCCGTTAGCTATTACTCTTCAGGATGTTGGGATTTCTGATATTACTTTATTTGCTCTTGATTCACGAGATGAGAATGTGGACATATCACGTATTCCTGTTGTTCGGGATTTCCCCGATATATTCGAGCCAGTATCAGGCCTGCCGCCAAAGCGGGCCATTGAGTTCCGCATCGATCTCATTCCAGGCTCCCACCCAGTTGGGCGTCCTCCCACGAGGATGTCTACTAAAGAGAATGAGGAACTCAGAAAGTAGTTAGTAGAGCTTGAGGCGAAGCAGTTCATTCGGTCCAGTTCTTCGCCATGGGGTGCTGCTGTGGTCTTCGTTAAGAAGCCCGATGGCTCTCTTAGGCTTTGCATTGACTATCGCAAGCTTAATGAGTTGACCATCAGAAATCGTTATCCATTGCCATGGATAGACGATATGTTTGATCAGTTGAGCGGTGCGAAGGTCTTTTCCCAGCTCGACCTTGCCACCGGATTTCATCAGCTCCGAGTTGCGGAAGATAGAATTCCTCTTACCGCTTTCCGCACTCGTTATGGTTCTTTTGAGTGGTTGGTCATGCCATTCGGCTTGACGAACGCACCGGCTTTCTTCGTCGATCTTATGGATCGAGTATTCCGGGAATACATCGATAGATTCGTTCTGGTTTTCATCGACGATATTCTTATTTATTCTAGATCCGAGGCAGAGCATGCTCATCATTTGCGGATCGTCTTGGATACTCTTCGTCAGCATCAGCTTAAGGCCAAGCTCTCCAAGTGCCATTTTTGGGAGAGCAAGGTCAAGTTCTTGGGCCATATTGTATCATCTGAGGGTATTTCTGTCGATCCTGCCAAGATCGAAGCTATTCAGAATTGGAAGCAGCCCGAGAACGTTCATGATATTCGCAGCTTCCTTGGGCTAACGGGTTATTACCGTCGGTTTACCAAGGATTTCTCTCGAGTTGCACTTCCCCTTACGACGCTGACTCGTAAGGGTGTTCGCTTTATTTGGTCTGATAAGTGTGAAGCTTCCTTTCAGCGACTGAAGGAACTTCTCACTCATGCTCCTATTCTAGTGGTTCCAGAGAGTAACCATGATCTTGTTGTTTACACCGATGCTTGTGGTAGCGGGCTAGGTGCTGTGCTTATGCAGAAGGATCGGGTAGTTGCTTATGCTTCTAAGCAACTGCGTCCGAATGAGGTTCGCTATCCTACTCATGATCTTGAGTTAGCAGCTATCGTCTTTGCCTTGAAGACTTGGTGTCACTTTCTATTAGGCGAACGCTTCATTCTGTACACCGATCACAAGTCGCTGAAGTATCTATTCAGTCAGAGGGATCTCAATATGAGGCGGCAGCGATGGCATGAGTTTCTCGCCTCATATGATTTAGATATTCAGTATACCCCTGGCAAGGGTAATCGTGTTGCAGATGCGCTCAGTCGCAAGCACTCGGCGGTAGTTTCTATGATGATTGCCGAGTGGGATATTCTTGAGACCCTATCTTTGTGTGATATTAGAGATCGAGCTCCATCTTCTGATTCTCCGGTCTTATTATTCAGCTTGGAAGCTCGTCCTATCTTATTGGATCGCATTGCCCATGCACACCGGCAGGATCCAGACTTATTGCATCTTATTCATCTTCTCGAGTCGGGATCCAGTGATGAGACATTACTGGATTATTCTCTTGATTTTCATCGATGTCTTCGTAGGAGGAACCGTATTGTTGTACCATCTGATTTATCACTTAGGCGTGACGTCCTAGATGAGTGCCATCTCACTAAGTACACTATACATCCCGGTTCGAGTAAGATGTATGCCGATATGTGCCGGCTATATTATTGGGAGGGTTTGAAGAGAGATGTTGCAAGTTATGTGAGCGGTTGCATGACTTGTCAACAGATCAAGGCCGAGCATCAGCGTCCATCTGGTCTTCTTCAACCTCTAGAGATTCCATTATGGAAATGGGATCAAATATCCATGGATTTCATTGACGGTCTGCCTCGATCGAAGTCAGGCCATACTTCTATCTGGGTTATTGTTGATCGCTTGACCAAATTGGCTCATTTCATTCCGATTAAGTCCACTCGGACTGCACCTCAGTTGGCCAAGCTCTATGTGAAGGAAGTCATACGACTTCATGGCATTCCTAGCTCTATCGTGTGTGATCGAGACACCATTTTCACTAGTCACTTCTGGAAGTGCCTACAGTCAGCTTTGGGCACAAAGCTGAATCTCTCTACTGCTTATCACCCTCAGACTGACGGTCAGACTGAGAGGGTGAATCGTGTTTTGGAGGATCTTTTGCGTTGTTGTATTCTGGATTTCGGGGGTAGTTGGGAGGATCACTTACCTCTCGTAGAGTTCTCCTACAACAACAGCTATCAGTCTAGTATTGGCATGGCACCTTTCGAGGCTCTATACGGAAGGCCATGTCGCTCTCCTGCTTGTTGGTTAGAATCTGGCGAGAAGCTCATTCTTGGTCCAGATTCAGTTCGGGAATCTTCTGAAAAGATTGTTCTCATCCGTTAGAGAATGAGAGAGGCACAGGACCGCCAGAAATCCTATGCGGACAACCGTAGGAAGCCTCTTGAGTTCTCCATTGGTGATTTTGTCTTTATTCGGATTTCTCCCATGAAGGGGGTTGTGCGTTTCAGCTCTACAGGGAAATTGGCTCCTCGCTATGTTGGACCATTTCCTATCACGGAACGCATCGGCCCTGTTGCTTATCGTGTGGCTCTACCTGCTCACTTTTCTGGAATGCATGACGTATTCCATGTGTCTCAGCTTCGCAAGTGTGTGCGCGATCCTGATTCTATTATTGAGCCACATATCGTGCCTGATTTAGAGATCTTGCCTGATTTATCATTGGAGTAACAACCTCTTCGTGTTCTTAATTCGGAGGTCAGACGCCTTCGCAACAAAGATGTTCAGCTTGTGAAAATTCAATGGTCACCGAATCCTAAGGACTGCACTTGGGAGACCAGAGAATTTATCGAGCGTTCTTATCCTGGCTTTCTTCCATCTTCTAGTACGGGTGAGAATCTCTATTTGATCTTCTAGCATTTCTTTTGTGGATTAGACGTTATAGACGACGTCCATCTTAAGGAATTGCGGGGACGCAATTTTCTTAAGGGGGGAGTCTGTAACAACCCATGATTGCAATTACCAAATAATAAATTAAAATTTTGATTTTAATTTAATTGGAGCTATTAATGAATTTTTAATGTGGCTAATTTGTTCAAAAGTTAGTTATTTTGAATAAATTAATATTTTGGGCTTAAGTGTAAAATGGAGAATTTAATGGAAATTAATTAGGGTAAATGGAAATTTATAATATTGCAAAAAATTTTATGTGTAAAATAGTGCAATATTTGAATTGGGAATTTAATTTACAATTTAATTGCAAAACGGAGATTTTTGGACAATTTTGACTAAAAGATGTTTTGGAATAATTAGGGGTTAAATTGTAAGTTGGCAAATATTGTGATGTAAAATTTAATAACTATAGATAAATTATTTTGGTAACATATTTTAAAATTTTATGGGTAAATAATGTGTAGTTTGTATTTAAAGAAATTAGCTAACTTGAGATATAGAACATATTCCAAGTCCTAATGGGTATTAGGCCCACTAACCCACTTCAATTAGCCTATAAACCATCTTCTACCCATTTGTTTCAACCAACATCTCATTCCATCAACCCTTAAACCCTAGAGCAAAACCTAATTAATGGCCTCCATTTGGTAGAAGATCTAGTTTCCTCTCCACGTAGCTAATCTAGGTTAATACAAGTTAAAAGGTAAAGCAATCCTTCTCTAATCACTCTCTAATCTTCATTCTAATTTCTGAAATTAATTTTTAATACATGGTTTTTGGTTTATTTTTGTTTGAAGCCTCTTGATCTCCTCTCTCTAGCTTTTGGAGTGCACATCAAGTGTTTGTGCATATTTTTCTTGCTTGGGAAAGAGGTAATATATGCTAGCTGAAATTAAAATTAGTTTATTGCTGTTAGTAAATTAGGCATATCTCATTCATCTTAAATCGGAATTAAGATTTACTTGATGTTCTGGAAAGCTTATTCTGTAGGCTATAACTTTTATGTTTTGTGTTTTGCCTAGTTTTGTGGTTTGAATGGTCGAAATTACGTTTGTTTGTCGCTGACCTGACAACAAACTACAGGGTTGATAAAATAAAAACCTGAAATTGATTTGGCCATAAGTTACTCGTTTCTTATCCAAATCTAATAATTGTGGATGTTCTGGAAAGCTTAGATTTAGGGCTAAAACTTTCATGTTTTGAGTTTCATGAAATTTTGAAGTTAATTTGGTCAAAACTGTGCATTCTTACTACTGTCCCGAGAGCACATTGACAGTGATATAGAATTTAGATCTGAGAATTGTTGTAGTCATAAAATTTTCATCCCCGATCGGAATTTGACGATCTTGGTCATTCCGGAAAGCTTAGAAATTAAGCTACAACTTTTATTTTATTCATTTTGTCAGAATTGGAAGTTTACTATGCCAAAATTGTGGTTTTTCATCTCTGGTATGTTAGTGCATAACTATAGGTCTTAGTCTCTTTTCTCCCGTTGTTTTCAGTACAGAACCCCGACTTTGCGACGCCATCCCGGGCTCTTCCTTTGTTGGATTTCAATGTTTTCAGACTCGTTGGAAAGCTGGAGTTCCGATCTCCATCTTTGGAAAGTTTGATTAGTATTCGAGTTCATTTGACTCTTCGAAATTGCTGTCGAAGAGGGACCCGGATCTCAGCCTGAAACGGTGTATTCACTGCTTCCGGGTCCGACTTTGTAGCGTCGCTGCGACTTCGTTTCAAGTCGGAATCGAGTAATTCCTTTTACGTTCTGAAGTAGGAATGTCGGACTACGTTCCTACCAATTTTCATGCCATTCGGATTCAGTCTGCTAGTCCGAACAATTTTCCGAACTTGGGTTCGCGTCAGTTTTGGACTATTTTCCAACACTTAGAATATTTTCAGTGATTTTCTGGTTTTATCGATTTCTTTGAGATTGGTCGTTGGATTTCGTACACGGGCCTTATAAAAAGGTTTTAAAAGGATTTTTCACTCCGAAATGGCTTTCGAAATTATTATATAATATTATTTTTAATTAATAAATTAATTACTCCATAATATGGGAGTTTTCAAAGGCCGTTTTAAAGTGATTTCAAACCAATTATAAATCTGTTTTCCGTAATTATTTTCTATAATAAAATCCCACACTCACACTTTAGCACTTCGAGCGAAGTGGAAAGGTGCTTAAACGGTTGGGAAAAACTCCGGCCTATGAAACTGTGTGTATTTCCTTTCCGGTTAATCCCCGACCTATTCGATTGATCGTTTTGGCCTTTCGGCCTAGTTTACCGATGACATGAGGTGAACTTTGTACTACTTTCAGTGTGGAAGCTTACGATTGGTTAGTAAACTGTTTAGTGCGAACGTGGGGTATGGGACTCACGTTAACACTTTACGGGTTCCTTGCTAATAGTTCGTGACACATTCCTTTTATTACCTTTGGGATAGTGTCTTCGGACTGTCTCCCTTAGAGGTATCGTTTTGGCATCTCTACTTAGATGGCCGTTATACATCTCTACATAGATGTATCGTTTTTGGCATCTCTACTTAGATGGCCGTTATACATCTCTACATAGATGTATCGTTTTTGGCATCTCTACTTAGATGGCCTGTTATACATCTCTACTTAGATGTATCGTTTTGGACATCTCTACTTCGATGTTTTTGTTTTGGCATTTGTGCTTACGTTATGCCGATGATATGAGGCTTATTATACATCTCTACTTAGATGTTTTTGTTTTAGCATTTGTGCTTACGTTATGCCGATGATATGAGGCTTATTATACATCTCTACTTAGATGTTTTGTTTTGACATTTGTGACTATGTTATGCCAATGAGACAAGGTTTGCTATACATCTCTACTTAGATGTTTATTTCTTCTCTATGTGAGAGTTTCTGGTCTATAGTACTATGTTATATATCGCCTCATTATCTATCATGTTTATCTCAGTTTATTAACTGATTGTTTAGCTAGCCTGACCCGAGTGTTTTTTTCGCTCGGGTCAGACCGAGTTGTTTCAGGTTAGGCCTCTGGACTTAGCTTTCTGTGCTTCCGCTTGGACATTATCTGCTATGCTGATAGATAGCTTTTTATATTTGTCCACTATTTTGATACTCTGATTACTCAGTCTCTTATGTACATATTTTTGACTCACTTGTGTGAGTGGTGGCTTTGTACCCACCTTATGATATATTTGGATCTGTATTGACGATGTATTGTTCTGAGACTCTGTGCTGTTATGTGATACTGTTCTGTGATGCTATTTCATTATGTTATTATGCTTTGTTCTGATAGATCTTTAGCCATTTGTAATTTCGTTATAAGTATTTATCGAATATGTCGAACCACCTGATTGAGAAAAATTTAAATAGATTTCACCTTTCGACGTATTCGGTAGATAGTTATAGCATAATTACATTTGGTTGCTCCTATTATACTTTATTCTCCGCATTAGCAGACGGAATCACCTCCGTGATTCTCTTTGCTAATGAGGGTCTTGGAGTGGGGCGTTACATATGAGAATATAAACAACCAGAAAGAAAAATAGATTTGAAATATAAGATAAAAAAATTAATTTAAAACCATATAAATTTCACTTATTTTTAAATTGGGTTTATATTCAACTAATTGATTTAGATCCACTTGATTTCACTTAAGTTAATTTCACTTATAATTCAATTTTAACCGTTCCTGAATTCATATTTATTTATTCATTGTCTTATTATTCAAGTTATCTCAATTAACATTTTCATAATCAAAAATTAAGTGAATAAACATTTATTATAACCATATTTTATTCATTAAATTAATTCTTTCCTTTCCCAATTCAATTATTCAAATTTTAAATATTCATTCAAAAATTTTGACTTCATTAATAATTGAAATTGTCTTTTATCAAAATTTAAGAGTTAAATTTCCGATTCACTTCAAATCATTTAGAGATAACTGTATACATATATATTCTATATATCAAATCAAATCCATAATCATATACCTATATATATATATATACACACATCAAGTCATACTTAAGAATTTCAAATCAAATCCATTTTCCAAAACTAAAGTGTAGTAAAACTACAAAGTGGTCTCTCCACTCTGAAACTCGAAAATGAATGTCAATGATGCTCCAGTCATCATCAAAATTATTTTCCAGCAATAGAAGAGGAGAAAACTGATTTAAAACCTTAAAATTTCTATGGAAACGATTTCTATTCGAAAATACTTTTATATAATATACCCTAAGATTTTAAAAGCCAAATTTTCTAAAATACCGAAAATTTAATTCTCAAATTCTTAATTTAACTTCACTTCAATTCCAAATCAGTTTATAAACCATGTTTTATAATTTCATTTATTTATTATGTGGAAATAGTCAATGATTTACAAAACAATAAATGATAATCGAATATTATCATTTCTACAACCAATTCGGTTAACTATTTAATTTTAGAAAATTATACTTACATATATAATATAATCATAGAATTTATTATGTCAATTTGCTCTGTTCAAGTGTTTTGGAATTCCTATCGATAGCGTTGATCAGACAAATCGATCGAAGCCTCAAATCAACATTAACAACTCAAACAACACACTATAAAACATTTTAATTTTAATTACAAATACACTCCCTCACTCGATGATGCAAGAAAATGGATTTCAAAACAAAGAGCTCCAAATTAGAGGAACCCTAATTAAAGAGAATTCTAGCTAAGAAGATAGGCTTGAATGGGAGATAAAATAATTAAATTTCAAAATAGAAAGATGGATATACTAATATTAATCGCGGGCGATCTTCACCAGATCAACCATGACTACAAGAATACGACCGATGCAGAATTCTGAGGCAAATCGACATTCGATCACAAGAGAATAGAATTTGGGCATAGAAAGAGATAGCAGCATCTAAACCGAGGATACAGAAATCTTCGGTAAATCAATGCTTGTTGTAAAGGAGTTTCACCCTTTACAAATCATTCTAAGATTGGATAGACCGCCGATTCATTATAGAGATCAACCGAAATGGAGTTATGGGATACTCTAGAATCAAGAAAACTCAGATAGGAAGAGACAAGAATGGATTTCAGAACGAATGGGGAAATTCCAAAATTTAAAGAAAACCGAGTCAAAGAGGAAGAGATTCAAGCTCGAACGAAGGTGATTCCGTAATTAATTCTACTACATATGCTATGTTTTGCCTAAAACCAGAGTTCTGATACCACATGTAACATCCTGATATTTCGTGCCATTCGCATCCACAAATGTCGGACTTGAATTGCTCAAAACATCATATTATTAATTTATAATTGGCAGAACTCAACATATACCGTAAATAAATAAATCACAGACACGGAGTAATATGACAATAAGCAGCGTAAACAAATGAATAGTTAATATAATTAAATAGTTTAATTACAGTTATAAATTAAAACCATTAAAATTTACGGGTCGTTACACTCTTCCCCACTCAAAACTTTTCATCCCCGAAAAAGAACGAGGTAGGAGAATAAAAACAACCAAAAAGAAAAATAGATTTGAAATATAAGATAAAACAATGAATTTAAAACCATATAAATTTCATTTATTTTTAAATTGGGTTTATATTCAACTAATTGATTTAGATCCATTTGATTTCACTTAAGTTAATTTCACTTATAATTCAATTTTAACTCTTCCTGAATTCATATTTATTTATTCATTGTCTTATTATTCAATTTATCTCAATTAACATTTTCATAATAAAAAATTAAGTGAATAAACATTTATTATAACCATATTTTATTCATCAAATTAATTCTTTCCTTTCCTAATTCAATTATTCAAATTTTAAATATTCATTTAAAAATTTTGACTTCATTAATAATTGAAATCGTCTTTTATCAAAATTTAAGAGTTAAATTTCCGATTCACTTCAAACCATTTAGAGATAAATGTATACCTATATATTCTATATATCAAATCAAATCCATAATCATATACCTATATATATACATCAAGTCATACTTAAGAATTTCAAATCAAATCCATTTTCCAAAACAAAAGTGTAGTAAAGCTACAAAGTGGTCTCTCCACTCTAGAACTCGAAAATGAATGTCGATGATGCTCCAGTCATCACCGAAATTATTTTCAAGCTTAGTAAAGCTACATGTCGGACTTGAATTGCTCAAAACATCAGATTGTTAATTTATTTTTGGCAGAACTCAACATATACAGTAAATAAATAAATCACATACACGGAGTAATATGACAATAAGCAGCGGAAACAAATGAATAGTAATTCATGAAGCTACTATATATATATCAAAGTTAAAACAAGATACAACAGAAGTCTCGAATACATAGAAGTCTCAATACAATAGTCAAATAACAAAATTTGAATATCACTGGAGTCAACTGAATAACTACAAGCTGAATAGATATATATGGATCTCCAAGCAAAGCTCCAACTCCAAAGGTGAGTCTCAAATGTTGTGACACTCAGTCTGACCCGAGCATAAAGCAAAACACAAAACGCTCGAGTCAGGATTAACATTCTTATATTAATAAATCCAACTCAAGTGAAATATCAACTGAAATACAAGTAACTTAAAGGATGTTTGGGATACCCATCCTCTAAGGGTCCGTGGAACTATCTACTATGTAGTACAATACGCTATTATAATATGTCTATAATAAAGTAAAAGTATTAAAATTGCGTTAAGGCATTACCCATATCCCCCTTAATTTTTTTTATATATTCCCATAGTCTATACAGTACCGTAAACCCTCTGTAAACTGTAGGCTATCAGAGGGCACTCCATAGGTATGGTACAAAACAAACTCGTAGTGGTCTCGATAAGGTAGGTGACACGATCCAACTAGGCAATGCTAGGGTAGATATACCAATTACACTTCCAAGCTGTTGGTAACGCATAGTTGCAGCTACTTCCCAACTCGATCCACACTCCTAAAAATCCGAGGGTGCACCCAATCAATCACAAAGTAATAGAATGGTTTTGAAGAAGTGTGTCCAATCGGAGGAGCTATGTGACGACCGCCCATAACCTCTGCACTGAACCTAGAGAAAATGCGCTGTAAAGTGTGCCAGACCCTATAGGTCGTCCCAAACTGTCATACGACCTAAACCACTACCCCTCTTCCTTAGGTCGTCGTCGACCTACTCCTTAGGTTGTTAACTCGCCAAAACTCATAAGTCACCAAATTTTCCTTAAGTCGTCTATGTCTTAAGTCGGTCACTACCTTAAGTCGGTCACTCGACCTAAGCCACCCTATGACTTAACTTCTATAACTCGTATCTTCCTTAGGTCGCTCCAAAACTCCGATACGACCTAGGACTTAAACTCAGGACGACTTATCACAAATGCGACCAAATTTCAACTGTTTTACGATGTTTTGATCCGTGAAAATACGGGTCGTTACATTCTCTCCCTCTTAGGAATTTCGCCCTCGAAATTCCAAACAAACAAAGCAATCAAAGACTATTCTGCACGCCTACCATCCATAGCAATCAACAAACCATGCATCCAATTCTAGCTTAGCATGCAGAATTCTAAAACTAGAACAAGTTACAATATCGTGAGATGACACGACACCTTAGGGCCATACCTTGAAGAGTTCAGGATGAGCTGCTTTCATCCTCCCTTCCACCTCCCACGTACAGTCGTTATCATCATCACTCCATTGTATCTTGAGCAACTTAACTACCTTCCTCCTAAGCTGTTTCGTGTTGGTTTCCACAACACGAAGCGGCTTACGAGGTCTCTTATCGACTGGATCAACTTCGAAATCTTCATAGCTATCAGCAGAAACCACTGTATTCGAGTCGTGCACATACTTCCGTAGATACGATACATGAAAAACATTGTGCATACCCGACATCTTCTCCGGTAATTCCAGTTTGTAGGCGAGCTTTCCAATTCACTCGATGATCGGGAATGGTCCAACAAATCTCAGAGTCAATTTCCCTTTCTTCCCGAATCGAATAACATTCTTCAGTGGAGAAATCTTCACAAAAACCATGTCTCCAACGTCGAATTCCAAATCTTTACGACGCTTATCGGCATAACTTTTCTGACGATCTTGGGCTGCCTTCATTCGTTGCCGAATGATCTCTATACAATCCGAAGTATGTTGAATCATCTCTGGCCCGAGCATAAGCTTTTCTCCGGCCTCTAACCAACATGTCGAAGAGTTACACGGTCTTCCATACAATGCCTCATACGGTGCCATACCAATGCTTGACTGGTAACTGTTGTTGTACGAAAACTCCACCAAATGAAGGTGATCTTCCCATGATCCTCCGAAATCCAAAACACAAGCTCTGAGGAGATCTTCCAAAACTCGGTTGACTCTCTCGGTCTGACCATCTGTTTGAGGGTGATAAGCTGTACTCAAACACAACTCGGTTCCCAAAACTTCCTGGAAGCTCTTCCAAAATCCACTAGTGAACAATGGACGATCGCTCACTATACTCTTCGGAATACCATGGAATCGAACTATCCACTTAACATACAACTCAGCCAACTTTGATGCAGTCTTAGTCGATCGAACAGGAATGAATCTTGCACTCTTAGTCAGTCGATCTATAATGACCCAAATTCCTTCATTTCCCGTTCTGGTTCTAGGTAGTCCAATAAAATCCATCGATATCTGCTCCCACTTCCATGTAGGAACTTCTAATGGCTGAAGCAATCCGCTTGGCTTCTTCTGCTCAGCTTTCACCAACTGGCAGTTCATGCACTTGGAAATAAAATTTCCAACATCCTTCTTCATACCTTCCCAGTAGTAGGTTCTCTTCATATCCCGATACATCTTGTTTCCACCTGGATGAATTGTCAGCTTCGAGTGATGACTTTCCTTCAGAACTTCACTCCTCAATTCATCTATATCGGGAACAACTAGCCGTCCTTGCTTCCGAAGCCAACCCTCTCGATCGACCTCGAATCTTTTATCCTTTTCTGGGTCCAATCCAGATTCCAAATTACGGATAATCTTGACAAGCTTATCGTCTCGCCTTTGGCTCTCGCCGATCCTTTCCACAAGAGTCGGTCTTATCGATAAGTTTGCCAACATCTCAGGTTCCAATTCACATCTAGGCCTGAAGTCAAATCCAGCTAAATACTCGAGATTCTTCCATTCTGAAAACATGGCTCCCAATCCTGCATGTCTTCGACTTAACGCATCTGCCACCACGTTACCTTTTCCTGGAGTATAAGCTATACCAAAATCATATGATGCTAAAAACTCTAGCCAACGTTGCTGCCGAAGATTCAAATCCTTTTGGGAGAAAAGATACTTCAACGACTTATGATCTGTAAACAACTCGAATCGAACTCCCAGTAGATAATGTCTCCACATCTTCAGAGCAAAAACAATCGCCGCTAACTCCAAATCATGAGTCGGGTAATTCCTTTCATGCGGCTTCAGTTGTCGACTGGCATACGCAACAACTTTATCCCTCTGCATCAGCACTGCTCCAAGTCCAGTACCACATGCGTCGGTGTAAACCACCATCTCGTCATTCCCACTAGGAATAGTCAAAACAGGAGCACTTGTCAATCTTTCTTTCAGGATTCTGAAAGCTTGCTCACACTTATCTTCCCACTTGAACACTTGGTTCTTCTTCGTCAATCCTGTTAACGGTGCAGCCACCTTGGAGAAGTCTTTGATAAACTGTCGATAATATCCTGCCAATCCAAGAAAACTTCTCACATCAGATGCATTCTTAGGTCTAACCCAATCCTGGATTGCTGCCACCTTAGCGGGATCAACCGCTATTCCGTTTCCAGAAATCAAATGGCCTAAGAACCTCACTTCACTCTTCCAGAAGTGACACTTCGAAAACTTAGCCTTTAGCTGATGTTTCCGTAAGATTTCCAAAACAATTCGCAAGTGTGTCTTGTGCTCTTCTTCAGTTCTGGAATAAATCAGAATATCATCCACGAACACCAGTACAAACTTGTTCAACTGATCTCTGAACACTCTATTCATAAGATCCACAAAATATGCTGGCGCGTTAGTCAATCCAAACGGCATTACCAGCCACTCAAAGAAACCGGATGGTGTCCTAAAAGCAGTCTTCGGCACACTATCCTTAGCCACTCTCAACTGGTGAAATCCCGTTGCCAAATCCATCTGAGAAAACACCTTAGCTTCGTGAAGCTGATCAAACAAGTCATCTATTCTCGGCAATGGATACTTGTTCTTCTTAGTCACCTTATTCAGCTCACGATAATCCACACACAACCTCAACGATCCATCTTCCTTGGTTGCAAACACAACTGGTGCACCCCATTCGGACACACTACGCCGAATGAATCCTTTCTGCAAAAGATCATCAACTTGCACCTTCAACTCATGCTGTTCCCTAGGCGCCATCCGCCTAAGAGGCATCACAACAGGTCTGGCTCCTTCAACTAGATCTATACGAAACTCGATCTCCCTATGCGGCGGTAATCCTTTGACCTCGTCAAAGACATCCTCGAATCCATTCGCGATTGGCACCGATGACAGTCCATCCCGTGGAACAACTAGCGAATACATGAAGCTCATGAAGACGCCTTCTTCATGCTTACATCGTATCACAATCTTTCGCCCCTCCACATTCTCAACTGTCACCTCCAACCTTTCGCAATCAACCTTTGCCGCATACTTCCTAAGCCAGTCCATACCCAAAATAATTCCAAACCCCGCAAAGTTCAGAACAAAACAATCACAATCAAAAGAGCAACCATGACTCGATACAATCAGACCACGGCATAACATACACAAACAAGACGAACCCCCAACTGGATTAGTCACAACCAATGGCCTATCAACGATATCCGGTTCTAAACCCAACCGGTCTACAAGTTCACTACAAACAAACGAATGCGACGCCCCAGTATCAAACAGAACTCTAACTGGAACACCACATAGGAAAAGAGTACCTTGAACTACCACACTCTTTCCTTTCTCTTCAGCGGTAGGAGCTTTTGAAGACGATGGAACAGCTCCCAAAGCATAAGCTTGCACAATCTTCTTGTCCCTCTTCGGTTCTGGACAATTCTTCCTGATATGCCCCGGCTTGTCACAGTTGTGACATTTCATCGGCATCTTCGGATTCTTACAATCCTTAGAGAAATGACCCTTCTGCTGACAATTGTAACAAGTCACTTCGCCCTTCGGCTTCTTCTGGCCATCCTTACCCTTCTGCTGCTGCTGCTTCCTCTTCTTGTTTCCACCCTGCTATGGTTTAGACTCTCCCCTGGTCACAGCAACAACAGATCCTTCCTTAGGAAACAGACTCTCATGCTTGAGAGCTTTCTCCACAAGCTTCTCAAATGAATCATCCAGATGATCCACCAACTGCCTCCCAAGATAACTGTCCAAGCCTGTCACGAACTTCTCATTCTTTTGATATGCAGATTCAATATATGACCGGGCATACTTGGACAAAGCTTCAAACTCAGAAACATACTCAAGAACTGGTCTTCCTCCCTGCTTGAGCTCCACGAACTTCTTGAACAGAACAGACTTCTGAGCTGTAGAAATGAACTTAGCTTCAAATCTAACTTGGAATTGCTCCCAAGTAATCTCTTCCTCCAGAGTATTGATGGTAATAGAGTTCCACCAATCAGAAGCTCTCCCTTGAAGCTGTCTTGATGCTAATTTCCTCTTAGTCGCATCCTCAATTCCCAAATCTCCAAAAATCCTTCTACAAGCATCCATCCATCTCTGGACCTCAATAGTTGATTCTGTTCCCAAGAAAACCTTTTCTCCAAGAGCAGTATAGTCCTTACACAACTTAGCAAAATCCACCGGCTTTGGAGTTTGAACTTGAACTCCAACATCAACTGCTGCCCCCGAAACTGGTATCCTTCTCATGATCGAAGTCATCATAGCTTCGAACATAGCTGCATAATCAGCAGCCCCTTCAGTAGCATGGCCTTCCCTAGCAGCTGGTCTCCCTCTTCGACTCATTCTCAATATTTATAAAAAGGAATGATTAGCACACCTAGAGAAACAACTGCATAAAGGACTCAAACTCTACTAAGCTACTATATTATATATAGTAATCATCCATCAAAATACAATTACGTCTCTCATACGTAATTACGTCAGCGAGCGTTGGGTAAAATCGATTAACCAATGCTCTGATACCAAATGTGACGACCGCCCATAACCCCTGCACTGAACCTAGAGAAAATGCGCTGTAAAGTGTGCCAGACCCTATAGGTCGTCCCAAACTGTCATACGACCTAAACCACTACCCCTCTTCCTTAGGTCGTCGCCGACCTACTCCTTAGGTTGTTAACTCACCAAAACTCATAAGTCACCAACTTTTCCTTAAGTCGTCTATGTCTTAAGTCGGTCACTACCTTAAGTCGGTCACTCGACCTAAGCCACCCTATGACTTAACTTCTATAACTCGTATCTTCCTTAGGTCGCTCCAAAACTCCGATACGACCTAGGACTTAAACTCAGGACGACTTATCACAAATGCGACCAAATTTCAACTGTTTTACGATGTTTTGATCCGTGAAAATACAGGTCGTTACAAGCTACCTCACTTGGTCCGTCAATTGCTCCTGTTTTAGCCACCTTAAGCTAACTCACGGGAGTCAGGTCCACGTATATACCTCATATAGAATCGTCGCCACCATCCTACTTCATTCGGGAATCTCTACCACGTACACAGTTGTTAAAGTGGTTTCGGTATTGGCAGAGAGTATGACAATAACCGATCTCGGTCTCTTTAACAACCAAACGTTATTATAACACCGTGGTCATTTCATTTCAAATAATTCATATTTCAAAACCAAAATATTATATATGTTTCAAAACCATATCAATACGATGTCATTTTTCACTTAAAATATATCCATTTCCAAAATCATAGCACTTTCAAAGTTATAACACTTTCGAAATTATAAAACTTAGAAATTATAACACTTTGGAAATCATAAAACTTTGAAGTCATAATACTTTGGAAATCATAATATTTCGCTTAACAGTTTAGATATAGAAAATAGTATACATAATAAAATAGTTAATATAATTAAATAGTTTATATAATAAAATAGTTTACATAATAAAATAGTTTACAAAATAAATAGCTAGTATATTTTTTTTTGGCAACTAGGAAAACCTGTTCAATCACCGCCGACATTGCGACTCCTAAACAGTAAATAGCTAGTATATTAAAGTAGTTTACATAATAAAATAATTTCTATATCAAAATAGTTATAAATTAAAAAGAGTTTATATTAAAATAATTTATATATATATATATAAATTAAATAGTATATATTAAAAATAATTTATATAAAAATAGTTATAGGCATAAAATAGTTTATATATTTAAATAATTTATATATTAAAATAGCTTTCTTCAAATTTCACAAATCGATTCAAATCGACTCAAATTCCAAAATCCCATTTAAATTAAATCTCAGTTCTTCCATTTCAACTTCAATTCAAATCTCAATAATCCATATTCAATTTATATCGATTTCAAATACAAATTTAAAACCACAAATTAAACCATTTCAACTTCAATAGATTTCAAAGTTTGAATATTCAACTTTTCAAAACTAAATTTGATAATTTCATTTATATTTCAAATTCAACTTTACTATTATTTAGCTTTGAAATATTCACTTCATTAATCAAATAACATTTAAATAAATTCTAAAATTACAATTTAAATAAAATAAATATCCCATTTCGATTTATTTAAATTTGAAAATATTCATTTAATCACCTTTATTCAAAGTCAAGTTATAAAATCATATCTTTAAATCTCAAATTAAATAAGTTTCAAATCGGTTTTTATTTAAGTATAATTCTTAAACAAATAAAATTTCAAATTAATTTTTATTCATCTTCCAACCCTTAATTTATTAAAATTATATAAAATCTACTTTTAAAATATAATTTTAAACAAATACTCAAAACCATATTATATACTAAATAAACTAAACTTTATTAAGTTAAAGCATATTATTATTTCTATTTTACATTAAAATTAATTTATACATATTTTAAGATAGTAAAATTATAAGTAAATTCTTAAAAATTTATAATTTCAAAACTAACTTATAACTTTAAAATTTTCAAACCTAAAATTTCAAAAATCAAGAATTTAAACATATATAAAATAACATTTATATATATAATATTTTAAAATCAGTATTTATATAAAACTATATATATTTCTGTTTAAACCTTGGAAATCATTTCAAAATATATATAGACCAATGGTGTCTGTATAAAATTATCTATCCTATAGTCAAGTGATAAGGATATTTATCATTTCAATCCGAAATTTAAATATCTACGGGTATATATCTTTTCAACCCACAATCCCAAATTTAAAATAAATGAAAATCGCTTGGGTTTATCATTTCAACCCATAACGATTTTCTCCTATTCTACAAAATCGTTCGGGTATGTATCATTTCAACCCATAGGGAATTCTAAATTAACAGGGAATTTGCATAGTGAGCACAATATAACATATCAACAACGGGCATATATCATCAGTAATAGATAAAATATACATAACAGATCATGGTGTTAGATGTCACAGGTGAATAGTTACAGATAATGGCATATCATATATAGCAATTATATAATTAACAGTTCAGTTTAGCAGCATATTTCAATTTTCGTTTCAAATGAAATCAAATCTAATAAATATAAGAATGTTAATCGTGAGTGATTGCTCACCTTTCGAGGCTAGAGAACACAGAAGATGGTACGACACGTACACGGATACGGACACTAGCAAATCAAAAAGATGCTACGACCCAATTGGACATTGGCGAGATAAAAGAAAGGCACGATGAACTGGATTTGATGAAGATCAATGGTATAAGTAAACTTATATATATAACTATATATATATATATATAATCATATACTAAATTCAAACACATATTAGATTATATATATGTGAGTGTGTGTGAATGTATGTATTTCAAGATCATTGTTTCAAATTAAAACACATATATTAAAATCAAACATATTTTTAATATATATATATATATATACACTATAAAACAATGATCTAATATAAAATATTTACAACTGCGAACACAATATATATAAAGCCATGAATGAAAATATAACTTACATATATGCAAGGGCAAATATACCCAAACCGTATGCAGACAAAACCTTATATTTACTAATATATATGAATATGTGACTAACATATACTAGATATAAATATATATCTTATAAACAGAACATATGCAAACCAATATATATAACCTATATTTTTTTCAGGCCAATTTGTACAAACCTATTACTCATAAAAAAATATAAACTTATATACTTTAAATTTTATTCCACTTTAGATATGCGAGCCAACATATATACTTTTGTAAACCAATGTAACATATGTCAGAATCAAAGTCTATATATATATATATATATATTACCCATATAAACTTCTGACATGCAATACACAACACGTATAATATATATATATATATATATATATTACAATGTATAAAAAAAATATAGGCCTTCACTACTTAATCATATATATATATTACATATATAAACATAACATACCATAACTTAGTAACTAATACATAAGCAGATCAACAACTCTATAACTACAATATAAACATTTATATATTATAACTAAATATACTAAAAACATAAATGAAACTGTTGTGCATATATATATAGTTAAACTGTAACAAAATATTATATATATATATGTATATGTATACTTACAGTATGAACAAAATGCTATATCAATATACTTAAAACATAAACAAACCGTTATATATAAATACACGTATTACATAGATTAATTGAGAACCATATTCTATGAATATCAAAATAACCTTTCATACAGTTTGAAATATATTATACTGTAAGCAAAAAGTAAAACATATACAATACCAATACAAAGAAGAGGTGAAGGAGCAAGGTGGCCATGAAGGCAAGGCGGCGATGGAGGATCTGGGCGGTGGACAAGCGGTGATGGGTGATGCGGAAGCTTGGTCTGGGCTGGGTGGGTAGGCGATGAGTAGTGGTGGCAACAAGGTGGAGTGAGGCCGAAAGAAGGTAGGTCGGCAACTACGGCGGTTCGAAGAGGAGGACAGAAGCGGATCAAGGGTGGAAGGCGAGAATGGTTGCTGCGACGTGAAGGGGAGGAAGAGAAGAGAGAGGGGCGAACTGGGTCAGGGCATGGGCAGTAAGCGTGGAAGGCTTCAAGCTCAAACAATGAATATGAATTTGATACAAAACGAAATGAATATGAATATGGCGGAACAAATAGAAATGAAAAGATGAAATGGAAGAGAAAAAGTGGGAACTAGAGAATACAAAACGAAATGGTGGAATAGTAAAAGCCCGTTGATGACTTCAGAGAATAATTTATGGCTAGTGTAGAATATGAAACAGTATGGGAAGCTAAAAGTTCCAATACGGAACCGATACGATTGATCGGTTCATCGATTTCGTCATGTCTCGAATTCTGAAACACACGAATGAATATACCGCAGAGATCGGCACGACGAGACGATTAAAACGGTATACAGATATCAACTATTCGAAAATCTTATCAAAAGTCGATAATCGGTACCGAAAATGCTGCTAAAACGCCGAAAATAAGAAAAACAGAGCAATAGCGTCCAAATTTGACGAAACGAAATATGATGTCATGCTCAGAAGATGATTTACAAATTTATTATATAAAAATATTCAGGTTTGGGGAAATATTTTATTTTCATTTAATATTAACTGATTTAAATTTAAATAAAATTACACAATAAAATAAACTTCCATATTATCTGATAAAAATTTACCATTTACTGTGTTTAAATGGACGTATTCCAAATATTAAATTTTCATTTTCAAATTCAATTATTTAAAATTTCACAAAAATTCAGTTAATTACGTTATCAAAACCGTTAAAATTTACGGGTCATTATATAGGGGTTAATCATATTCGACCATAATGAGGAGTAGATGTGGCCATAAGGTGGTTTGACAAAGGTTTTGAGATGAAGGACTAAGATGGAAGAGAATTAGTTAGAGATGATATATGATACCGATCCTAAAATATCTCCCACTTTTCCTTTATATAAGCATCTCTAGCCACATTAGTTTGGGATCATTTTTAGCCTTTAAATATCTCTAAGTATGACTGAATATCCCCCTTTCATATCACTTACTTCCCAAGCTCAAATCAAATCAAGTGATATTCGATAGTCGGTGGTCAATAGTTCAAGGACTGGTACTCTTTGGGTTGGAAATCATTTCAAGGAGTTTATATCACCATTTCAATGTTTGCTTTTAGGCTTTGGTCATGACTCATAAGGTACAGATCTAACTTATTTACAATCCTTTATGCTCGTCGTTTATATATATACACATATATATATATATATATATATATATTATATGTTGTTAGTTAGATGATGATTCTGATATATAAGTTTATTATCATAATTAAACCAGTTATGTGTTTGCATATACTTGGATATTAAAAAAATTATCATATATGTATCATAACAGTACCGCTTTACAATTAAAAAACAATTTTTTAATTTTAATATTTAATATTTAATCAGACATATATTGTTTATAATCTAATTATAGCATCATACTTTAATCAGATATAGGCATACATTTTTATATGTAAAGTATTAAGGATATAATAGGTTCGGCAATGACAAAAACATTATATATATATATATAATTTAAATATTATTTAAGTTAATTAACACATAAATTAATTATATAAATATAAATATATTTTCAATATTATTTTTTATATTTTATAAACTAATATTATTATAAAACATTCTCTCGACAAAAATTAGGAAAAATACATTTTTTATTTTTTTCAAAATAAAAGCCGAGAATAAAAAATCAATTTTAAAATTATTTTAGATCATATAAATGTGTGAAAAACTTTCAAAACTGAAAATATCATTTACGATTTACTAAAAGTTTAAAATTTAAAATAAAGTTTCGTAATTGATGTTTATTGATATTTTAAATTTTTTATACGGATATTTAAGTTATATATATATATATATTTAAAATTTAAAAAAGATAAATTATTATCTAAAGCCATGCACAAGACCTAGTGAAATATATTTATCAAAGTATATTTTGTGCATTTTATAAACAATAATTTATATGTATATTATTATACACATATTTATATATTAATATTTAATATATATATATATATTAAAAAATTAATACATTTGCATATATTGCTTTCAGCATTATAAAAAATTATATATATTTTACAAATGATATGATTATATTCATATTGATATATATGTATATTACATTAATATTTTATACATATGTTTTATATATATATGTATGTATGTATTTATACAAAAATTATCTAAATAAAATTATAGTACATATACGAATACATATATATATATAGACACACAAACACATATTTGTGATATTATATATATATATATAAGTAAAAGTATATAAACACACATTTGGACAATATATTTGTATATTGGATAACTAATGTGTCTGTTGCGATTTAATTTCCAACATCTATATACGGGCATGTTACACCTTGCAGGATTGATAAGTTACACATGCGCGCGCACATATATATGTGTGTGATACACACACACAAAAAATATAACATAAATTAGATAATATTATATCATTACATAAATTTAAATAAAATAAATATTTTATTTAAATAAATTTAGAAATTTTCTAAATAAATTAAACTTTATAGGCCCAATAAAGATTCAATATGGTAAAAAAAACTAAAATTCATCCATAACTTCCACAGTGGGTTGGGCTAGTTCCAACATTAAGTATGATTGACCAACATCTTACTATGGAATTGAGTAATGTGGAAGGAGCTCGATGCAATTGCACTTTTGTGCATGCACAGACCTGTGAAAGACTTAGAGATAAATTTGGGTTTAATTTGGTGAAGGATGCTATGCATATATTTCAACCTTGGATCATTCTAAGGGATTTTAGGTGCATTCGAAAGTCAAGCAAGGAAAGTAGTGTAAACCCTGTACCTTTCAACAAAATTACGGAACTTGATACCTGGGTACTAAGAGTAGAAGTTTGTGAATTAAATGTTGGAGGTTTTGAATACACTTGGTGGTCATGTCCGAAGAGGAAAGTTATGTCCAAAATAGATAGAGTTTATGAATCTAGAATGGCTCAAGAACTTTCTAGATACGTAAGCCACTTACTTGCCATAGAGTATTAGCCACCATACGCCTATAGATGTATTCTTGGTTGAGCAAAGAACAAGCAGATATATGATCCATTGGCATTTGTTTGATAGCTACAAAGAGGCAGTTGATGTAGGATGGAATGAGAGTTTTGGGGGAATCCCCTGTACCGCTTTATACAAAAATAATAGGAAATTAAGAAGAATCTTAAAAGGTGGAGTAAAGACAAGAATAACACTGGAAGAGAAGAGGCCAAAATACGGGATTATTGTGCGGAATTACAACATAGGCCGGAGGAAAACAAAGAAAGTAATGTTGCTCTAGAGCTGCAATGAATAAAAGAGTGTCTGGAAGTTTCTATGAAATATGAAATTATTGATACTAACTAAAGGCAAAGAGTGATTGGTTGCTCTTGGGTAATGAAGTGACCGCTTTATTCTACGCCAAGGTGTCGAATAAAAGGTACTTGAATAACCGGAACAGCAACATTACAGTTAATGGAGAAGTTTATATGGATCAAAGGTTTTTAGTAATAAAGTAGTGGGGTACCTTTTGAAACTGTTTAACAGTCCTAATTGTTACAAAATGCCAAGGGTAATTTGCAAAAAAATTATCACTGAATACTGGCGTGATTTCCCAAATGATAGAATTGAACTGCTTGAAATTAAAGAAGTTATATCTAATGTCAATGACAACACTGCTCTAGGACCAGACAGCTTTAGTTCAAATTACAAAACTCATTGGGAAAATATTAAAGAACTATTATGTGAAGCCTTAAATGGCTTCTTCCAGGATGGGAAAATTCCGAGGGAGTGCAACCATACATTTATCCACTTGATCCCAAAAAGTGAGCATGCGACATTCAGCACTACAGGCCTATCTCTTGTTGCTGCATAGTATACAAAATATTTGCTAAAATCTTATGTAATAGGCTAAAATTCTTTATGGATGATTTAATATCGAAGAATCGATGTGTACTTGTTCAAAACAGTAGTATAGGAGATGGAATTCTGCTCACACATGAGATTGTCAAAGGTTTTGGGTGCAAGGACAATATGAGAATGTGTATCAAAATAACTCTCTGAAAGGCATACGACTCAGTGAACAGACAGTTTGTTCTACATATGATGAGCAGTATGAATTTTACTGAAATCTGGATAAGTTATAGAGGAATTAATCAACTCTTCGAGCATTTCGGTTATATTCCAAGGTGGTACTTATAGATTATTTTACGGTTCCAATGGATTAAGACAGGGGAATACCCTTTCCCCTATTCTATATACTTTCGTTATGGAATATTTCACTCTCTTAATGGAAGGCAAAGTGAAAGAAGAGAGGATGAAATCGATGTTTGCATCTACTAATCAAATAACTCGCACAATTTAGGCAGATGACATCCTTGTCTTTGTGCAGGCCAATTGTGAAGGCGTTATGGCAATTATTGAAGTCTTTAGTAGTATGTACGAAAGTACAAGTTTGAGGTTAAATTGTGATACATCGTGTATAATTTTCAGAGGATGAGTAAAGTATAAGGTAGAGATAGTTAATATTCTTAATATTATACAGAGGGATTTAGCAATTAAATAACTAGGCATCTCTTTATCCAGCATGAATCCAAAAGATAAAGACTGCACATATTTAATAGATCGAATCAAGCAAAGAATACATGGGTGGGAAGCCAAGCTTCTAAGTATTGTGGGTTATGTGGAGCTCGTCAAATCAACCATATACCCAATCATGCAGTAAAGGATGTAGTGCTTCAAGTTGCCAATAGCCACCATAAACAAAATTAAACGCTTATGTTCTAACTTTTTGTGGAAAGGGAAAATGGCTAAAATACCTTGGGAAACAGCGTGCAAGCCAAAAAATGGAGGATTGGGCCTCGGGTTTTCCAAGGAGGTTAATATGACATTGAGAGTGAAATTAATTTGCAAACTAATTAATAAAGAAAGCATTTGTGCGAAATGGATGCAATCAAAATACATCAAACAAAAATTCTTCTGGGAGATGGAGAAAAGAAGTGAATGCCAGGGAGTGTGGAACTTTTTGCTGAGTATAAAAACACAAGCAATAAACTGCATAAGGAAAAAAATTGCGAATGGAAAGCCTGCATCTTTGTGGTATGATCCGTGGACCTAAGCAGAAAGATTAGTGAATAGACTAGAAATTAATATGGTTGTTAGAACGAAGAAGTGAAAGAATACTATTGAGCGAACTTATAGAACAAGGAGAATGAAGAAGCCAAAGTGTAAGTCTCCTGAATAGATAAGAGAGGAGATAGAAAACAGGGAATTTTCTATGAGAAAGAAGAAGATTTATGATGGTGGATGTGTAGTAAAAAAGGTAAACATAAATTTAAAGAAGTTTAGTATTAATTAAGAACCAAATACGATAAAACAAGCGTGGGCAGGTTTCATTTGGCATAGGATTTATGTACCCAAAATGGCCATTTGCTTATGCAAAGTTGTAAATAATATTCTCGATGCTAAAGTCAGGTTTAGCCAATTATGCATAGGTGTGGAATTAAAATGTGTTTTGTGCAACGAAGCATAAAAAGATATCGAACATTTATTTTTCAAGTGTAAATTTTTATCATATATTTGGAATTGATGCGGCAATAAATTACAATGGCCGGCCCCAAAACTTGGCGCCCTCATCTTGAAGTCAAAGATAGGGAATATGTCTTAAAAATTTCCAGACACACTCTCGACTTGCGTATGGATTCATCTGGAGTGAACACAAGAATAGAATTTTCAATGATAAACAAAAGTAGAAGAAAATTTTATGTTCTTAAATCACAGACATAGTATCTATCAGAGCATCAAAATCAAAATCTAAGCAGTATAAGATAATGCAGATGTCGAGATTTCCAAAGAACGGAGGGTGTAAGGGTTTCACCTGAGCCACTCTTGGAATGGAATACCTAAGCATTGATCATTTGGACTCTGTATGCAGCCTCAGCTAATCCAATTTTTTAGAAAGGCTTCAACCTATTTTAATTTACATTCATTACTTTTACCACTTATTTTACATTACAAGTACTCAAAATTACATGATAATCAAATTAAACGATAAAGTAAAAAAAACTTAGTTTTTTGCATGCGGGGATATAGTAAAACAGTAGAGAAGGATCGAATCTTATCTTGCAATTAATGTAAATGTGGTTGCATGTTGTCCACGGCGTCAGATCTAGGTAGGGCGCAGTGGGTCGAAATAGGATCTACTAAGAAAACATCTATTTGCATCAAAATCGGAATCAACTTCGACGAAAGTAAATCAAATGAAGGTAAAGTGGAAGCATAGAGAACTATTCGTAGTTTGCTGGTGTTATTTCCGTTGAAGAGTAGAGATGGAGGAGCGACAGTGATTTAGATCCAGATCCGAGTTTGCCATTATTGAGAAGCTGAGTTCCTTTTTGGAAAGTTCGGGAAGTGATAAATGAAGTAGGAAGCACATGTTTGCGTTGTGGGCAAAAGGCGGTGATATTATTTCTACGTGTGGTATATTTTGGGCTAAGCTGGCTAAGCTGGCTAATGCGGTTTTTTTGGGTTTAGGCAATGTATTTTGCATGAAGCCATATCGCATTGTACAATTTATTACTCCTTTTAGTTGTTAATAGTATCCAGAACCTTTCGTTAAAAAATTTATTTAATTATTAAACGTAAAAGGAAGAAGCTGTGAAACAGATGGAATTAATTTGGAAATTTATTTGTCATTTAGGAGAGAAACTGATATGTCAAAACTAAAATATGGTTTAGCCTAACGTACATAGATTTATTGAAATATTAAAATGAAGGAATGATAAAAGTCTACTAAGATGAAACAAATAGGAAAATGATAACTTTCCTATTTAAAGGTAATGATGTTATTCTAAGAAGTGATATGACGTAAGGAGAGAATCGAATTTGTAAAACAAAAGATATATCATTCGTCTTTAATAGTATGATATATATATATATATAGTAAATGGTATATAACATTTCGGGTTACTTATATGGTCGGTTGCAATTGCGGGAGATTGGTTTATCCTCTTTTTTTGGGGTTTCATGAAAGTAAATGTTGTAAGTTAAATATATATATATATATATATATATATATATATATATATATATATAACTCCAAGACATGGTTGAATTTCTTTCTTTCAAGAATGTTTTACCCCAACTCAGATCACAAAGGGCTATCGAAAACATTCTTTTAGGATACAATGGAGTAAATTTGTGCATGTTATGATCACCTGGACAAATCGGAAGAACACTCGAAAATTAACTGATGATGCATAAAAAAAATTTGATCCAAAAAGCAAGAAAGAAGTTGTAGTTTCGACGATAAAATACTATCGTGTATATAGGATTCGGCATCTGTTGGTGGTGACTGTTGAAACGAATATACGCATTTGATCCAAATTTTATATCCATTTACTGTTTGAATTCAAATTAAAACACAGAATGTGTACCCTTTTTTAAACGGGGTGCTGCCCCACATTTTGCAATAAAACGTTGACCTCTTACTCATATGATTTGACTGGTCAGATCGACCGCCATCAACGGGGACGTTGTCAGCACACTTCCACCTAGGGATTGCCCTCTTTCCGGATACTCTTTGCACGGATAATCAATTTAGAAAATTTTATGAAAAACTTCCAACAGTAAACATCCATTGATCCATTCTTTTCGAGTAAGAACTAAATAAACAATGGTATATCAATAATTTATATTATTGGCAGTTAGGTTAGAGCCACAGATAGGCAACGTATGCAAATTTGTGAGTGATTAGACAAATTATGAAGTTTAATGTGGTGGGCGGAGGTGATTGGTTTGGTTTGACAAAATCAAATAATGTGGTTACAACATCTCTTTACAAAATCAAACTCCCATCGTACTAATACTAGTCCCAATTCTAA
Organism: Allium fistulosum; assembly: GCA_030737815.1. Lineage (NCBI taxonomy): Eukaryota > Viridiplantae > Streptophyta > Magnoliopsida > Asparagales > Amaryllidaceae > Allium > Allium fistulosum. Next base: position 1,021,376,033 of record CM060902.1, read on the forward strand.
ATTTCGCAAAAACACACCTCAAAAGTCGATTAAAAAAGAAAAAGAAGGATGGGTTTGCAATTTGATGAATCATTCATCCAAGAATCCGATCACCGTCCGAATCAAACCATCAAATCACCGGAACGCATCCCACTGATCGACCTGTCCCCTACGCTCACCTGCGGTGACCACATCCCAGACGCACTAGTAAAGCAAATAGAAGAAGCATGCAGAGAGTGGGGTTTCTTCCAAGTCATAAACCATGGCGTCCCTCTCGAGCTTCTAGAAAGGGTACAGGTGGCAGCAAAAGAGTTTTTCAAGCTTCCCATAGAAGAGAAAAGGAAAGTGAAGAGAGATGACAAAAACCCTCTTGGGTACTACGATAAAGAAAACACAAAGGAGGTAAGAGATTGGAAAGAAGTGTTTGACTTCATAATAAATGAACCTGCTTATGTTCCTGTAGTTGGAGAGAATAAGGTTAAAGAAATTAGGAATCAATGGCCGGAGTACCCTCCATACTTGAGGTACATTTTACTAAATTCGTGCATTCATTGATTTCATATATAATTTGAAAATGTTGGTACGAAATTTGCAGAGATGCATGCAAGGAGTACCAAAAGGCAGTAGAAGAGCTGTCGTACAAACTGCTTGAGCTAATTTCACTGTCTCTTAATCTACCCGCCAATCGCTTAAATGAGTTCTTTGAAGAATCGACAAGCTTTATTAGGTTAAACTACTATCCTCCATGCCCTAATCCTGATCTTGTGCTTGGCGTAGGCCCTCACAATGATGCTGGGGCCTTAACTGTTCTAGCTCAAGATGATGTTGCTGGCCTTGATGTTAAAAGGAAGTACGATGGCGAGTGGATACGTGTCGACCCTGTTCCTAACTCTTATATCATCAATGTTGGTGACATGACTCAGGTATACATTTATTTGGCTTTTGTAATATAGCTCATATGATTAAAACATCCAAGTATAATGAAGAATTATAGACAGTGCTTGGTTTGTTTGGACATTGGAGACAAACTTTTTGTTCAGTATGTGCTTGAAAGAAAAAAAATTGTGTTGTTGTAGGTTTGGAGCAATGATAAGTACGAGAGCCCGGTGCATAGAGTGTCTGTTAATTCCAGTAAGGAAAGGTTCTCGATTCCCTTCTTCTTTAACCCCAAACCATCTGCCATGATAAAACCTTTGGATGAGTTGGTGGATGATCAAAACCCAGCTAAGTATAATGAGTTCAATTGGGGAGAGTTCTTTACTGCACGAGCAAATAGCAATTTTAAGAAGCTTGGGGTGGAAAATACACTAATTCGCCATTACAGAAAGGCCGAATGATTGTTTTATCATGTATATGTATTTTACTGAATAAGTACCCATTTGTCTGAGCTGAATATCGTGTTTGTGTGTGATTGTATGTTTTGTACGTTAATTCCATAAATTACAGTTGTATAGTATAGCGATGTTGTTATAATTGGTTTCGGTTGATTTACAGCCACTGTTGACCATACAGTTTGACAATGCTGCTACTGCATTTGCATGTATAACAGCGATTTTTCCCCCTTTTTTCATTGATTGAAGTTAACAAAAGACAGTCCCCCTGTTAAATATGAAAATTTTCAAACATAACCTTGTTTTGGTAAACAATAACACAAATAACCTAGTTTTGATTATAATTACAAACATAGGCCTGTTTTTGCCAGCTAGACGAGGGCGAATTTTCAAAATGCGCCTCTGGCGAACTTTCAAAATGCGCCAACAGGCGACTTTCGAAAATTCGCCCAAAGGCGCATTTTGAAAAGTCGCCCTCGAAAATACCCTGCACACATAAACAAGTTATGTTGGTCCATTTAACAATCACATACATATATAATTTCTTATATAACAACTTCCGTAGATATCAGCTTCCAAATCTAACAATTGCGAAGTTCATTTAAGTTCGACACATAACTAGTTGGTTTGATACATAGAAATTACATTCGTTTAAAACTGAAAACACAAAAAGTCTAAATTCGTTACGCAGTCATACATCTGATAATGGAAGTTTAGGTCGCTGCAGTACATCGCTTTCTGTTATGGCCCTGTGATCCACATTTGCTGCACCTGTTTGATTTAGGCGTTTGATGCTCGTCCATAACGTTTTTTATCCTCGTAGATTTAGATCGTCCAGGTTGTCTTCTTGTAGGGGAGGGAATATATGTGGACGGTGTATGGTCTCCAGTATCTCTTATCACGCACGGGATGAAACTCTGCCTGATATGAAGCTTTGTAACTTTGAACAGAGTACCACTCTGATGCGAACTCATGATGTGCTCTGTTAGCACTGTAATCCTGTGCCGAACAAGCCGCCATTACATGGGCACATGGTATTTTTTGCAGTAGAGGGATGTTGCATGTACATGAGCAATTAGGACCATCAATTAACACTTTAAATTCATCGCCGTAGCAATGAATAACTTGACATTCTGTTCAACTAAAGCGAACTAGTTTACAACGACGTGCTTCAATAGCTCGATCTGCTATTTTAGCTTCCCATTTTGGAGTCAAACGTGTTATGATAGCATCCGTCGTTTCTCGTCTCTTACAAAAATATTCAACCGATCGAAAGAAGGTTCGTGCAACCAACGCCTTTATAGGTAATGATCGAGCACCTTTCAGCACACCATTAAAACTTTCGGATGCATTGGTGGTCATAACATGAAAGCGTCCTCCATCGGCTTTGAAAAGGGCCCAATTCTCTTCAAAATTCCCTAAACTTCTTTCAATCCATTCATGAGCCCGTGAATTTGTAGCTTTAATTTCTTCTCTGATTTTGTTGTACTCAACTACTTCTGAAGTACATGCAGCTGAATAAAATAAAGCTGTAAGTCGGTTATCCCTAAAACCCGCTGTTTGAAAATTAGCTTTAAGATGTCGTGCACAGAACCTATGTTTGTGTGGTTCTCGCCACTTCTCCTGTAAAGCCTTCGGAATTCCTTTCATCCGATCCGATATGAAAGTAATACGACGATTGCAAACACTGTGAATGAATTCACGCATGCAAGAAAAAACCAACCCCGGCTATCATATGACTCGGATTCGACAACCGCATAAGCTAATGGAAACAGACAGTCATCCGCATCTACAGCAGTAGCAACAAGCAACGTCCCTTTGTATTTACCATACAAATGTGTCCCGTCAATACATAGCAATGGCCGGCAGTGTAGAAAACCTGTAATGCAAGGGCCAAATGCCCAAAACGCACGATCAAATACGCCAACTTCATCGTGGGTCACATGTCCAACAGTCCCCGGATTACTTCTCTTTATTTCCTCAAAATATTGACGCAAAGTCGCATACGATTCGGCCCAGTCACCATAAATTTTTTCAATTGTTTTGTTTAATGCTCGCCAAGCTTTCATGTAACTAATTTTGATGAACAATCGGTCGTCGACAAGCACTTGAACTGTACCTGCTGTGATATCTAAATCGGCCTTCACAAATGACATGATTTTTGACACAAGAAAATTAGAAGTGGCTTGCTTGTGGATGGAATTAACTGTAGGATTGACACAGGTATGTTCGCTAGGCAACTTTCTGATTTCCCACCAACCAGACTGCGATTTCTTTGAGACTATTGCATGTATTCTCCATGGACAGTTAGTGTCAACATTACATATAGCAGTGTATATAGTTTTATTCGACTTGACCGGCTTGTACGAAACTCCATGTAGAATTGACCATTCGGTTAATTGGTGTAGCATGTTTTGCTTACTTTCAAATATCATTCCAATAGCAAATCCATTTTGTATGCACGCGGTTGAAAATTTTTCCCCAGCAAATTGCAGGTTAGCAACGACCGATCTTGCCATCATTTGTGCAGTACATAGATCATCATCCAACGGTACTTCCATTTGAGCTTCTTCACCATCACCTTCGGCATCATCTACGCTTGGAAAATCGTAGTTTAACGATTCATTGTTCACCTGCATTCGTTCTACCCAACACGCATCATTATTAGTGGTCGCAACAGCCATACTATCAATTTGAGGAACATGTTCGGTGTCTCTATCTATATTAACATCCATACTAGTGGCAATATTGGAATCATGTGAGTGTTGTGACGGTCCAGCACCACATTCTGCAGCAGTATCCTCAAGACTTGTACATCTGTTTACAACCGTATCTTAGTACGAAGCTAGAGTAGATAGGAAACATTACCCAAATAAATTGCTAAACATACCTTTGACTTATAGCATACATTTGTGATGGAGTAGGATATACCGGTTGCGACAAATGAATATTTTGTTGTTCAGCACGGACATTTTGTAGATGCATTTGTTGTTGGAAGCTGAATGTGTTAGAAGAAAGTATTAGGCAATTGTAATTTAAAATGGTACACGCAAAATACCAATGTTAACAACGATACCTTGGATGCATCGTTGGTGGTGTATAGTACGGAAAGTACTGTTCTGGAGTTGGTTGCGACATCATGTAATGCATGAAACCATAGTTAATGGGAGGAGGACCATGACCCCCAGCATGTACATATGGATTACTGTAAGTAGGAGAACCTAAGCTTGCTGTAGGAATATCAGTTTCCAACATTTCTGTAAAATGCCCTAATTCTGTGCTAACGATAGGAGATTGTACATGTTCTTGCAGATTTTCTTTTGCAACTTTCCCAACGTACAACTCAATGGATTTGGTAATCGTAGAAAACATAACTTCAACATCCTCATCGTCTGAAAGTGTTATTGCTTTTGAACCAGAATCCGTTGGCCAGTTAACGACCAACTCAATATCAAATTCGATTGGGCTTATTTTTGTCACTTTGTAAACCGATTCTTTCAACTCAAATAGTGTGCAACATTTGCGTACTCTCCCCGGTTTACAAAAACCGCCGACATACTTCCCGTTTTTCTGTTCGTCGACGATTAGATCACCGTCGTAGTAGCAAAGTGTGGGAATGAGATTTCTAACCATTCTACAAACAAATAGTTTTTATTTGACCAACCACTTTCTGTCCATTCATATGAAAATATGTTAATGGATCTAACAAAGCTAGGGTTTGTAATTTTCTTACCAATTTTTGTGCAGGGATATAGTGAAGACGTTTGCGTAGACCAGCAACGACTCTATTGCAACAACTAACCGATTATCGAAAGAAATTGAGGCTTGGTGATTGGGAATGTAAGCTGAAAGAAAATGGGTTCTTCAGATCTGGAAAAAAGTTGGGGTGTGTTATGAGGAGGTGAGTGCTAAAGCTGACTTGATATAAAGATGTTTTTTAATTGGCGACTTTTCAAAAGCCGCCTTTGTGCGAATTTTCAAAAGTCGCCCAAAGGCGAGTTTTGAGAATTCGCCCAAAGGCGACTTTTGAAAAGTCGCCAATTAAAAAACAACCTAAAACACATTATAAAACAGATTATTAGTCTGTTGAACTACAGAATACCTCTCAATAGAAAATACAGGACTGACAGACGATTAAATTCAAGTATATACAAACAACAACCACCAGATACTACTTTACTACCAATACATCAAAACATACAGTCAATCACGTGGTAACCGGTAGCACCCTGCAAGCATTTCATTGCGAATTGCAATATTCATCCTCTCCAAGCGACTAACCTTAGCTTGCATCTCAAGCGCGTATTGGACCACCCTTTCTGTCAGTGGAGGATCGAACCATTCAAAAAATTTACAACTATGCACCCCCTGATGCGTCTGTGCATCGATATACGCTTTACAGCCGTAAAACCAACGTCCTGCATTTCTCTGACTTTTGGAAACAACAACGTTACATTCAACTCCGCAATAGCAAAGTACTGAACGTCCCATGATGCTAGAACTTGATCTATCAGGGTTTTGATGAGCAAGTACAGTTATCAATCTGGAATGCATTGATTTTTGAACCGGTTGGGGATTCTCGAGTACGACATTTGCCTGCGTAGCACAAACAAGTTCGGTCTCTACTTCTTCATTTGTCTCTGTAGCATCCACTGTTGGTAGATCTTCCACTTGTGTCTCCGGAACAAAATCGACCTCACCGTCTGCGCCCTTGTCTCCGGAACAAAATCGACCTAAATCTACGAGGATAAAAAACGTTATGGACGAGCATCAAACGCCTAAATCAAACAGGTGCAGCAAATGTGGATCACAGGGCCATAACAGAAAGCGATGTACTGCAGCGACCTAAACTTCCATTATCAGATGTATGACTGCGTAAAAAAATTTAGACCTTTTGTGTTTTCAATTTTAAACGAATGTAATTTCTATGTATCAAACCAACTAGTTATGTGTCAAACTTAAATGAACTTCGCAATTGTTAGATTTGCAAGCTGATATCTACGAAAGTTGTTATATAAGAAATTATATATGTATGTGATTGTTAAATGGACCAACATAACTTGTTTATGTGTGCAGGGTATTTTCGAGGGCGACTTTCAAAATGCGCCTTTGGACGAATTTTCGAAAGTCGCCTGTTGGCGCATTTTGAAAGTTCGCCAGAGACGCATTTTGAAAGTTCGCCCTCGTCTAGCTGGCAAAAACAAACCTATGTTTGTAATTATAATCAAAACTAGGTTATTGGTGTTATTGTTTACCAAAACAAGGTTATGTTTGAAAATTTTCCTATTAAATGTTAATTTTACTCATGCCAACAACGTTCAGCATTTATAACGCAGAATAAATATGCGTTTTCAGAATTGTAATCCAAGTGATAAACGATTAATTATAATCACATACTTATCCAACATTGTAAATGTCAATTCACAAAGCAATCTACGCAGTCATCGGCGAGTTCAAAATTGGATTGACTAACCCTGGTTGGATATGCTCTAATTTCAAGATGTCTTAACCTTCTGTATACAAAATGCAAATTCAGGAAGGAAAATAAATAGACCTTCACAAGGAAAAACTACGATATAGCAAAGCAGTTATCATGACATACTCAAACAGTAGGCCTCATGAATGCAGAAGCAAAAAGCTTGAAAGGAGATGAAAGCGATCAGACTAACATATACATAAACAGAAATGTACAGTGTACATCATCAAACTATATAAAACAAAGAGGTGAAACCATTTTCACCTACTTAGAGAGGTCAACAGTCATTAAACAAGTTCCATAAAGATTAATACGGTACTGGTAACTAAATTAGCAAAAGCTACATCACTTATTTCATCACTCAGCATAGACGATTTCGCCACTGCTATCGATATCAAGGTCAGGGTCGGATTCCAAGTCATCCATATCATCATCCATGTCAAGTCCATCTTCAAAATATTGGTTAATTCCACGCATGCCAATCGCAGGAATGGTTGCTTCAGTTATAATTTTCATTATTTCATCGATGCTTTGCATTGGCTGCTCGGGTTCTTCATATTGGTCACTTATCGAGTTTTCATCCATTAGATTAGCTGGTAAATTTTTCAGGAACCATGGGTGGTTTCTTATTTCTGGAATTGATATTCTCTGAAAAATATCAATGTATCACTTCACTGCACTTTATAAGTTGTGTTCATATACAGGAATAATACTGAAATGTTTAAGAGTGGTTTTTATTCTACCGTGGCGGGATCAAAGACAAATATTCTTGAGATTAAGTGTCGACACTCATCAGATATTTGTACATAATCTGGAATCGAATATTGGACATTCAATATGCGCTGCAAGATAAATGCAGTGAGAATGGGTATTAATGCTTGGTAACGGTCAATAATGTAAATGAAATGGCTTAAGAAAAGTAACCTGTATGGTCTTTCTGAAATTCTTGGGCTCTTCGGGATCTTCAAAAGGATATGCACCCACTAACATCACGTACAGAGTAACTCCGCAAGACCACACATCAGCAATCTGAGAAGTTACAGATTCAAAGTGTCTTAAATGGGAAACCTAAGTACAAATATTGTACGTTCCTGAACATACTAATGATGATTAAGGACTGGGAACTTAATCATCTAATATCATTGGAATATTTAGCAAATGAAAAACAAAGGGGTTATTTATTTACGGTGGAAACAACAAAACTGGAGTTCTCAAACAAATCTCGTATTTGCACACACCTTCCTATCCTATAAAGTTAGAAGTATATAGAATGATATTGGCACATAAAAGCCTCATTTTCTGCTAATTTAGCATGAGAAGTAGTCTTACTGCCTGAGAGTAGACACGTTCAGCTAATTTGACATCAGAAGTTGTAGTATCTATTCAAATGTTGCAAATATGAAGATCAAAAGAGTTTTTAATATCGACAAAGGTACAGTTCCTAATTTTATTTGGAATATATCATGTATTCCACTTTTAGCAACAATAAATAGTAATCATCTTAATATAAAGATTTGCTTTTTTGTTTGTTTTGGAAGTACCTACTTTGTGCGGATGTATGTGCATATATCTAGATATAAGAAATAATGTAAATCAGTAATGATACACATAATGCCACGTGAACATATGTCAGCATTTCATTTACTAGATTTGCAAAGTATAAACATAATTATGTGTCTAACTATTAAATAATAGTTGAACAATGAATGTTAAAAAGATTTACTTTGCCATCATATTCTTTCTTGAGTAAAACTTCTGGAGCGATATATGCAGGGGTCCCAACAGTGGATTTTGGTTGTGAATGTAGAACCGATGACTGAAAAAGAAACAACCAAATAATTATTTGATGCGATTGTTTATGTTTATACATATAAGTTCATCCGCACAGATATGACTTCTTATATAGGTCTATCAATGAATAATTTCAAATGCAGATAGGGTCATATTAATCATTTTTGGTAATAACGGAAATTTTTGGTTCAACATAAACGAATGCTACTATAAATACAACAAACAAAAAATACGATAACATAAATCAGTTTAGAACAATAAATATTCATGTATACACGCATAATATGAATTAATAATTTTATAAAACATAAACATCAATCATTTATACTTAAAATATGCATAATCTCATCTGCTATCTTGACAAAAATAGAACGGATAATTTTCGGATGCGGATATGATAATCATATCCTTATCCGTGTCAATTCTTCACATTTCAGATTTTTTTTTCTTTCATTTTTCGATAGAATGCGAACGAATTTTGGATTTTTGGGTATTCATTGACAGTCTAAGTTCTTGTAAAATTTAACTATAATAATATGTCAGTATATATTCTTAACAAATGCATTGCTATGTATAATTTCACTAAAATATAATATTTATAATACTATTAAATAAGGAACCTTGAGAAAGAATAAGAATCCTAGTACAACTTTACAGTTCACTCAATGAGCGTAATATGGATTATAAAATAAAATTCGAAGCCATTAAAAAATTATGTACCTTGGAATATCCAAAATCACAAATCTTAAGGCGAGGTGCGGTACTTCCATCCAATAGAGTGTTTTCAAGTTTTAAGTCACGGTGACAAACTTGCTTCACCACAAAATTAAAGAACAATAAATAAGAGAAATGTATTTCAGAAAAGTAACTCCAAATTACGCACCAGAACGAAGAAATGAATGGAAATATACCATGGAGTGGCAGTAGCTAACACCTGATATAAGTTGTTGAAAAAAGAACCGAGCCTTTCAGAAAAAGAGAGAGTGTATTAGTATTAAAAAAAATAAAATAAGACAAGTGGTGTTTTTTAAATTTTAACAGAACTAACCTCATCTTCACTGAATTTACCAGCATTACAAATACGCTCAAAAAGCTCACCCCCAGAAGCATACTCCATAACAATTGCAAGATGTGTTGGGGTTAAAATAACCTGAGTGACAATTTAATCAACAAGTCAAGTTAGAAAGGACCTAGGAAACAAAACAGTATTGTACAACAAGGTAATCATAAACTAGTTGCACACCTCTTTGAATCTAATAATATTTGGATGTCTTAGTGACCTGTGATTGATAATCTCTCGCTTCACATTTTCATCTATCTGCAAATAGAATATAACCAATGGGAGAAAATGTGAAATAGATGCTAACATGAGAGGTCGAAAATTTCCAAACCCACATTGTAAACGAGATCAAAATCTGTTACTTCACTTAGAACTAAACTACTTTCAAATCTTTAAAAATACAAACATGCAAGTATTTTGTAGTTTCATGTGTGATTCACATTATAATGGAGCGGGTGCATGGAGTGAATGGAGCGGGTGCATGGACTGAACTTAGGAATAGTCCCATATCGCAAGCAATATAGAATAAATGTTGTGTATATATGGAATTGGTATCATGTATGTAACAAATACTTTTTGTTACAGGCTTACAGCAAGGTATAGTTGTAATTCAAAGCATTCTGAAGCATACTTAGAGATGTTCAATTGTTCATATTTCCATTACTTGATGACCCATCCCTAAAATTCCAACCCCCACCACCCCCACAAAAGTCAACAGTTGGGGATGGATCCAAATTTTGTTGAAGTATGGCTTGTCATTGCTCTATCCAGGTTTTTTTTTCTTTCCTACGGGTGATGTAAAAAGTTCCCTATGATTTGCCTGGATTTTCCTCCTCGTTGCAAATGATTCTCGTTTATCTAGTGAATTTACTAATACTACATCCAATTGTAGTTCGATTCTTTAGTGAAAATATCTTCTTTATAAACAACTTAATATAGCACTGTTTATTATAGCACTTGCAGTGTTTATTATAGATAATACTACATCCAATTCATACTCACTTGTGTTTATTATAGCACTCGCAGTAGATCTTTCTGATTTTTTTTCAAAAATCTGCCAAGATTTCTTATTATATTGAATCAATCGAAAGAATGCTTTTCTTACATAAGAAGCAAACCAAAAGTTCAGGGACTGAAGCTTTTCCAAACTATCATTTTGCCTCTCTATTTCGTAACAATTCAGAAAAGTCTTCTTAAAATGACTCATCTATCTTCTAGCCCACACTACACATATAATAAAATCCAAAGCCCATTAATATATATTTTTTATTTAACAAAAAATAAATAAATAATATTTGTAACATCATATCATACCAATACCAAAATAACCCTGCATTGAAATTAGTTTTCCTTTACATGAATACTCACTCAACTTAAATTATTTATTCAATTAAAAATTGTTAAAACATGTGCAGATTTCCTTTTCTTTTCAAATTATAAACATTAAAATGTTCACACTAAAAAAAATTAAGTTGTCCAAAGTCTGAACTTTTTTTAAAGATAATTAACATTTATAAAAAATAATCAAATTTCCCTGAAAAAGGAAAAAAAAGAAGAAAAAATAACATCTAAATTTATTTGGAATATTTTTTTAGGAAAAAAAATTCAACTTTTGGTCCGATTTTTTGTTATTGTTATTCAGATTATAAATAATACTTCGAGTAATAAAATAAAAAAAGTCAACTATTTTCCAGAAGTGAACAAAATCTAACATATTTAGCATTTATTTTTATTAATAGTTGGAATAAAAGCACAAGCTTTTGGTCCAACCGCGAACTTCCAAAATACCCTTATATTTTTTTTTATTAATAGTTGTAATACATTTGGTGTTACGCTCTTTTGGTGTCGACGTGAAATACAAAAAATATCTCTCTATAGATATTATCAAAATTTAATATGACTTAAAAACAAGATCTGACAATTAAACTTCCTTTACAAATTCAAAATTTCCTCTATAAATATTTACCAAGTCCTAATATCACTTAAAAATAGGATCTAACAAATAAACTACTTTACAAATTTATTTTTTATAAATTAATAATAAAGATAAAATGTTAAACTAACAAAAAATTAGATATTGCAACTTAGAAATAAAAATTCAAATTAACTATGTATAATTCAATACAAAAATATGGATATTTATGGAAAACATTTTCATTTAAACGTATTGAACAACTATAATTTGCACAAAAACAATTCATGTGCCTTCATCATGCGCGAAGTGCGTATCACGCTCATATTGTATAAAGCAAATGCTAGAAAAGGTAAAACTTTTTCGCAATGCCAAATATACCCATGTATAATTTATTAATAAAATTGAATCCTTCTTACTAATTTCAAAAGAAAATGGAAAGATCTTATTTTAACTCATTCTTTCTCACCCTATATTCAGTATTCATTCGTATTATTTTATCATTGAACTCATATGCACTTCCCTAATGTGTTTCTGCACATGAACTACATGTGTAAAAATATTAGTACTCGTTAAAATAAACTAGGAAAGTAAACCAAATAATATAAAATCATATAAATCATTTTTTTGTAATCTTCAAACTGAACTGGCCCATAAACAATAATAAATATGTGCATAATTTTGGCACATAGTGATCAAGACGGTCTAAACAATAAGTAGCATTATTAAGACTTTGCGGCTCATTTCTCTGTTTATAGCTTCAAACTGAACTGGCTCGTAAACAACAAGAAATATGTGCATGATTTTGTCACACAGTGACCAAGACAGCCTACACAATAATTAGGATTAAGGCTTTGCCGCTCACTTCTCCATTTATAGCTTCAAAACTTGACCAATCTTAAGTGGCTAAAAAATAAAACTTCAAAGAAATCATTAAATCCAATAAAATAAGGAAGAATTCGATTTTTTTAAATATATTTTAAAAGTCAAAATTTCTTGAACAAATCCATTCTTTGAGGGAAAAAAATTAAAACATAACTGAAATATAATCTGTAGAAATTATGTGATTTAAATATATGTTAAATCAAAAATACAACAAAGGAAAATTAATTGATTCAATCAATCAATTAAACATATGATTAAGGAAAATTAATACAATATGAGAAGAAAAAAAAAGTAAGTAATGTAAATTAATTGATTCATTCAATCAATTAATTAAAGATGCAATAAGATGAAGGAAGAATATGCCATTAATCAAATATATGTCAGGTTGAGTGTGATTTAATCAATTGCATTGAGAAAAATAACTGAGTCCGTGCGCGTAGGCAACGGATATTTACTAATTGTTCATCCTATTAGCTGTGATGAATGTCGTTGGTTGAATTGGTTGCTATTTTCCAATCGGCAAACTAGATCCAAGGTAGTTCTGCAATAGTTGTAAAGTTGTTCACGACGTTATCTTTTTTGAAAGTACATTGAAATTTATAAATTTGAAATTAATAACATTCTCTAAGTTTATTGATGTGGATAAAAATTGTAAAAACGAATACTCAAAAGACAAGTTGAAAAAAAAACTAAGCTTCAAAAGCCAGTTCCAATAAATTCAAATACTGTCAGGAAAAGTCAGAAAGTTTCTAAAGAAATACAAAATACTTTTGTACAAAAAAAATCCAAGAAAAAAGATAGGAGCAATTCATTAAAAATTCAGAAACACACTATTACACAAAATTACTTAACTAGAAAAACGAGAAAAATAGCACATAATTTCACTTAGTTTAAGAATAATAATTATAATAAATTCAAAATAATTTAAACTATTTTATGTTGTTATCTAAAAACTTTACCGTAACATCCCATGTTGAGACCCGAAAATGAACACGAGAATGTTACACTTTAAACAGATGACTAATATTTTTTGTTACAATATTATATCTCCTTGAACATTTTACCCAATTGAATCTCATCGTAGAAATAAAATATAATATACAAAGACAGTATTACATGATCGACGTATGACGATGCCACCATGTACGATCAGAATCATAATTCCAAATGAGCAACTAGAGTTGCATAATAGTACATACTGAATAGATAACAACAAAATATCCTACCTCCTGCACCGTTCCCAAAAATAATATAACTGAAACCAAATCCAGGACCCTTCAACTCTCAACCTTAATGATGTATGTTTCAACCTCTAGCTCAAATCTCTAAACATCCTTGAGTTTTATTTACTTTTCAACTATTTCTTTTGATGATGGAAATTAGAAGATGTAGTGTATTTGCAGTGTAACATAGGGCTATTATGATAAAATCACAAATAGACCTCTACCTCAATCTAGGTAACCCCTTACCTTCTTTGGGTGACTCACCATTTTAGTTGGCCAATGACCCATTTATGGAGCCATTTTATACATGTATGTACGTATATGTGTGTATCTTTATTTCTATGAATATGTTTCTATATATGCATATGTTTATGTATATATTTATATTTATGTATATGTTTATGCATGACATACATTTCTTATCATGCACGCATAGCACACTCACATGTTCACATACTTATGTATCTTATTCTGTGCATTTACGATTTTTACCGTATTTATTTTACGTATGTTTATGCGTATCTCACTATTTGATATGAACATGATTACTTAAACAACTATTTCCAATTTATTGGACATTCAACATCATTTGCTAATTTTCGCCTAAAAGTTATATAATATCTATATGTCATGGTAAATTACAAAATAATAATATGAGGCAAAGGAAAAAGGAATTCAAAGTATTTCACTTATAACTTTAAAATAGTAACTACACACATGTATGTAGGAGCAACTATAGATATAAATAATAACACAATTGGTGACATGATGCATGTCAATTGTTAGATCTCATTATGTTTTTATTTTTGTGTGAGATCTAACAAAGATAATTAAGATCTATGGTACCACAATTCATACTTTATCTATCGTATTTTGTTTTGGTATGTGCGATCTGAAATGTAATACACTATCGTTCCAAGCACATGATTTCGTATACCAATCTTAATGTTCCAAAACATTAAATTTAGCATCGCGAAACGTCTAATTCGATATTTCAATGTTTATTTTTGACAATCTTAAGTGCACCATGTTGATATATATGAAGTAATATTGATTTTCTATTGAAAATATAAAACATCAAGTAATAATATTCTATGTAAAATATAAACAGATAATGAAGAATGATTTCAAATCATCCTTAAGAAAAATAAATTAAAGTCTAGTTTTCTCCTTTATTTTAACTCCCAATTATCATAATAATGTAAAATAACCTACATACATTTATGAACTCTCCATTTATATCATATATGTTCTTCGTCTTCTTCTATACATAACTACTTTTCAAATATTCTCTTTTTCCACCTAATTTTTTTGAAAGTGGAAATTAGGTTGAAGGGTTCTTATTCCAAGATAATAAATTTTAAGGACAACAATTCTGAATAATTAGTTTTAAGGACAATTTACAGAAAAATATAAATTCATTTATCTTTTTATGTTATACAGAAAAAAGATAAATTCATTTATCATTATTTTTGTATAGTTGAAAACGATAACTTCATTTCTCTTTATCATATAATTTGTCCTTAAAACTAATTTTTCAAAATTGTTGTCATTAAAACTTATTACCCTACACAAAGAAGTCCATCGGATTAAAATCCCATTTTTTTTGAAAAATAATTAGTACATTACAACATGATAGTTGGGACAAGAAAAACATAATTAATAATGAAAACATATTTGAAAAAGATAATGATGTATCAATGTATGAAAACTATTCCAACTTCAATATTCATGCAACAGAGAGGGTCATTATCAAGAATTGACAAATAAAATAACATAGTGCAACTTTGTTGTAATTTTTAATTACTTCAACTATAAAAAAAGTCTTTAGTAAAAAAAGACATGATATTAGCGCTTCTGCCACAATATTTGAATATTTTGAAATTTTGTATAGCTTTAATTGATATAAGTTATAATTTACAACTAGTTGAAAATGAACATTAATGATGATGTTTGCTTATACAAGAATGATTTTAAATTGCGTCCATCCATTTGTAACGGAGAACATTATTAATTCTTAAAAATGTTCCCATTCCAGCTAAGTGTATTCTGTTCCGGCTAAACATTCCGATTTCACTTTCCGTTTCTTTTTTTGTTAAGCATACCGAATCGTTTTGCGTACCAGGTAACACAGATTGAGATGCACTACGTCACAAATTATGTGTATAGAGAGAGAAGGAAACCATATTCCCTTTATATTTAGCTCTTCAATAGCCCATTGGTACTGTCTTATGGATTTATAAAATCAATAGATACCTTTAAAATAATTATTTAACACACTTATAATATTTAAGTTTTTTCTCTTTCACTACCGCAATATATATTAATTGATTACAAATCCAATGGTAGCTATTAGAGAGTTACGAAGGGACCAAATATAGAAGGCTATGGATTTCTCCTCTTACATATACACACACACGCTCGAGAGAGTTAGAATCAATAGCCACTTTATTTAGTCCTTTAATTTTAACCACAAGCCTATATTTAATTAATAGTATGATGATTTAAATAGTATGATGAGTTAAGAGTGAGAAACAATGAATATCTAAATATAAATTTATGGATGAAATTATGGGTTAAGGTTAGGGCTAAATAAATGAGGTCATCGATCCTATCTCTCTCTGTGTGTATATATACACACACAAAAATATATATAATGATAGGCAAATTTCAACCGTTGATGATTGAACATTTGAGTGTTCAAAATGATTCTTGTACTGAGTTGAAAAAAAACAGTCAAAGTCTTACCGAAATTCAACTTTGTACGGAAAGTTATGGATACAACAAGCTACAGCTGAGTTATTGTGCAGGACAATGTTAGGAACGGGTCTCCAAAGGATCCCAGATGGTCCACATGTCACCAAACTCTAATAGATGATAGGTAAGAACATTTGGAGTGCTATGGAAAAGAATTCGTTGAATTCTTAGTTATAAAAAATGAGATATCACCATAAAGAGAGGCTAGGCACGTCAAACTACCATTAAATCAGCTAATCCCAAGCTTGTCCCACTTGGAGAACGAATGCTTACAAGGTGATAAAGATGCTAATGATTACGAAGATGATTAGAGAAGTTGCAGGAAGTGTAGATGAGCAATGCAAGACGGAAAGCAAATCAAAGGCAGATGGAGAACGCAGAGAGGTTTCAAATGATGATGAAACCCTGAGACCATGCTACGGTAGGCTCGACTATGGGGGCTCACCCTTAGCCAACCCAAAATCTAGATCAGCTAAGGGTAGCCAACCCTACCCTTGCCAAACCAGGCAAAGTGATTAACCCCTTGAAAATCAAGTCGAACCAGTCCACTTTCTACTCTCTGAGCTCCATTCCTCTGCTTACTGAGCTTCTGCATTTGTCTACCTTGGCCACTCCAAAAACAAGCTGAATCGACCAATGAAGATTGATTCTCACACCTCAATCTGTGGATCAGCATAGATCCGGCTTCCATAAGTATTTGAAAATGTTTTAAGCCTGAATTCGAGCTCATAGGTATCAGTATTGCGCCTATAAATATCGGACAAACTCCAACCGACAATGAATCGATTTAAACATTGATGGAACTTGAAACACAACTGTATTTAACTATGTTTGAGGATATTGTACCGTAAATAATTCAAATATAGTGAAATCAATAATAATATCAATACAGTGGACGTAGATCCCATTAACAATCTAACAATTATAAAAATTCTTGTGTTATTTACTTTTCTACTCTTGTTCATATTATATTGTATTACATATTGTTTTGTGTTATAAAACTTCGTTGTCTATATCTTAAATTACGTACAAACTATTGTTCAACAATCCCATGACAACCAGATTCTCAAGTCCAGGATCATCAATCAGATAATTGTTGTATAGATGATCTCGGTAGCCAGTGGTATCTATAAAAAGATCATTTTGAAAATTTAAAAAGTCATTTTGAAATTTTTTTTACCTAGAAAGACGGATGGAATTACAAATGAGCTACACAAGGAGGGGGCAACAGAGCCTATCCCAAAATAGGCTCCCAAAATATTGCAATGTGTGTGTGTTTGTGTGTTGCTTTACTTTCATGGAAAATTTAGGCATTATTATAACAAATCGTTCATTATATTAAACTGTATATTATTGATAGATGAATGAAAGTTGGAAATTGTCCATTTTAGTCATTCGAATATTAAATTGATTATAGATTGATTTTGAACATCTTGTTTTTTCTGGTCCAAACAAATCAATTTTAAAATATGAGTTAAGTCAACCCATATCACTATAAACACATATCTCATTGTGTAATGTTATTAATATATGTCTTATATTGTTTTTTCTTAAATCTCTTATATCCTATGATATGATATGGTTGATTTATACTGAAAATAGCATTTTATTTCGAACGATAAGGAATTTATTATTAAAATAGTATATGAATTTGTGTCTATTATCAATTTTTAATATCGACATTCGCTTACATTCTATATAACATCAAACTCCGGTACAATTCAAGGGCAAGTATGATGAGAACTTTCATTAGGGGAACCATTTTAAAAAGGCAACATCCACATAAATTACAATTGAACAAGTGAACAATTTTATCACTCTCATGTAACAGAAAGAAATAAAATGTAGTGTGATTGTACCTCCTTCGTTTTAACAACCAAGTTTAATTCTTAAGTCCATAATTTCACTCATTTAACTTTATACATTTTTCATAGTAGTCTAGCGCAACCCAAAGACTATATGCCATTTACACTATTTGATGGCAGCACTTGCCTTGATGCTTTTGTGGAAAAAATGAATGGTCGAGCCGGCTGAATGAATGTTTTCCTCGCCATATGAAAGCAAACTTCTATGAACAGAAGATTTTCTAAATTACCAATCATGCCTTATAAATACAACATCGTGTTTTTTATATTTGCCATCTTGATTCACACAAACATATACTTTAGTATTCAAAACATTGATTTTGCCATGTAAGCATCTCAAAATTGGAGTTTGGCCTAGCAAAAGCATCTTGATGTTTGGGATGCTCAAACCTAAATATCTCTCCTACCACTTGAGCAATTGGTCTTTGACATGTAAATTTGTAACCCTCATAAACAATCGTTTTTATTTAATAATAAAACAAAGGTAAACAACGTATCTTGCAAAAATTTCAATCATTGTAAATTAATTTGATATGTGTGTGTATTGTTGTAACGACCCGAATTTTCAGTCACCTGTTATTGGGGTAATTAACTGATTTTAATTATTGGAATATTAATTTTTATAAGTCGGATAGATAAATTTTCTGATATTTAAAATATCTGAATATATAAATTGATTAAAACTATATTAATCTTAAATTATAAACTCCTGGGTAAGATAAATTTTAGAGATATATGTATATAAACTCCACCATTTAAAAATTTAAGATAGAATATCCATATATTTGTGTATATATATAGATATATACAAGCTTATGATGTTCAAATATATATATAAGTATATAAGTGTGTATATATATATGTATATATGCCCATATGATGTAATGAATATGAAAAATTGTATAAATGTAAATATATATATATATATAATATATTCAAGTTTTATGATGACAAAAAATATATAAGTTTAATTTAAAGGTATATAAAATATGTAAAAGAAAATGTAAATACATGTATATGATGACAAAAAGAGATATAAATATAGGAATATATGTTATATAAAAATAGTGCATATATATGTATATATGCATAAGTACAACTTTATGATCAAAATTTCAAACTATGATCAAATATATATAGGTATATATTTTTATGTGTGCAAATATGATAAGATAAATATGTAATTTTACATGTATGCATATTTACACACACACACACATATATATATATATACATATATATATATATATATATATGTTATGATAAAATAGAGTAAATGTGTGCATATCCATATATATATATATATATATATATACATATAAATGTATGTATAAGCTTAAGGGAACATCGTCATGAAATATATCTACTCAAGCATATAATAAATCACATCTTTCACTCAAAAGTTTTCAAGTCACATTTTTATCAAATCAAGTCAAACCATTTTCAAATAAAGAAAAAAAAAGAAAGAAATGAAGCACTGTATATGATAACAACCTTCAGCCTTGTGTCCAAACTTGTTCCCTCTCTTCTCTATATATATACACCACTATCTCAGTTTGTTCACGTATACATTCTAGCAACAAAAAAAAAGGTTCTGCCATTAAAACATAAAAGATCAAGTTGCTAAAGCTTGAAGAGGGTAATAATCATAGCAGCAGTTCATCTCTGTTAAAAACAATGAGTAAATTTTTTAAAGTTTTTGCTTATTGGCTTTATATATACATTTATATGCTTGTAAAATTGGATGAACTCTTATTTTTGTCAAGTATACATATGTTAACAAATTCTAAACCTTATCCATGTAAGTTTAGTCATGGTAATATACTGTAACCCCAAGAACATGTGCAGTATCTCTGTTTTGTTCTAAAAAGGTAGTAGCTTTCCACTATAAAAAAACCATCATCTCTCTATCTAGTTGGTTTTAACTTATAATTCCAAAAGGAAGATTGGATGTTTTTGAATTTAGCTTATTTAAAAATTTGTTTCGTTAGCCATCGTTGAGCATAGAAGGAGAAAAGTGTATCTTATAGTAAACCACTTAGAAATGTCAAAAATTCGAACATCGTAAATTGATCTCTGGTCTACATGAATGTGTTAATTATTCAAAATCGTGATTTTTGAGATTAATTTGGTGATTTTTAATCACATATCGAGAGGTGAACGGAATTGGACTTTTGGTCAAATTCTGGTGATGTGATGGATTTTGGGGCAAGGCACTTGTCGTAGAGGAGGCTTGGGTGATGAGGGACCCACGAAAAATAGTGCGCGATTTTCTTGATGCTTGTGTGAGGTGGACCAGGTAAAAATAGGGTTTAGTGGCAGTTTTAGGGTGGGTATCGGTCTCGTGGCCATGGCGGTGATGAGAGGAATAAGGGGAGGTGCGGTCCGGGGGGAAATGGTAGAGTTGGATGTGGCGTACGTTTCGGCAAGGTTTGGTAGGGATCAGCAGTGTGTGGTGGCGGAACGAGGTGATTAGGTGGCGAGGCTTCGCTCCAGATTTGAATCGAGGAGTTGAATTTTGAGACTGGGGACGTGACCATGGTTTCAGGTGGTCAAATGGATGGAAGGGTCGTGAACGGTCGACGAGGGTGGTCGCCGGCGAAGGAGGGGCCGGAGGTAGTGTGTGCATATGCACGTATACTAGCATGCACGTTTTCGTGTATAGGTACAGCAAAGGAAAGAAAGAATAGAAGAGGAGCTGGAAAAAAAAGGAGGAGTTGGGCCGAGTGGGCATGGGCTGAAGGGAAAGGAAAAGGAAGAAAAAGGGGAAAAAAAAGAAAAAAAAGAAAAAAAAAGGATGATTTAATAAAAGTTATATTGTTATATTGTCAATAACTATTTTTTGAAAACTTCAGCAATATATTTCCCTTTTAATTTAAAACCAATTGACATGAACAATTTTTTTGCATTGCATCCTATCACCTAGTAAAATAATCGGAAATTTATTTGGTAAATCTTCTGTAATTTAAAATTTAATTATTTGTAATAATTAAAGTGAGTTAACATATTAAGTCTTAATTGATAAATCTTATGATTAATAAATAAATTGGTTATTAAATTGGTTGTTTGATTTTAATTAACTAAAAATAAATTGTTTTTATAATTTCTTTAATTTATAAGCAATTTGAATTAATGATATAAATGGATTCAGTAAATTAAAGAATCAAATCCTGTTTTGAATTGTTCAATATTAATTATTAACTGTTAATTTAGTTAATGGTTTATGCTTTGGATTATTGCTCTTGAATATTATTTTAATTGTTCTTGTCTGTGCCATCAAGTGGCCAGGCAAGTTAAAATAGTTAGAACAAAACGTTGATACGTTTTATTGGAATAAACATATGTAACAAATTTCATATGTGAATATTGTCACCCTGTATTTAAATTGTTTATTTAAAAACGTCTTAGACATTTAAAGTTTATCTATTAGATTAGGAGAAACCGGGATCGGATATCAGTGTTATCCGGAAGCACTTCGATCCAATAACCACCATAAACCCTAATGGTTTGGTTATAGAGTCCAATATGCTGGATTTTAATTAATATAATAAATTTGGCTATTTTAATAAGTATTTAATTCTAGACACTATTATAATACCACTGATTTTTTATAAAACTGTTTTGGTTATCGTAAAATAAAAATCCGTCGTGTTTTTGTGTGACGTGGTCTTATGAGTTACCGTGTTTTTCGAAGGATTTCGATAACTTAAGTAATTCAAATTAAGTGTGTTTACTCACGCTGGTTTCCAGCCTGACTCGGGTGTTACTTTATTGTAATGCTCGGGTCAGACCGAGTATTACAGTTTCAGGTTAGGACACTTCTGAAGCTCAGGAGACGAGCTGGATGGCAGAGACGTATTACGCGTATTTCGATTATATTCCGCTGTATATTGTAGGTTGTATTTAGGGACAAGTTATTATAACTGTTCAGATTTATATGTTGATGATTGTACTCTGATAACTTGTATGTATATTAACAGTTACAGTTTTCATTTGTATAAAATGTTGTTATTATATATTATGTTTTGTTCCGCTGCGATTGTGAGATTCGGTGTTGTTATTTATGTTTCTTCTTCCATCTCTTTTCTTCTTAAACCCTAACAACCTGGTATTTCTGACACTTGATTGTTCGGCACTCTATACAGTGAATGTATTAGTGTCGATTTTCGGGATCGAAAACCGCCCGGTCGTTACAATTGTAGGTGTGTCTATATGTATGTATGTGTGCGCAAGTGGGCACACATTCAACATAAAGTTAAATAATTGATAGCAAAATCAAAAATTCTAGAAAAAACAAAATTTAACCAAATCCCAAAAAAAAATCAAAAGGTTTAGAACTTTTCAATTTTTTTAAACAAAAAGTTTAGTTAGAAAATAAAATCAGATTACATCTAATTAGTTAAAAACATTTAAAACATCAAATTCCAAATTGCATACTGGAAAATATCGAAAGAAACTGTAAAGAAATTAAAAATAAGATTTCAAAAGTAGATTTCTTTCACTCTTTATTTCACTTGTCAATTATTACTTTAGTTGTTAACATATAGGAATCTGTTCTTTAAAGTCATTTTTGTATTAAATATATGAATTCAATTTAAGCATACCTCAAGTTCGTTCAAAATAAATTATAAACTAAAAGATAAAAATAAATAAACAAAATCAGTTTTAACCTATTAACTAACAACATTACTACGTGTAATTACCTCAATATCCAACTAGTAAGGATACGGCTCAAGCATTGTATTTGTCTAAGGTGGTCTTATTTACTGTGAGCATCTAAATCTAAATATAGTTTAATTACCACATTGAATATCAGATAAGTAATTATTATTTCCGTAACAGAACTATCTGTCTATTTTGAAAAACAAATCAGGTATTCTTGTCATATCTTGATGTGTATATCTCATCAAATGTATAGGCCAACCCTGACAGAAACCAATTTAAGCCCTTATTCAGTAATAGTGACTTCAACTTCAAAATTTTAATGTCTAGCTAAAGTTAACGTCTTCCAATCTTTTATAAACTGGCAGTAGAAAAATTCTTAACTGGATAGCTCGTAACAAAGAGAAATCAAATCAAAATAACTGAAATCAATTGCTTCCAGGTAATAATATGTAAATGACTAATTCAACTCAAAAACTAGCTTAAACTGGGAGATTACAATTTTGAAAAGCATTAAAATGATTTATTGAACAAAAAAAAGAAAAGCAAACCTTTTCGCCTCTCTCGATATACTTAACCGCAACCAGTTCCTTGGTCTGCCTATCACGCATCAATCTTGCTATACCAAAATTACCAGCTCCGATATCTTTCACAAGCTCGTAGCGGTCGCTGTCGTGCATGATCGGCATGTCCATTCCAGGTCCTACAGTCACTGCTTGTCTATCCATCTCTCTTCCTTGTATAACTTTCTCGTTTTTTGCTTCTACGCCACAGATGGATCCATCGGTAGATCAAGTCTCTTTTTTAGTAACTTTGGTTTCTAATCAAGTTTTCGTAACCTGTTTACTAATCATTGGTTTTGAGAATGACGAAGGGATATTATCCAAGTTGAAGCGAATGTAAATGACGAAAATGCCCATGCGTGTGTAAAGATATACAAAAAATATATTTGGAGCGTTAGATTGGTTGACCAGTGTCGGTTGAAAGGCTGGGATTGGTTGATGCACCGAAAACAGTCTGTTGTACACGCGTCACCCGTGGTGTGGAGGTGGCGGGGTAGCTGACCTTCTCCGTGTTCACAAAATATTTCATACTTCTCGTTGAATTAAACTATGTAGTGGTTAGAAATTCGAATTATAAATTGGTGAGTCTGCAAGTAGAATTTAAACAAACATGGCAAGTTACTAAGTTGTATGCCTGATATTTCAAAGCTCATTGTTTGTCACGCTGACCTTTTATTTTATCATCCATGCACAAGGATTGCATTGAGAATTGAAACAAGCATGTTTTGATGCATATTAATAAGACATGAAGACAAAAGGTTGCACATACATGGTGTTTTACTGTTGTTCTGATTATTAGTTTATATTTTTCAGTGGATAAATAGTAGAACACATATTAATACGAACTGTTTTAAATACGTAATCTTAAGTTGAGCTTTATTCATTGATACATAATCCCTCCGTTTCTATATGTAAGATCTTTTAAGAAATTGGTTGTAGTTCAAAATATAAGATAGTTTAAGTTTTTCATGCCTCTTTATCTGTAACCATGATAAATGATGATACTTTTTATGCACCTATTTGAATTTCCAACTACTACTTACTTCTTTAGTAATGACTTTCTTCCCTCTCCTTTTTACTTTCCCTCTTACAAAATTTGTATATTTATAGACAGCATACACCTTCATACTCCATCAAGCCAAATCGAGATTTTGCTACCATGGATAAAAAAAATATTGCCTCTCCATCAAAGTTTGTGGCTGATGGAAGTGCTGAAAGTGCTAAGAAGAAAGATTCTGCCACCATCAACTTAGAAGCTCGTCAATTGCTTGATTTGAACAAGATACCTTTTGATGAAGGGCAACTCCATCCTGATCCGAACATGCAGAACCTTATTAATACCATGTTGAAAGTGATGTATCCAGAGTTTTTTTAAAATTGATGTGCTTTGTCTGTTTTGTTTGTTGCTGAAATAGTGGATCACTTTGGTTTCACTTTGGTTACTTGCTGTCATTTTGTTGCTGAAACAGTGGATCACTTTGGTTTCTTTTTGCGAGTTGGTTATTCTTCATGCAGTTCAACACTTGATAAAGCAATTGTACAACTTTTAAGCGCAACTATACAGGCCAATGTGTCAAACTAAAATCAACAGGTTGGACAATGAAGCTACCTGACTTGATATGCCATGAAGCATCAAATAAAACTCCTACAATTAAAGCCATGCAACCTAAAAAATTAAAGTGCATATGACAAAAAAAAACAAGTGCATATTTGTTCTCATAATATGACAGCAAACAACAAAATAACTGAGTAAACATGCAAACTGTTATGACAGCAACCATGATTTCTCATAACCTATTTGTTCAAGTAACCATGCAACAAAAAAACAATTACTCATGACGTGACCATGTAACAAAAAAATCAGTGCCTAAAGTATAAAGTATAGAGATGACGCATCTTCAACGTATGATTTTTGGAACTGAATATTTTAGCATGAATATTTTAGTTAAAATGTACCTGTATTTTGAGCTGAAAAATGTTCATCTTCTTCAAACAATTGATCAACATCTACCTCAAGCAATGGAGTCTCCGACTCTTGATTCGGATCCATATTTAAATCGAGGACTATATTTCCAAAAGAAGATGATCTAATTATTACCGGAACATGATCCTCCATATCCAAATTGTTTTCTTCTTCAAATGGAAATTCTTCCTCATCTCTCGTAGGTACGAAATTAAGGTCAATATGTTGATGTCTACTGCTTGAAGCCATGAATATGTTTCCCTGTACAATTTTGTCTTCTTAAATAAGCAAATACAGCTACATAATTTTAGTTTTGCCTCCATTCTAAAATTTGAAATTTCAGATTTTGACAATTTGAAATTTCAGATTTTGGCCAGTTGCATGAGAAAGTGAAAGAGAACATAGGAGTAATAAACGTGCTGCATGAAAATAGGAGTAATAAAGTGAAGGGAGTAATAAAGTGCTGCATGAAAATAGGAGTAATAAATGAATTGTGCATGAAAAGAGGTTAATTCAGAGAGCAAATTCCTTAATTGATTGCTTCCTTAAATCCTGTGCAAACTAGTAAAAGATCTTACATATAGAAACGGAGGAAGTAGTTATTTTCGCGGACATGGTTGAAAACGAGATGATACTATTTTGGGTGCGTAAAACCAGGTGCGATTGGATAATGAATTAGGTGGGCACTGGTTATGTTTCAGCAGGATGCATGTGATGATACATGTGTTAGGAGATGTGCAGTTACTTTGGCGCATGTAAGAGTAGAAACAGACACGAATATTTCTTTTTTTTTCTTTATAAAAAAAACTGTTGTTTCAGGATGTGAACGGTGATTCAGGGGTTGACGATCTGTTGGGACCAATCTTATCCATTTGTTCTATTCTTACCAAATCCTTACTTTGCAAGGTACCTCATTTGTTCATGGGTCTTAATATTAGGTTATTCAACAAACCACTAAAGCAGGATACCCTTAGAACACAGACAACGCTCGTTAAGTGTGATCGTGGAACACTTCATACACTAGCACAATCGCAATTGTTGGAAAAACCAACCTATCGGACGTGTTCTTTCTCTGCCAAAGATATTTATTGTATTCTTTTTAATTATTTCAATTAAGTAGACAATACTCTGTTAAACAAAATATTATTTGCACTAAAATAAACTAGAAATCTTAAAGCAAATCCACTATAATAAAATTAACAAATATGGCTATACACACACGGTTAGGGAAAGCACCAATATTTAGTGAGATATTAGTACCACGAGTTGGGAATAGTCCCGCATCGAAAAAAATAATACGTGTCATTACCATACATACCAACTTGTGTTTTACATATTTAATATCTAAAGAAAGAATAAAAGTGGCCATACAAGAAAGCCTTCAAATTTGCTATTTTATTTTTCCATTTTTAAAATTCATACGGTTTTTTTTCCAACGGTCAAATCATTTTGTTAAAAGGGTCTCAACCTTTCCATGGGTTTTGACTGTTGAAAGCAAAAGGGTGCATCATTATATATATATATACACACACACACACACACACACACACACACACACACACACATACATCTATATCGTGGAAACGGCCTAGAAAAGAAAACTAAGAAAAAAATTATAAAATAAAAATTCGGTCCTTCTCCTTCATCCTCTCTCTTTTTGACACACTCAATTCTTGAGTTCGTTGATCTCTGCAATTGCAAGCATTACATTGCAAAGAGGTCTGTTTTATGTTAGGGAATATTTTGCACGATCTTCCTTCATCATCTATGAGAGAGCAATATCCTTTTAAGGAAATAATGACTACATACTTGGACATTTTGTGATCGTCATTCCCTGTAATCGTCACTACAACCATCGGTTAGTTTCTACCGCATTATCTGATAACCCATTCAACAATCTTGAAACAATGTTTTTTTCTCAATCATGTTTGGGTTTAATAAATTCTCATAATCATCGTCATGTAGATGATGTCTCGAGGAAGTAATAACTTGACACCCACTTCAACCATGACAAACAGCCATAATGGGGCAGTGATTCCTAATGTTGTTGCGCTGTCACATGGTGAAAGGCCAGAAAAATTCAGTGGGGTGGATTTCAAACGATGACTACAAAAGATCTTGTTCTACTTGACTACGTTGGGACTGGCAAAGTTCCTTACTGAAGATGCTCCTACTATAGAGGAAGCAAGAACTGAAAAGAGCAAGATAAAAGCCCTTAATGCCTGGAGTGATTCAGACTTCATATGCCAAAACTACATACTCAATGGACTCAACAACAACTATTATAATGTTTACCGTGCTGTGAAGATTTCGAAGGAACATTGTGTTTCTTTGGACAAAAAGTACATGTTGTAGGCATTTTCGTCCATAGCATGGTGAATACGAAAAGATTTAAGAAGTATAGAAACGATCAGAAGGTGCATAATAAAGGCGTCGTCATGTGATCACAAGGGAAGGTGAAGCGCTGGGGGCAAATTCGGCATAGTTAGAATATAGCTAAAGCACTTGTAAAATATTCCTAAGGTTATGACATGCACCTTGGTTGAAACCGCATCTCAATCCGAGCTGTGGATTGGAAGATATGATCATCTTAAAATTTATCCACTACCTAACCGACTTAGGCCCCACCTTGGAGAGCTACTACCTATATCAGGCAAATGGAATGCAGGGGCATAAGAATACTTTAATACGAAGCTACTGGTTCAATTTTCATTCAATTTTTACTTGAAATGAAGGAGTTATGGCATAAAAGCATGTGTAACACAGTGGTAAAGACTTGTGCCTTTCAGCTAACCCACTCGGTTTCAAGTCCTAGCAAGCACATATACTTTTATGGAACATGAGGAGTGGTCCAGTAGGAAATCTGACTGTTGAACGCCTAACCATTTCTAGCGTAAGTGGGGAAGAGAGGCTAGGAATAGACCGAGTGAAGGCGACTAGGAGTGCAAGTCTCAGGACAGGGGAAGCATACCAAGGAAGGACGCTTAGCAAGGAAGGATATAGTAGGCTCCCTTTTCTCTATTCGGTGGCCTAAGCACCGAACAAAGATTTCTGTACGGTGGTTAAGACCCTATCGAATCAAGGGACCCTGAATCCCACCGTATCAAACTAAAGTGCACATACCGAACCAAGCTAGTACTAGACCTACCAAACCAAGCCTAAGAGGAGTCTGTCAAACCGAAGGGAGGCCAAGTCAAATGGGGGAGCATATGAATTTGGCCAGCAACATGTCTACACACACTCTACCGAACCAACACCCTCCGGACTAAGCCCTCAGCCGAGCCCAGCACTGCAAGTATGGAAGAAATCTACATATGTTTGAAAGTTATCAAGCATATTCCAGATTATGGAGAATATTGCCTCTAGGCAAGATATATAAGGAGATATCCTAATTAATGACACCACCTCTTCACTCCTATAAATATCAAAGCATCCAACAACAATAAAGGACAATTCTAGAGAGCCAAACTTACAGCAGCAATGGCAGACAAGTCAAAACCTAGCAAGAACAGTTATCGGGCATAACATAGTAGGAACAGCTAGCGGGAACAGCCTAGTAGGAACAGCCAGCGGGAACAACCTAGCAGGGGCAGTTTAACAAGAGCTGCCTAATAGAGTAGCCGAACAAGAATTGGCAGTCAAGAATAGCCAAACAGGAATAGTCTAACAGACTTCCTTAAGCTATATCTTACTTTCTATTGAGCCATGGATCATTGTATTTTGTATCTAAGACATTGCATCAAAGTTCTATAAGAAGAATAATGGAAATGGACAATGGATGTAGGCATATTCTGGCTGAACCACTATAAATCTTTCTGTTCTTTACTTTTCTGTAATTCACTCTCTACATAACCTATATGTGATCCGTTCTATGAAAATCAATCATAATACAAATATAACAGTTGTGCTACACACTCTGTATTCATAGATTTACAATAAATAAAATAGAGGTGTTTGTCCATTTTTATGCAAACGTTTTTTGTGCTTTCACCGAGAGATGATTCTCAGCATGCCTTTGAGATCAAAGAATAAGTTGGTGTTACCAACCGAAATGTAAGGAACACCATCGCACCTAAATAGACAACTGTCAATCAGGATGATCGATTAGCAAGTACTTCGGTGCTAATAGACGTAACTACCAAAGACAACAAGGATAGAGTTATGGCAAAACTAAACGAATGTATTGCTCGAAACATTCCACTACTTGGAGGCCCAAAACTAATGGCTACAGATGCTGCAGTCATCCATAGTTATTAATCCTTGGCAACCAAGTACGGCGATATTAGATACATTACTACACAGAAAAACAAGAATATGGAAAAAAATTAAACAGCAAACAAATTCCCCACTCCATTTCAAAATATTCCAAATCGATTACATGATCTCAGTTCGTAGACCACGTTCATATAACATATAATTATTACAGAATACGCCAAGAGCGACATATGAAGATGCCTCTTGGTAGATCAAAGTATATAGATAGGCAAGAAAATAATTTACCTTTACAAACAAAACACACGGCAGAAATAAAATAACTCTAATAACAAGATTGCCTCTTGCACGTCTTCGGAAGCTTTATTCGTCTAAAAGAACACCTGAAAACCTTAACTCTCAACCCACTCAAAATCAATTGAGTACCCGAGAGTTTAAGGGGAAAACAAAAACTTCGAGTCGGACAAAAAGCCTAGTATGATTACCATCTCAAACCATTAGATATCTAGTGAGACCACGCCGCTTAGTGGAACGGGTTTCCCCCTTACTAGTATCCTAAAACATTTACAAAGCCATATACTATGCTCCTGCATCCACAATGGTTAGAGCAGAATATTTCAAAACATTATGATGATATGCAAAACAAGTAAATCAATTCTGGATTATCCATCCACATTCATTTTGACTATCTGTCTCAATTATAGTTTCTAGGATTACTATTAACCTGTTAAATGTTTATGGACTATTTTTCCAATATCATAGTTTTCATGGGATCACTAAGAACCTATTGGTAACTCCAATATATTATTTCTTATCCTAGTTTTCATGGCTAACTAGGAACCTATTGAATGACTGTCAATATCTTAATCCGGATATAGTTTTCATGGACTAACTACAAACCTACTGGCCCTTGTCAGTATCAAATCATAGTTTTCATGGGCTAACTATGAACCTATTGGCCCCTGCCAATATCATTAGTTATATATAGTTTTCATGGGCTTACTGTAAACCGATTGGCCCCTGCCGATACCTTTAGTTTTAAGGTTTTTAACATTCCTTAATTTACGTTCACTATTAGGTCAACCTATCTAGTTATTCTGCCCTTCCCCAACATACATTTATGGGTTAATAACAATGTGAATAATATTTCTAAAATCTCTATTTATGCCATGGTATTTCCTTTTAATATGAGAATGGGTCATTTGTTTTGAAATCTTAAAACATCACTTTCGAAACCACTGGATGACCTCCTTTGAAAGCATAAAACTCTAAGTATATACCTTTCGAAGTTGTATAAATAAATCCTTTTGAAACCAAATCATACCTTTTGAATGTATCAAAACCTTGTGTACTAATCTTTAGGAAAATAGCTTCGAAACTAATGAAGTACCCCTTTCGAAAGTATTGGGTTTACTCTTTAAAAAATCAATTGAGTCAAAAATGGTTATATACGAAAGTATTTTCGAAACCAATTATAAAATTGTTTTGGGAAAAAGTTGATGGTGTCGGAACCCTCTAGTCGAAAGCAACAACCTTTTAAATTAAAATATTAAAGGATGGTGTCGAAACCCCCTTTTGACACCATTGCCTTCGAAACCCTTAACCCCTTCGAAAGCATTTAGGGCGTGGCTTAACTTTGGTTAAAACAGAGATAACCTTTCGACAGCATATGTAACAACCCAAAAATTTTGGTAAATATTTTTAAGTTTATTTTATTTGAAAACTTTGATTTTTAAATCATTTTAAATTGAAAGTTGGAATTTTTCCAATGTATTTTGGATTTTGTTTATATTTTGTTATCCAAGTATAATTAAATATTGATTTTCTGAAAACTTTTTATTTTGATTTATTCTCCATTTCATATTTTCTATTTCATTTCTATTTCCTATATTTTTCATTTTCTTATTTTCATTTCTCTACTTTCTATTTTTATTTATTTTATTTGATTTTGGCTTGGAAATTCAAAAGACTTTGGTTTCTTTGTCTTTAACATATGCCTTTTTATTTTCTAACCTCTTCATTTCTTTAGCCTCTTCATTTTCCTTCTTAGCCGTGCATTTTTCATTACCTATAGCCGTACATCCCACAATTGTTCTCATCTCCTTTTCATTTCCATTTCTAAAAAAATATTGTAAGTGTTTTTCCATGGCTTCTCTTCATTTTTTTGCTTTTTCTTTTGTTCTTCTCTATTTTGCTCGGCTACTACCCTATCCTCACCTCCACCGACCACCATCACCTCCTCCTCCTTCACTTTCCACGGCCAGCACCCCTACCTCCTCTGGCCAGTCATTGCCGTGGCCACTATGATGAACTTTCACTACAAAAAAAAACTCCAAGCAAACCCTAGCCGAACACTATATTCCATCCCCTTCCTTTTGTTCACCTCGGCCTCCACCTTTCCACCACCTTCTCCAGCACGTGACTGATCTCACCACCGACCTCTGGCCACCACTTGACCCGACCTGACATGTAGTTGAACCAGACCGAGCCATTTAGACCATAGGGCCGAGCCTATGGGAACCCATAACCTCTTTTGCCTTGACTCTTTGTATTCACTTGCTTTGTAACTCCACCTCTCTTCATATTTTGTGACCTAGGCCGAACCATTTACCTCAGATCTGAACCATGCCGAGCACTACTAGACCATGGTCAATCCATTTTGGGTTGTAGCCGAGCCACTTACATTGGTTAAGCCAATGATTTTTCTTTTTATCTAGTTTTGTTCATTGTTTTGGTTTATATTCTTTTGTAAATTATATTCTTATCATCTTATGTATGTTATATATTTTGGTTATTACAAGATCTAGATCTTGGCTCTCCATCCACTCGTAGTTGATTCGTGCTTTGTCGTGCTTTGCGAAGTTTGGTTGTGTTTTGATTTGGATCTCTAGTTTTAGAGGTGAGTTATTCACTCTAAACATCCGTACTTATATAATTGTGAATTGATGACAAGTGTATGTAATGATTAATATACTATGTTCATATATGCATGTGATCTATTTATATGATGTATAACCTGATTTTTTATACCTATTATATCATCTGTTACAATATTATATGTTATACAGTTATTTTAATTATTGTTTCTCACACTGCAAGTTCCCTGTAGAATAGAATCACTATGGGTTGAAATGATACATACCCGAACGGACATTAGAATAAGGAAAAATCGTTATGAGCTGAAATGATAGGCTTAAGCGATTTTTATTTACTTTGTTTTACTTGGGATTTTGGGTTTGAAATGATAGAACGCAGACTTTTATTTAAATTACGGATTAAAATGATATATTATCTGTATCACTTGACCTAGGTTAGAAAATATTATACAGACCCGTGGTTATTTTTATATATTTTCTGAAATTTATTAAGTATTATTAAATGTAAAATATGATATTTTAACTTGAATTTGGATTTAAATGATTTAAATAAAGTTTTAGTGATTTTATATGAGTTAAAATGTATAAGTGAATAAATGGGAAAATGTATTTTATCAACAAGAATTCGGCGCTTTTTATCAACTTGATGGTAAGGAATTTCTGGATCTAGAAATTCATTTCATATAATTGAACCTTTTCAAACTGTTTCTTTTTAAGAACCAAAAAAATTTGTGCCAAAATAACAGATGCCAAGAAGAACAAAAGGCCTTGGATGCGTAATGGAGGAAGAAGACGAGCTACAAGAAAAATTCCTGCTGCTACCATAGTAGCAGCATGTATAAGAGCCGAAATGGTTCAAATCCAGAGGTTAATCGTACTCTGGCAACTTTACGTAAGGAAGAGTTCGGTTTGACCTTTGATTCTTTTTTTTATTCTTAAAAAAAAATCCTACCTATTTTCTATTATGGATTGGAAACTAATGTGTAGAAGAAACAGTATACTGACAAAAAAAATTTCCAAAGTCAAAAGAGCGATCGGGTTGCAAAAATAAAAGATTTTTTATCCTCTGATAATTTATTTAATAGAACGAAGATAAACCTATTGGATAGTAGAAGGAGAGAGGAAAAAGATCTGTTGATTGGACTCTGTATTTTCGGGGTATATATTTTTTTCATACATGATACATACTCTGTTCAAGGTGTCGCTCGAAAAGGTCTTTTTGGATATACTACGTGTTTTTTTATTGAGACGCCGATTCTTTTTAATGAATAGATCCAATCGCAACTTCGAATATGGTATTTGGCTTTTAAAAGGAAAATTTTAAGTTAAGTAAATAAAATGGAAACTTAGTTTTATTGCATGAAATGGTATTTTAAATTAAAGTATTAAGTTAATTGTTAAAAATAAAAGTTGAGAAAATAATTTACTTTTGACTTAATGAATGAATTATTGTTTTAATGGGATATTTACTTATTAAGTGTTTATTTTGTTGAATCATAAGTTAAGATATCCGAATGAATAATTTTGAAGCGAAAAATATGATTTTATAAGATTAATGGCTAAAAATTGACGTTTTAATGTTTCTGGAATTTTATAATAAATTTGGAATTAGTATTGGTAGCACTTCAAAAATGCTGTAGTATTAAGACTGCATTACTAAGTGCCATAGTTTCTGAAATATAACTAAGTTTGAAATAAATAAAGGGCTACTACAGCACTTGGTAAGTGTTGTTGTTGCTGAAGCTAACTAAAATCTGAAGTAATAAAACTACTGCAGCACTTGGTTAGTGCTGTGGTTACTGAAAGTAAACTATATTCAGAAATAACTAAAGGGCTACAGTAGCACTTGGTAAGTGCTGTTGTTGGGGAACTGAACTGTTTTGAAACTAATATACCTACTGTAGCACTTTGTAAGTGCTGATGTTTCTGATTTTGACAATGTTTTTGAAATACTACTATATATACCGTAACACTTTATAAGTGCTGCTGTTCTGAAAATGCAATGTTTTGAAATTGTTGTAATTAAATGAATGAACTTAGAAATGTTAAAAATTCTGGAAATTGAATATTTAATTTGAATAGATAATGACTTCATATTTAAATGATTCAAATGAATATATATATATATATATTGAAATAGAAATGATATCGTTTTGATTTGGGTTTTGAAATGGTGGTTTTTGGAATGGAAATGATATTTTGATTTTTGGAATATAAACCATTTTGAAATTTATAACCACGGGTTATAATAATGATTGGTTGTTAAAAAGACCGGGATCGGATATGGACATACTCTCTGTCGATACCGAAAACCACTTTAACAACTGTGTACGCGGTGGAGATTCCAAAATGAAGTAGGATGGTGGCGACGATCCTATTGAGGTATATATGTGGACCCGACTCCCATGAGTTGGCATAAGGTGGCTAAAACAGGAGCGATTGACGGGCCAATGAGGTAGCACCTCTGATCGGACACACTTCTTCGATACCATTCTATTACTCTTGTGATTGATTGGGTGCACCCCTTCGATTTTGGGAGTGTGGGTCGAGGTGGGCGGTAGTGGCTGCTATGCGTTTCCACCAGCCCGGATGCGTAATTGGTATATCTACCCTGGCATTGCCTAGTTGTGCCGTGTCACCTACCATATCGAGTTTGGTTTTGTGCCGTAGCTTGTGGAGTATGGAGGGTAGCTCCCGATCTTGGGGTGCGCTGATACTGGATAGACTACTGGGACTATTATGTGTTAAGGGGGATATGGGTACTCCTTAATGCTATTTAAAAGTAAGTTTATTTTACTATTAGACATTATTATAATAGCAAATATTACTACATAGTAAATAGTTTAACGGATCCTTAAAGAATGGGCGATCCCAAGCATTCTTTAAGTTACTTGTGCATTTCTATTACAGTTCACTTGAGTTGGTTTACATTGTATAAGTATGTATGTCCTGACTCGAGTGTTTATGTTTTGCTTTACGCTCAGGTCAGCCTGAGTGTTACAGCTTTGGATTCACCTTCTGGAGCTAGAGATTTCTGGAGTTTATCAGCCTATCTAGTTGTCTTTCTATTTCAGTTATTTCATTCAGCTTTGCTTATGTATTGTAAACTTATGTATTCAGACTTCTGTTGTATCTATTTTTTAGACTATGTATTTTGAATCTGTTTTGAGACAATGTATTGTAGTGGCTTCATGAACCACTATTTATTTTATTTTCCGCTGCGAGTTATTCTGATATTCTGTGTCTGTGATTCTGTGATTGGTTTTATTTGCTCCAAATTTATTTACAATCTATTGTTTTGTATTATTCATGTCCAACATGTGTGGCTTTATTGTCGATTTGAATGGTCCAAAATAGTGGGTCGTTACAGCATAGATGGCATCAATGCATTCGAAAGGTAAATAAGTGGCTTGGTCTCGACTTGGTCGAAACCAATCCTTTCGGAAGCTATTTATAAAGTCCCTTTCGAAAGCATGACTTTCGACTATGTTGAAAGCTTAGAGTAAAATAAGGTAGGAATTTAACTTTAGAAAAGAAACTAAGGTTTCGACTCTATATGGTATCGACTCAGTCGAAAGGCCTTCAAAAACTAGGCAGACGTTTATCTTTTTAATAGTGAACCTTGGTTTCGACCCTGACGAAAGCATAGCTTTCGACACCCTACCTTCCGCTAATTACCAATTCACTTCATACCAATTCTATTGATACCATATGCCTTGGTTCCAACTATGTGGGTTTCGACAGAGATGGTTTCGACTAAGATGGTGTGGAGGTAAAGGAGTCAAAAGGTGCACTACCTATGTCAATTGCTTTATAACAACATGCCAGTTGTAACTCCTTGATTGGTTACTTTAAAACTTTTCAAATACTTTACAATTAAAAATTGTCGCATTAATTAGATCTAAATCAAATCATTATAACATTAAACCCTTCCATATGACAAAACCAATATTTGCAGACAAGTCCCTCTTTTAAATAATTTATTTTCCTTAATAAATCATCTAGGAAAAATCCCTAAAAATCACAGAAAATATCTTTCATCATGTAATTCAACATATCAAAATTTTGGACCCAATTTCTTCCTGAAATACTTGAAATAAATTTTAAGCCCAATTATATCATATTTTCCTATAGAAATTCATAATAAATTTTCTATAGCTTGGAAAATTATGAAATTCAAAACCCGTCTCCAAAATCATGTATTATGTATCATAAAAAATTTCCATGCATTCGAAAATAATAAACCCTTGGTTTTCCCTTAAAACCGAGCAAATCCATACGTATAAGAATTAAAATAATTCGATCATAACATAATTCAAGCATATCACCATCTATATCATTATAAAAACCAATTTTAAACACAAATCCGAAAACACATAATTATGGAATAAAATAGAGATGGTATAAAATTATTTTTCACCTTAGATTTTGATAAGGGATTTGAGATTTTTTGTTGCTTAATCCTCCCTAGCTTTGATCCTTAGTTTAAGATTGTAATCTTCCTCTTTTCCTTCTTGTTAATGGCCGGCTCTTAGGGATTTTGCGTTTGTTTTTTATTTGAGAAAATGAACGTGAATGGACAATAGTGAGAAATGTATAGCCGTGTAAAATAAAGAGGTTATTTTACTAATATGCCCATGTGTGAACTAATTATCTTTTAAACCAATTAAAGCTCATTTATTTAATTATTAAGTACAACCCTTTACATAATTTATTCAAATCCCAATCCCCTTATCATCATTATTCTATTTAATTTATCTAATTAAATTTCTCTGAATAATGCTATCAAAAAATTAGGGATGTTACAGGCTCCCCCTCTAAAGATTTTTGTCCTCGAAATTCAGTAAGGCCTAAATAATCAACATAGCAAACATTTGTAACAGCACCTAACAACCATACTAGTCTAAATGACTAGCAACTATCTATATAAACTTAATATAGACATACCCTCATAGCAGATCAGGGTAAGTATCTCTAATCACGTCCTCTGTCTCCCAAGTACACTCCTTATCGTTGTCGCTCCACTGAAATTTTACCAACTTGACTGTCTTATTCCTTAATTTTTTCTCATCTCTAGCTACAACCCGAACTGGTTATCTAACAAAAGTCAATTTAGGCTCTACCACTAAGTCTTCCAACCCTGTCGGCTTGATCATGCACATACTTGCGAAGATGAGACACATGAAATACATTATGGACACCTGCCATACCGCTCGGTAACTCTACTCTGTATACGAGCTTTCCAATCCTCTCTGTAATCTGGAATGGACCTACATATCTTGGGGATAGCTTCCCCGACTTTCCAAATCGCACCACACCCTTCACAGGTGATACCTTAATGAAAACCTTATCTCCAACTGAGAATTCTAGGTCTTTACGCCTCTTATCTACGTAAATCTTTTGTTTGGACTGAGCTTTCTTCATTTTTCCTTGGATTAATTCAGTCTTTTCTGACGCCTCTCTAACCAAATCTGGACCTAAGACTAATCTTTCTCCAGTCTCCAACCAACATGCTAGTGATTTGCATGGTCTTCCATACAAAGCCTCAAAAGGCGTCATTCCTATACTAGTCTGATAACTATTATTATAGGAAAACTCACCCAAATGTAGGTGATCCTCCTAAGATCCACCAAAGTCCAATACACAAGCTCTTAGTAGATCCTCGAGTACTTTGTTGACTCTCTTTGTCTGACCATCTATGAGCGTGATACGTTGTACTCATATTAAGCTTGGTACCCATCACTTCCTGTAGACTCTTCTAGAATTCACTAGTAAACAAAGCATCTTTGTCACTGACTATACTACTAAGAACTCCATGCAGTCTAATTATGTTCATCAGGAACAACTTAGCTAAAACATGTGACATTCTGATTGATTTAACTAGAATGAAATGGGCACTCTTGTTCAATCTGTCCACTATAACACATATACTTTCATTACCTCTATTTGACCTTGGCAACCCGTACATAAAATCTAAAGATATCGAATCCCATTTTCAAACTGGGATCTCTAAAGGCTGAAGCAACCCACTCAGTTTCTGATGTTCAGCTTTCACTTGTTGACAGTTTGCACACTGCCTAACCCACAAGCTAACATCCCTCTTCATGCCTTCCCAATAGAAGCTCCTTTTCATATCCTGATACATCTTGGTACCTTCAGGATGTATCACAAATTTGGACAGATGACATTCTCCAATAACTTCTTTCCTGAAGTCCTCCACATTCTAAACACACAGCCGTCCCTTCTTGCTCAACCATCCTCTCTGGTCAAGGCTAAAATCCTTTAGATCATTGATCTCAGTTCCAACCTCAAGCCTCCTAATTCTCTCAGTCGACACTGGATCCTCCTTCTGTTTAGAAGCAATTTTCTCAATCAATACTGGTCGAACTTCTAAACAAGACAACTGGGCAGAACTATGACTAGAACCAGCAGCCGGTCTTAACTGCACATCACAACTGACTAAAGCTTCTAAATCTTTCCACTCTGCCAACATAGCTAACACCAATTCTGATGTTTTCTGCTAAGAACATCTACCACTTTATTACCTTTCCCGGTGTATACTCTATACCAAAATCATAAGCAGCCAAAAACTCCAGCCATCTCTGCTGCCTTATATTCAACTCCTTCTGAGAGGATAAATACCATAAAGACTTATGATCGGTATAAAGCTCAAATCTCTCCCCTAGGAGATAATGTCTCCAAATCTTCAATGCGAAGATCACAGCTGCCAACTCCAAATCATGAGTAGGATATCTAAACTCATGCGGTCTAAACTGCTTAGATGCGTAGGTAATAACTTTACCATTCTGCATCAACACTGCTCCTAATCCAGTTCCACATGCATCAATATATACCACCAATCCCTGGTTTCCATTGGGAACTACTAACACGGGTGCATTGGTCAACAAATGCTTTAACTTAAGGAATGCTTCCTCACATTTGTCGGACCAAACAAATTTCACCTCCTTCCTGGTTAGCTTAGTTAAGGGTGCTGCTATCCACGAGAAATCCTTAATGAACCTCTGGTAGTAGCCAGTAAGTCCAAGAAAACTCCTGATCTCAGTCACTGTCTCTGGTCTATTCCAATTATTCATGGCTTCGATCTTATCTGGATCGACTGACAATCCTTTCTCTGAAACCATGTGACCAAGAAATTTAACCTCTTTCTTCCAGATATGACACTTGGTAAACTTTGTCTTTAGATGATTCTGCCTCAGCGTCTCAAGTACCACTCTAGTATGAACTTCATGCTCTCTCTCATCCCTAGAGTAGACTAGAATGTCATCTATAAATACCAACACAAACCTATCCAAATACTCTTGGAAAACTCGGTTCATCAAATCCACAAAGAAAGCAGGTGCATTCGTTAATCCAATGGGATCACCAACCACTCATATGAACCATACCTAGTTCGAAATGCTATCAAAGGAATACTGTCCTCCGCCACTCTTAACTAATGGAAACCTATCACCAAGTCCAACTGGGAAAACACTCTAGCTCCACTCAACTGATCAAACAGATCATCTATTCTTGGAAAAGGATACTTATTCTTAATTGTACTTTCGTTTAACTTACGATAGTCAATACACATTCTTAACGACCCATCCGATTTCTTTACGAACACCACAGCCACTCCCCAAGGCAAAATGCTTGGTCTAATAAAACTCGTTCCTTCTAGATACACTAGATGCACCTTCAATTCCTTCATCTCAGTTGTTGTCATCCTGCTAGGTGGTCGACTTATAGGTTCAGCTCCTAGCATAAGATCTATTCTAAACTCAACAGCTCTTTTTAGGGGTAGTCCAGTGACTGGCTCAAAGACATCTGCAAACTCTCTTGCTACCCAAACCTGAGTTAACTCATTTCCTGCCTCCATAGCATTAAGCATAGCACTAACACTCCGATCATTATTTTCTACTGAGAATATCACTCGGTTATGACTATCAGGGTGTCTCAGTGATATTTCCCCATCTTGGAAAAATATTCTAGCCTCATACCTACCCAACCAATCCATACTCAAAATGATTCCGGTATCTACGAAACCAATAACATACAAATTGCAGGTAAACTTATGACCTAACAAGTTAAGTTCTAACTGGTCACATCTTAACCTTAGAGTTGCATACCCTCCTATTGGATTCACAACCCTTAAGGAAGTAACAAGGTAGGTGGGTCCTAAACATAATTTATCAACCAAACACTGAGATATAAATGAATGTGATGCACAGGTATCAAAAAGTACTCTAACTAGAATTCTCTAAATCAAAAGCGTACCTTCCATCACAGCCTTTCCTTTATCAGCTGCGGTAGGCCTAGCTGGTCCTATAGCAAAAACTTTTCCTTTGTCCTCCCTAACTAGCTCTGGACACTGATTCTTGTAATTCCCAACTTGATCACAGTTGAAGCACTTCACATTCTTCTTACTTGCAGCTTTCTTCACATTCCTGACCGACATTCATTAGCAAAGTGACCCTTCTTGTCACACTTATAGCAAACTACCTCAACCTTTGACTTCTTAATGGTATCTTCCTTCTGGGCTCTCTTCTTTTTAAAGAACTTCCTTTTCTTCCCCTGAGAACCCTGAGTTTCCACCGACTTCTCTTTAGCTAAATCAACAAGTAACTCATCATGGCGAATGACCATCTCCACCACTATATTACAAGGATCATGGACATGTGTTATGGTCATTCTAGCAAGCTCGGGCCTCAATCCTCGAATGAACTTCTCATTCCTTTTGATGTTGGTATCTATAACAGCATATCCATATCGAGACAGCTCTTCAAACTTAGTAGCATACTCGACTACTGACATCTCTCCTTGCACTAAATCCATAAACTTCCTCATCAGCTCAGACTTAGCAAACTCAGATACAAACTTCTGCTGAAATCTCGTTTTAAAATCAGCCCAAGTTAACTGCTCTTCTGGAACTCTGGTAGTGACGCTATCCCACCAATGTAGTGCTGACCCCTGCAACTTCCTAGAGGCCAATCTTATATTTCGCTCATCATTCATGCCTAAATCAGTAAATATACGTTCACAATGCAATAGCCAATTCTGAACCTCTATGGCACTCTCCGTTCCCAAGAATGGCTTCCTACCCAAACTGGTGTAATCTCTTCTCATCAAAGCATAATTATTCCCAACTTGAGCCACAGGATTAGCTCCTCTTACATTTCCAGCAACCCTAGCAGCAGCTCCAGCTTGCATCAAACCAACAAAGAACTGATACATCGCCTCCATATCTACAGGTGGATTTTCAGCACTCACATTGGCATCAACATTTTGATTACTAGCTTTAGCCTGTCGACCCGGGTTCCTCTTGGTAGTGGGTCGAGCATTTCCATTAGCTGTGGTGCTTCCTCCACCGAGATTTCCTCTTCCGTTTCCTACTTCTATGTCTTCTTTCTTGTAAATCTACATACGAGCCTTAGTAAGATACAGAAGAACGGTCTAAGAGAGCGGGGAATACACACTTATATATATAACTATATATAGCAAATACAAGTATGTTACTGTAATATTAACCCAAACCCTGATTTATTATCTGATTCATTTGATTATGTTTGGAGAATCTTTTAGGTTTAAGTTTCTTTTAAAGTTTCATAAACCGTGCTCTAATACCAACTTGTAAATCCCCTTACTTGGAGGCCCAAAACTAACAGCTATGGATGCTGCAATCATCCATGGTTATAATCCTCGACGACCAAATACGACGATATTAGATATATTGATACATAAAAACACAAGAATATGGAAAAACTTTAAAAAACAAACAAATTCCACATTCCATTTCAAAATATTCCAAATCAATTACATAATCCCAGTTCGCAGACGATGTTCAGATAACATATAATTATTACAAAATACGCCAAGAGCGACATATGAAGATGCCTCCTTGGTAGATCGGAGTATATAGACAGGCAAGAGAACAATTTTCCTTTACAATAAAACACACAACAAAAATTAAGGAACTCTAATAACAAGCTTGCCTCACGCACGTCTTCGGAAGCTTTATTCATCTAAAAGAGCACTTGGAAACCTTAACTCTCAACCTACTCAAAATCAATTAAGTACCCGAGAGTTTAAGGGGAAAACAAAAACTTCGAGTCAGACATAAAGCCTGGTATTAATAATAATTTACCATCTCAAACCATTAGATATCTAGTGAGACCATGCCGCTTAGAGGAATGAGTTTCCCTCTCACTAGTATCCTAAAACATTTACAAAACCATATACTATGCTCCTGTATCCACAATGGTTAGAGCAGAATATTTCAAAACATTATGATGATACGCAAAACAAGTAAATCAATTCTGGATTACCCATCCCTATTCATTTTGACTATCTGTCTCAATTATAGTTTCTAGGATTAGTATTAACCTGTTACATGTTTATGGACTATCTGCCCAATATCATAGTTTTCATGGGATCACTAAGAACCTATTAGTAACTCCAATGTCTTATCTCTTATCCTAGTTTTCATGGGCTAACTAGGAACCTATTGATTGACCGTCAATATCTTAATCTGGATATAATTTTCATGGGCTAACTACAAACCTACTGGCCTCTCCCAGTATCAGATCATAGTTTTCATGGGCTGATTATGAACCTATTGGCCCCTGCCAATATCATTAGTTGTATACAGTTTTCATGGGCTTACTGTAAACCTATTGGCCCCTGCCAATATCTTTAGTTTTAAGATTTTTAACATTCCTTAATTTACGTTCACTATTGGGTCAACCTATCTGCTTATTCTTCCCTTCCCCAACATACATTTATGGGTTAATAACAACGTGAATAATATTTCCAAAATCTCTATTTTTGCCATGGTATTTCCTTTTAATATGAGAATGGGTCATTTGTTTTGAAATCTTAAAACATCACTTTCGAAACCACTGGATGACCTCTTTCAAAAGCATCAAACTCTAAGTATATACCTTTCGAAGCTGTATAAATCAATCCTTTCGAAACCAAATCATACCTTTCGAATGTATCAAAACCTTGCTTACTAACCTTTAGGAAAATAGCTTCGAAACTAATGAAAGCACCCCTATCGAAAGTATTGGGTTTACTCTTTAAAACATCAATTGGGTCAAAAATGGTTATATACGAAAGTATATCTTTCGAAACCAATTATAAAATTGTTTTAGAGAAAATTTGATGGTGTTGGAACCCTCTAATCGAAAGCAACAACCTTTTAAATTAAAATATTGAAGGATAGTGTCGAAACCCACTTTCGACACCATTGCCTTTGAAACCCTTAATCCCTTTCGAAAGCATTTAGGAAGTGGCTTAACTTTGGTTAAAACAGAGATAACCTTTCGACATCATAGATGGCTTCGATGCAGTTAAAAGGTAAATAAGCGGCTTGGTCTCAACTTAGTCGAAACCAATCCTTTCAGAAGCTATTTATAAAGTCCCTTTCGAAAGCATGACTTTCGACTATGTTGAAAGCTTAAAGTAAAATAAGGCAAGAATTTAACTTTGGAAAACAAACTAAGGTTTCAACTCTATAGGTATCGACTCAGTCGAAATCCCTTCAAAAACTAGGCAGGCGTTTATCTTTTTAATAGTGAACCTTGGTTTTGACCCTGACGAAAGCATAGCTTTCGACACTCTACCTTTCGCTACTTACCAATTCACTTCGTTCCAATTCTATTGATACCATGTGCCTTGATTCCAGCTATGTGGGTTTCGACAGAGATGGTTTCGATTAAGATGGTGCAGAGGTAAAGGAGTCGAAAGGTGCCTCCAAAATAGGCGGAACGACCTTTTTCTGAAACGCTGATTTATTGCTAAACATGGCAATTGCTTTATAACTAACCTGCCAGTTGTAACTCCTTGATTGGTTACTTTAAAACTTTTCACAAACTTTACAATTAAAAACTGCCGCATTAATTAGATCTAAATCAAAGCATTATAACGTTAAACCCTTCCATATGACAAAACCAATATTTGCAGAAAAGTCCCTTTTTAAATAATTTATTTTCCTTAATAAATCATCTAGGAAAAATCACAAAAAATCTCTTCA
Organism: Allium fistulosum; assembly: GCA_030737815.1. Classification (NCBI taxonomy): domain Eukaryota; kingdom Viridiplantae; phylum Streptophyta; class Magnoliopsida; order Asparagales; family Amaryllidaceae; genus Allium; species Allium fistulosum. The sequence goes on from CM060902.1 coordinate 1,021,420,619, forward strand.
TCGTGTAATTCAACATATCAAAATTTCGGACCCAATTTCTTCCTTAAATACTCGAAATAAATTTTGAACCCAATTATATCATATTTTCCTTTAGAAATTCATAGTAAATTTTCTATAGCTCGGAAAATTATGAAAATCAAAACCCATCTCCAAAATCATGTATTATTTATCATAAAATTTTTCCATGGCATTCAAAAATCATAAACCCTTGGTTTTCTTTTAAAACCAAGCAAATCCATACGTATATGAATTAAAATAATTTGATCATAACATAATTCAAGCATATCATCATCCATATCATTATAAAAACGAATTTTAAACACAAATCCAAAAACACATAATCATGGAATAAAATAGAGGTGGTATAAAATTATTATTCACCTTAGATTTTGATAAGGGATTTGAGATTTGTTGTTGCTTAATCCTCCCTAGCTTTGATCCTTAGTTTAAGATTATAATCTTTCTCTTTTCCTTCTTGTTAATGGCCGGCTCTTAGGGATTTTGCGTTTGTTTTTTATTTGAGAAAATGAACGTGAATGGAAAATTGTGAGAAATGTATAGCCGTGTAAAATAAAGAGGCTATTTTACTAATATTCCCATGTGTGAACTAATAATGTGTTAAACCAATTAAAGCCCATTTATTTAATTATTAAGCACGACCCTTTACATAATTTATTCAAATATCAATCCCCTTATTATCATTATTCTATTTAATTTATCTTATTAAATTTCCCTGAATAATGTTATAAAAAAATTAGGGATGTTACATTGTTGCCCAACATCAAGCAACAGTGGACTAACTTATGACACGCTTGGGGCAACCGCAAACTATTGGCCACAACACTTGAACACATGGGAGATCCCAATCTAGGGATTCGAAAGGTGAAGTGGGTTACACTCTGACAAAGAATCCGATTAAGAAGGTCCAAGAGCTAGAAGGAATGATGAAGGGAGGAAACGAGCAAGAGTTCAACCCAAATCTAGGCCCGGGAAGTGGTTCGGCTCTAAACTAAACAGGATGCTACCGAATTGGGGGAAGCTTCAGCAAACTCTTCTTATTCCCTCATTAAAATCATGGTCAATGGAAGATAAAATGATCATTAGGCTCGACCTAAGAGCCATAACCATGCCAATAACTGAAGGTCAACTCATCATAAGGAAGATGAAAGGAAACATTCCCCTTGAATGGAAAGGTTGTGCTATCATTGACTATTACCCAAACTTGAGGATAGTATGGCTCGAATCATTAGACGGTTCATTCAAACGTGAATAAGTGGAGTGATGAATTGGAGCTTTGCTTAACAGTACCTTTTCCCTAGAGATAGGACTACCAAGGAACCTAGAGATTTCAAGATGCATACTATGGAACCATATAAAGGGCTTACTAACCGTATTGTTCATTTCCAATGGTACGCCTAGCACATACTAGTAAGAGGATCTACAGAAAATGCCTTGTGCAAGTACTTTCCTTTATTCTTGCCGGACTTAGCTACTATGTGGTTTAGTAGTTGACCACTATGCTCAGTTCTTTCTTATCGCAACTGCTAGAATTCAAAACATGGATGGAAGGTTCACAGTGATGACTTGTATAGTGGAGTGCACCTTGGAGCAAAGTTTACTAAGAGATTGACAACGGAGAAGCCAGTCGCATTAGAAGAGTTCGTCTATGAGCCAGCAAAGTATGCGAGGTTGGAATGTGCTACATCAGAAAGGCAGTTCGGTATAGCTATTGGAGAAGAATTTGGTACTAACTACAAATTATGATGGAAAATATGGTAGCTTCTCTTCTGGCTAACTATTTGGAAATAATGGAGCATTCCTTAGACCCATGGAGCAAGCAACACAAATAAATGTCCAGAGACACCAAGTCTAGAGTTCTGTCTGCAACCCATCAAGAATGGACGCAAGGGAACATGCAAGGTAAGAAGGAGCCAGAGAAATGCGGACTTCATCAAATCGAACCGGCTAGGGCTCGAACCAAATAGAAACGATGCAAAACTGATCATTATCGGACCAACAAAGTAACCCATGTCGTACTAAGGGAGGATGTATAACCAGAAGTCAATGCTGATGTTGGAATCACACACTTAGCTACTGAAAAAGGAATGCCTAAGTTTATACCGATTGGTACACAGGCGGTTGATTCATTGCACCGGGGGCATGACGTGTCCCACTATGCAACCTAAGGAAGCATCCCAATAGTAAAGGAGCAAGTTATTGGGTTAATGCATCGATTGTTAGGTGAGAAGAGCAAGATACCAGAGCTTGGAGAGATAAACCATGGTCATTTCACTCCAAACATTGAATATGCAATCAACCCCAAATTTGAAGACACTATGTAACATTCGACATATGGAGACAGTTGATTACAATGGATTGAGGATATAGAATCTTGCGGTAGAGATGGAAACAAAAAATTAGCTCGTGTTCCATGAGGTTTATGGTCATGAGACCAATGAATATAGATAGATCTTGTAGGTATACTCTGGTTTGAAGCACTAGGGTAACTCCACCGAAAATGTCATAAATTCTTGACCGCAATCCCTCGATGGGAATGAGTCCCTACGAAGAAAGAGCAAAAAGCACGAATGGGGGCAAGGTGTTGGATTCCCTATGGGTAGAGCATGTTCTCATATTAGATATCCGAAGATAGATGTGCATGAATATCGTGAGGAACGAAGAAATCAAATAGCAGAGCAAAAAACATGCTAGTCCCAGAGATACGATGCAACTCCATTAAAGACAATGAGAGACTAGGTTCAGCTCCTCCAAAAATAGTGGAGTGTAATTCTAACCCATTCCATTGGCGGGACAAAATATCTCTAGAGATGGTGGAACATAATCTTTTCTAAAAGCCCTAGAAACAGAGTCAACTTCATATGAACATGAATATGATAATAAAGAGACCAAATACCCTCATAGAATACAAGGACAACAATGCAAAGGTATGAATTACTTTAATGAATAAATTTCAAATGATATTTAACAGAAACGCTCAAGGCATAATAACACCATGCCATATGACTATGTGGGATCTGCAAAAGTGAGAGAAACACTAATGGCTGGGCAAGAATGAACGTTCTTGACCCTTACGGGTCAAATAGACTTCTTATCTTGCAGGCTAGATCGAACGACTTAGAACAATATGCTAATAGTCGGGTTGGAGATACAAAACGACTAGGAATTAGGGCACTATGTTTCCATAGTGACTTGAAAATGGCTATGAATCAAGCGCTTTGGGAGTTCAAAATCGGAGAAGAACGGTTGGCATCTTACTTAAAAAGAAAAAGGGCAAGAGCTTTGCTTAATGTGCTAGAATACTATATGGTTAAGCACACCCCACGGGAAAACATCGAGATGCCGACGTATTGGAAAATTTGGCAAGCTCAGGAAACAAATCACTTTTGAGGATGATCATAGTAAAAACTTCACCCTTAAATTGGAATGAAGCAAGGAAGGTGGTGTGCAAGGCGACTTAGTACACTATATAGGATGACATCCTATATAGAAGATTTCTAACTAACCCACTGCTAAGGTGCATGGTTGCAAGAGAAACTAAGGAAATATTGGATAATGCACATCCAGACAGTAGAAGAGATCACACTGGGGGCAAACCCTAGAAAAAAAATCTCATAGGCATTGATCTGAAATGGAGAAATTATAATAGCTATGGGTGAAGCTGAGTACGCAATAGTGGTTGCATATTATTTTATTGAGTATGGAGCTCAGCCATAGGTTATCTCGGACAATGGATCATGGTTTGATAGTTAGGAATTCGCCAACTTCTATCGGCAACATGGAACCAGAATAAGCTTTCCTATAGTGCCTCACATGTGGCTAATGGATTGGTTGAAGAGGCCAACAAGGTTCTCAAAACTCACATAAAGGAGAATTTGGAAAATAACAAGGGAGCCATGATGGATGAGTTCCCATTGGACTCTACGCATATCGCACTTCCCACGAAATTACAATAGGAAATACTCCTTTTGCTTTGGCCTACAATTTATTGGTTATGATTACCATCTAAACTGTAGTCTCATTTCATAGGAGAATCCACTATAACTCATGGGAGAATGAGGGATTACTAAACATGTCCCTAGATCCGATCAAGAAGAAGTGGGATGAAGCTGTGTTGAAAACCGTGGTGTCCTAGCTGAAAGCGGTAAAACGACACAAATCACGGGCGAAGCAACTCCCACTCAAGGAAGGAAATCTAGTCCTGGAGTGAATCTCCCCTTGGCTTGGGGCAACTAACCTGATTTGGGAAGGATTATATTTTATCAGCAGGGATCGAGGGAATGGAGCCTACATTCTCATCATCAAGGATAACAGTATTTGAAAAAACATGGAATACTAAAAACCTCCGATTCACACATCGACTATTACAACTATATGGATTATGGATAGGTGGGTTAGTCAATTGTCGCGGTCTTACCGAACCTCATAGATGGGGTATGCGAAACTATGGTAGATAGTCAGTGCTACCAAACCACCAAAAGAACAACCATTACATGCCAAATAAAGTCCTGATTTCTAGAACTATATAGGCGAGGCCACTTCGTACTGGGGGTACCAAACTCTAGCGCATGATGGAGAACTTGGACAACAGCTCTGGTGCATCATGAAAAGCTTGGGCAAACAGCTCCAACACATCATGGCAGGCTTGGACAAACAGCATTGGCGCATCATGGAAGGTTTGGACAAACCTTTGGCCAGCAATAGCGAGACAGATCAGCCCATGGTCAAGACATGACCGCCAAATGAGTATTCACCATTGACGATCGACCCCAAACCTTTGGCCAACAATGATGAGGTAAATCAGCCCATGGTCAGGACATGACTGCCAAGTGGATGTTCGTTATTGACAATCGGCCCCAAACCTTTGGCCGACAATGATGAGCCAGATCAGCCCATGGTCAGGACATGACTGCCAAGTTGGTCTTCACTATTGACAATCGGCCCCAAACCTTTGGCAAGCAGTGACGAGCCAGATGAGCCCGTGGTCAGGACATGATCACCAATTGTGTGCTCGTTGTCAACGATCGATCCAAACTTCTCTTCCGGAAATGGCGAGCCCATCCAACCTATGGTTAGGACATGACCATCGAGTGGGTGCTCGCCACTGATAATCGATCCAAACTTCTTTATCGGCAATGGAGAGCCTGTTCAGCCTATAGTCAGGAGATGACCGCCAAGTGGGTGCTCACGTTGATGATCGACCCAAACTTCTATGCCGGTAACCGCAAGCCCATTTGTTCCATGGTCAGGACATGACCGCCAAGTGGGCGCTCACTGTTGATGATCGTGCCAAACTTCTCTGCTAGCAACGGCGAGCCTGTTCAGCCCATGGTCAAGACATAACCACTAAGTGGGTGCTCGCTGTTGATGATCGACCCAAACTTCTTCGCCAGCAATGGCAAGCCCAATCAACCCATGGTCAAGACATGACCTCCAAAGGGGTGCTCACCGTTGACAATTGGCCCAAACTTCTTTGCTGGCAATAGCGAGCTTGATGAGCCCATGGTTAGGACATGACTGCTAAATGGGTGCTTTCCATTGATGATTGGCACAAACTATTCATGCGGCAGTAGTGACATTAAAAACTGCAAACATTTGCACTTTTGCAAAAATCTTCAAATATTTACACCCGCAAAGGAAATAAAAAAGTTATGTTCATAGAAACAAGCGATTAATTTTAGATTTTATTTTTGAAAATATTAATTATTGAAAAAATTATCAATAAATTCATCATATAGTACATTGTAAAATTATGTTTTTTTATACAGTAGATACCTTCATTTTAAAATTTCTGTAACCTTTTACATGGACCCCTTAGTTCCCTCCTAATATTTTATATTTAACTTCATACACTAAAAATAATCACATAATCTTAAAACTAAATTAAATTTAGTAAACTATTATTTGTTGCTTTATCTAATAAAATATAAAAATATGAATTTTTCAATAACTGTACCATATTCATATTAACACAAACGATATAAAATTATTCATTTAGATATATAAATACATCAGTTACTTAACATAATCATATACATAAGAAATAATAACAAATTTAATTTATGATTTATCTATATCAATACATTAATGCATTACATTGTATAATTCTTATTCTAACTTCAAGTACCTATATTTTCAAATTTCTACAGTTGTTTACAAAACCTACCTTAATATCACGTAATTTTGTACATTTACGTCAACGTATTTTAATTAATTATGTAATCTGGGATTTAAACTATGCGAATAAATTCAATTAATAAATATTCGTTAACTCATCTAATAAATCCAAAAATACGACAGGTTCAATATGTATACCATATATCCATATAAAAAATGATCAAATTGATTGTTCATTCAAATGTGAAGATATATAAATGAGATACCATAGATAATATACATAAACAACATTAATAAATTTAACTTATTATTTATTTCTCAATAAATTTATCATACATTGCATTGTAAAATTCTTTTTTTAATTTCGAGTACCCACATTTTAACATTTCTACAATTATTGACAACCCCCATCGATTGCCTAATCTTTTATGTTTAAATACATATGTTTAAATTGTTTATGAAATCTCAAATTAAAACTATTTAAATAATCCCAATAAATAGTTAACATATTTGTCTAATAAATCCTAAAAATTGTTGGAACTGGACCAGCCCGCAATGGAAGTTATGAGTGAATTTCAAAAAATTTACCCTATTGGATCTTTGTTGGGCCTATGAAGTCTAACTGAATTAGAACATTCTAAATTTCATTTAAACAAAATCATTTATTTTATTTAAATTCAAATGTATTAAGATATGAAATTAATTTTTTTGATTTATTTTATACATAAATGTATATACATATATGTGTGAGTGCATGTGTAACATAATAATTCGTGAAAGGTATAATATGCCCATATGTAGATGTTGGGATTTACATCGCAACAGACATATTAGCTTATTTTGTATGTCATGTATGTTGTCCAAATATGTGCATGTATATGTGTTACAATATACATACATACACACACACACATACACATATGTATGTATAAATATATTATATATAATATATGAACATAAAATATTTATATATAGATAAATATATATATAGAAAGAGAGAGAACAATTATTAATAATTATTTATAATTCAAATTAACTTAGTTTTGCAAACGTAATAATTTTAGTATTTTAATTTGTATATATTATGAATAAAATAATGTTTTCATCCATAAATAATTAACATAAAATAATCTATTGATGAAAATTAAAATTTTACAATTTTCAAAAATCTAAGATCATAAAATAGAGCATAGAAAAAATCTGGAGATTTTTTAAAGTTGAAATATTATTTTTAAAAACAAATACATTGATTTCGGCAACAATTATTTAATATAAAATTATATATTATTAAAAATTCAAAATTCAAAATTTTAGAAATTCGAGGATTATGAATGAACGGTTATTAAAAATTTTGAAGAATTTTTCAATTAATTTATTATTTTTAATAAATCATAAAAAAAATTCCGAAATAATATTAATTTTTAAAAATAATAAACCATATTGAAAAAAATTTGAATTTTTTTTGTATGTTTCTGGAATGATATAATATTTTAAAAAAATATAAAATTGAATTTTTAATGTAATAATTATTTTATATATAATAAACATATCAAAATTCAATAAATGTTAATTTAATATGAATGTATGTATGATAATTAATTTTCGAATTTTTAAATTCATATTATATATAAATAAGTGTACTGAATTTTTTAAATCACATATATATCTTATATTTGCATATATGCTATTATGAGAGAGAAATATACGCTAATATATATATATATATATGAATTTATTAATAAATATATATAAAACAATTATTAGTGACAAAAATTGATTTTGTACAGTAAACAACATTTATCTATACATAAATCAAATAGTATAATAAACAAATTATGCACATAATCAAACTGATTTGTGACAACTACATCTACTTACAAAATCTCACATAACTAAACATATAATAGCAATATATTTAAATAGATGTGAAATTGCTCATTATAGGATCATAGAATATAATTTAATTACTGTAATATGAATTAAAATTACCAATTTAATGATGCCTTTGAATCCACGTTGAAGCAACGACTTTCCTTCCTTTTACTGTTCTTGATTCGTCAAATTGCAAGTCCAGAATCACTGACCTCTAACTATCGAATGGTATTATTTTAATTTGAAATATATTTGAGAATTTTGGAGTGGATTGAGAGCTATGTTTTAACCAGCAATGTAGAAGGTAATGGCGGCCAAAAAAGATTAGTCACTATTTTGGATATATATATGTATATATATATATATATATAGTTGTATTAGAGAGAAACGAGGAAAACCTTTTTACCCATTCTTACTTGATCTCAATCCATTATATCTAAGCTAATTCCCTATGTTTTAGCCACCCCTAGACCTTCCCAAAACCAAAATTTTGCAGCCCTAATGATGGGCCTTAAACCCATCTAAGCCCAAGCCAAAATACTATGCGATTAAATCTAATTCAATCGCTTGTCGATATTGTATATCGATCGATATATTTATAGCTGTTATAAATATATATAACATTATTTATTTCTCAAATCATATCCAAATTTTATAATTAATATTTCATAAATATTAATTAATTTAATTAATTTATAACAATTATAAACTAAATCGTTCGGTCTTAAGGGAATTCATCATTTCGGCTGTGTAACTCTTGGGTGTAAATTTGGTTAGCGATTAACATCAAACTATTCTAATGCTAACGTTCACACGTCACTTAGCAGACGGTGTACATTATGGCCAAATTTATTGCTTACTCATTTTTAGTAAAATCCAATTTTAATTTAATAAGCGTTACCCGGTTGTGACATTTGTTTACACCAATTCTCTTCATCAAAACTATATCACTTTGGACTTATGGAATTTGGTAATGGTCAAAATTCCAACCTCATCCACATTCAACTTTATAGTCCAAATACAAAGTTCTTGGTTCAATAATAACAATTATTATTAACTGAAATGCTATGGCTAGAGACTTTGACTTTGAGTTGACTTTGAGTTGACTTAAGTTGACTATGATACTAACCGCATATAACTGAGGAGACGAATCCTCTCTTGAATAGTGCTTCACTTCCAATACTTCCACTCGACCCAACTATAGTCACTCGATGGACACCATGTCATGATTTGGCTATAATCAAAGCGGAGCTTTTATATTGAAAATCCATAGTATTCTCAAGTTGAGAGAACTGTGTAAATCAGTCACATCGATATTTTCTGTTTGACCTTAGTTATATTAATCAACAAGAAACGATTGAGTGAGTCGTTCTATAGTTATTCAATAACTATTAGTACGTAACCCCTAGGTGCCCCCAGCAGTCATGAGTAATACACTGCCCAACATTTGGAGAGCGTTATGTACTCCAGACACAACGGATACATCGATATCCAGTCTCGATGTATTTTGATTAGGAACATTTAAAATGGTATATTTGTTTCGTTGTGATAAATTACTCACGGTTACAACACTTTGTAACTACTATCACAAAATATACCATTTATGGATTTTTCTATTAAATATACTTTTAATTAAGTTAATTAATTAATATAATCACATTAGATCAAGAATATAATAGGAAGAAAATACCTTTTATTTCGAACAAGATTGGTCAACGAGTTAGATATATGTAACAAATTACACAATTGCCCCTAGGGCATACCCCTAACTCTATCAATCTCCCACTTGCACTTAGGGTCAATTATGGAATCTAATTCCAACTTCTCCAATCAGTTTTCTCAAAACCAATTAGGTTAGTTCCTTAGTGAATGGGTATGCTATTATTTTTTAATTATCTACTTTGTCGATTAACTCTCTTTGAGACTAATAAACTGCCTTTATCATGTGGAACAATTCGAAGTACGTCTTTCGACTTCTAGTGAGCTTTAAGTTCTATCATGACCAATTTCATAACATTGTTATCTTATAACAATATTATGGGATTCTCAACATTTGGAATCATCTTTGGCTCAATTATAAATTTATGCATTTTTATCATATACATTGGTTTATTGTAGCACTATTCAAGTTAATGTTCTCAACATTTCGTCGAATCGACCACAATCACCTTTAGTTTGAAAAAAATATTCAAATTAAAGATTTTAACTTGAATTTTATCATTGAAATATTATACTCAATATCACTTATAAAAGTTTGTGTTCAAACGTTCCATCATATGTTTCTATAAACAGTTCTCTAGTATTTCATAAATACACGAGAACACCTCAAACAACCATTTAGTGATATCAATTTGGATTTTACATTTGCTCCACGTATCAAATACATAAACAAAACACAATATCATACACAACATAACCAGTATGATAATTCCTATTTCTAATGCATAAGGAATCCAATTTACAGGTTCTCTTTTAATAGGGTGCTCTTGTACATCGTTTTGGGACAATCCCTATATCTTTTATACTCACCATAAAAGACATCATTTACAATCCAAAATTGAGTATTAAAACAACTAAAGTTGATTTTAATTCAAGCATATTGTAAAATCAACAATGTGTTGTTTACTTATAATTTAGAAATATCAATGTACCTTTTAATGTTCTTTCTTATGAACACACGCTTCCTCTGCACTTTGATTGAAAATCAAACTATTTGATATTTCTATCAAAATAATTATTCAATCTTGATGCTTATAAAATGAAACATTCGTATCATTTCTTGGATCATATCCAAAGACTCACAAATCCAGTATCACTCCCACTGACTTTGAAGCATTTTTGATTAATATATGTAAACGGCTTAATCTAAATTATTATTTAGAATTTTCTATTTCAATACATAAGTACCAAACACTAAGTCTTATCGAGCGATAATTTTGTGAGTAAATATGAATTAACTTGAGCATGTTGAATACCGAATCTGTTATGCTAATTTCGTTAATTGAAATTTGCGATATTATTCTTATCAGCATCGCTCATTTAATTCCAACCACATTAGTCTTTCCAATAAAGACACAATCTTGGCTGATGGATCACATCTCTTTAGTTACGACCACCAAAATCATATTTTGATAGCGTACTTGGAATTCTTTCAGATTTGCACATTATACCATATAGAGTCAACAATCTTAATGGTTTAATTGAACAACCGAGGGTAATATATGTTTTCGACATTAATAAGAAACTCATAGTTTCTCTTCGATGTACGAGAATACTTATTAGACATTCTAATGCTATGTGTTCATTTAGGTTAGTTAATTTCACTTCATCTCACATAATCAGTTCCATCTATGGATCAGATCCAATTCCATTTAACTACCAAAAATTTCTCAAAGAAATTCCTTCACAATGAAGTTGATATATCTTGAAACAACAATTGTTTCTTAGTGAAAATAGAATAAGGATTAATAAACGCTTTATGAACCATTTTATTTATAAAACTGATTTTAGTTTACAAAAATTATGTTCAAAAACTAAATATGTTATTTGATGATAGACCTTTCCAAAAAACCTTTTGGAGATTCATACAGGATCCCTCATGAACAATTATTACGTGCAATTTTTCGACTCGCACAACCTGCCAACTCCTTGGCCTAGGATATGTTAGGATTTCTTACAAACCCTTATCTTGTATGATTTTGTAAACAGTTGTTTAGTTGAAATAATATCAACCTTGTGTACTACTCTTAAGTACACGACCTTATAGAAAGAAACTAACTCAACTTCACTCACAATTAATCGTAAATTGTCCAACAATGTCTGATTACTCCTTATCAATGCATCATTATGTATCACATGGAGGAGTGACTTTTGAGATTGAATCTATATTCATTTTTACATACATTTGGAACTCTTTCCAATATACTCACTTATTCGACCAAATCAAATCATTTTATTCTATTGCATGTTATTTTATTTACTTTTCTTTTATATTCTATGATTTTATCATAAACTTACTACATGTGTATCCAATACATATGTACATGTTGGTAATAAATCATCGATGAATATAACAAAGTATGAGGAACCCTTTTGGTATTAATAGACTTGTGATTGCATACATCAATATGTATTAATTCAAAGAGTTCATCAACTCTTATGATGCTCCCACTAAATGGGTGCATAGCCATTAATTGTTTGAGATATAATTAACATGTATCATATGATTCATAATCATATAGTAAAATTATTTCTCAAAACTACGGCTTAGTCTAGAATTCCAAAACAACTGTAAATAATATTAGACACATATGTATTTTTTGTTGCATCACTTTTACTATGAAAACAAACTCCATAATATAGTTCTATTTCATAATAAATATTCATAATACTCATATTGAAATATAGTTATATCTATTTTTCAGTCAATACCAAAAAATAAACATTATTTCACAAATAATGTTCGGTACATTTTATGAAAACAATTTTCGTAATTTGATGCAATCATTAGGGGTTATATGGCATGCTCCCACTATTTCTGCCATTACTATAATAGCGTACTAAATTTAGAGGTCCACCATTCACTTAATATTGTTAATATTGTTTACTTATTTCATATGCTGCAACTAGTTTACAGTGGAGAGTTCTTTGATCAAATATCTTGAATTCAAAAAAACAAATGTTATAGAAAACAATTTTCTATATGAAAATACATTTCGGAATAAAAATCATATTTCATATTCCAATATTAAGTATCAATTAGTATTACAATTCTTGTTTCCAATGTTTCTCTATGAAGAAGAAGTGACTATTCATTCTCTTCATTCCAACTTTACCTTAAATTACATATATTCTTATACATTCGTTTTTCTTTCAAATAGTCAAACTATTCAAATGAAAACCTTACTACAATATCATAAGAAACCTTTTACAAAAGCGCTTTTGATTATTCTTAACATTTAAGACATCAAATATATTGCACTTTACGTAAACCGATCAAGATGACATTTCAATGATCGAGTTCTTACACGTATCTCATAGTTTATGGTCTTGTGTTACATTAACACAATATGATCCTTTTGAAATCATTCAAGTTGAATACTTGATCTTAAAATACTGTTTAATTGCTTACTTGAATGAACTAACTTCATCGAAATATTGTATCTCACAAACTATGACTATTCACCATATAACATTAATATGTGAAAGTACATGGATCAAATATCCATGGTCTTGAATTGCATTTAGAGTTCAAAAAATCATGAAATGCAATACACGGTCTAAACCAAATAAACATATAAGTGACCAACTTACGAATGTATTAAGTAGTTGAAATTAGGCACTTGCATGGGTATAGAAACATTATGTAACATGCAATTAGAATTATTAGTAAGTATATATTATATTTCTATTTGTCAACTTTCAATTCAGTTTGTATATATATGTTAATTGACAAACGTTTTATCAATCATATTAAATGCACAAATATATCATTGTAGATAATTATAACATTATATAGCATATGTTCTTACAATATTAGAAAGGTTAAATGTTACCATTCCATTTTTCTAATAAGGCTCCCACTAGACTTTTATGTTTCTCCAAACCCTAAGATGAAACATAGAAGTCTTACAACTTCACTAGTGGGTGTTAGGACTTGTTTGTTTTGGTATTCTGACCTTGAGTTTGCTTAACAAATCATAGCCCCACAAACGATGGATAACTCCTTATCGGTTGTATCACATACAACTCCTAACCCATTTTTCCTTGTTCTAATCTCATTTCGACCTTCATTTTGCTCAACAAATCGATAGAGATTATTCACTCATACCTACTATATTGTGATGGCCTAAGTATAGTATATGTACCTTGAGTTTGCTCAACAAATACATATAGTTATCTTACCTCATCTGTTCAATATATTAATAATACTACGCTTAACATCCCTAGCTTGAGTTTGCTCAACAACTAAGGAGTATGTAAGTAATTTATTAATATATATATATATATGGTAGAGGACAACATTATATTGAAGATTCATAATCTTCAGTATATATAATGAGTGATATCGACTTATAGAATAATATATGTCTTATGAAATACCCCAACTATTCAAGTGTCCGACACATCAGAAATCACGGTATATGTATATTTACATATGTATTTATTTCTCAAGTCTATTTGGGTTTCTTTAATGTTCCACATTTTGTTTATACACATATCATATAAGTTTTATTGTTATATAACTTTTATATTTCATATTACTTATTTGATAGTCTTACGTATAATATACCATTAATTAAATCTTATCTAATTAATTTTAATCAATTAACTCTTTAATTAGTTTTAAATTAGTATTCCAATATAACTTTTATATTGGACATATCTACTATAACATTTATAGTGTATACTATAACCTTTATAGTGTAACACACATATCATATATATGTGTATTTTATTTAATTAATTAACCTTTAATTAATTTATTCAACTAAACAATTTTTATTAAAATTTATTAGTTTCAAAATTTATCTTGTATACATACATGTATACTTATGTTATCTAAAACATTTTAAAATAACATAACATATATCAACATATATAATACATGCATATATGCATTAATTAATTAACATATTTAATTAATTTATTTTATTAATCTTATTGATAAATATAAAATTTGAAATTATTATATAAATATTTTCAAACATTTTGAAAATATCATTATCCTTTCAAACATTTGGAAAACTTATGTAATATTATAATTTTTATAATAAACATGTTTTATTTCAAATTTAACTATTAAATTTAAAATCTTTAACATTAATTTTCAAAATGATTTTGAAAATTAGCCTAAGGCCCAAATTAAGTAGGGTCTTTTCTATTAAGGGCAACCTTTAGGCTCACTTCCCCTTTCGGGCCAGGCCGACAATCAGGTAGGACGGGGTACTTGATTACCCAATTCCAATCCTAGACATTACCTTTCTAGACACCGTATTAAGTGGGCAAGCTTAATTAGTTAGCCCTAAAATGACTAATTTAGACCGCATAGGCTATTGGGCTCTGATACCATTGTTGGAACTGGACCAGCCTACAGCAGAAGTTATGGGTGAATTTCAAAATTTTTACCCTATTGGATCTTTATTGGGCCTATGAAGTCTAACTGAATTAGAACATTTCTAAATTTCATTTAAATAAAATCATTTATTTAATTTAAATTCAAATATATTAAGATATGAAATTAATTTTTTTTATTTAGTTTATACATAATTGTATCATATACATATATGTGTGAGTGCATATGTAACTGTTATCCCACCTTTTGGTCAAGGATGGAATATCAACAAACTAGCTAGAAAGTGATGGATATCCGGATTGGAAAAAAGGCTTTAATCGATGTCGTCAAGATTTGACCGAGCTTCAATCGAGGCGGGATCGATTGGGAATGATGATCAAGGCTAGGAGAGACTACGTTTCAGATTCTAGGTCAAAAGGAGTTCATTTGCTCAAGATAATTGATCGATTCGAACAAGGCGTTCGTATCGATCAGCATGGATACGAACAACGCCTTCGTATCGATCAGTAGGAAGGCCAGATAAGTTTCGACTCGATAGTAGTGAACCCGGGTTAAGTAGAGGGGCGCAAGATGGTTTGTTCGACTCGAAGGTTTCACCTCGATATATTTCGTATCGATACAGTTCGTATCGATGAAGATGGATTCAGGCTACGGTTTTCGTATCGATGTTGTTTGCATCGATGAGATGATAAGGCATGCGGTGCATTTCGTATCGATCGGGGCTGGAATCAATATGAAGGATGGAGCATTGGTCGCTGAGATTTGGACAAGCGTTTCGTATCGATCGATTTCGATCGATACGAAGGACGCACTCGCACATCGGTTCGAAGAAGACCAAGGGCATTAGCAGACTGATGGACACGAATATGACTAACATGAGCGAAGAATGTGCACGATTCGAAGGAAGAAACGTTCAGCATGGCATGGAAAGTGGATCGAACCTTGAAGATTGGGCCACGTCATCACCAAGCGCATGCAGGGTATCGATGCGATCAAGTATCGATACGAAATTGATCGAGTCGAACGAGGCAACCAACTGAAAATCCCATTTCGTATTGATCAATTATCTCCTAAACCACAAGTCCAAATGCCACCAAATTTTCACAGGAGCTTATGTACAAGTCAAGGAAGGTTCACACCAAGTTTCGACTCCATCGGATGAAATCCTGATCGATATGAAAGTCGTTCGTATCGATCACGGATCAGGCCAAAACTTAACGGGCTCGGTCGCGTGGCCCCACTTACGTGCCAGAAGAAGTCTCCCGAGATCTGAGCGAGATATCAGCCTCCTACACCTATAAATAGACCCCCAGAGCCAACGGAAAAGGGAGCTTTGGCTTGACAACGTCCAAACTCTGCCCAATTCAACTTTGCTCTCCATTACTACTGTTGTACTCGGATTCTATCATAGTTATCTGCTGTAATCCATTGTAACCAGCAAGAAAAGTCAATAAAAGATTAACTTTTAGAGTGGACGTAGGCCAGAGATAGCCGAACCACTATAAATTATGTGTCTCTGTCTATTTCTTTCCGTTTTAAGTTTATTATTCTTCACTTTTTATCCTCTACATTACTTAGATCTGTGACCTGTGATTGTATACTGCTGATTTGTGTTCATACACTGGCGCTTTCACGAAATTCAGGGTTTTTGACCAATTTTGGCGCAAACACTTTGGTGCTTTCACTGAGAAAGACTAGCACCCGCTATATTAGATTTGGAATTCGAATTTGAAGGTTTAAAGGTTCAGATCTAAAGAGTTATGATGAGGCAATCAAGTAGAAGACAAAGAGCCGAGAGGAGTCAGCATAAAGGAAGCCAAGAGGCACCATCAGGGGTTAATCAGACTTCCGCTTTCATTACCAGAAACGAGATGGAGACGATGATGGGAGCTATGCATGAAGAATTTCTGAAAAGGAAAGAGGAGATAATGCAGAACCTCCTCAAACAGTTTGGGCAAGCAGGAGCAGTTGGAACTTTAGGAGATCAGATCCACGGAGCCGGAGCGGTAGGACCAAACATGCAATCGAATGGAGCAGCTCAGCATGGCACAACCCCGGACCATCGCACGACCACAAATCTAGATGGATCCAGGCTTGGGGGCACGCCACCAGGCAATGGTGGACCGGTTCATGGAGGAATTCCAGTTAACACCACACAACAAGATGCTGGCAGGAATGTAGGAGTGCGGGACGTGGAGTACGTACCAGAATTCCCTTGGGGACTCGGGGGGCAACCATCGGCAGACAACGCTGGATTGGCTGAGATTATCAGGCGAACTATGCGTGGAGGATTGACAAACAAGGACCTGGAAGGCGTAAATAGGAGTCCGTTTACTCGTGAAATCAGAATGGCTCGGAACCCACCAGAATTCAAGCTGCCCACGCTAGAAATGTACAATGGCAAGGCTGACCCGACTGATCACTTGATGAGATATACAAGGCATATGGAGGTGCTGTGGGCATCGGAGGAAGTAATGGTTAGATGTTTCCCTCTATACTTAACGGATATAGCTGCGATGTGGTTCAGACAACTGGAGGAAGGATCTATCAGGACATGGACAGAATTGGTGGACAGGTTTCTGAAGCAATTTCGGGTTCATATCAAAAGGCCGAAGAACGTGATGACACTAACGTCAGTAAAACAAAGGACGGATGAATTGCACAGAACTTTCTTAACTCGGTTTAATGCGGCGGTTGCTTCGGTGGATCGGCCGGATCCATCAATGGTTTTAATGGCAACAATATCAGGAATCAGAGAGGATTCAGATTTCAAAGTATCTCTAGTACGGGACCCACCAATGGATCTCGGGGAATTCTTTCACGAAGCCAAGAGATTCCTTCGGCAGGAAGATGCATGTTCAAATATGAAGTTAAAGAAGGTGAATGCAGCTGAGAATGGTGGGCCATCCAGTGGAGGCTCGGATAAAGATAAAGTGAAAAGGAAGCTGGATGACGAATCAGGAAAAGCTAGGAAGCGGTGGAGGGAACCAAAGTTTTCCACTTACACAGGATTAAACGAGACATTGGAACAGATATTCATGGAGACTCGGAATCGCCTTCCTTACCGAAGGCCGGCTAGGAGAGAGCCCTCAAAATGTGAAAGGGCATCAGGAAGACACTGTCTCTTTCACAATTTAGACGGACGTGATACCAACAGTTGCAGGCATCTAAAGGACATTATTGAGGAGCATGTAAGGAATAGGCAATTACGACAATATGTCGGGGCTCGGAATGCGGCGGTGGAGCAGGAGCAACCATCGTCTACCTCAAACCACGATGGTGCGAGACCCAGGAATGATGGTCGATTGGTTATCAATTGACCGGGATGATATGAAATAAGTAGCAAACTACTGGCAAACGGCCAAGTCATTTACTCATGTACGGGGACGGAGATGGCCCCTAGGCATGCTCTGAATGATGATAAACCGCGACGCTATGGTTTGTGAAATCTACTTTCTCTTTTGGTTTGGAAATTTGCTTTTTCTGGTTCGGTTTTGGAGTTTGGTTTGAACTCCTGATTTTGTTTGCTTTCTGGTTTGGACTTTCGTTTGGATGATTGCTTTCTGTTTTGGATTTCTGATATGGATTTTTGGTTTTCCGATTTGATTTGGATTTTGGATTGGATTTTGATTGGATTTTCATCTGGTTTTTGGAAAATGGTCGTCGGGTATGGATTATGCCTAGCAAGGGGTAAGTCTCTTCGTCCAAACGTGGCGAATTGGCTTATTCAGGTCGTCGAGTATGGACTGTGCTCGGCAAGGGTCCAAAGCGACCAGGACTCGGCCTAGGACTTAGGCCCTATATTATCGGTTACTATTTCAGGTCATCGAATATGGACTATGTTCAACAAGGATCCGGAGCGACCAGGATTCGGCTTAGGACTCAAGCTATGGTATTACTCAGCGTCCAGGGACACTAGACCACGGTCGTCAGGTGTGGATTGCGCTTGGCAAGAACCCGGAGAGGTTACGGATTCAGACATCGACCTGGAGAGGTCAAGATTCAGTTATTGGTTATTGGATGAGGATGGATTAGGACTCGGTCATCGGGTTCCGATGGATATGGGATTGGCTAAGGTTTTGGTTACTGGATTTGGAATCAGACATCGACTCGGAGCAGTCAAGAACGATGCGCTTGGATGGGATGGCTTGGTAATGGATTGGATTATGAATCGGATGGTATGGCTATGGACAGAATATGGACTTCAGATGTCGGATTCAGAACTATTCAAAACAACCCTTCTTATCACAAGGCATGTTTTGGGGGGCAAATGTTATCCCACCTTTTGGTCAAGGCTGGAATATCAACAAACTAGCTAGAAAGTGATGGATATCCGGATTGGAAATCGATTGGAAACAAGGCTTTGATCGATGTGATCAAGATTTGACCGAGCTCCAATCGAGGCGGGATCGATTGGGAATGATAATCAAGGCTAGAAGAGACTACATTTCAGATTCCAGGTCAAAAGGAGTTCATTTGCTCAAGATAATTGATCGATTCAAACAAGGCGTTCGTATCGATCAACATGGATACGAACATCGCCTTCGTATCGATCAGTAGGAAGGCCAGATGAGTTTCGACTCGATAGCAGTGAACCTGGGTTGAGTAGAGGGGCGCAAGATGGTTTGTTTGACTCGAAGGTTTCACCTTGATATATTTCGTATCGATACAGTTCGTATCGAGGAAGATGGATTCAGGCTATGGTTTTCGTATCGATGCTGTTCGCATCGATGAGATGATGAGGCATGACGGTGCATTTCGTATCGATCGAGGCTGGAATCAATATGAAGGATGGAGCATTGGTTGTTGAGATTTGGACAAGCGTTTCGTATCGATCGATTTCGATCGATACGAAGGACGCACTCGCACATCGGTTCGAAGAAGACCAAGGGCATTAGCAGACTGATGGACACGAATATGACTAACATGAGCGAAGAATGTGCACGATTCGAAGGAAGAAACGTTCAACACGGCATGGAAAGTGGATCGAACCTTGAATATTGGGCCACGTCATCACCAAGCGCGTGCAGGGTATCGATGTGATCAAGTATCGATACGAAATTGATCGAGTCGAACGAGGCAGCCAACTGAAAATCCCATTTCGTATCGATCAATTATCTCCTAAACCACAAGTCCAAATGCCACCAAATTTTCACTGGAGCTTACGTACAAGTCAAGGAAGGTTCACACCAAGTTTCGACTCCATCGGATGAAATCCTGATCGATACGAAATTCGTTCGTATCGATCACGGATCAGGCCAAAACTTCACGGGCTCGGTCGCGTGGCCCCACTCACGTGCCAGAAGAAGTCTCTCGAGATATGAGCGAGATATCAGCCTCCTACACCTATAAATAGACCCCCAGAGCCAACAAAAAAGGGATCTTTAGCTTGACAACGTCCAGACTCTGCCCAATTCAACTTTGCTCTCCATTACTACTGTTGTACTCGGATTCTATCATAGTTATCTGCTGTAATCAATTGTAACCAGCAAGAAAAGTCAATAAAAGATTAACTTTTGGAGTGGACGTAGGCCGGAGATAGCCGAACCACTATAAATTATGTGTCTCTGTCTATTTCTTTCCGTTTTAAGTTTATTATTCTTCACTTTTTATCCTCTACATTACTTAGATCTGTGATTGTATACTGCTGATTTGTGTTCATACACTAGTGCTTTCACGAAAGTCGGGGTTTGTGACCAATTTTGGCGCAAACAGTAACATAATAATCCGTCAAAGGTATAATATGCCTATTGGTAGATGTTGGGATTTACATCGCAACAGACATATTTTCTTATTTTGTATGTCATGTATGTTGTCCAAATATGTGCATGTATATGTGTTACAATGCACACCCACACACACACACACATACACATATGTATGCATAAATATATTATATATATTATATGAACATAAAACATTTATATATAGAAAGAGGGAAACCCCACCGCTATGCCCAGTTTAGCAAAGGATATTAAAAGTAATATCGTTCGCTAATCCAGAGAATACGGCTGTTGAAGGGCGATCGAATGTAAATATATCTTTATACTAACACTGACACGTCATTTATACATTTTTCTTAATATCCGAATTTAAATTGGACGTATACAGTATCAATACAAAGTAATAAACACACCGATTTAATAGTATTCAAAACAGAATAAAATATGAAAAAAATATCAGAGAAACACAGATCACGGCGGAATAATAATTTTCATAACTTATACAAAGTTCGAGTCTACAAAATAGAATACTAGACTCAAATATTATACAGGTAGTCCTTTGGATGATTGGGCTAGCTGGGGAGATATTTTGGACTTTGTATAGTTGAGATTATAGATTATTAATAATTATTTATAAATCAAAATTAACTTATTTTTGCAAACATAATAATTTTAGTATTTTAATCTGTATATATTATGAATAAAATAATATTTTCATCCATAAATAATTAGCATAAAATAATATATTGATGAAAATTCAAATTTTACAATTTTCAAAAATCTAGGATCATAAAATAGAGCTTAGAAAAAATCTGAAGATTTTTCAAAGTTGAAATATTATTTTTAAAAGTAGATACATTGATTTCGGTAATAATTATTTAATATAAAATAATATATTATTAAAAATTAAAATTTTTAAATTTTAGAAATTCTAGGATCATGAATGAAAGGTTACAAAAAAGTTTGAAATTTTTTTCAATTAAATTATTATTTTAATAAATTATAAACAGTTTTTCCGAAATAATATTAGTTATTAAAAATAATAAAATTTATTGAAAAAATCCTAAATTTTTTATACGTTTCTGGAATGATATAATATTTAAAAAGATATATAGCTAAATTTTTAATGTAATAATTATTTTATATATAATAAACAATTCAAAATTAGATAAATGTTAATTTAAAAATATGAATATATGTATGATAATTAATTTTCGAATTTTTAAATTCATATTATATATAAATAAGTGTACTAATTTTTTTAAATCATATATATATCTTATATATGCATATATGCTATTACGAGAGAGAAATATACACTAATATATATATGAATTTTTTAATAAATATATATATATATATAACAATTATTAATGACAAAAATTGATTTTGTATAGTAAACAACATTTGTCTATATATAAATCAATTAGTATAATAAAAAAATTATGCACATAACCAAACTGATTTGTGACAACTACATCTACTTACAAAATCTCACCTAACTAAATATATAGTAGCAATATATTTAAAGAGATGTGAAATTGTTCATTATAGGATCATAGAATATAATTTAATTACTATAATATGAATTAAAATAACCAATTTAATGATGTCTTTGAATCCACGTTGAAGCAATGACTTTCCTTCCTTCTACTGTACTTGATTCGTCAGATTGCAAGTTCGAAATCACCGACATCTAACTATCGAATAGTATTATTTTAATTTGAAATATATTTGAGAATTTTGGAGTGGATTGAGAGCTATGTTTTAACCAGCAATGTAGAAGGTAATGGCGGCCAAAAAAGGTTAGTCATTATTTTAGAGATACACACACACACATATAGTTGTATTAGAGAGAAATGGGGAAAACTTTTTTACCCATTCTCACTTGATCTCAACCCATTATCTCCAAGCCAGTTCTTGATGTTTTAGGCACCCCTAGACCTTCCCAAACCGAAATTTTGCAGCCCTAATGATGGGCCTTAAACCCATCTAAGCCCAAGCCAAAATATTATGCAATTAAATCTAATTTAATCGCTTGTTGATATTGTATATCGATCGATATATTTATAACTGCTATAAATATATATAACATTATTTATTTCTCAAATAATATTCAAATTTTATAATTAATATTTCATAAATATTAATTAATTTATAACAATTATAAACTAATTAAATCGTTCGGTCTTAAGGGAATTCATCATTTCGGCTGTGTAACTCTTGGATGTAAATTTGGTCAGCGATTAACATCGAACTATTCTAATGTTAACGTTCACACATCACTTAGAAGGTGGTCTGACATTATGGCCAAATTTATCACTTACTCATTTTCGGTAAAATCCAGTTTTAGTTTAATAAGCGTTACCCGGTTGTGACATTTGTTTACACCAATTCTCTTCGTCAAAACTATATCACTTTGGACTTATGGAATTTGGT
Organism: Allium fistulosum; assembly: GCA_030737815.1. Lineage (NCBI taxonomy): Eukaryota > Viridiplantae > Streptophyta > Magnoliopsida > Asparagales > Amaryllidaceae > Allium > Allium fistulosum. The sequence goes on from CM060902.1 coordinate 1,021,443,863, forward strand.
AATGGTCAAAATTCCAACCTCATCCACATTCAACTTTATAGTCCAAATACAAAGTCCTTGGTTCAATAATAACAATTATTATTAACCGAAATGCTCTGGCCAGAGACTTTGACTTTGAGTTGACTTGAGTTGACTGTGATATTAACCGCATATAACTGAGGAGACGAATCCTCTCTTGAATAGTGCTTTACTTCCAATACTTCCACTTGACCCAACTATAGTCACTCGATGGATACCATACCATGATTTGTCTACAATCAAAGCGAAGCTTTCACATTGAAGATCCATAGTATTCTCAAGTTGAAAGAACTGTGTAAATCAGTCACATCGATATTTTCTGTTTGATTTTATTTATATTAACCAACAAAAAACTATCAAGTGAGTCGTTCCATAATTATCCAATAACTATTAGTACGTAACCCCTAGGTGCCCCCAGCAGTCATGAGTAATACACTGCCCAACATTTGGAGAGCGTTACGTACTCCAGTCTCAACAGATACATCTTTCTCTTTCACCTCGACTTCTTTGAACCACCTCTCTTAAACGGATAATTTTATCGTTTTATATTCCTTTTCTTATTTGCATTGTAATTATTTTTCAAATTAAGTTTGTGCTATATAAAAGCTAGGGTTTCGTCTTGTGGAAAAAAATTTCTATGTAAAAGTGATGATGGGCATGACTGTTTATTGCTCGAAAAGTTGTTTGTTCATGATGATTTTGATTTTATTTCGATTAGTTAATTACCAACTGCGTGACAATGTTTTTTGTAGTTGGATGATGTCTATTGCTAACTGTTTTTATTCTCTGTTCTCCCCAACATGCTTGATCTGTGCCATAGTTGACTATTTTTTTGCATGTAATTTGGCTACTCCTGCTCTAATTGTAGCCACGACTATTGAATATGTGGTGAAAAAGCTAGAATCACTGTTCTGTCTTAAGCTAGTTTTAGTGTTTTGCATAAACTCTCTGATACAAAATGTGTTTTATAATAAATGTAGAAGTATTTAGCAAACACGATGTAGAAGTAAAATTTGTCGTTTTCCCCAATGATTAATCCTGAAACCTATATGATTATTCTTGGGCAATCTATTATTATCCATTAACTGCTTACTATCTTATGAAATTTATAATGAGTGAACTGATTGCAAAAATATTGGTAAGACTCAGGTTTGTCAATGTAGTACATTATTTAATGCTTGTCTTGTATGCTTGATTGGCATTGTTTGTAGTGGAATGTTTGTGATCAGTTCAGAATTACATATCTACATAATAAGGAGAAAAGTATTTGAGAAGATAGGTTTAATTAAGTAGTAAGAATTATCACTGTCCATTACGTAATTAAATTTCTTGATGAAGGTGGAGCCTTGGAGAAATGGTTAGGTCACCCGTATGGTGATCTGGGCATCCAGGTTCGAGTCCAAAAACAGCCTTTTCGCAATGCGAGAGAAAGACTGTGTACATTATCGACCTCACCAGAGCTCGCTATCATGCGGGAGTCTCGTGCACTGGGTTCCACCTTTTTTTTGTTGGTCAAATGAGTGATGAAGTTAAGTTGCGTGCTTTTCATTCTTGTATTTGAATAGGTACTACATGTATCGACGGTGGACATTATAAATGTGCTTCGACATTAGATTGAAATCAATCTAGAGCTAATGGGTTAGCTTTATTTCCCCCTTTAGTTTTGGATTGTAGAACTTTGTTCCTTAGAAAATACCGCTAGCTTTTACCAATTCTTCCACAAATATGTACCTACCTTTATGTAAAATTGTAAAATATATGGGATTAAAATTTTCTTTTTCCAATGCACCAATAAAGAAAAATATATTAGCACTACAACAAAACTTTCCTTTTACAACGCATGTTTTTCAACGGGCCATAAAAAACCATTGTAATAGACAACTTTTACAACGGTTTTTTTAAGCCCGCTGTAATAGGTGCAATTTTTAATCTTCAAGTATACCTATTACAACCTTGTCAGCTAGCCAGTTGTAATATGGTCCTATTACAACGATTTTCGGTCCTTTGTAATAAATTCCAATTCTCAGCTCTATTACAACGGTTCTTCCCTTAGTAATATAGATCTATTACAATGGGTCACGACCCGTTGTAATAGATTCCATTCTCGTCTCTATTACAGCGGTTCTAACCCGTTGTAATATTGATCTATTACAACAGTTTTTGACCCGTTGTAATATTGATCTATTAGAGTTTCTATTACAACATTTTTCGACCCGTTGTAATAGGTGTCGATTTTACAACGGTGACAAATTGCCCGTTGTAATAAATGCCCGTTGCCAATTTTTGCTAATTAATAATTACAATGCTCTCTTCAAAAATAATAATAATTATTATTTATTAATATTTATGAATTAATATTAATAATATTAATATTAATCATTGGTCAATTTTTTTTTGAGGAAACGTTCACTATAGGAGAAGATCGAATTACGTTAATTATTTTGAATATATTTACTATTACTTTAAATATTAGGATAATAAATTATTTGTAATTTGCAATTAATAACTAATAATACTTACTTAATAATTTATAAATGGTAATTTATAAATAATAGTTACAAATGTCAACTTATATAAGACATTATTTATAATTTATAATAATTAATCATTATTAATAAATGAATTATAATTACTAATTATTACATATAATGAATAATTAATTTTTATATTTAATAATTTTGTATAGTTAATTAGTAATTAGTAAATTACATTTAATATTTATTAATTACATTTAATAACTAATAAATATAATTTTAACTAATTAATATTTAAAATTAAATATTACTATTAATTTACAGTTTTAATAATTATTATGTAGTAATTTACTATAGTTTAATAATTAATAATTAATAATCAATAATTATTAATTAATTCGCTATCTAGTAATATATTCAGTAATTAATAACTAATGATTAATAATTACTATTACTAAATAATAATATATACATAATAACTAGTATTTAATTATGAATATTCAATTATAATTAAGAAATAATAGGTAACAATTGATAATTAATAATTAAGAAATAAGAAGTAATTTAATATTGAATATTTACTAATGTTATATAATAATCCATAATTAATTTTTTAATAATTAATAATTAAAATTTTAATAACTAAAGTTTTATAATTAGTTTTTATTATTAATAATTAATAATATATATAAAATAATTAATACTAATATTCAATAATTAATTTTTAATTATTATTAATAATTAATTTTAATTACTATTAATAATTTCAAAAATTCTGAAAATGCAAAAAAGTTTAAAATTCAAATAATATAAATAGTATGTTGCAAATTATTACTTCTATATATATTTAGATGTTTTCTTTTGTAGCTACCTTTTTTGAAATATACAAGTTTTTTATGTTATAAATAACAAATATTTTGGCTCCAATGCAAAAAAAATTCCCGCTCCTCCGAAATTTTTGCTCCCAATTCAAATTTTTTTGACTCTCACATTCATTTCCTTCCCGTCATTCACATTTCTCAAAAAGTCAAAATTCCCATTTCCCTATTCTCGTTTCTCATAACCCCCTACTTAGAATCTTCGCCTCGTCCCTCAAATAATTCGTAATACTCATTTATCATTTTTCCCAATTCACCATCAATATCGACCGTGCCTTGTGATTTCACTTCAGATCTAAGCTTCTTCGATTACTTAAGTTGCTACCGCCAAAGGCCGTGTAGGGTGCATGAAGTCAAGAGATGTCGCTCCAGTCGTTTGATGGATGTACTCGAGATTTGGCCGAGGGAGTTGTTGATGGATGTTTACGCCTATGGGTGCAGTTGCTATAGGCAGTGAAGGCTATCGCACTGCTTTGGGTTTTGCGTTGACAAAAACATTGATTAATATATTAATTTTAGTTTTAAATGAAGGCTAAACACTAATTGATACTGGAAAAAAATGATCTTCATGATTAATAAGATTGGATGTGGAAACAAGTAGCATTTAGGATGAAGGTGTTCCATCCATATATTAACAGCAATGGCAACATATGCCTTGATATTCTCAAGGATCAATGAAGTCCTGCTCTAACCATTTCTAAGGTATGCTATTTATTTCTTCTATGACCTGTAGATTCGAACCATACATGCTACACTACAAAGTTAAAGGTCTTATAACAGTTGATAGTTGATCTTAATTAGAACTAAGAGTATCATTAGGCATGACTAAAACTAATCAATTAGCCGCGAGTCTTATATTCCAAAACTAATTAGAATGATATGTAATTTCTACTAGTTGTTCCAATTTTCATTTCACATTGATTTTGTTATCGATTTGTTCATTGCTCATGGATCCAAATCTGGATGATCCGCTTGTGCATGAGATTGCTCACATGTGCAAGAATGATAAATACAGATACAAGTCCACCGCTTGAAACTGGACTCAAAAGTGCGCCATGGGCTGATCGATATGTTATGTTACTTACTCTCTTATAAATGTCTCTCTCTTGAGAAATTTGAATTCACTTTGGTTGCTCCTACATATATTTATCCTAATAATGAAGTAATTTGTGTTCTTTAATAATTTTGAATTTGCCGCTCTGGTATATTTTTCCAGCTACTTTGTCTTATGACTGAGAGTTTGCTTTATTTGACTATTTGTATGATTTCTATTTACATAGTAGTATAATATGTATAGCCATGCGATTGTTTTCAGTGTTCCTTAGAGTATTACCAGTCTGAGTTTGTTAGTCTCTAATCCACCCTAATACAAGATAGGTTGCCACTTTCTAGCAACCAACAAAGCATCTTTAAAGGCTGCTCTGGCTGCCTCCAAAGTTGCTTTAAATTTTATATAACTAGCCTTTTTCAAGATAGGTTGGCGTTTGATGTTACTTAATGTGCAAATATAAATATGTTTCTTTTTGCCAGTTAATAGAGATGGTGAAGTCACTAATTATGGAACTGAGAGAAGATAGAAAGGTGAGACTATGACCCATGCTAAAGAGGCTTGGTCAGAAGAAAGTGGCATGTCACAAACATAGGTAAAAGCTCTTTAGTTGGATTTGTTTTAAACAATGCTTCATCTACTTCATTTAGTTACACTCGGGAAAACCGTTTCAGGAATAACGAAGTCGAAATTGAAGGGAACCACTAAAAGGTACTCCTAGAACATGAAAGCGAACAAGACCCTCAACCAAAAGGTTCCACCTCTTCAATCTTATTTTTCTTTTCATTAGCGACTTAACCAAATGTAAGTGTGATAACCCTGATTTTTGTGAAGTAATGATTTAAATTAGTTTATGTTTGTTTTAAGATTACATTGAAAAATAGATAGGAATAGAAACTGTTTTGCAAGTGTATGGTTTAAATATAAATGTGTACACAAGATGGTGCACACACATGCACACATTTTTCTGTGTGATAAAATAGGCAACAGTTAATATATATGTTAGGATAAATAAATTACAAATACATATGTAGGCAGATATGATTAGGTCTTTAAAAAGTTTGGCATAAAGAAAACAAATATATATAGGCAGAAATAGTAAATACATGCAGAAAGTATAAGATATTTAAAATTATTTAAAGAAAGAAAAAATAAAAAGACTTAGGCAAAAATAGGCATATATATGTTATACATGTACACAGGCAAGCATTGCAGGTAAAAAAAAAGAAGAGAGAAAAACAAAGCTTGCATGGAAATGGTATGAACTCTTAAATAAACACTTTATCCATTTCCAGCAATTCTTTTTGCTTAGGAAAAATTAAAGTCATGCATATAACATGACCCGGAGTAAGATTAAAAGAATAAGGTTTATTTTCTTGAAAAATATAACAAGGACCACATACCCTTTTCTTTTTATGAATCAAGTGTAAGGCAGATCATATTATGGGGTAAAACTGACATTGGGTAATTCCATAAAACCCTAGTAATAGCCAGGGTTTATATAAGGAGGCTTAGTGTAGTGAGATCATACACATTTGCTCTTCATAACCTAAAGGAAAAATAAAAACATAAGCCATAGAAAATAAGGAGCACCGACCATTAGAGTTAGAGGAAGGCAGAGGATCAAAAGAAAAGAAAGGCTTAGGAAAAAGGAATTAAGGTGAGTAACCTCACTGAAAACTTTTGCATTAAGTCCTGAATATTGAGGCAGCCTATTTGAATTAATAATTCACTTTTGCAAGTTATGTTCATTTTATGATTTGATGACTTTGGTTTGTTAATGATCTGTTCAAGTGTAAAACCCTTCATAGTGATTTACCCAAAAAATAAGAGTCATGGATTTCATGTTTAAAATGTTTATCTATGCTGTGAATTAACTTTGAGATGGAGTGATTTCTTTTCATGGGTTTTCTTCATAAAATTATTTATTAAATCCCAGGGTTCATGTTGTAGATATATGGTCTGAAAATGGAAGGAAATATGAGGCTGCAACATTGTGTTGTTGCTTATGTCTCATGTTAACTGAAACAAAGGAAAATGTAGAAGTGCAATGTTATACATGTGCTGAGCTTCTATGTTTTATGAACTACCCAAATCAAAGTATATACTTATGGTTTAGCCAGATCTTCAAGATTAATAAGGATCTGATTGAACCAGAGGTAAGAGGAGATAACCAGTAAACTATTTATGACCATATGTCTATAACTTGATCCATTGAAACCCATAGGCAAAATAATATGCTAAGAAATCACATCTGTTTTCATGATTAAATGTTTGCTTCTGAGAACATGACTTACCAATCTCTGGATGAATACATGTTGGTTGAATTGTTTATTTTTCTCTGGTTGAAAAGTGAGATGCAGAGGGGATTATCAAAATTATGAAGGAAATAACACTTAGTAATTTAACTAAGGACTTTGGATCTTAGGGCTACAAAATATAGCTTGGCAAGGTGAACATTGCAAGCTCACACATGGTATGTTATACCTAGGGGTCTGAGTGTGCTGGGTTAACAAAGAGATGTCCCAAGCAGTGTGTGGTTTAACAAGAAAAAGTAGCTAAAGACCATATGACACTTGATAGTGAATAATAGAAATAGGTTCAGGTGAGGCTTGGGTGAAGTCCCTGATGGCCAGTAAATTTGTAAAGGGGGCTTGATGACTGAATTGATGATTGCATTGGTTGGTTTATGATGTTGTATTGGTGAATCTTATGATTGTTTTCTCTGAACTAAACCACTTGGATCATACATAATTTGTTTTGCACTGATATGAATGCACATGCCTCACAAAAACATGCACAAAGATGATACTGAGTTTCTTAATTCATTCAAAGTATTTGAATATAAATAAAAGTCATATAAAATCATGTTTTCAGGTAGATTACTCATACCAGACATTAGTCTGACCCTTGTGTGTTTATGCACCATTGGTTGTCTCATATTTGTATGAGGCAGTTCATGGTGATTATGCAGGAAAATAGGAATTTCATTGATCAAGCTTTGGATGAGTTAGCTGCATAGGGAATTGGATGCAATATTTATAGATTTGCTGAAGTTAAAATAGATGTTTATGCCAAATTTATGTTAAGCTATGTTGTTTAAGTTGCTTAGAAAAATTAATGTATTGTTATTTACTGTTTTGTAAGTATTGGACTTAAATGGGTGTTTCAGCTGAAACTTATGGGTTTTATTTTGAAAATGTTTCACTAAGTAATGAAGTTTTTAAGCTTTCTGATTAATTAATTTATAATGATAGGAAACTTGAGATTGTAAGGATTTATAAACTAAATGAACAACTAGGTATTTGGCATGAGAAATTCATGTTTACAGATGATAGAAAATTTGGCAAAATAAAAGCTTTGAGTCACTTTAGAAAGAAAACAGAATAACATGTATTTTGGCCAAGAATAGAAGCAAGTTGAATAAGGCTAGTCTGACCATTTACTGAGCCTAGGTTCAAACAGCACCAAAAAGCTTTAAACTCAATTTTCAGGGAAGTTTAATAACCCAAACATAGGGTAGACTCAATTACTTTTAGTCTAACAATTTTCTTAAAAATTAGGCACTAAAATCTTCCTGTGGATATACATGCACAAGAACATGCACACACATGCACAGTTAAAAACACAGTTCATACAGTAATAAAATTATGGAAAATACATACAAAATGTTAAGTCTAGAAGGTATGAAATAAATAGTTATGCAGAAATTAGTATGACTGGTAAAACCTGTTTTCAGAAACACTTTTTCTATGTGGGGAATCACTTAATGATCTCCAAACAGATTTTCTGCTTCCAAACTTTTGTACTCTGATTTAAAATAGAAAGTATTATATATATATTTTTCATATATGTAAGTTTAAGATAATTTGAGCACAACAATATTTCTATATTGGATTAAAGATCCTGGAAAGAAGAAAAGTTAGAGAATGATATTCTCTTGATTAGAGGACCACAGCATGTTTTATAAAAAAAACCTTAGGGTAAGGGAGTGGTTCCTCTCATTTGGTATCAGAGCTATGTTGTTAAATAACATAGCAAAATTTTGTATGAATGTGACGACCGCCCATGACCCCTGCACTGGACCTAGAGAAAGTGCGTTGTAAAGTGTGCCAGGCGACCATGGACGATTGTCAGGGTAAATTAAAACAACAGAATCTATCGTATTACTCACAGCGCATGAATAAAATACAATAGAACATATGTATAGTGAAGTTTTACAGAACAAAATATCATCATATAAAACTTCATAATAGTTGAATACAATCATCAGAATAGTCAGTACATCAAGCCTCACTACATAACACTCAGAGAATATACAAACAGCGGAACATCCAGTACATATAATAAGAAGATAATATGCAACCCTCCAGCTCGTCTTCGATATCAACACCGTGGAAAGCAAGAACAGCACCTGTCACCTGCTACCTAGTCTGCCCGTCCCAAAATGGACGAACAGCCCAAGGCAATAAGAATTAAAACATAAAGCCTTGAGTCAGACAACAGTCTTAGTGAGCAGTAAATTAACTAACAACATACCAAAAGAGTACAAAGGAAAAAGGAATAGGAATACAACCCTCCCACTCCAACCTCTTTCTATAGTGATAGCCCCCAGACACACACTAAGCAGAAGCAAACATAGTAGAACATACAATTTAAAGTAAAGTAATTATCACTCGAGTCAAGGGCGATGTTTTTCGAGTACAAACCCCCAAGGCCTAAACCAAGATCAGATAAGCACCCAGAAAATACCGCTCTTGAGACCGAATGACGATACAACCAAACATCCATGACTCTGGCTATCACTGTTATCATTGCTTCGATATCATCGTTAATTGAATGACCGGCACATTCTTTCAGCCGTCCGTCAAGGGCTAATGGAAACTCCGGTTCTAGACATAACTTCCACACGTCATCGTGACCCGTGCCTAGGACTATCGAATCTGCCCAGAGTACTTGACTATCAATCATTAGCCTTCAGGGACTATCGAATCTACCCAACGTACTCTTGCTTTGAGCATGCTAGAACCTTCAACAACAATGAGATCTCAGCCTTCTAGTCATCCTCCTCGACGACTATTTCCATACTAGCTCAAGCGCCTCTCGAGCCAACCATTATCCTCAACTCGAACCATATCACCGAGTTATCAACATGCTTGGAATGATCCCATCTGGATTAGACCAAGACTATCTCATATCATGCCTCGCTTCATCACATCCTCGCAAAGCTTCATCTCAACATCATCATCGTCATCATCAAATCTATGCATAAGAGCTTCATCATCCGCTACATATGCCACGAGCAGCTTTTCAATTCAAGAGCCTTTCCCTTAGCTTTCGAATCATCTTCGACCAACTTGTTCTAATTCAAATCATCAATCATCTAATTCATAGCAATCAATCAAGTCAAACATTAATCCAAGCAATCAAGCATTCAAATATGATCTAAGTAGACAATTATAACAATAATGGCAATTTCGTAATTAAAGAGTCGAAAGTCTAATAAGCATGAAAACATGAGCAATGTCTCTATAATCTTGATGAATGAACTTGCATACGTTAACATGTAGTAAAATGGATGCCAAATCATCATGAACAATGGATCTATATGGATCTATACTTAGGGTTAGGAAAATGCATGGAAATCACTATTTTAACACCAAATCAAGCCAACGATCCGATGTACTCCTTTGGATCCGTGTGAGAGATAATCACCACTCACCAAATCACCTAAACAACCCCAAATCAACACACTTCAGATCTGGACAGCGAAGGATCAATTTCGATCTATCACCAATCCGCTTCAAACGATGAAACCTCTCTTTGAAGAATGTAGATCTTCAATCTAAGCTCTTCGATCTTCGATTTGATCCTCAATAAGGATGGAAGGAACCACTAGATTAGAGTGGAGAAAAGAAGTGAAGAAGTGTAGAAGTCGAGCTCTCAAAATGGCAGCACTTCGTCGCTACGAAATCCGGATCCCAAAAATGGAGCAAAGCCCTCCTATTTATAGCAGAAATCCTCTAAGTCGCTAGCTCGGAATTAGGTCGTCCATAACCTACGACCTAAAACCCCACCGACCTAAAAGACTTCGACTTAACAACCTCCGACTCAACACATGCGCGCCTATACGACCTAACAGTCCATCGACCTAAAACAATGCGTGCGACTTAACGAACCAGGTCTCAACAAGATACGACTTACCATCCTAACTCCTAGGTCGCTCGCGACTTAACACATAGGCTACGACCTAACACTAAGCCAAAACCCAGAGACCTACGACTTAACAGGTAGGCTATGACCTACGACTTAACGAGGTTATGACCTAATCCCTTAAGCTTCCACGCGACCTAACATAAGTCGCGAACAACTGGGATGCGACCTAACTACTAAGTCGTCTAGACGACCTAACTATCCAACACCCACACTTAGGTCGCTCACAACATAACTGATAGGTCGCTCACGACCTAACTACGACAACACCTTAGGTCATTTGAACTACCTTAAACTCCCTAGGTTGTTAACCCACTTAGCTCCTTATATCGCTGCCGACCTATCCTCCTTAGGTTGCTAACTCGCCTAGTTTCCTTAGGTCGTTGCCGACCTAACTCTACCCCACGACCTAAGTTAACACACGACCTATCTTCCCTACGACCTAACCCCAGAATACTTAGGTCGCCAACTACACTTCCTTAGGTCGCCTAAACCACTTAAGTCGGTCACGACTTATCACTTAGGTCGTTTACGACCTAGGACTTGAACAAAATTTTGCCTAAAATCTGAAATGACTTAACAACGCTAAGAATTCCAGATTTTGACGAACTTGTCGATCCGTAAAAATACGGGTCGTTACATTCTCTCCCCCTTAGGAATTTCGCCCCCGAAATTCCAAACAAACAAAGCAATCAAAGACTATTCTGCACGCCTACCATCCATAGCAATCAACAAACCATGCATCCAATTCTAGCTTAGCATGTAGAATTCTAAAACTAGAACAAGTTACAATTTCGTTAGATGACACGACACCTTAGGGCCATACCTCGAAGAGTTCAGGATGAGCTGCCTTCATCCTCTCTTCCATCTCCCACGTACAGTCGTTATCATCATCACTCCATTGTATCTTGAGCAACTTAACTACCTTCCTCCTAAGCTGTTTCGTGTCAGTTCCCACAACACGAAGTGGCTTACGAGGTCTTCTATCGACTGGATCAACTTCGAAATCTTCACAGCCATCAGCAGAAACCACCGTATTCGAGTCGTGCACATACTTCCGTAGATACGATACATGAAAAACATTGTGCACACCCGACATCTTTTCTGGTAACTCCAATCTATAGGCGAGCTTTCCAATTCGCTTGATGATCGGGAATGGTCCAACAAATCTCGGAGTCAATTTTACTTTCTTCCCGAATCAGATAACATTCTTTAGTGGAGAAATCTTCACAAAAACCATATCTCCAACGTCGAATTCCAAATCCTTTCGACGCTTATCTGCATAACTCTTCTGTCGGTCTTGGGCTGCCTTCATTCGTTGCCGAATGATCTCTATGCAATCAGAAGTCTGTCGAATCATCTCTGGCCCAAGTATCAACTTTTCTCCAGTTTCTAACCAACATGTCGGTGAGTTACACGGTCTTCCATACAATGCCTCATACGGTGCCATACCAATGCTTGACTGGTAACTGTTGTTGTATGCAAATTCCACCAAATGAAGGTGATCTTCCCATGATCCTCCGAAGTCTAAAACACAAGCTCTGAGGAGATCTTCCAAAACTCGGTTGACTCTCTCGGTCTGACCATCTGTTTGAGGGTGATAAGCTGTACTCAAACACAACTCGGTTCCCAAAACTTCCTGGAAGCTTTTCCAAAATCCACTAGTGAACAATGGATCTCGATCGCTCACTATACTCTTCGGAATACCATGGAATCGAACTATCCACTTAACATACAACTCAGCCAACTTTGATGCAGTCCTAATCGATCGAACAGGAATAAATCTTGCACTCTTAGTCAAACGATCCACAATGACCCAAATCCCTTCATTTCCCGTTCTGGTTCTAGGTAGTCCATCAATAAAATCCATCGACACTTGTTCCCACTTCCATGTAGGAACTTCTAATGGCTGAAGCAATCCACTTGGCTTTTTCTGTTCGGCTTTTACCAACTGGCAGTTCATACAGTTGGAAATAAAATTTCCAACATCCTTCTTCATCCCTTCCTAGTAGTAGGTTCTCTTCATATCCCGATACATCTTATTTCCACCTGGATGAATTGTCAGCTTCGAGTGATGACTTTCCTTCAGAACTTCGCTCCTCAATTCATCTATATCGGGAACAACTAGTCGTCCTTGCTTCCGAAGCCAACCCTCTCGATCGACCTCGAATCTTTTATCCTTTTCTGGGTCCAATTCAGATTCCAAATCACGGATAATCTTGACAAGCTTATCGTCTCGCTTTTGGCTCTCGCCAATCCTTTCTACAAGAGTCGGTCTTAACGATGAGTTTGCCAACATCTCAGGTTCCAATTCGCATCTGGGCCTGAAATCAAATCCAGCTAAATACTCGAGATTCTTCCATTCTGAAAACATGGCTCCCAATCCTGCATATCTTCTACTTAACGCATCTGCAACTGCGTTACCTTTTCCCGGAGTATAAGCTATACCAAAATCATATGATGCCAAAAACTCTAGCCAACGTTGCTGCCGAAGATTCAAATCCTTTTGGGAGAAATGATACTTCAACGACTTATGATCTGTAAACAACTCGAATCGAACTCCCAGTAGATAATGTCTCCACATCTTCAGAGCAAAAACAATCGCCGCTAACTCCAAATCATGAGTCGGGTAATTCCTTTCATGCGGCTTCAGTTGTCGACTGGCATACGTAACAACTTTATCCCTCTGCATCAGCACTGCTCCAAGTCCAGTACCACATGCGTCGGTGTAAACTACCATCTCGTCATTCCCACTAGGAATAGTCAAAACAGGAGCACTTGTCAATCTTTCTTTCAGGATTCTGAAAGCTTGCTCACACTTATCTTCCCACTTGAACACTTGGTTCTTCTTCGTCAATCCTGTTAACGGTGCAGCCACCTTGGAGAAGTCTTTGATAAACCGTCGATAATATCCTGCCAATCCAAGAAAACTTCTCACATCAGATGCATTCTTAGGTCTAACCCAATCTTGGATTGCTGCCACCTTAGCGGGATCAACCGCTATTCTGTTTCCAGAAATCACATGGCCTAAGAACCTCACTTCACTCTTCCAGAAGTGACACTTCGAAAACTTAGCCTTCAGCTGATGTTTCCGTAAGATTTCCAAAACAATTCGCAAGTGGAATAAACCAGAATATCATCCACGAACACAAGTACAAACTTGTTCAACTGATCTCTGAACACTCTATTCATAAGATCCACAAAATATGCTGGCGCGTTAGTCAATCCAAACGGCATTACCAGCCACTCAAAGAAACCGGATGGTGTTCGAAAAGCAGTCTTCGGCACACTATCCTTAGCCACTCTCAACTAGTGAAATCCCGTTGCCAAATCCATATGAGAAAACACCTTGGCTTCGTGAAGCTGATCAAACAAGTCATCTATTCTCGGCAATGGATACTTGTTCTTCTTAGTCACCTTATTCAGCTCACGATAATCCACACACAACCTCAACGATCCATCTGCCTTGGTTGCAAACACAACTGGTGCACCCCATTCGGACACACTACGCCGAATGAATCCTTTCTGCAAAAGATCATCAACCTGCACCCTCAACTCCTGTTGTTCCCTAGGCGCCATCCGCCTAAGAGGCATCACAACAGGTCTGGCTCCTTCAACTAGATCTATACGAAACTCGATCTCTCTATGCGGCGGTAACCCTTTGACCTCGTCAAAGACATCCTCGAATCCATTCGCGATTGGCACCGATGACAGTCCATCCCGTGGAACAACTAGCGAATACATGAAGCTCATGAAGACGCCTTCTTCATGCTTACATCGTATCACAATCTTTCGCCCCTCCACATTCTCAACTGTCACCTCCAACCTTTCGCAATCAACCTTTGCCGCATACTTCCTAAGCCAGTCCATACCCAAAATAATTTCGAACCCCGCAAAGTTCAGAACAAAACAATCACAAACAAAAGAGCAACCATGACTTGATACAATCAGACCACGGCATAACATACACAAACAAGACGAACCCCCAACTGGATTAGTCACAACCAATGGCCTATCAACAATATCTGGTTCTAAACCCAACCGACCTACAAGTTCACTACAAACAAACGAATGCGACGCTCCAGTATCAAACAGAACTCTAACTGGAACACCACATAGGAAAAGAGTACCTTGAACCACCACACTCTTTCCCTTCTCTTTAGCGGTAGGAGCTTTCGAAGATGATGGAACAACTCCCAAAGCATAAGCTTGCACAATCTGCTTGTCCCTCCTCGGTTTTGGACAATCCTTCCTGATATGCCTCGGCTTGTCACAGTTGTGACACTTCATCGGTACCTTCGGATTCTTACAATCCTTCGAGAAATGGCCCTTCTGCTTACAATTGTAGCAAGTCACTTCGCCCTTCAGCTTCTTCTGGCCATCCTTACCCTTCTGCTGCTGCTGCTTCCTCTTCTTGTTTCCACTCTGTTGTGGTTTAGACTCTCCCCTGGTCACAGCAACAACAGATCCTTTCTTAGGAAACAGACTCTCATGCCTGAGAGCTTTCTCCACAAGCTTCTCAAATGAATCGTCCAAATGATCCACCAACTGCCTCCCAAGATAACTGTCCAAGCCTGTCACAAACTTCTCATTCTTCTGATATGCAGATTCAATATACGACCGGGCATACTTGGACAAAGCTTCAAACTCAGAAACATACTCAAGAACTGGTCTTCCTCCCTTCTTGAGCTCCACAAACTTCTTGAACAGAACAGACTTCTGAGCTGTAGAAATGAACTTAGCTTCAAATCTGACTTGGAATTGCTCCCAAGTAATCTCTTCCTCCGGAGTATTAATGGTAATAGAGTTCCACCAATCAGAGGCTCTCCCTTGAAGCTGCCTTGATGCTAACTTCCTCTTAGTTGCATCCTCAATTCCCAAGTCACCAAAGATCCTTCTACAAGCATCTATCCACCTTTGGACCTCAATAGTTGATTCTGTTCCCAAGAAAACCTTTCCTCCAAGAGCAGTATAGTCTTTGCACAACTTAGCAAAATCCACCGGTTTTGGAGTTTGAACTTGAACTCCAACATCAACTGCTGCCCCCGGGACTGGTATCCTTTTCATGATCGAAGTCATCATAGCTTCGAACATAGCAGCATAATCAGCAGCCCCCTCAGTAGCACGGCCTTCCCTAGCAGCTGGTCTCCCTCTTCGACTCATTCTCAATATCTATAAAAAGGAATGATTAGCACACCTAGAGAAACAACTGCATAAAGGACTCAAACTCTACTAAACTACTATATTATATATAGTAATCATCCATCAAAATACAATTACGTCTCTCATACGTAGTTACGTCAGCGAGCGTTGGGTAAAATCGATTAACCAATGCTCTGATACCAAATATGACGACCGCCCATGACCCCTGCACTGGACCTAGAGAAAGTGCGCTGTAAAGTGTGCCAGGCGACCATGGACGATTGTCAGGGTAAATTAAAACAACAGAATCTATCGTATTACTCACAGCGCATGGATAAAATACAATAGAACATATGTATAGTGAAGCTTTACAGAACAAAATATCATCATATAAAACTTCATAACAGTTGAATACAATCATCAGAATAGTCAGTACATCAAGCCTCACTACATAACACTCAGAGAATATACAAACAGCGGAACATCCAGTACATATAATAAGAAGATAATATGCAACCCTCCAGCTCGTCTTCGATATCAACACCGTGGAAAGCAAGAACAGCACCTGTCACCTGCTACCTAGTCTGCCCGTCCCAAAATGGACGAACAGCCCAAGGCAATAAGAATTAAAACATAAAGCCTTGAGTCAGACAACAGTCTTAGTGAGCAGTAAATTAACTAACAACATACCAAAAGAGTACAAAGGAAAAAGGAATAGGAATACAACCCTCCCACTCCAACCTCTTTCTATAGTGATAGCCCCCAGACACACACTAAGCAGAAGCAAACATAGTAGAACATACAATTTAAAGTAAAGTAATTATCACTCGAGTCAAGGGCGATGTTTTTCGAGTACAAACCCCCAAGGCCTAAACCAAGATCAGATAAGCACCCAGAAAATACCGCTCTTGAGACCGAATGACGATACAACCAAACATCCATGACTCTGGCTATCACTGTTATCATTGCTTCGATATCATCGTTAATTGAATGACCGGCACATTCTTTCAGCCGTCCGTCAAGGGCTAATGGAAACTCCGGTTCTAGACATAACTCCCACACGTCATCGTGACCCGTGCCTAGGACTATCGAATCTGCCCAGAGTACTTGACTATCAATCATTAGCCTTCAGGGACTATCGAATCTGCCCAACGTACTCTTGCTTTGAGCATGCTAGAACCTTCAACAACAATGAGATCTCAGCCTTCTAGTCATCCTCCTCGACGACTATTTCCATACTAGCTCAAGCGCCTCTCGAGCCAACCATTATCCTCAACTCGAACCATATCACCGAGTTATCAACATGCTTGGAATGATCCCATCTGGATTAGACCAAGACTATCTCATATCATGCCTCGCTTCATCACATCCTCGCAAAGCTTCATCTCAACATCATCATCATCATCATCATCAAATCTATGCATAAGAGCTTCATCATCCGCTACATATGCCACGAGCAGCTTTTCAATTCAAGAGCCTTTCCCTTAGCTTTCGAATCATCTTCGACCAACTTGTTCTAATTCAAATCATCAATCATCTAATTCATAGCAATCAATCAAGTCAAACATTAATCCAAGCAATCAAGCATTCAAATATGATCTAAGTAGACAATTATAACAATAATGGCAATTTCGTAATTAAAGAGTCGAAAGTCTAATAAGCATGAAAACATGAGCAATGTCTCTATAATCTTGATGAATGAACTTGCATACGTTAACATGTAGTAAAATGGATGCCAAATCATCATGAACAATGGATCTATATGGATCTATATTTAGGGTTAGGAAAATGCATGGAAATCACTATTTTAACAGCAAATCAAGCCAACGATCCGATATACTCCTTTGGATCCATGTGAGAGATAATCACCACTCACCAAATCACCTAACAACCCCAAATCAACACACTTCAGATCTGGACAGCGAAGGATCAATCTCGATCTATCACCAATCCGCTTCAAACGATGAAATCTCTCTTTGAAGAATGTAGATCTTCAATCTAAGCTCTTCGAACTTCGATTTGATCCTCAATAAGGATGGAAGGAACCACTAGATTAGAGTGGAGAAAAGAAGTGAAGAAGTGTAGAAGTCGAGCTCTCAAAATGGCAGCACTTCGTCGCTACGAAATCTGGATCCCAAAAATGGAGCAAAGCCCTCCTATTTATAGCAGAAATCCTCTAAGTCGCTAGCTCGGAATTAGGTCGTCCACGACCTACGACCTAAAACCCCACCGACCTAAAAGACTTCGACTTAACAACCTCCGACTCAACACATGCGCGCCTATACGACCTAACAGTCCTTCGACCTAAAACAATGCGCGCGACTTAACGAACCAGGTCTCAACGAGATACGACTTACCATCCTAACTCCTAGGTCGCTCGCGACTTAACACATAGGCTACGACCTAACACTAAGCCAAAACCCAGAGACCTACGACTTAACAGGTAGGCTACGACCTACGACTTAACGAGGTTACGACCTAATCCCTTAAGCTTCCACGCGACCTAACATAAGTCGCGAACAACTGGGATGCGACCTAACTACTAAGTCGTCTAGACGACCTAACTATCCAACACCCACACTTAGGTCGCTCACAACATAACTGATAGGTCGCTCACGACCTAACTACGACAACACCTTAGGTCGTTTGAACTACCTTAAAATCCCTAGGTTGTTAACCCACTTAGCTCCTTATATCGCTGCCGACCTATCCTCCTTAGGTTGCTAACTCGCCTAGTTTCCTTAGGTCGTTGCCGACCTAACTCTACCCCACGACCTAAGTTAACACACGACCTATCTCCCCTACGACCTAACCCCAGAATACTTAGGTCGCCAACTACACTTCCTTAGGTCGCCTAAACCACTTAAGTTGGTCACGACTTATCACTTAGGTCGTTTACGACCTAGGACTTGAACAAAATTTTGCCTAAAATCTGAAATGACTTAACAACGCTAAGAATTCCAGATTTTGACGAACTTGTCGATCCGTAAAAATACGGGTCGTTACAATGAACTTGTTTGCATTGGATGTATGGAGGTGTTGACTGCTTTGGATGCTTTGTTTTGTTAGTGCTTACACTATTAATATTTATTATGACAGAATAGTGATAGATTAAAATGAATTAATCTATAGAGTATTAGGTAAAATGGACTAACCTAAGTGTTATATCCATAGAGCTATGGTAGGACCCAGACATCAAAATGTTGGAACAAGTGAACCACCCATGGTGAATGTGCAAGAATTCATGAGAGCCATAAGGGATGGAGTAGGCAACAGGCAGGAAAATCCACATGAGGAGCTTTCCAAACTACTCAAGACTTTTACCAATCTTGGAGGCAAAACTTTTGATGGCACAGAAGGAGTTATGGGAGTTCAAAATTGGCTCAGAATTTTGGAAAGAATCTTTGCAAACATGCAAGTTGAAGACCAAAGGAAGAGGTAAATTGCATCCAGGCAATTGAGAGGAGCAGCTTTGGATTGGTGGGAGGTTATCATAGCTGGAAAACCTGAAGGAGAAGTGACATGGGATCAATTTAAAGCAATGTTGGAAGGTAGGTTTGTCCCTGCATCAGCTAAGGAGTCTTTGTTGGAGGAATTCATCAAATTAAGGCAAGGGGCTATGAGTGTCACTAAGTACACTCAGAAGTTTGAATCATTGGCAAAGTATGGTGCAGTACTCATCACTACTGAGGAGGCTAAGAATGGCAGATATATTCAAGGGCTGAACCCTAGCCTTAGTAGAGCCATGCTACCCTACAAGGACAGGACTTTTGATCAAGTTTTGGATTTGACTTTGAGCATTGAACAACATGATAATGCTAGAGAGAATTTCAGGGCATTTAAGAATAACCAAAACAAGAAGGGAAAGGGTAAATTTCACCCTTATGATAAGAAGAAAACAGACATAGCTTCCACCAAGAAACCAGAAGAAGTCAGGGCTGCTGAAATTAAGAAGAAGATTACTTGTTATAACTGTGGCCAAGAGGGGCATATGAAGAATAGATGCACAAATGTTAGGCCTGCATCCTTCAAATGTCACCATTGTGGGAAGGAAGGTCACATAAAGAGGAATTGTCCAGATTTTAAGCAAGGAAAATTAGGGGCTTTGGAAGGAAAAGGCAAGGCAGCTGAGGGATCAAGTGTTGAAAAGCATGGTCAAGTTGAAGGTACTTTGCTTATTCACTCAATACCTTTTGCAGTAGTGTATGATACTGGGGCTACACACTCATTGATCTCCCATGATATTGCACAACAATTAAAATTGAATTGTATGATTGTTGACAAGCCACTGTTAATTAGAAGCCCTATAGGTAGTTCATGTGTTCTGGGTATGATATGTATGCAACTAGGGTTAAATATAGGAGGACATGTGTTTTAGTCAGATGTATATGTATTGCAATATCCGGGCATAGGGATTATTCTAGGAGTTGATTGGTTGAGTAGATATAAGGCTATCATAAATATGGAGACATCCACCATATCATTGAAAGTTTCTGATGGACAAAGAATAGTTGTTCTTTGTGAGGCAAACAAGAATAGAAGTATAGCCAACCTTTTTACATTGTCTAATGAAAAACCCATGCCTGCATTAGAAGAAATCCCCATAGTGAATCAATATGTTGATGTGTTTGGAGAAGTGAGAGGAGATCCAAACCACAGGCCAGTTGAGTTTTCAATCAAAATAATTCCAGGAGCTAGCCCAGTGATTAAAAGACCAACCAGAATGGGGCCTAAGGAGTTGATGGAACTGAAAAGGCAATTGGTTGAACTAGAAGAAAAAGGTTTTATTAGACCCAGTAGCTCATCATGGGGAGCACCAGTAGTCTTTGTTAAGAAACAAGATGGATCCCTTAGGTTATGTATTGACTATAGGGAATTAAATAAAGTCACAGTTAAAAATAAATATCCCTTACCAAGAATTGATGGTCTCTTTGATCAATTGAGTGGTGCAAAAATATTTTCTAGGCTTGATTTAGCTTCAGGCTTTCATCAGATGAAAGTAAAAGAGGAAAGCATTAAGTATACAGCCTTTAACACAAGATATGGACTTTATGAATTTTTAGTAATGCCATTTGGCTTGACAAATGCTCCTTCCTATTTTGTTGATTTGATGAATATAATTTTTAGAGAATATTTGGATAAGTTTGTATTGATATTTATTGATGACATACTAATTTATTCTAAGTCAATCAGAGAGCATGAAAATCATTTGCATATGGTATTTGAGAAATTGAGACAGTAAGACTTGAAAGCAAAGTTTTCAAAATGCACTTTTTGGCAAAATGAAGTGAATTTTCTAGGCCACATTATATCATAAAAAGGAATATCTGTGGATTCCAATAAGGTCATTGCAGTGCAAACTTGGAAAAGGCCTACCAATGTCACTGAGGTCAGATCATTCATGGGAATGGCTGGTTACTATAGAAGGTTTATAAAAGATTTTGCAAAAATTTCA
Source organism: Allium fistulosum (assembly GCA_030737815.1). Taxonomy (NCBI): domain Eukaryota; kingdom Viridiplantae; phylum Streptophyta; class Magnoliopsida; order Asparagales; family Amaryllidaceae; genus Allium; species Allium fistulosum. The sequence goes on from CM060902.1 coordinate 1,021,465,091, forward strand.
ATCCCATTAACCAGATTAACTAGGAAAAATCAAGTGTTTACTTGGACTGAGGAGTGTGAGAAAGCCTTTGCGAAATTAAAGGAAGCACTAGTACAAGCTCCAATCCTTAAAGTGCCAGAAGGAAATGAAAACTTGGTAGTGTATACTGATGCAAGTGGACAAGGGCTTGGAGCAGTATTGATGCAACAACATCAAGTGATAGCCTATGCTTCTAGGCAATTGAAACCAAGTGAGGTAAGATATGCTACTCATGACCTTGAATTAGCTGCTATAGTGTATGCTCTTAAGCTATGGAGACACTACTTGTTAGGGGCAAGGTTTGAAGTTTACACAGACCACAAGTCACTTAAATATTTATTTTCACAAAAAGAATTGAAATGGGGAGGTTAAGCTTTATCATTATTAACTGATTTAGAGATAGAAAGTAATAATGTAGAAAACATGTAACGACCTGTAAATTTTCGATAATTAAAATAGCTAATTTAATAAGATTTCATGATTTAATGTTAAAAAAAAATAAATTTTTTAATTCATTTGGAATAATAATAACTGGAATGAATTGCAACAATAATTATCCAAGTAATTATTTATAGATTGAATGGAGTTCCCATCTAATTAAATTGACTCAAATGTTATAACTTGGTTATAAGGGAATATATGGAAAAACAAATGTAAATAAGTGAATAAGAATTGTGAATTATTTAGGTAGAAATACAAATTTTAATAGATTGGTTTTGAAGATTTGAATAGTAATAAGTATTGAAAAATAAATGCTACTTAGTGAATGCCTTTGCAATCAATAGTTGGATAAGATAATAAATGTTGAATTCATTGGGTATAATAGAGTAATTGATTGATAAGTAAAATCTATTAAAAATCAAATAATTGAATATTGAACAGGTAAATTGTTTAAAGTAAATATTTAAAACTTATTGAATAATTGAATAACTGTAAAATGGAGATAGTGTTCTAAGATGTGAATTGGTTTTAAAAGTTGAATCTTATAAGTTCAATTTCAAATATTTCAAAGGATAATGAATTATTGGATAATCAAAATTGTTTAATTTAATATTTGGAATTTATTGAATAATTGAATAACGGAAATTGAATAACTGATTAATGGAAATGGTTGTCCTATAATTTGAATATGTTTTAAAGGTTAAATTTTATAAGTTCGTTTTGAATATTTCAAAAGATAACGATTAGGAATAATCAAATTTGTTTAAATTTTATATTACAAATGTTTGAATAATTAAATTTTGAATTTAATATGATTAAATTGATATTGAAATTTAATATATGAAAATAGAGTGAATAACTGAAATTTGATTTAATATGATTCAAATTGGTTTCCAAAGTGAATGTAAGTTATATTGGGATTATAATAGAGTTAATAAGATTTTAAAATTGGAATTTTAGAAATTCTGTAAATTTTGAAAAGTCGTCGATTTAATCGACGAGTAAAAATAGCCTTCCGAGGCACAGTCTCAGAATTTGACGAAACCAGTTCCATTGGATCCGTAATAGTGTATTATTATCGGATTTCAAATTTCGTAGCGATCGGAGTTGCCATTTGACCGTGGCAGTTGAAAACGCTTAGAAATTCATTTAATCGGTTTAATTTAAAATCGATCGTTTATTTCCATAACTCACACAGACGATCAAATTAGCCACCGAAACACGTTCCATTGTGTTCGGAATGTGGGTAAAACATTACGAACGCCAGGCGGCACGTCTCGTTTGGAGTTCGTTTGAAAAAGCTCGAATTTTGGAAAATAATATTCTATACGTATATATTCACGTTCGTATCAGAGAAACCCTAGCTTATCTCGTGGCCGCCGTTTCTTATCTTCCAATGACCGATATTCTCTTTCATTCTCCTTCGATTATCTTCAAATCCACTCATTGATTTCAAAATCTTCCAACTGCAAAATCGAAGAGCTTGACAAGCTCCATCTATCCAACGGTCGAGATCATCATCGGAGCTTCGTAGTGGGAGAAATCTGCTCGTGTGTGTCTCACGTTCGATCGCGTTTTTCCTTGCAATGGGGCAGCCGAGTTCAACCGCGTTCCAGGCGGTGGTGCCATGTGCGAAGGGCTTCGACTTGAAGCCGCCTGATCGACGTCACGGCGAAGATGGTGGTCGCGACATGGAGGAGTTCTTTGCGTGTTTGGGTTCGTTCGTTCCTGTAATCGCGATTTGAAGGAGAAGGCAATCTCACGGCCTGGATTTGAGGACTTGAAGTGTACGGCTGTGATTTTCTATGGGTATAAAAAAAAAGGGAAATTTGTTTTAAATTATAAAAATATATATGCAATCTTGTAAAACTCATATCTCATCCATACGTCATCAGATTTGGACGAAACTGGCGACGTTGGAATCGCAGCGACGAGAGCTACGCTGCAGTGCAGATCCGGAACTATTTCGAGCTCGTTAAATTTTTTGGTTAAATCGAACGTTCTCGATTTAATTCAAAAATTTGAACGATTGGCAACGTAAACTCAAGGTGAGTGTTTTATAACACTCACAACGTACTGAATATCTTTATGGTAGTTAAATTTGACATTATGAAGTGATATGAATTTATTTTTTGTTGTTTGATAAAAATTTAATTGTCATATAGATTGTCATGTGAATTCACCGTTGAAAAATTAAATTGACAGTAAATTGAAATTAGGATTTAAAAAATCAATTTTTCCGATATTGATAACTATGAAATTGCCGTGAATTGTATTGACTATTGGATGATTTATTTCAATGGATGCTATTGGTTGATATTTAAATGTTTGGATGTTTATTTGCTTATATATATCCTGTTATACATGCATATGACACTGTGATTGGTTTAAGTAATATATATTCATCCCTGACATGTAATTGAAATAAATAATCACTTGGCCATAGGATAGAAAATTACATACGGACACCGGATTGGTTAAATTAATAATTTTAAAATCGTTGATTTGAAATTTATTTAAATGATTTGATTTAAAAGTTATGAAAAAAAATCCAATTTATGGAAATTGAATTATTTTAAATTGAAGCTCGAGATGTTGGAATTTAAACTTGGTAAATGAAATTGTTTAATTATTCTTTGGTTTAGATTTTTAAGAAAAATGAAATACGGCGTAAATTTTCGTAAGTTGATTTGTTTTAAAAGATTGGACTTTTAATCGAACTCTGAATATTTCTAAGAAAATTTATTTGAAATGATATTTCAAGTTTGAGTTTGGAATTGAAATTTAATTTGAAATTGAGATATAATTAATTTGGAATTGAATTGAAATTAAATTGAGATATAAATGGAATTATCGAATTTAGTTTTAAAATGTGAATATTTAAATCTTTGAGATATATGGAAATTGAAATGGCTTATTTTGTAGTTCAAATATGTATTTGAAATTGATAATTTGAAATGGTTTATTAAGAAGCTGAATCGAGTTGAAATTGATGATTTGAGATTTGATTAAATTTTAATTTTGGAATTCGAGTTTATGTGAATCGATTTGTGAAATTTGAGGAAGCAATTGTTATATAAAGTATTTTAAACTATATCTAAAACTATTTATATTTTACTTTATAAATTTTAATATAAATTATTTTAATATAAATCATTTTCAATATAAATTATTTTATTATAAACTATTTTAAATTATAACTATTTTATATAAACCATTTTATTGTATAAACTATTTTTCTATATATACAAATTTTAATATCTAAACTGTTTAAGAGGAAAATGTTAGGATTCCAAAATGTTATGATTTCAAGCTATGATTTCAAAGTGTTATGAATTTCAAGGTTTTGATTTCCAAAGTGTTTTGATTTTTAAAGACTTATGATTTCGAAAGCGGTATAACTTCAGAATGTGATATGATTTTGGAAATGGATTTATTTGAAGTGAAAGTGACATCGTATTGATATGGTTTGAAATGGCAATGATATGTCGGTTTTGAAATATAACTATTTTCCAAAATTTCAAGCTGGTCAATAAGGTGAAATGTTTATATTTAAATCTTGGATTTGAATACGAATTGGGTTAAATGAAGATGCAACCTAAATTGAAATTCGAAATGATTTTGAAATCGAAATGAGATTGAATCAGAATCTTACATTTTGAATAGAAATGATGATATTTGAAATGGATTTGATTTTTGAAGCGAATATGATATTTTGATATCAATTATGAATTGATTTTGAAATGTAAAAGAGCCACCGGTGTAATAATACGTAGTTATTAAAGAGACCGGGATCGGATATGGACATACTCTCTGTCGATACCGAAAACCACTTTAATAACTAGTATACGCGGAGTGTTGATCCAGAACGAAGTGGATGGTTTGATGAACGCGTTGACTGAAGAAAGAGAACGATATTGGATGAACCCTGACATGACTAAAACAGGAGCCGCGCCGGGCCATTGAGGTTCGCCACCTCTAACGGACACACTTCTTCGATACCATGTCTATTACATTTGTGATTCGATTTGGGTGCGCCCATTGATTTGGGAGTGTTGTTTCGCGGTGTTGGGGTAGTAGCTGATATGCCCAACATCAGTCCGGATCACGCAACTACTAGTATCCTAGTTGGTATCGCCTCATGTACCTTGTCATACTGATTATCCTATTCGCGACCACTACGTTTTGGTTTGTACCTTTAGTATATGGATTGCCCTCTGGTGACTTCCGGTTTTGGGGAAACTACGGTCTTGTATATGCTCTTGGGAATAAAAATGTGTTAAGGGTGGAATGGGCCATGGCTTAACGCTAGTTTGATATTTTACTTTATGATAGACATTATTGTATATAGCGTATTCTATTATATAGTAGATAGTTTAACGGATCCTTGAGAGATGGAAAATCCCGTAACATCTCTTAAGTTATTGCACTCACGTTGACACTGGATAGGAGATGTCAAACCCCGTAAACATCTCTGACGCCGTTGCATTCATATTTATTTACGATTGATTAACTTACATAAGGATGTTTTAGTCCTGACTCGAGTGTTTTGTCTTTTCATTTCGCTCGGGTCAGTCCTGAGTTTTTCAGCTTATTGAAGATCTATTCTGGAGGACGAAGACGAAGATTTGGTATACTATTACTATTATTATCCTTGCATCATGCTGTCTGCTGCATTATTTTATTTGTTCTGTTGTATATGTATAACTCTGATAAATGATGTATAAATGATAATCAAAAGTATATTAAACAGCTTCATGAACTGTTTATTTGATTATTATATTTTATCTTTCCGCTGCGAGATTCTGTGATTGTTCTTGTTCCTTTTCTCTTCTTTTCTTATTTACCCCATTAACCATCCGCCCTTTTGAATGGTTTGGAATCGGCATGTGTGTTTGATTTGTCGATTTAAACTGTCAAAAAGGGCGGGTCGTTACAAAACATGAGCCTATGCAGTGAGCATGTAGAAATGGGGAGGTTAAGCTTTATCACCCTGGAATCAGAATTGAAAAACAAAATTGTAAAGTTACAAGACCAAGATCCATTTTGGTTTGAAAAGAAAACTCAGATGTTAAATGGTGAAGCAGTGGAAGGTTTTCAATTGAATGATCAAGGCCATTTGAAGAAAGGAAAAAGAATATGTGTTCCAGCAATTGATGAGTTGAAGCAAGAAATCTTGGATGCTTACCACAAAAGCAAATACACTATACACCCAGGAAGCACAAGAATGTATCACAACCTCAAGAGGGATTATTGGTGGAGTGGTATGAAGAGTGCAGTGGCAACCTATGTATCTAAATGTATGGTTTGCCAACAGGTGAAGGCTGAGTATCAAAAACCCTCAGGGATGCTTCAACCTTTGCAAATACCACAGTGGAAATGGGAAGTCATATCAATGGATTTCATTGATGGTTTGCCTAGAACTAGGAGGGGAAATGATAGTATTTGGGTAGTGGTTGATAGGTTAACTAAGTCATCCCACTTTATACCAGTAAAATCAGAAAGAAATGCAAGTACACTAGCTAGTTGTTTATTAAGGAAGTAGTCAGACTGCATGGTATACCAAAGACTATAGTAAGTGATAGAGATACCATCTTCACTTCAAAATTTTGGCAGAGTTTTCACAAGGCAATGGGGACTGATTTATGCTTAAGCACAGCATACCATCCTCAATTCGATGGCTAAACAGAAATTGTGAACAAATTGCTTGAAGACATGTTAAGAGCTTGTGTATTGGATTGGGAAGGAAGTTAGGAGGATCACATCTTTTTAGCCGAATTTGCATACAACAATAGCCATCATAGTAGCATAGGCATGACACCCTTTGAAGCTCTCTATGGGAGACCATGTTTATCACCCTCAAGTTGGCTTGAATCTGGGGAAAAAGTGGTCTTAGGACCAGAAAATGTGAAGGAAACTTCTGAGAAGATAGCTTTGATCAGAAAAAGAATTGCTTCTGCCCAAGATAGGCAAAAGAAATATGCAGATCAAAGAAGGAAGGCAGTACAATATGATGTTGGAGATTATGTATTTATCAAAATATCACCCATGAAAAAGGTTCTAAGGTTTGGGAAACAAGGAAAGTTGATTCCTAGATATATAGGGCCATATAAAATTTTAGAAAGAATAGGAACTGTAGCCTATAAGCTAGAGTTGCCAGAAGAAATGAGAGCAATGCATGATGTTTTTCATGTGTCTCAACTTAGAAGATGGGTTCATGATAAAGAGGCAATCCTAAAATCCTCTAAGGATGTGCAGATTGATCTTAGGATGATCTATGAAAAGGAGCCAGTGGGCATAGTTGCTAGAGAAATCAAGAAATTGAGAAACAAAGAAATTAAACTAGTGAAAATGCAATGGAGTCTTGACCCAAATGATTGCACATGGGAAGTGGAAGATAAAATCAGAAATGATTACCCACAACTATTTGATTGAATAAAAGGTATAATATATATATACTGATGAATGTTTTGATTGAATTGCATTGTGATTTTTGTTTTGATATGCCTAAAGTTTAATCAAATGATTGGCTTGAGAATGGTTTGAGATCAGAAAAGTTGATTTTCTGGATAAATGATATTTAAGTTAAGTATGACAGAATTGTGGGACACAATTCCTAAAAAGGAGGGGTATATGTGATAACCCTGATTTTTGTAAAGTAATGATTTAAATTAGTTTATGTTTGTTTTAAAATTACATTGAAAAATAGATAGGAATAGAAACTTTTTTGCAAGTGTATGGTTTAAATATAAATGTGTACACAAGATGGTGCACACACATGCACACATTTTTCTGTGTGATAAAATAGGCAACAGTTAATATATATGTTAGGATAAATAAATTACAAATACATATGTAGGCAGATATGATCAGGTCTTTAAAACGTTTGGCATAAAGAAAACAAATATATATATAGGCAGAAATAGTAAATACATGCAGGAAGTATAAGATATTTAAAATTATTTAAAGAAAGAAAAAAATAAAAAGACTTAAGCAAAAATAGGCATACATATGTTATACATGTACACAGGTAAGCATTGCAGGTAAAAAAAAAGAGAGAAAAACAAAGCTTTCATGGAAATGGTATGAACCCTTAAATAAACACTTTATCCATTTCCAGCAATTCTTTTTGCTTAGGAAAAATTAAAGTCATGCATATAACATGACCCGGGGTAAGATTAAAAGAATAAGGTTTATTTTCTAGAAAAATATAACAAGGACCACTTACCGTTTTCTTTTTATGAATCAAGTGTAAGGCAGATCATATTATGGGGTAAAACTGACATTGGGTAATTCCATAAAACCCTAGTAACAGCCAGGGTTTATATAAGGAGGCTTAGTGTAGTGAGATCATACACATTTGCTCTTCATAACCTAAAGGAAAAATAAAAACATAAGCCAGAGAAAATAAGGAGCACCGACCATTAGAGTTAGAGGAAGGCAGAGGATCAAAAGAAAAGAAAGGCTTAGGAAAAAGGAATTAAGGTGAGTAACCTCACTGAAAACTTTGGCATTAAGTCCTGAATATTGAGGCAGCATATTTGAATTAATAATTCACTTTTGCAAGTTATGTTCATTTTATGATTTGATGACTTTGGTTTGTTAATGATCTGTTCAAGTGTAAAACCCTTCATAGTGATTTACCCAAAAAATAAGAGTCATGGATTTCATGTTTAAAATGTTTATCTATGCTGTGAATTAACTTTGAGATGGAGTGATTTCTTTTCATGGGTTTTCTTCATAAAATTATTTATTAAATCCCAGGGTTCATGTTGTAGATATATGGTCTGAAAATGGAAGGAAATATGAGGCTGCAACATTGTGTTGTTGCTTATGTCTCATGTTAACTGAAACAAAGGAAAATGTAGAAGTGCAATGTTATACATGTGCTGAGCTTCTATGTTTTATGAACTACCCAAATCAAAGTATATACTTATGGTTTAGCCAGATCTTCAAGATTAATAAGGATCTGATTGAACCAGAGGTAAGAGGAGATAACCAGTAAACTATTTATGACCATATGTCTATAACTTGATCCATTGAAACCCATAGGCAAAATAATATGCTAAGAAATCACATCTATTTTCATGATTAAATGTTTGCTTCTGAGAACATGACTTACCAATCTCTGGATGAATACATGTTGGTTGAATTGTTTATTTTTCTCTGATTGAAAAGTGAGATGCAGAGGGGATTAGCACAATTATGAAGGAAATAACACTTAGTAATTTAACTAAGGACTTTGGATCTTAGGGCTACAAAATATAGCTTGGCAAGGTGAACATTGCAAGCTCACACATGGTATGTTATACCCAGGGGCCTGAGTGTGCTGGGTTAACAGAGAGATGTCCCAGGCAGTGTGTGGTTTAACAAGAGAAAGTAGCTAAAGACCATATGACACTTGATAGTGAATAATAGAAATAGGTTCAGGTGAGGCTTGGGTGAAGTCCCTGATGGCCAGTAAATTTGTAAAGGGGGCTTGATGATTGAATTGATGATTGCATTGGTTGGTTTATGATGTTGTATTAGTGAATCTTATGATTGTTTTCTCTGAACTAAACCACTTGGATCATACATAATTTGTTTTGCACTGATATGAATGCACATGCCTCACAAAAACATGCACAGAGATGATACTGAGTTTCTTAATTCATTCAAATTATTTGAATATAAATAAAAGTCATATAAAATCATGTTTTCAGGTAGATTACTCATACCAGACATTAGTCTGACCCTTGTGTGTTTATGCACCATTGGGTGTCTCATATTTGTATGAGGCAGTTCATGGTGATTATGCAGGAAAATAGGAATTTCATTGATCAAGCTTTGGATGAGTTAGCTGCATAGGGAATTGGATGCAATATTTATAGATTTGCTGAAGTTAAAATAGATGTTTATGCCAAATTTATGTTAAGCTATGTTGTTTAAGTTGCTTAGAAAAATCAATGTATTGTTATTTACTGTTTTGTAAGTATTGGACTTAAATGGGTGTTTCAGCTGAAACTTATGGGTTTTATTTTGAAAATGTTTCACTAAGTAATGAAGTTTTTAAGCTTTCTGATTAATTAATTTATAATGATAGGAAACTTGAGATTGTAAGGATTTATAAACTAAATGAATAACTAGGTATTTGGCATGAGAAATTCATGTTTACAGATGATAGAAAATTTGGCAAAATAAAGGCTTTGAGTCACTTTAGAAAGAAAACAGAATAACATGTATTTTGGCCAAGAATAGAAGCAAGTTGAATAAGGCTAGTCTGACCATTTACTGAGCCTAGGTTCAAACAGCACCAAAAAGCTTTAAACTCAAATTTCAGGGAAGTTTAATAACCCAAACATAGGGTAGACTCAATTACTTTTAGTCTAACAATTTTCTTAAAAATTAGGCACTAAAATCTTCCTGTGGATATACATGCACAAGAACATGCACAGTTAAAAACACAGTTCATACAGTAATAAAATTATGGAAAATACATACAAAATGTTAAGTCTAGAAGGTATGAAATCAATAGTTATGCAGAAATAAGTATGACTGGGAAAACCTGTTTTCAGAAACACTTTTGCTATGTGGGGAATCACTTAATGATCTCCAAACAGATTTTCTGCTTCCAAACTTTTGTACTTTGATTTAAAATAGAAAGTATTATATATATATTTTTCATATATGTAAGTTTAAGATAATTTGAGCACAACAATATTTCTATATTGGATTAAAGATCCTGGAAAGAAGAAAAGTTAGAGAATGATATTCTCTTGATTAGAGGACCAACATGTTTTATATAAAAAAACCTTAGGGTAAGGGAGTGGGTCCTCTCAGTAAGTAATTACATGCTTATGATATTTTAAGTAAGTATTATAACAAAATGGACGTGATGTGGCTTAACCTTGATATCATTAATGACCTATATTATAAGCATGCATTTGATGTGTGTTCTCAAGAGTTCTACAATGTATGTTATAATGACAGTGATAAGCGAATTCAAGATATAACTATAATCAACAAACAACTTGCAATGTGTACTGCGGTAGGATAACGTTGGTTGGAGATGCGATCCATCTAGCTTTAAAAAATGGACTACGAGATATGGTGTGGTGTCTCAACCTTACAACTTATGTGGTGTGGTGCCTCAACCTTCAAAACATGAACGACATCAGGACATAACAAAATAGCTAACTGGTATGGCAGAAAAAGGCGGAAACGAACCAACTTGCAATGTGTACTACAGTAGGATAGCATTGGATGGAGATGTGATCCATCTAACTTCCGAACATGAACTGCTCATCAGGTCTTACTACACCCGAAATGGAAACCAAGCATGGTGAAACTTCATGTATGTGACTATGAACTGGATTAGTTTGATGTCGTAAACAACGCCTTTTATTTAAGTTATTGTCAGCATGGTGAGATGTAGTTCTAGTTATATCATTTGTACATGTATTTTTGCTTATGAAGTATAAGTTTTTTTGTTGACATTGCATATATTATTATTCACAGGACATTATGAATTCCTTAGAAGCGTGGGAATTAGCTGCAACGCAGATGCCATTGCAAGAACGGGTGGAATGATGGAATTCACTAATATAACTTAATTTTTCGGGACTTTTAAGAGTAAGCAAAATGAAAACTACAAATATTTTGTGCAAATGGAGAATATCAAAATACATATGAACTCATTGATTTACAAAGAAGGGGTAAGTTTATAGTAAAAGTGAGAGCTTCAAGTATCAAATAATTATTTATCTTTTTCAAATAAGTGAGATTCTTATAAATATAAGCAAATATCATGTAGCCCAAATTAGAAGCAAAAGCAACAACAATTTGGTTGGATAGAAACTATCAATAGTTGTGTCTTCCATTAGAGGTCAAAGCAAAGTTTATGCAGTATTACTCAACTTAGGATTATAGTTTTTTTCGAAAAAGGTACTTTATTAAACAAACTAGAAAACATATACTTCCATAATATGCCTCGTTAAAACCTTGCAACCCCCATAACCTAAATGGGTACCTTGCTATGAAAAAGAGTACATATCATGTCCATATATTAACAGTACAATGAATAAAGACAAAGCCAGGACCAAGTTGTCAAATGGATAGAGGAATAAAAAAAAGTGGAGCCGCACTCAAAACCATCCATACGAACAAGCTTGGGGCTAAAAAACAAAAATAAAAAGGGAAAAAACAAAACAAAGTGCCACGTGGATATAACAAAGATAAAGCAATTAAAGCTGGCAGCATTGAACTAAGTTGCCATAACACCACAACTTCAAGAGAGAGAGAGAGAAAATTAAATTCACTTAAACGACATTCTCAGATCTGAGAAACAACATCGCCAATCCTAGTTAACAAATTCGCCAAAATTGTCTAACTATGGAGGGAAAGGAGCTCATGCCCAAAACAAAAAGGTCGGTAGCTTCACCAAGCTTAAGGAGGATGCTGACTGGAATTAGAATCAATAACGATGCCGAAATTAGCCAAGATAAGTTCAATTTCCTTGCTTTTCGCATTATGATCCACTTTTTGCTGAAGTAAATGTTTACAGTCTTGTATTATAAGTGATTTCCGCACTTGAACCGGCATTTCAATTCCTTTAAAAGTTCAGATGTTCCGTTCACACCAAATATGCCAGATCAGAGAAGTATAGGCTATATTAATGAGATGATTGTGAAGAACGTTACTTTTCTATTTTTGGCATAGTGTCTCCATGATTTGGTTGATGTCATATGTGTTTCCGAGATCAATTTTTAGCTTATTAATATCATCAAGTAATTGCCTCGAATAACTGCATTTGAAGAATAAATGATCTCTGTTCTCATTATGATTTTGACACAGAACACAAGATAGATTAACATCAGACTTCAATTTGCTAATCCTATCTTTCGTATTTAATTTATTTAACCTAGACAAAAGAGCACAAATAGACATTTTAGGAGCACATAGTTTGTCCCACACTATTTTGGTTCAATTAATTTCTGCATGCTTGTATCTGACTTGGTTCCATGCCGAGCTCAGGGTGAATTGGCCATTATTGTTAGGAATCCATAACCAATGATCATGTTGCATGTGATTGAGAATTTTGGTGTTATAAACTGTTTGATGTATTTGGATAGGAATACCATCAAGATGAATTTTCCATTTGTTACCTGTAATAAGAGATGAAACTTTCCTATTATAACTACTAGCAGTTGTCATGAAATTCCACCCCAACTTGTCCACCAATGAGTATTCATTTAGCCATGGATCAAACCAAACATTAGTATTATCACCAGTAGCAATTTTCCTATCTATTAATCCTCTACACCATTGTCTAGTTCGAAGTAGAGATTTCCAAGTAGCAGAGGCATTATTATCCATTACAATTGTCCAAAAGTTTTTGTTTTGGCAGTATTTATTATTCATCCACTTGGACCATAATGTATCACCCTGGATAAATTTCCATAAAAGTTTGATTCCAACAGCTTTAGCAATATCATTAATTTTCCTGATACCAAAGCCACTCTCATTTTTAGCTTTACAAACATCATCCCAGCACATCTTGTAAGATTTAGATTTCCATATAAAATTGGCACAAATAGAGTTAATCCTGTTTGACAGCAGCAAGAAAATGTGAAAATTGTAACCAGAATTGGATCATTGGATGGATAACTGTTTTTACTAGTTCTATTCTACCACTTACGTTTAGCAATTTGCTGTTCAAATGATTGAATTTTTTGTTAATTTTGTCTATTAAGTATCCAAAATCTCTTGCTTTCAGTTTGTTGTTTGATAATGGAATACCTAAATATACCACAGGAAGTTCACCAATATTGATGCTTAGAATATCTGCAATTTGCTGTTTGTGAAATGCTCCTTTACTAAAAAACAAAGTGAATTTGTTTTCATTTAAGTTCAGTCCAGTTAACAGATTCAGCACTTGAAAAATCTGTTGTATACTCTCATCATTTTTAATGGATGCCTTTTCCATAATTAAAATATCATCCACATACAATATACGAGTGATCATAGGCTCAGTGTTGTATATGGGGTTGATATTACCTTTTAAGAATTCCACATTAAGAATAATAGTGAGAAATTCCATAGCTATGGAAAACAAATAAGGCGAGAGAGGATCACCTCGTCTTAATCCCCTCGTACTTTCTATAAATCCAACGAAGGAACCATAAATTAATACCGAACATAAAGGAGTAGAAATACATTCATAAATGAGATCAACAAATACCAATGGAAAACCCATAGAGAGCAGCATGTGATGAATAAACTTACGATTAATTTTATCGTAGGCTTTATGTAGATCAATTTTCAGGCAAAAATTAGTAGAATTTTTCCTATTGAATCCTGTAACCATTTCATAAGGTAGTAAAGAATTCTTAGTGATAATTCTCCTAGGAATGAAGGCATTTTGATTATATGAAATAAGATCATTCATATATTCTTTCATTCGATTGCAAAGAAGGTTGGCTAAAATATTATAAGAAACATTGCATAACGAAATTGGTCTGAAATCAATCATATCAACCGCTTCAGGTTTTTTTGGAATGAGGCAAATAAATGTATGGTTGATTTCTATGATAATTTACCTATATGTAGAATGCCATTCATAGCATTAAGAATATCTTATTTGATTTGATCCCAATGCACCTTGTAGAATTTTGAGTTAAATCCATCTGGCCCAGGTGTGCTGTTGTCATTGATCTGAAATATGGCATCTTTTATTTCCTCTAGCTGAAATGGTCTGCATAAATTTTTCCTTACTTGTTCAGTTAGGATTTTCTTGCAAATAATGTCAGGAAATTGATTTATAGCTTGTGATGAATTAAATAGAGAAGTAAAATAATTTATTGCTTCATTTGCAAGTTTATCTGATGCTAAAGCCCAAGTACCATCTGAGTTAAGAATGCAATTACTCCTTCATTTAGGTAATATCAGCTACTTTACTGTAAAAGAAATTGGTAGGTTTATCCCCTTTAACCAACCAGTTTATTTTCATTCTTTGATCATTTTCAATAGCTATGTATCTCATAATGGATTGAATCTGGTCATATTTATCTGTATATTGATTAATCAGGTTATTGTTTAGAGGACTGTTTACCAGAAGTTGATATATAGGATTATAGTTGATATTCTTATTTATCATGGAGTATGTTCTTTGTTACTTCTTGGTTTTGTAAATGTGTGACAATATGTATAAGAATAATTAAATGTATGACTTTATAAATGATGTGAATGAATAATTCATTTTGGTTTTTAGCAATTGTGAGTACGATCTGTATACATGTTGCACCAATGGTCTAATTTTTTTTCAATTTTGCATCTTTTTTAACAATAGAAAAAACAGTTGTAATAGATATCTATTACAACGGTCAATGCCTGTTGTGGGTAGGGCATATTGCAACAGTCCATGCTCGTTGTAAAAGAGTCTATTGCAACGGCTGTGAACCGTTGTAAAAATGTTACTACAATGGTTTTTAACCGTTGTAAAATCTTTTTGGTCTATTATAACATCGCATAATAAGATGGGCGTTGGCCCGTTGCGAAACCCCTATTACAACAGATGTTGCACCTGTAAAAAAGGTATTTTATTGTAGTGTAGGAATAATGTAGTTTTGCTGATTTCAGTTTTTTCATAGTTATGGGACTTACACATCTCAACTTACTCCTTCGGGTATAAAAATTAATAGTACACAACTTATTTCTTACAATTACATAGTTTGCATTTTCATATAAACCATTTTGTATTATTTTTAATTCTAAACTACCTTTGAGTTTGAACAACATTTACCTTTGTTATCTACCTCATCTTTAAATAATTCAATCCATTGTGTTGTTTGTTACATTGAATTGGATAACTTAGTTAACATTGTTTCTATATCTGCTGCTTCCTAAATCTTTTCGTATGATGAAGCCAATGTTTTTCCTGGTTTTGTGAACCCCAAATTATGTATTTGATTGATGCCCTTACTTTCATGGATATTGAGAATTTTATATCTTGATTTTGTGAATTGATGGAATATGCAAACCTAAAGATAGCATATTAGTTTTCTATTTTATAATTTTAGCATTTTTAGTTAAGCGTTTCCTAATTTTCTAGTTCTATAATTTATTTACATAGAAGTTTTATAAATTGAGATATTATGTGCTGACTGTTTGATGATTTTCAACAACATTTATGATTTTATAGAACAAGTTCAACCTATAAAGAAAGGAATCATTATCTACGATTAATTGTCCACTAATACGCATGGGTTAGCTTGTGTGATGTATGATTATTTAAATATCGCCCATTATTCGACTATTATCTTTTAATAATTACATAAAAATCACATGGAAATATCAACCCGTGACAAGGTTTTATTCACATTTTTAATTTTATGCTATGACAATTATCATGATATTCTTATTACAAAGGGAATATATCTTATAACCACACAAAAAAAATAGATAAGTTACCGAAAGTGATTTGTTCTCATTGATATCTCAGTGTTTTGATTATAGTAAAAACTATAATAGTTGGACACATTAATACATTAACACACTGCTTATGAAAAAAAGTTATAGTAGTTAGACACATTAAGAAATGAGTATACGTGCACCAGGTCAAAAGGAAAAATCATGAATAGAGCAACCATTTTAATGTTTTCCCACGTTTGAACGACTAAATTATTTTAAAACAAATGATAATCATTATAATTTTGTGACTTTATGATCTTTCTTGAGGAAACGATCTTAAACTAGTTTTGATATTATAATTATAAGATATACGGCGGTGTGATTTTGCATCCCCCAATATTTCAATTTCTAGTCTTTCCAGGATCTAGATTATTGTCTATTATGAACTCATATTAAAATTTTGGGTAGCTGATGGGATTATGAATTTACATAGAAACCCAATAGATAGAAACCAAGTTGTATCCTAAGTGCTATGTATGGTTAGTGACTTAAACAATGATGAAACCAACTATAAAGAATGATCTTGTGGAATAAATTTATGAAATTTATAAAAGGGCCTTAGACATTATAGTAAATTTAATGAAATTTTTATGCAAGACTTAACTTAATATATAGGGACTTAAGCTAATGGATAGTTTGCAAAATACCCTTAAAGCTAAATTTTTTGGAGTGAAGTTTTATGAACAAATCAAACTAAAACAGTCCGCAAAAGAAAACAAGTTGTGTCTTCAACGGGGCCTAACAATAGTTTTGGAACTGTAAACACCATAAGACCACCATTAACTCTGTCCACACACACTCTTTCTTATGCAATTTCGTTGCTAACATTGCAACATAGTCCCATCTTATCTAGGCCTTTAATGATATTTGGTGTTGATGGAACTGAAACTCTTCCTTGTCCATCATACCAATTGGTTAGTAAGTAATTTCATCTTTTGATGAAAAAATTATATTGATTAAATAATTAATTGCTTAAAAATATATATTGCAGCCTGACATGGATCATTTTTTTGGCGATTGGGTTGAAGATAATGTGGAGTCTTTTTATATATGCTGCTAAAGGTATATTGTCATTATACTTATTCCGTGACAAGTTAATTTTTCTCAAATTAGTTCTTCAATTTTCATTTGTGACAAACTTGCACCATAGTGTTTGTAATTATATAAGTTAGTTGTTTGACAAATGCATTTGAACACAGTAATGGAACTAACTATTTTCTAGCATGCTACGGTGGGCTACTCCTTTTGATAACATTTTCTAAGTTTGAGATGATTACAATGTATGGGATAGACTTGGTGATATAATATTTTCAGTTGTAGAAGATTTGGAAGATATTTGAGATAATTACTCAAATACATTACCTCTTTTATTGAATTAAAGAGATCAATAAATTACCTACATGAGAAGAAGAATTATCTTAGGGGATTGAAGTAATCAATTAATTTTCTAATTAGCTGATTAAAGAAGGAATCTTACAGGCGCATGTCGCATGTAAATTGGGGAAAAATGGAAAATCAAATGGATAAACATTTGCCGTATGAATAGGGGAATTGATGAGGCATTGATTTATGACCATACATCAATTACTTCAACCCCAAGTAATAATCTCTATATAAAGACAGAGATTAACATGAGTAGAATCATCATCTCAAGTTGTATTTCTTATTCTTCTTCTTAGCCTCTATTATCAATCTTGTAAAATTCTCTTTTCTTAGAAATAATAAAATCTTCTCTCCTTAAAGTGGATGACGCTATCTCACGATAGTGGAACCACTACAAATCCGTATTTGAACTCTCTATTTACTTTCTACTGTGATTTGCTATTTTATTCAATTGTTTTTGTTTGTTTTATCGCACTACAACACGATCTTATTGCTTTCGCATTTATTTGGGGATTTACAATCATTTGTGTGAAATCTACCCCAACAATATGGTATCAGAGAATTAAAGGTTGTTGTTGAAGTCTAGAGCTAGAACATGATCGATAAGATGGCAGGATCTGGAGATAGAAGTGAGATTAAACCTACCTAGAAGTATGCACCCTACACACTTTCCATAGTTTCATTGCCCCAAGACTTCAACAGTGTTCAGGTCCATTATCGACAAATCCAATTTGCTCGAGGGGTTCATACGCATCATCTGGTTCGTAGCTAGCTATAGAGAAGTGAAACGGAGATAATGATTTTGAGAAGTGGCAGTGGAAGATGAAAGTGGTATTGAGAAGAAATCGTATTCATCAGGTTGTGTTTGACGTAGAATCATTGTCAGTAGATATCTCAGAATTGAAAAGGAAGGAGATGGAAGAATGAGCCTTTACTACCCTCCAATTGGTCATAGGTGAGAACGTCATCCCAGGGATTAGCAGTGAAACTACCGCTAGAGGCTTGTGGAAGAAATTAGAGGATCTCTATATGAAGAAGTTGCTCATGAATAGATTGATTTTGTTGAAGACTTTCTTCACTTACAAGACACGTCGTTGAAAGTACATCTTAATTTCTTCGATAACTTGATGATCAAGATGAAAGCTGTTGATTTAAATGTGGACGAGGAGCAAAAGTCAATGGTGGTATTGTGCTCTCTTCCAGAGCGATACACGGTATTCACTAACAGCTTGATCTACAGTAGAAGCATGTTGACATTAAAAGATACGAAGACGGTACTCCTGAGTGAAGAGATGAGAGATCAAATGAAGCTTATTAGAAAAAGTGGAGAAGCTAGTAGTAGTCAAGGACTGTTCGTAGAGAGAGGAAGAAAGGAGAAGGAGAATAATTTTAGAGGGCATTCTAAGAAAGCCCGGAAGTGGTTGGAGAAGCAACTCTAGAGACAACATATGTCATCATTATAAAAAACATGTCCATTGGAAGAAAGATTTTCCTAATTTGAGGAAGAGAAATGAAGAAGATTGTTCTTCATCTATTGCGGTAGAGAAGGTTGTTTCTGATAATGTGCTAATTGCATCTGTTTTCGATGTATCGGATCATTGGATGCTGGATTCAGTGGCCTCTTTCCACATGACGCCTAGGAAGGAGTATTTGGGCTACAAGCACATCCATTAGATTTACGGACTACTAAGCACACTCAATTGATTTCACGGGCTACAATCACACCCACAAGTATATCGGTTTAATTTGATAGAGATTTAAAAACTTAGAACTTCAATCTTGATTACAAATGATCCTATAATTTTTGAATAGCACTTAGATCTTGATTGGAGTGAGAGAAGTGATAGAAATCAGAGAGCAAATGATAGAGAATCAAACTAATAACAATGGAGTTTGATTTTGGTTGAAATTCGGCAGAGTATGGTTATAATTTGTTTTAGAAAATGAGAGAGAAGAAGGAGGAGAGGAGCAATGAAAAGTGAAAAAAATTCGTTGAAAACATAGGAATTTATAGAGGAATAATGGTCATGTCTATTCGTGAAGAGATACGATGAATAGACACTTCTTTTGAAATTTGATTTTTGAAACTCACGGCTAGTATGTCGACATATAGGGTTAGAGTAGGTCGACACACTCTTTGTAATTTTGAAAAATAATTTAAAATATTATTTTCAAAATGTATTGTTTTGTGAAATAATTTCATACTTTGTAAATATGTTTAAAAAATAGTATATATACATTATAATCATAATAAAACTTAGGTAAAATTATATGATATGAATTTTGAAAAATAAACTATTATAAATCAGAATTTAATAAAAACAATATTTGGTAAAATATTAAAAAATAAAATAATAAGTATAAGAATTTTAAAAGCTATTAAAAGCTATTTTGAAAAGAATACTTAAAAACCAAAACATTTTAAAACTATTTTAAAACTTAAAATAGAGAGAGAGAGAGAGAGATCAAGTGCTATCAGAATTCTAATAAACATTCTAGACTCTATAACTTATCTGGAATATCTTGGAATCTTGAACTTTTGAATGCTCACGAGTCTTCATTCTTGAGTCTCTATATCAACATCTTTAACTCTTCAACCTTTACGTGATACTGTACAGTATTCTTATATCAACACCTATCTAATATCCTGCACTATATGCTTTATACCTTGATAAAACATTAGTATTTATATTTTATATGATTTCCTAAGGTTGTTGTTATCAAAACCAAATCCTTAGGTACTAACAATCTCCCCCTTTTTGATGATGAAAAATTTGTATATAAAATATGAAATAACTACCCCTTAATCTATGCCATATAAAACTCCCCCTTAATCTATGCCTACTATTTTATATATTTCTCCCCCTTTAGCATCAATTAAAAATAACTAACTATAACTATTATTCTAACCCTAACTCTTAATACTAATTCTAACTCCCTTTTAAATAAACACAATATACTTGTAATGATAGGAATATATAAAAAAACGATAAGGGATATGATCATGAAATGCAAAATAACAAGAATGATATATAAGAAATGATAAGTTATGAAGCACAAATCATTAATAGTAACCAAACCATACTGTATATTCATTCAATTATCATATTTACAAACCAATCAATCCATATGCACAATAAAGTCAAATTAAAGTTAAAATACGCATTATTCTTAAATTAAATGAAGAAGAAGTACTATTCTAATGAGAATTCTTAATGATAAGAGACTTATGAATGAGACAATGAGGATAAAGAAGGCAAAAGTTTCCCTTTTGTTCGACGAGATTTCCATCTCGGTCGTAGCAAACTTCCCCAACGCGTTGAACCTCTTCGTCCTCCTCCATATACTGTCCTCCTTTTCTTCTTCCTCTTCCTCTTCCTCCTCTTCCTTCTCTTCCTCTTCTTCCTCTTCTTCTTCGCTGCTTTGAAGACGATTATGAATGGCTAAATTCGCAGAATAATTTTCAATAATTATTGGATTCGTAGGGTTATCCAATAGATATTTCTGAAGATTACGCAGATTCCTACTTTGTTTCTCTTGTTCCTTCAGCATACGAAGTTGTATGAGTTGGATTTCAATCAACATCTCCAGAACATTCTTCATATCTTCCTCTAATTTGATAATTTTTTCCATATTAGTGTTTTGGAAGGGTCCTGGGGTAGGATAATGGTAGGAAAATGTTGAATTATGGTTTGGATTTGAAGAGGATGCCATGTTTTATTTATTTCAGAAGTTAAGAATAGTAAAAAGATAGAAAATGAAGAAGAAAGTCGAATTTGGTGTTTATATAACCAACAAATTAAATTTTAGAGGGAAAATTTTAAAAAAACTAATATGACAGATCTTAAAAAACCTCTTGCGGGAAGGCTAGCTAGAGATTTCTTGTAAAAATACCAGCTCCTGTCAGTTCATAATGAGAATAGTGAAATTTAGATTCACACATTGTCTAACCAAATCCAATTCTCTCTCGATACGTTCCTCAAAAAATCCGATTTGTGCTGATTCTTCCCCCAACTAACGAAGAGATCTTGGCGGAATTCTGCTTGGGACGCATTTTATTTGGCAGTTTTCTGGATGTTAAATACTATTGGGTGGGTCACTTTTTATTGGCATTGGAAACATATTACATTATGGCAGGGTAACGTTTCACAATTTAATGAATCTTCCACTTATTTGATGGGGTGGTTAATTTTGCCGTTATATGTCGACAAACATTGGAAAATTTTGTTTATTTTACTTTTCTTGTTAATTATGTAAATTTATTGTAACGTCCTGAAATTTTCAACCATTCGCATCCATACATGTCGGATTTGAATTGCTCAAAATATCATATTGTTAATTTAAATTTGGCAAAACTCAGCATATACAGTAAATAAATAATCACAGATCACAGACACAAAGTAATATAACAATAATGCAGCGGAAACAAAAGAATAGTAGTTCATGAAGCTACTATATATATAACAGAGTTAAACAAAATACAACAGAAGTCACGAATACATAGATGTCTCAATACAATAGCAAAATACAAGATCAGAATACATCATTGGAATCAACTGAATAACTGAAAGCAGAATCGATAGATAGCTGGATCTCCAAGCGAAGCTCCAACTCCAAAGGTGAGTCTCAAATGCTGGATCACTCAGTCTAATCCGAGCGTAAAGCAAAAACACAAAACACTCGAGTCAGGATTAACATTCTTATATCAATAAATCCAACTCAAGTGAAATATCAACTGAAATACAAGTAACTTAAAGGATGTTTCAGATAACCATCCTCTAAGGATCCATTAAACTATCTACTATGTAGTAATATTCGCTATTATAATAATGTCTAATAGTAAAATAAACTTACTTTTAAATAGCGTTAAGGCTTTACATTTTCCACCTTAACACATAATAGTCCTAGTAGTCTATCCAGTATTAGCGTACCCCCAGATCGGGAGCTACCCTCAATACTCCACAGGCTACGACATAAATCCAAACTCGTAGTAAAGCTCGATATGGTAGGTGACACGGCACAACAAGGCAATGCCAGGTAGATATACCAATTACGCATCCGGGCTGGTGGAAACGCATAGCAGCCACTACCGCCCACCTCGGAACACACTCCTAATCAAAATTGAAGGGTGGCCACCAAATCAATCACAAAGTAATAGAAATGTATCGAAGAAATGCGTCCGATCAAAGGTGCTACCTCATTGGCCTGAGAATCGCTCCTGTTTTAGCCACCTTATGCCAACTCACGGGAGTCGGTTCCACCTTCATACCTCAATAGAATCTCCACCACCATCCTACTTCATTCTGGAATCTCCACCGGGTACACAGTTGTTAAAGTGGTTTTCGGTATCGACAGAGAGTATGCCCATATGCGATCCCGGTCTCTTTAACAACCAATCGTTATTATAACACCGTGGTCATTTCAAAGTAGTTTATACTTCAAAACCAAAATATCATTCCATTTCAAAAAAAAAACATATCAATACGATATCATTTCCATTTCAAATATATCCATTTCCAAAATCATATCACTTTCCAAAGTTATAACGCTTCCGAAATCATAAGTCTTTTAAAATCAAAACCTTGAAATTCATAACACTTTGAAATCATAGCTTGAAATTATAACATTTGGAATCCATAACACTTTCCTCTTAAATAGTTCAGATATTAAAATTAGTACATATAGTAATATAATTTATAAAATAAAAATAGTTTATATAAAATAGTTATAAGTTAAAAATAGTTTATAATAAAATAATTTATATTGAAAATGATTTATATTAAAATAGTTTATATTAAAATAATTTATAAAGTAAAATATAAATAGTTTTAGATATAGTTTAAAAATACTTTATATGAAAATAGCTTCCTCAAATTTCATAAATCAATCAAATCAACTCGAATTCCAAATATTCAAATTTAATCAAATCTCAAATCATCAATTTTAATTCGATTCAGTTTCTCAATAAACCATTTCAAATTATCGGTTTCAAATACATATTTGAACCATAAAATAAGCCGTTTCAATTTCAATATATTTCAAAGCTTTAAATATTCAACATTTTCAAAACTAAATTCGATAATTTCGTATATATATCAAATTCACTTACTATTATTTAGTTTTGAAATATTCACTTAATAAACCCAATATCATTTGATTAAAACCCCAAATTTCAAACAACTAAATATTTCCTTCAATTTATTTAAACTTGAAATACTCATTTAATCACCTTAAACCAAAATCAGGTTATAAAATCATATCTTTAAAATCTCAAATTTAATAATTTCAAATCAAACTTATTTAAGTAAAGTTCTTAAATAATTAAAATTCCAAATCAATTTCAAATTTAGCTTTTCAACCTGAATCATTACAACTCTATATTCGACAATATAAATTTTAAATAAATACTTAAACATATTTTATATCAACTTTATTAAATCAACTTTAATAAATCTTTAAAATCAATATTTATTAAAACCATATATTTCTTTTCAAAACCATAGAAATCATTTTCAAAATATTATATATATATATATATATAGACCAACGGTGTCTGTATATAATTTTCTATCCTATGGTCAAGTGATACAGATATTTATCATTTCAATCCATAATTTAAATATATACGGGTATATATCATTTCAACCTGCAATCCCAGTTCAATGTCAATGAAAATCGCTTGGGTTTATCATTTCACCCATAACGATTTTCTCCTATTCTACAGATCGTTCGGGTATGTATCATTTCAACCTATAGTGAATTCTATACTAACAGGGAACTTGCAGAGTGATAACAGATATGATAATAACATAACAGCAAGCACATATCATCAATATAAATAACAGATAATGGTGTCAGATGTCACAGGTGAACAGATACAGATAATGTCATATATATAACAATGTAAATAACTAACAGTAGCATATTTCAATTGTCATTTCAATTGAAATCAAATTTAATAAATATAAGAACGTTAATCGTGAGTGATTGCTCACCTTTCGAGGCTAGAGAGATTCGACAATGAGATTTGTTACAACCCAAGCATGAATTCCAAAACGAAGTACGATTTGAACGTGAATTTGACGACAAGCTGATAAAAGGAATCGGCGAAATAAATCAGACTGGATCGATGAAGATAATAGATATAAGTGAACTTATATATATAACTATATATAATTATATATATAACTATATATAATTATATATATACAGAATCATATTTTAAATTCAAACGTATGCTAAAATAAGATATACATATTTATTTTCAAATCAAAAATGCAACATTAATATCAAGAATATATATATATATACAAATCCAAATTCAGCAATACATTAAAACCAGATCATACGTATATATACTAACTACAAAAGAAATCTTCAACAAAGCTTATATAAACTATATACATATATAAACATCTATAAATCTGAACAATTTATTCTTATATGTATATACTTCCATACAGTATATATTATAAAATCTATACTTTTATAAAACAATTAAACATGCCAAAATTATGAGTACTTTTATATGTAACTAATGTATGAACAGGGACCAAAAGAAAAATGATACTTCTTTTCAAAGTTCCCAAAACCGATATATATACATCAGGATATATATAACAAATTGAATATTATAGCAAAATCTTGTTATATAAACAAACATATACAAATTACAATATATATATATATATATGCTCACATAACCATAGATTATGTACAGCTAATATAACTTATGTATTAAACCCAGCAAGTCCTATATATATGAACGAATATGTTTATACAACTGCAAACTATTGTATATATAAGAGTCATAAAATATAGCACTTTGAATAAATCAGCCTATAAGTATAGTTGCAAATATATATATTACAAACTACAAGATATATAAAACACCATAACACAAAATACATACATATATACTTCACTATATACATACTACCGTAATTTAAAACTGCCATATACTTGTACTGCTATAAATTATATTATAAACTTTTGCTTTATAAACAAATATATATAAACAAATACTTAACATAACACAGAGAGTATAGATTATAAAACCGATATATATAAATAACCTATACAGATAACTATTATCTAAACTTTAAACTAATAAAACAGACTATATATATAAAATAAAGATCAATATAAATACGAACACCTATATTTTGCATATAAACATTTATATACATATAACATACATATGTTATAGCATATATAGAACACCACAAAACATATTGTAGGATATATTTTTATAAAATAAAGTCAGCAAACCAAATCAGTCTATAAACATATATATATATATATATAACAACTCTTATGTACAATAGTATATATATAACAAATATGAGATGATATATATAAACCTACCTATATATATATACCTTTGCGAATCCAAAGACAGGCCGAGTATGTGTGGCGGAGAATCGGAGAAGCAATTGGAGATGGGTTTGATGAATGGGTGGAGGTCATCATTTGCTGCAGTGAGAAGGAAGAGGGGATGAAGTGGGTCGTGAGCAAGTGAAGGATGTTGTTCATGAATGGGAGAGGAAGGCGGCCATGCAAGGTGGAGTCGATGGTGAGGTGGTCGGCTATGGTTGCCGCCGAGTTGGATGAAGTGGCGAGGACTGCAAGCTTCATCTTCTTATTTCATGACTAAAATACAAGAGGGAAGAACAAGTGAGGAGATGTAAAGGCATACAAAAGAAATGGACAGTAGAGAAAATGAACAGCCAAGCACGTTTTCTTTTACGTATACTTTGAACTGAACATATGGAAGTGAATGAACAGGCAAAGTTGAAACGATAATTGCTGGTGGCTATTCGTTATCTCAGGGAGCAACGAAAAGGCACAGGTCCAAAAACGGAACCGATACGACTGATCGATTCACTGATTCCATCGTGTCCCGAATTTTGAAACGTACGTATGAATGTACCGCAGAGATCAGCACGACGAGACGATCAAAACAGTATACAGATATCAGTGGTACGATCATTTGATCGAAAGTTGGTATCGGTACCGAAAATGCTGCTAATTTACCGAAAATAAGATAAATGGAGCAATAGCAGTTCAAATATGGAGAAACGAGATATGACGTCTCACTCAGAAGATGATTTACAAATTTTCTATATAAAATATTCAGGTTTGGAAACCATTTTATTATCATCAATTTTTAACCGGTTTAAATTGAAAATAGAATTACACAAGAAAATAAACTCCCATATTATCTGATGAAAATTTACCAGTTGTTATGTTTAAATAGGCGTATTCCAAATAATAAATTTTTATTTCAAAATTCAAACATTTAAAATTTCACAAAATTCAATTAAATACGTTATTAAAACCTTTAAAATTTATGGGTCGTTACACTCTCCCCCACTCAAGACTTTTCGTCTCCGAAAAGGGAGGAGGTAGGAGAATAAAAACAACCAAAAAGAAAATAGGTTGAAAACAAAATAAAACAATCGGTTCAAACCATATAAATTTCAATTTAAATTAATTTATATTCAACAATGTATTTTAAATTCAAGGTATTCCATTAAGTTGATCTAATTTCGATTTATTAATTCCTTCAAACCAAATTTATTTTATTTATCTCATTTATTATTCAATTAACTTATTATTCTATTTATCTCTATTAACATTTTATAATTAAAATTAAGTGTATAACATTTATTATAACCACTCAAATTTTATTTATAAAAATCATTTGATATTGTATATTATCCAATTACATATTCAACTTCTGAATAATTTAGGTAAGTTGTATTAGAATGAAATTGGGTATTATACAAGTAAAATTTCCTTATTCAATTTATTTCAAGTTTAAATATTTATTCAAAATTTTGGCTTTATTTAAAATCATCCTTTAACATAAATTTAAGAATTAAATTTTCGATTCACTTCAAACAACTTAGAGATAATTATATACATATATGTATTATATATCAATTTAAATCAATTTAGAAATTTAAATCAATTATATACCAATATATATATTATAAATCAAGCCATACTTTAGGAATTCAAATCAATTAAATTTTCTAAAACAAAAAATGTAGCAAAGCTACAGGATGGTCTCTCCACTTCGAAACTCGAAAATGAATGTCGATGATGCGGTCGCCATCACCAAAATTATTTTCCAGTGACAAAAGAGAAGAGTACTGATTTGAAACATTTAAAGTTCTTTGAAAACCATTTCTATTCGAAAATACTTTAAATAATATACACTTAAAACTTTAAAACCAAAGTTTGAAATCACCGGAAATTAAATTCTCAAATTCCAGATTTAAATTCATTTCAATCCCAAATAAATTTATAAACCACTATTTTATAAATTCATTTATAGAACAATAAATGATAATCAAATATTATCATTTCAAACAACCAATTTAATTAACTTATTAAATTCCAGAAAATTTTACTTATATATATATAATATAGTCATACAAATTAATTTCATTTACCAAATTTTAAAATAATATTGTGTCAGTTTGCTCTGTTCAAGTGTTTTGGAAATCCTATCGATAGCATTGATCAGACGAATCGATCGAAAACCCAAATCAACATCAATAACTCAAACAACACACTATAAAACATTTTAATATAATTTACAAATACACTCCCTCACTCGATAATTCCAGAATTGGATTCTAAAACAAGGATAGAGATCCAAATATAGAGGGATCTTAACCAAAAGAATTCAACTAGAAGATAGGCTCGATATGGAGATAAATAGATTGCAAAGAGAGAAAATAATGGATAGACTTATATAAATCGCGGACAACCTTAACCGGGTCAACCGTGATTTCTAGAATAAGATCGATGCAGAATTTTGGGGCAAATCGACATTCGATCGCCAGAGATAGAATTTGGGCATAGCAAAAGATAGTAGCATCGTAAACCGGGGATATAGAAATCTCCGGTGAATCAATGCATATTGTAAAGGAGTTTCACCCCTTTACAAATCATTCAGAGATTGGCAAGACCGCCGATTTATTATAGAGATCATTCGAAGTGGAGTTATGGGATACTCCAGAATCAAAAGACACGAATAGAGGAGACACGAATGGACTTTGGAACCGAAGGGAACGTTCCAAAATTCAAAGGAACCGAGTCAAAGAAGAATTCAAGCTCGAACGAAAGTGATTCTGTAATTGAATTTTACTTTATATGCTGAGTTTTGCCTAAAACCAGAGCTCTGATACCACATGTAACGTCTTGAAATTTTCAACCATTCGCATTCATACATGTCGGATTTGAATTGCTCAAAATATCGGATTGTTAATTAAAATTTGGCAAAACTCAGCATATACGGTAAATAAATAATCACAGATCACAGAGTAATATAACAATAATGCAGTGGAAACAAAAGAATAGTAGTTCATGAAGCTACTATATATATATAACAGAGTTAAACAAGATACAACAGGAGTCACGAATACATAGATGACTTAATACAATAGTCAAATACAAGATCAGAATACATCACTGGAATCAACTGAATAACTGAAAGCAGAATCGATAGATAGCTGGATCTCCAAGCAAAGCTCCAACTCCAAAGGTGATTCTCAAATGCTGTATCACTCAGTCTGACCCGAGCGTAAAGCAAAAACACAAGACACTCGAGTCAGGATTAACATTCTTATATCAATAACTAAATGTTTTACAATAGGTATGATTGTGGAATGTTTGTCATGGTAATCATGAGGAGAAAAGCAGCAGGATTACCATTGGTAGAAAAGGTTTCAGAAGAATAGAAATAAAGTGGTTTGTAAATACACTTATGGCGTCCTCCCCTTCGTTCTCACCTTCTCTTTCGTTCGTTGGAATCTCTTTCGTCCCTTCCAAGTACTTGCTTGATCTCCCCCATCCTCCATCCGTGGCATCTTCAGGCTTCAAAGCTCAATCTCTTGCATGTCCTCTCCACCACTCCCCTGAATCCGAAACTGCTCCTCCTTTCCCTACTATAAAACCCACCCCGCCTGTCAACTTCACCAATGGGAGATCTTACGCTCAAGTAGCTGCAACCCCTCGCTCCACTCCACCATCAAACCAACAGCCACTTCTCCCCCCCCCCCAAATTCAACCGACGGCGCCCAATCCCGTTATTCGAAACATACCGCCAAACCTTTGAATTTTTGAAATCGAAAAAAAGATGTTTCAAATGCGCAGGATTGGGCCACGTGGCGTTCATCTGTAGGGACGCTAGGATCTGCTACCACTGTGGTTATTATGGCCATTATTATGCCCGTTGTCCCTCAAAACCTTCTGCATTGGGACCCTTAAAAAACTTTTCGGTTTCTCTTAGTAATCATCTCCCTGCTCACAATTCACGAATTCCAAAACACGCTTCAGGCGATTCCTCTACTAAGAATACACGTGTGCTGCAATCAAATCAACCCACAGCTGGACCCGCACCCAACCCCACTATCTCCAATCCATCCAATCACTTCAATTCCCTCTCTCTTCTCCAAACCAAATCACTTTCTTCTCCTCACCATCCTTCTCTTCCTTCATTCAATTTTCCCATGGCGGATCTCTCGCTTTAAATCACTGCAACCATCATTGACGACATTTGGAGCGTGGAGAGCCTCAATACCGTCCTGTCCTCCACCTTCAACCACAGTGAATGGGCGATCTTGTTCCTTGATAATAACCGATTTTTGGTCTGCTGCCCCTCTGATCATATGAAAACCACTGTGCTCAACTCCAAGGTCCTTACCAAAGCTGGTGGCGCGATTTATCTCGAGGCATGGCCAGACTATGAGCTGCCGCCATCCATTGAGCTAGAGCCGCCCAGTTGGGCAACCATCAAGGGATTTCTGGAACTCATTCGAAACAACCCGGATGCTGTCCAGACAGCCTTAAATCCAGTAGGGCGATTCACTGAATTTGACAAATGCGAATGGTCAGAGTTTGATCGTTGTCTGATCTATATTAAAATGCAGTTCCTGGTGGGAATAGCCGCTTCCTCCACGTACATGGTCCGCCTCAACAACGTTGATTACCTCATCTCGGTTTCACGATGGGACCATTCACACCCTCGTTTCAGACCAGAGATCTACCCCCTTGGTATTGACATTGAAAAGGAGCTCAAATGCTTTGATGACCCGCTTGACATTCCTTCCGACGACCTGGACTCCGAAGAACGCTTCGATGCTATGATCCATGAGTCAGCCTCGTCTTCCCCTCCTCCGAATTTTAACGATGACGTTAACCTTATGATGGTCCATAATGCTGAGCCAGCTCCACCGCGGTGGGACCCCCTCCTCGACTATGACCTCTCTATGCCCTATCTCCCTCAAGTCCCGCTTCCTGACCCAACTCCGGCACCTGATTATTTTCCAACCTCCCCCCTCCTCCGGCTCCAATTCACCCTATCTTACAAGGCCTTTCTCCAGTGGTAGTCAGACGAAGCTCGAGGACCGCCCGAGCCTCTTCCTTGCTTGGAGCTACAGGTAGCTTCTACAAACCTGTAGTTTTTTCTTCTACTAATTCTAGATTAAATAAGAAATTAACACGTTGTATGGATGTTTCTATACTTGATGAACATTATTCTGCCATGCAAACCCTAGAACAAGAGCGTCTTTCCCTTTCCCAATGAAATTTGTCTCTTGGAATATTCGTGGGCTAGGGGACCCCTCAAAAAGGCATTCAGTTTACCTGTCCTTGTCTCCCCTACACATAGATATCCTCCTGCTCCAAGAATCTAAACTTTCTGATCCATCTCCCACCCATATTCGTCAAATTGGTGGTCCACAGCTCTCTGGGTGGGCCCACGCAAACGTTATTGGCTCCAGGGGGGGTTTAATAACCATGTGGGATGAATCCGTATGGTCTCTTGGTCAAATCATTCATCAGCCATATGTCCTTCATATAGCTCTTAGACACCTGCAGTCCAACACCATCTTCTTCTTTTCAAACATTTATGGTCCTCAAACTACTCAAGAACGGGCAGATCTTTGGAGGAACTGCATGGAATTTGCAACACACATATACGGCCCATAGGTGCTTAAGAGTGACTTCAATACAACCAGATATTCGGACGAAAGAAACTCAGGGAATTTCTCGCCTGACTCAGATGCTTTCATTGCTTTCATCAGCTCCTGCTCATTGATTGAACCCCCTATCAACAACCGCCTTTTTACCTGGTCTAATTGGCGTCAGGCCCCCGCCCTGGCTAAACTTGATCGCTTTCTCTTCAACTCTGCATGGGACGATATCCACCCTCTATCTACCTGTCAAGGTCTCGCAACTGTCCTCTCTGACCATTGTCCTCTCGTACTTGATTCGGGCTCTCTCTCCAATCACAATCGACCATTCAAGTTTGAAAGACTCTGGCTACTTGAACCATCCTTCAAAGAATTTATTAAAATTGCATGGGCCCAGCCCATCAGTTCCAATTCTGCTTCAGCCCGGGTAGTAGGCAAACTTAGATCGCTGAGAAGACTTCTTAAACCTTGGGCCAAATCCATTTGGGGCTCACTTAGAAACTGTATCTCCTCCACCCAAGATGAAATCCTTAAGCTGAATATTCTCGAGGAGTCCCACCCACTTGATGATTCCGAAACACTTAAGCTTAGAAGTCTGGAAGCAGAGCTCGAAAGGCTGATGAAACAGGAGGAGATTGGATGGAAACAACGCTCTAACGCTAAGTGGTTAGCTGACGGTGATAAAAATATGGCCTACTTCCACAGACTTGCTAACGGCCGCCGCAGATGCCTGTTCATCCCCGAAATTATTCACAATGAATCACCAGTCACTGATCAGACTGAAATTTTACATCTCTTTACCAATTATTACCGCTCCGTCCTTGGCAAACCCTCCCTCCCCCTCCCTCCCCCCATTGATTGGAACCGCCTCTACCCCAATCCATCCGCCATCCCAATTGATGCTCCTTTCACCGAAGAAGAAATCTTGGCTGCTCTCAAGAATATGGACGACAACAAATCGCTAGGTCCTAATGGCTTTGGCCCTTTTTTCTTTAAACACTTTTGGGAAGTTATCAGGACAAATATCTTAGACTTGTGCTCTAAATTCTATTCCAACCCTATGACCATATCCCAACTCAACTATGCCAATATCGTCCTTCTCCCGAAATTTGAGGGTGCCAATTTCCTTGCAGCCTTTCGCCCCATCAGTCTCCTCAACACCACTTTCAAGCTTATCACTAAAGTCCTCGCTATCCGTCTTCAACTTCACATGAATCAGTTGATAGGCACGGAGCAATCTGCCTTCATCTAGGGTCGCAACATCCTAGACTGTGTGGCGGCAACACAGGAAGTTATCTCGTTTTGCCACTCAAACAACCTACCAGGTGTCCTCCTCAAATTAGACTTCTCTAAGGCTTTTGACTCTGTTAATTGGAACTTCATTCTTGAGCTCTTGTCACACAGAGGCTTCCCGTGAAATGGTGTGAATGGATAAATTGCATTCTGATCTCCAGCCTCTCTTCTATTCAGATTAACGGTTCATCGGGGGGTCTTATCAAATCTGCACGTGGCCTCAGGCAGGGAGACCCTCTCTCGCCGCTTTTATTTGTGCTGGTGGCGGACGTCTTTAATCGCATAACTAAGCTGTCAATCTCGAACAACTGTCTTGCCGGTATTGGCCCTCCTAACTCTAACTTAATTATATCCAACCTCCAATTTGCCGATGATACCATTCTCTTCGTCTCTCCCTCGCCAGATCATATCCACTGTCTTAAGGTCCTTCTATACGTCTTTGAACTCATTTCGGGTCTCTCCATCAATTTTCACAAAAGCTCTATCATTATGCTTGGTAATGCTGATCACCTTGGTCCCACCATCTCTTCCATCCTCAACTGCAACATTGATCACTTCCCAATCTCCTACCTTGGTATCCCCTTGCGTCCCACCAAACTCCAACGTGCCGATTGGGTTCCCCTTGTCTCTAAAATTGAATCCAGACTTTCGGGCTGGAAAGCTGATGCACTTTCGGCCGCGGGCCAACTGGTTCTAATCAAATCGGTGCTTTCTTCCATTTCCCTATATTGGCTCTCGTTCCACAAACTACCTATCTGCGTATCCAAGAGAATTGATTCCATTAGAAGAACCTTCCTCTGGAATGGGGGAAAAGCCAAATGCCTTGTCAACTGGAGGATAGCTTGTTTACATCAAGACCATGGTGGCCTTGGTATTGTCAACCTTCGAACCTTCAACCTTGCTCTCTTGGCCAAATGGCTATGGCATCTTCTTACACCTGGACACTTCATCTAGAAAGACTGGATTCTCTCAGTTCACTATCAAGCTAACCCATTTTGTGTCCTTCATCTTGCTCCCCTCAACAAACCCTCCCCCTTCTGGTCTGGCGTCCTAGCTTCCCTCAACCGTATTAAGCCTCTCTTTCAAGTGATCCTAGGTGATGGTTCTAACTGTCTTTTCTGGTTTGATTCCTGGTTCCGTCACTCTCCTCTAAATCGCAGATTCCCTACCCTTTTCTCCTCCGCATCCCACCAGTTTCTCACGGTAGCTGATGCCGTAACTATCGGCCCCCTTTGCTTTGTCCTGCTTCCCTTTTTGGTGATAACCTACTCC
Source organism: Allium fistulosum (assembly GCA_030737815.1). Lineage (NCBI taxonomy): Eukaryota > Viridiplantae > Streptophyta > Magnoliopsida > Asparagales > Amaryllidaceae > Allium > Allium fistulosum. The sequence goes on from CM060902.1 coordinate 1,021,498,936, forward strand.
GGGAATTCCTTGCCGCCGCTAACCTGCTTCAATCCGTTAACTTGTCTGCTTCCTCCCCCGATCATTATTCATGGTCCTTATCCCCCTCAAAAGGCTTCTTTGTGTCCCAATGCTATTCCTTCCTGAACCACCCTGGCAGACTCTTCTCCTTTGCGCGTTTGTGGAAATGCCACCTTCCTCCCCGAATCCTATTTTTTCAATGGTGTCTGATCCATGGCCGTATTAACACCAAAGACCGTCTTTCCCGCCTCAATATCTTATCTGATCAGACTTGTGCCCTCTGCAACCTTGAAGCCGAATCCATAAATCACCTTTTCTTCGACTGTGACTTTGCCTATTACGTTTGGGTCTCAACAAGTGCTCATATTCTTGGTTTCATTCCATCAGTATCAAACTTCTTTGAATTTTGGCAGTACAATGCTCCAGATCTTCTACTCGATTCTTTTCTAGCCATTTTTTGCTGGGTAATTTGGAAAGAGAGAAACGCCCGCGTTTTTAACAAACCTGCTAGTTCGAGGGTGTATATCTGCAATAGGATAATTAATATCTTTGCTTTTTGGTCAGGCTCCAGCTTCTCCGCACCAGTCAGGCTCCGTCTTCCGACACCCAGATCATCTCCAGCTGAGTCGGTGGGCAGTGCATCATCTTCCGCGCCGGTTGGTCCTCATACTCATGGTTAATGCTTCTTCTACTTCTTCTTCTATGTGATGGGTCGGTTGGAAACCGTACGTGACAGTTGCATGTATCTTTTCATCTATAGCTCTATCTGACTTGTATTTATGTACATATTGGGCTAGGGTTGGTATTATGACTCTATATCCTTTTAGCTGCTGCTGATGTATGTTATTTCAAATCACTTTTTTTGGCCAACGATCAGGCATGTTGATCGTAATATTATTATATTAATATTTAGCACTAATCGGCTGTGTAGTTCCACGCTACACATCCGTTCTTCTCAAAACATTCTTATATCAATAAATCCAACTCAAGTGAAATATCAACTGAAATACAAGTAACTTAATGGATGTTTGGGATAACCATCCTCTAATGATCCATTAAACTATCTACTATGTAGTAATATTCGCTATTATAATAATGTCTAATAGTAAAATAAACTTACTTTTAAATAGCGTTAAGGCTTTACATTTTCCACCTTAACACATAATAGTCCTAGTAGTCTATCCAGTATTAGCGTACCCCAGATCGGGAGCTACCCTCAATACTCCACAGGCTACGGCACAAATCCAAACTCGTAGTAAAGCTCGATATGGTAGGTGACACGACACAACAAGGCAATGCCAGGGTAGATATACCAATTACGCATCCGGGCTGGTGGAAACGCATAGCAGCCACTACCGCCCACCTTGGAACACACTCCCAATCAAAATCAAAGGGTGGCCACCAAATTAATCACAAAGTAATAGAAATGTATCGAAGAAATGCATCCGATGAGAGATGCTACCTCATTGGCCCGAGAATCGCTCCTGTTTAGCCACCTTATGCCAACTCACGGGAGTCGGGTCCACATTCATACCTTAATAGAATCGTCGCCACCATCCTACTTCATTCTGGAATCTCCACCGCGTACACAGTTGTTAAAGTGGTTTTCGGTATCGACAGAGAGTATGCCCATATCCGATCCCGGTCTCTTTAAGAACCAATCGTTATTATAGCACCGTGGTCATTTCAAAGTAGTTTATACTTCAAAACCAAAATAACATTCCATTTCAAAAAAACATATCAATACGATATCATTTCCATTTCAAATATATCCATTTCCAAAATCATATCACTTTCCAAAGTTATAACGCTTTCTAAATCATAAGTCTTTTAAAATCAAAACACTTTGGAAATCAAAACCTTGAAATTCATAACACTTTGAAATCATAGCTTAAAATTATAACATTTGGAATCCATAACACTTTCCTCTTAAACAGTTTAGATATTAAAATTAGTATATATAGTAATATAATTTATAAAATAAAAATAGTTTATATAAAATAGTTATAAGTTAAAAATAGTTTATAATAAAATAATTTATATTGAAAATTATTTATATTAAAATAGTTTATATTAAAATAATTTATAAAGTAAAATATAAATAGTTTTAGATATAGTTTAAAAATACTTTATATGAAAATAGCTTCCTCAAATTTCACAAATCAATTCAAATCAACTCGAATTCAAAAAATTCCAATTTAATCAAATCTTCATCAATTTTAATTCGATTCAGTTTCTCAATAAACCATTTCAAATTATCGATTTCAAATACATATTTGAACCATAAAATAAGCCGTTTAAATTTCAATATATTTCAAAGCTTTAAATATTCAACATTTTCAAAACCATATTCGATAATTTCATATATATATATATATATATATCAAATTCACTTACTATTATTTAGTTTTGAAATATTCACTTAATAAAGCCAATAACATTTGAATAAAACCCCAAATTTCAAACCACTAAATATTTCCTTCAATTTATTTAAACTTGAAATACTCATTTAATCACCTTAAACCAAAATCAAGTTATAAAATCATATCTTTAAAATCTCAAATTTAATAATTTCAAATCAAACTTATTTAAGTAAAGTTCTTAAATAATTAAAATTCCAAATCAATTTCAAATTTAACTTTTCAACCTGAATCATTACAACTCTATATTCGACAATATAAATTTTAAATAAATACTTAAGCATATTTTATAACAACTTTATTAAATCAACTTTAATAAATCTTTAAAATCAATATTTATTAAAACCATATATTTCTTTTCAAAACCAATGAAATCATTTTCAAAATATTATATATATATAGACCAACGGTGTCTGTATATAATTTTCTATCCTATGGTCAAGTGATACGGATATTTATCATTTCAATCCGTAATTTAAATATATATACGGGTATATATCATTTCAACCCGCAATCCCAGTTCAATGTCAATGAAAATCGCTTGGGTTTATCATTTCACCCATAACGATTTTCTCTTATTCTATAGATCGTTCGGGTATGTATCATTTCAACCCATAGTGAATTCTATACTAACAGGGAACTTGTAGAGTGATAACAGATATGATAATAACATAACAGCAGGCGCATATCATCAATATAAATAACAGATAATGGTGTCAGATGTCACAGGTGAACAGATACAGATAATGTCATATATATAACAATGTAAATAACTAACAGCAGCATCTTTCAATTGTCGTTTCAATTGAAATCAAATTTAATAAATATAAGAACGTTAATCGTGAGTGATTGCTCACCTTTCGAGGCTAGAGAGATTCTACAATGAGATTAGTTACAACCCAAGCACGAATTCCAAAACGAAGTACGATTTGAACGTGAATTTGACGACAAGCTGATAAAAGGAATCGGCGAAATAAATCAGACTGGATCGATGAAGATAATAGATATAAGTGAACTTATATATATAACTATATGTAATTATATATATACAGAATCATATTTTAAATTCAAACGTATGCTAAAATAAGATATACATATTTATTTTCAAATCAAAAATGCAACATTAATATCAAAAACAAATATATATATATATATACACACACACACAAATCCAAATTCACCAATACACTAAAACCAGATCATACGTATATATACTAACTACAAAAGAAATCTTCAACAAAGCTTATATAAGCTATATACATATACTAACATCTATAAATCTGAACAATTTATTCTTATATGTATATACTTCCATACAGTATATATTATAAAATCTATACTTTTATAAAACAATTAAACATGCCAAAATTATGAGTACTTTTATATGTAACTAATGTATGAACAGGGACCCAAAATAATGATACTTCTTTTCAAAGTTCCCAAAACCGATATATATATATACACACATCAAGATATATATAACTAATTGAATATTATAGCAAAATCTTGTTATATAAACAAACATATACAAATTTATATATATATATATATATATATATATATATATATATGCTCACATAACCATAGATTATGTACAGCTAATATAACTTATGTATTAAACCCAGCAAGTCCTATATATATGAACGAATATGTTTATACAACTGCAAACTATTGTATATATAAGACTCATAAAATATAGCACTTTGAATAGATCAGCCTATAAGTATAGTTGCAAATATATATATTACAAACTACAAGATATATAAAACACCATAACACAAAATACATACATATATACTTCACTATATATATACTACCGTATTTTAAAACTGCCATATACTTGTACTGCTATAAATTATATTATGATAGGCTGTTTTGGAGTTTTGTGAAACCGGTGTTTTGGAGTTTTCATACTCCCGTTTTCTGATAGGCTTTTTCCCCTTCCTTTTTATGATTTCTGGATTTCTTGTGATGATTTCTAGAATTTGTGCTTCACCAATTTTCGTGATTTCTATTGACAAGTTTTGTCAATTTTTGTGTATTGGTGAATTCATGTGTTATTGACTTGTTATGAATACAAGTTTAGGGTATGATATCCCTTTCTATCTTTGAGAAGATTCTTGTGACATTTTTGATGAATGAAAATTCATTTGGCATTATATTTTGATGCCAGTTATTTTGATGAGATTTTGACGTGTTAACTTCAGTACCCGTCAATTTTGAAATGGATTTACAAGCGGTTCTCCCGCAATACTGATATTGCTAATTTAATCACGTGTTTTCAAAATTCTTTATTTTTAAAAGTTGTTTGAAAAATATAAATTAAAATTGTTTTCAAAATTTTTTTACAGCTTACATTTTCAAAAGAACGAGGAAGCGATTTAAACATTTCAGAAAAAAATCGAGGACTATGACCCCTTTCTTTTACTGATTCGCTTAATTCCGGACTTGTCCGTTTGAGAATGTGAAATGTTATTTTTAAAACACACAATTCTGCACTTTCAAGAAAACGATAACGAGATTTAAACGATTTAGCAAAAGTACGGAGTATGAAACCATACTTTTACTACTTCGGTTAATTCCGGACTCGTTAATTGAATATTTATGACTTCTGATTATCGTTTTTGATAATCAGATGTTTGTGAAATTTGATTATCGTTTGAGATAATTAAATATTTTTCGATTTGATAATCGAATCTTTGTGATTTCTGATTTTCGTTTTTGATAATCAGATATTTGTGAAATTTGATTATCATTTGAGATAATTAAATATTTTTCGATTTGATAGTCGAATCTTTGTGATTTCTGATTATCGTTTTTGATAATCAGATATTTGTGAAATATGATTATCGTTTGAGATAATTAAATATTTTTCGATTTGATAATCGAATCTTTGTGATTTCTGATTATCGTTTTTGATAATCAGATATTTGAGAAATTTGATTATCGTTTGAGATAATTAAATATTTTTCGATTTGATAATCGAATCTTTGTGATTTCTGATTATCGTTTTTGATAATCAGATATTTGTGAAATTTGATTATCATTTGAGATAATTAAATATTTTTCGATTTGATAATCGAACCTTTGTGATTTCTAATTATCGTTTTTGATAATCAGATGTTTGTGAAATTTGATTATCGTTTGAGATAATTAAATATTTTTCGATTTGATAATCGAACCTTTGTGATTTCTGATTTTCGTTTTTGATAATCAGATATTTGTGAAAATTCGATTATCACAAATATATGCGATTATCAGATATTTAGATGATTGAATATTTGCGATTTTGAGATTCGAGCTTCGTCTTTTTCTCTGACGATTCAGGTGAGTAATTTGATTTACTCACATTCAATTCGTGCAGTACGTGATTTCTGCTCTGATTCCTTTTCTTTCAATTGCTAGAACTCGATTGATTCTTGCTTTTGATAGTCGTCTGACTTTGATTCCTTGATCCCCACGATGTTGATTCTTTCTGTCGAACCTTTTGATCCTATATCTGATACTTCCATAATTCTAATGCTTCCCCCTGTTGACCTTTGCTTTGCGTATGCATTCGACATTGCCATGCCCTTATGGTTGTTACCTTTTATCCATTTACTCCTTATGATCGCGAGGACGCAATTTCTTTAAGAAGGGAAGTCTGTAACAACCCGCATTTATACGATAATATATTTAAATATTTTATTTAATATGACATCGTCTATTCGTATTGAAAATCCTAAATATGAATTTTTATCGTGTTCGAATTAGTTGTTCTAATGGATTCAAATCGTGTTTTAAATATCACCAAAGTGATTAATAAACATGGTTAAAAGTATTCGGGCTTTATAAATTTTTAAAATCTTGGCCCATGCTTGATCCGTTGCCGTGATAAGTGATAACCCATCCCCTTCATCCATTCGAAATCCCTAAGCCCAAAATCGAAGAAAACGAAAGAATGGCGGTCTCGTCTCCTCCAAACTAGGGCTTCGATTTCGAATTCGCTCGTCTCTGTGATGATTGGCCGCTTCCATGGAGTCGTTCTCGTCGCCGCTTCGAAGCAAGGTGAGTTAAACTCACATCTAATTTGAACTGTTACATGATTATCTTGACTTCGTTCGTATGTTCGATTTTCGTGACTTGGGATTTAAGTGATTTAGTAATTGATGGTTCGCTTAATTTGGGTTTGAACCCCTCGTCTTCATTCGTATATGGTCTCTGAATTGTGATGGTTCAGGTTTCTCAACTTGTTCGATTTCGTTCAATGTTGTTGTTTTTTTTTCTGCTCTGCCACGCGATCTTCGTTTTGAATTTTTGAAATGATCAATGCTTTCTTCGATTTTTGGTATGGCCGTTGTTTTCCTTGGCTTTGAAGGATTTCGTGAGTTGTCTCGGTTTCATGGCTTACTGTCGAATTACATTGTCCATTGCTTCATCTCGTGACACTCACTAACTTCTGTCACTTGATTGTGTGAAGGAAATTCCATGACTTTGTCTTATAGTTAGTGATCACCATTGCTTTGATAGTGGTTCTGACCGTTCCAATGTTTTGGGTCTTTGCCTTTTGTTTTGGTACCGTGCCTTATTCTCAACGGTGATACCTGAACTACCCCGTTTTGCTGTTGTACCATGTTGTATTGAATTTGATACCATTCCGGTTGAACTTTTGATGTTCGTTGGCCTTGAGTTGAACCTATTTTGAGACTTGGGTTTGACCTTGGTTTGATGTGTTAGCTGAGCTTATTTGTGTAGTCTTCATCTTGTTCAGTAGTACAGCAGAGTTTAACATGTCTCTGTTATTTAATTTTGCCATAAAAGCAACATTATAGTGTTCTTCACTGTTTGCATTTGCATACCACTGTAATTCTATCACCTGTGACTCGAGTTCTTTACTTGATGTCATTTGAGCTCCTTCATGATATTTTCATGTTATTGCTACACTTGTATGTGTCGTTCACCATTGATACAATGTTTTAGTTACATCTTTTGATCTGCACATCCAGGTGCCTTCTCTGTCTCATTTATTCTTTTGGTTCCACTGCACAACTTTGAGCCTTCTTGCTCATGCTCAGATCATTTCGAGTTTGGGCTTGCATCTGAGTTTTTGTGCAGTTTGCCTTGTATTTTGTTGTGGTCGCAGTCCCATTTTTGTTGCAAATTTGGACTGTATATATATTGACTGGAGCCTTTTTGTTGTTCTACTGCAACTTTGGTTTGCATAACTGATGTGCAGTAGCCAGTTGCACTTGTCCTGTCTTCTTGTTTATTCCTGAGCACTTCGACCTGTTGCACACATTGCTGTTGTAGATGTTGATGTTGTAGTTGTTCGACTTGGCATTTGATCTGTAGTTGGTCTGTAGCATGATATTGCATTTGCACTGACTTCTTTGTGGTTTAGTTTCATACTACTGTCACTTGTTTCGAGCTCATATACATGTTTTACAGTTGCATTCCTGTATATGTGTTCTGATATTTTTGGGTTGACTTGAGCAGTGCTATTTGCTTCTATGTCTGATTTAGTGGTTCATATGCTTGGTGTACTTGAGTCACTTTGGTATTGAGTTGCTTCCTTTACTTTGACATTTCATTTCAAGTGTCCCTGTCTTTGTAATGTTCATCTGATTTATGGTCTTACTGTCTCCATTCAAAGAAATATTGTTGCAGTGAGCTCTTTCGTTGCTGCACTGCCTTGTTCTCGAATCGGATACATCGCATTGATGCCTTGTATCATTTGCATTTTTGTCATTTTGATTCACTGATGGCATTTGGATTGTATTTGAGTTGTCATCAGTTGCAGGCATTCCTCTGCATTCATTGTTGTCCACCCTGGTTTCACTGCTTTGACTTGTCTGTCCTGTGATTGCCACTGACACTTGATCTTGCTGTGACATTGTGACTTGGTTCACTTTGTCACTGCACATCTACATATGCTTGACCTATTTCTATTGTAGTTGTACTTGGGTATACACTGCATATCCATGTGTCATTTTCGCTTGCATCTGTTCATCCCTGAGCACTTGCTGACCTGCTGCATTTTCGTAGCAGTTTTACCCTTGTCCCTTGTGGTGACTTTATACTCTGTTGTGGCGAGGCAGTGCACGCGTGCGTGCACTGCAGCCACACCGAATTGACAGATTTTAATCGATATCCCTTTTATTCTTAATTCATCGACCTGTTGCGTAATTCGTAGGCTGTATTGGCGAGGCAGTACACGTTAGCGTGTACTGCAGCCAATTAGCATTGATATTTTTAAATTGAGATTTCAATTATTTAAACTGCTTTGGATTTCTGTTTCGTGGATTAACACTGTTTAGTGATATATCTGCCGTTATCCGGTTCTTTTATCGAGAGGTTGGATATACGATATTTCTGTGACTGTCATCTATATTGAGATTGATTATTATTGCTTCTATGCTCTAATAACTGATTTTGAATTAGACTGACCCGAGTATTATTTTCTTTTGAATGTAATACTCGGGTCAGACCGAGTATTTACAGGTTGTAGATTTTTAGCTTTGGGTTGCTGCTAGAGCTATGAAGACTTTTTATATCAGTTGAAGTGGTCTTCGTCTTGTTGTAGTAGTCAGTGTGTCTGTTTTAAGATGATAATGTATTCATGTATATTAGTCGATAATGTACTTGTATATATAACTTCTTGAGTCGACAATTGTAGTTGTATCATTGGTATTGTGTCAAATGTATTGTAACTGATATCAGTTATTGTATATATGAGACTTTTCGTTCCATCTGTATTCCGCATTTATGTTTTCTGTGTTATTTTTATATCTATTGTCCTAAACTATTATAGCCACTGTGTAGTAGCTTTGAGTTTGTATCGGTATGTCGGGTTTCCTCTAAAAATGAAATGAAATGTTTTATTATCTGACATATCGGTGCTCGCACAAAGCAATTACATAGAGGGTCGCTCCTCAACAGCCTTATTCTCCGCGCTAGTTGACAGCACTACACCGTAGTGTTCTTGGCTAGCGTGGGTATTGAGGTGGGGCGTCACAGCTTGGTATCAGAGCCTGGGGTTTAGGGCAATTATAAAACATAACTTAGATGGAGCATGTGTTACAACTATTTGTCGATGTTTTATCTCTCATCTTTACATATGACTATTTTTGACTGTTAGGTATGAATTCCTAACGCTTATTCTCGTGTTTTCGGCTTTGAATTGATTTAGCCGATGTTGATATTGTTTTAATTTGGCATATTAAAGCCATTTCGACTTTTGGACTTTGTTCCACTTTTGTTCTATGCTATGAGTGTCATTGTGTACCTGTTACACTGTGATTAAAAATAGCTGGACCAGTTGCAAATTGAGTGATTTTGATTTCTCATTCACATCTAGTTTGAATCTCAGCGATTTTGAACTTGATATTTTGTGTTTTCCTCATCTTGAATTCCATTCGACTTCGGTCACTTTGTTTTTGAGAAATTGCTAATTTCTTGATTTTTAAGACTGATTTTGTTTGCCGTTGGTATCTTTGATAATGATGATTGAATCATTTTGTACTCGACTACGGCTATTAATTGTTGACTTCGACATTGACTTGATTCTTACTTTTGTTGAAGTCATTTATGCATTTCTGCTCGATTTGCTTCGTTTTTCCAGTTGATGATCGATTCTTCTTTTCTAATTAGTTGTTATCACCTTTGTCTATTTTGATAACTTCTATTTTTGGAATTTTTGGTATTCCTACTTTGATGGATTCAGTATCGATTTCTCTGGATTCCATTCACATCTTCGTATGTGAATTCTTGTGATTGATTGTTTCTACAATCATTTTTGTGATTTGTCACTTTAAAAATATAAAGGTTCTCTATACTAGTAGTAAATATTAAAATCCCTTTTTCCAAACGATTTCAAAACTATTTTACTACAAAGTTCTTTTTCTTGAACCGTTTTCCAATCTATTAGTATATACAAGCCTTTATTTCACTCGTATGAGAAATTGAATTAAACGGCCTAGTAAAACAAGTGGTATGAAACGCTTGCGTTTACTTCGTCGGTTAACTCCTGGACTTGTTCGATTGAACCTTTTGTGACAATTTTCTAGTGAAGATTTACAGTTTGTTCGTAAATATTTAAGTTAAGCAAGTGGTTATGGGACATGAAGCTAAACTTTTATATTTACTAGCTTAGTGTAATTGACACTTCTCGTTGATCATGACGATCATTTTATGATTTAGACTAGCAATTGTGCGATGTCTTTTTGTTTGCAAGGTTAGACTAGACCGCAGTGGTGTGATTCCGACTCACACGTATCTCTTTGTTCGCAAGGTTAGTCTAGACCGCAGTTGTGTGATTCCACTCACACATATCTTTTTGTTTGCGAGGTTAGACTAGACACCACTTGTGTGATTCCATTCACACATACCTTTTTGCTTTTTGGTTAGTCTGGACCTTAATTTGTGTGATTCCACTCACACATATCTTTTTGTTTGCGAGGTTAGACTAGACACCACTTGTGTGATTCCATTCACACATACCTTTTTGCTTTTTGGTTAGTCTGGACCTTAATTTGTGTGATTCCACTCACACATATCTTTTTGTTTGCGAGGTTAGACTAGACACCACTTGTGTGATTCTATTCACACATACCTTTTTGCTTTTTGGTTAGTCTGGACCTTAATCTGTGTGATTCCGACTCACACGCGTGGGATAGCGACCCACGGTCTTCGGACCATTCCTGTGTGAAACTTTAATGGATGGCTTCCATGAGATAGCGTCTCATCTTATGATACCGGTATTTTGGAGTTTTCATGCTCCCATTTTGTGATAGGCATTTCCCTTTTCCTTTTTATGGTTTAGACTAGCAAATGTGCGATGTCTCTTTCTCTGCGAGGTTAGCCTAGACCTCAATCTGTGTGATTCCGACTCACACGCGTGGGATAGCGACCCACGGTCTTCGGACCATTCCTGTGTGAAACTTTAATGGTTAGCCACCATGAGATAGCGTCTCGTCTTGTGAAACCGGTGTTTTGGAGTTTTCATACTCCCGTTTTCTGATAGGCTTTTTCCCCTTCCTTTTTATGATTTCTGGATTTCTTGTGATGATTTCTAGAATTTGTGCTTCACCAATTTTCGTGATTTCTATTGACAAGTTTTGTCAATTTTTGTGTATTGGTGAATTCATGTGTTATTGACTTGTTATGAATACAAGTTTAGGGTATGATATCCCTTTCTATCTTTGAGAAGATTCTTGTGACATTTTTGATGAATGAAAATTCATTTGGCATTATATTTTGATGCCAGTTATTTTGATGAGATTTTGACGTGTTAACTTCAGTACCCGTCAATTTTGAAATGGATTTACAAGCGGTTCTCCCGCAATACTGATATTGCTAATTTAATCACGTGTTTTCAAAATTCTTTATTTTTAAAAGTTGTTTCAAAAATATAAATTAAAATTGTTTTCAAAATTTTTTTACAGCTTACATTTTCAAAAGAACGAGGAAGCGATTTAAACATTTCAGAAAAAAATCGAGGACTATGACCCCTTTCTTTTACTGATTCGCTTAATTCCGGACTTGTCCGTTTGAGAATGTGAAATGTTATTTTTAAAACACACAATTCTGCACTTTCAAGAAAACGATAACGAGATTTAAACGATTTAGCAAAAGTACGGAGTATGAAACCATACTTTTACTACTTCGGTTAATTCCGGACTCGTTAATTGAATATTTATGACTTCTGATTATCGTTTTTGATAATCAGATGTTTGTGAAATTTGATTATCGTTTGAGATAATTAAATATTTTTCGATTTGATAATCGAATCTTTGTGATTTCTGATTTTCGTTTTTGATAATCAGATATTTGTGAAATTTGATTATCGTTTGAGATAATTAAATATTTTTCGATTTGATAGTCGAATCTTTGTGATTTCTGATTATCGTTTTTGATAATCAGATATTTGTGAAATATGATTATCGTTTGAGATAATTAAATATTTTTCGATTTGATAATCGAATCTTTGTGATTTCTGATTATCGTTTTTGATAATCAGATATTTGAGAAATTTGATTATCGTTTGAGATAATTAAATATTTTTCGATTTGATAATCGAATCTTTGTGATTTCTGATTATCGTTTTTGATAATCAGATATTTGTGAAATTTGATTATCATTTGAGATAATTAAATATTTTTCGATTTGATAATCGAACCTTTGTGATTTCTAATTATCGTTTTTGATAATCAGATGTTTGTGAAATTTGATTATCGTTTGAGATAATTAAATATTTTTCGATTTGATAATCGAACCTTTGTGATTTCTGATTTTCGTTTTTGATAATCAGATATTTGTGAAAATTCGATTATCACAAATATATGCGATTATCAGATATTTAGATGATTGAATATTTGCGATTTTGAGATTCGAGCTTCGTCTTTTTCTCTGACGATTCAGGTGAGTAATTTGATTTACTCACATTCAATTCGTGCAGTACGTGATTTCTGCTCTGATTCCTTTTCTTTCAATTGCTAGAACTCGATTGATTCTTGCTTTTGATAGTCGTCTGACTTTGATTCCTTGATCCCCACGATGTTGATTCTTTCTGTCGAACCTTTTGATCCTATATCTGATACTTCCATAATTCTAATGCTTCCCCCTGTTGACCTTTGCTTTGCGTATGCATTCGACATTGCCATGCCCTTATGGTTGTTACCTTTTATCCATTTACTCCTTATGATCGCGAGGACGCAATTTCTTTAAGAAGGGAAGTCTGTAACAACCCGCATTTATACGATAATATATTTAAATATTTTATTTAATATGACATCGTCTATTCGTATTGAAAATCCTAAATATGAATTTTTATCGTGTTCGAATTAGTTGTTCTAATGGATTCAAATCGTGTTTTAAATATCACCAAAGTGATTAATAAACATGGTTAAAAGTATTCGGGCTTTATAAATTTTTAAAATCTTGGCCCATGCTTGATCCGTTGCCGTGATAAGTGATAACCCATCCCCTTCATCCATTCGAAATCCCTAAGCCCAAAATCGAAGAAAACGAAAGAATGGCGGTCTCGTCTCCTCCAAACTAGGGCTTCGATTTCGAATTCGCTCGTCTCTGTGATGATTGGCCGCTTCCATGGAGTCGTTCTCGTCGCCGCTTCGAAGCAAGGTGAGTTAAACTCACATCTAATTTGAACTGTTACATGATTATCTTGACTTCGTTCGTATGTTCGATTTTCGTGACTTGGGATTTAAGTGATTTAGTAATTGATGGTTCGCTTAATTTGGGTTTGAACCCCTCGTCTTCATTCGTATATGGTCTCTGAATTGTGATGGTTCAGGTTTCTCAACTTGTTCGATTTCGTTCAATGTTGTTGTTTTTTTTTCTGCTCTGCCACGCGATCTTCGTTTTGAATTTTTGAAATGATCAATGCTTTCTTCGATTTTTGGTATGGCCGTTGTTTTCCTTGGCTTTGAAGGATTTCGTGAGTTGTCTCGGTTTCATGGCTTACTGTCGAATTACATTGTCCATTGCTTCATCTCGTGACACTCACTAACTTCTGTCACTTGATTGTGTGAAGGAAATTCCATGACTTTGTCTTATAGTTAGTGATCACCATTGCTTTGATAGTGGTTCTGACCGTTCCAATGTTTTGGGTCTTTGCCTTTTGTTTTGGTACCGTGCCTTATTCTCAACGGTGATACCTGAACTACCCCGTTTTGCTGTTGTACCATGTTGTATTGAATTTGATACCATTCCGGTTGAACTTTTGATGTTCGTTGGCCTTGAGTTGAACCTATTTTGAGACTTGGGTTTGACCTTGGTTTGATGTGTTAGCTGAGCTTATTTGTGTAGTCTTCATCTTGTTCAGTAGTACAGCAGAGTTTAACATGTCTCTGTTATTTAATTTTGCCATAAAAGCAACATTATAGTGTTCTTCACTGTTTGCATTTGCATACCACTGTAATTCTATCACCTGTGACTCGAGTTCTTTACTTGATGTCATTTGAGCTCCTTCATGATATTTTCATGTTATTGCTACACTTGTATGTGTCGTTCACCATTGATACAATGTTTTAGTTACATCTTTTGATCTGCACATCCAGGTGCCTTCTCTGTCTCATTTATTCTTTTGGTTCCACTGCACAACTTTGAGCCTTCTTGCTCATGCTCAGATCATTTCGAGTTTGGGCTTGCATCTGAGTTTTTGTGCAGTTTGCCTTGTATTTTGTTGTGGTCGCAGTCCCATTTTTGTTGCAAATTTGGACTGTATATATATTGACTGGAGCCTTTTTGTTGTTCTACTGCAACTTTGGTTTGCATAACTGATGTGCAGTAGCCAGTTGCACTTGTCCTGTCTTCTTGTTTATTCCTGAGCACTTCGACCTGTTGCACACATTGCTGTTGTAGATGTTGATGTTGTAGTTGTTCGACTTGGCATTTGATCTGTAGTTGGTCTGTAGCATGATATTGCATTTGCACTGACTTCTTTGTGGTTTAGTTTCATACTACTGTCACTTGTTTCGAGCTCATATACATGTTTTACAGTTGCATTCCTGTATATGTGTTCTGATATTTTTGGGTTGACTTGAGCAGTGCTATTTGCTTCTATGTCTGATTTAGTGGTTCATATGCTTGGTGTACTTGAGTCACTTTGGTATTGAGTTGCTTCCTTTACTTTGACATTTCATTTCAAGTGTCCCTGTCTTTGTAATGTTCATCTGATTTATGGTCTTACTGTCTCCATTCAAAGAAATATTGTTGCAGTGAGCTCTTTCGTTGCTGCACTGCCTTGTTCTCGAATCGGATACATCGCATTGATGCCTTGTATCATTTGCATTTTTGTCATTTTGATTCACTGATGGCATTTGGATTGTATTTGAGTTGTCATCAGTTGCAGGCATTCCTCTGCATTCATTGTTGTCCACCCTGGTTTCACTGCTTTGACTTGTCTGTCCTGTGATTGCCACTGACACTTGATCTTGCTGTGACATTGTGACTTGGTTCACTTTGTCACTGCACATCTACATATGCTTGACCTATTTCTATTGTAGTTGTACTTGGGTATACACTGCATATCCATGTGTCATTTTCGCTTGCATCTGTTCATCCCTGAGCACTTGCTGACCTGCTGCATTTTCGTAGCAGTTTTACCCTTGTCCCTTGTGGTGACTTTATACTCTGTTGTGGCGAGGCAGTGCACGCGTGCGTGCACTGCAGCCACACCGAATTGACAGATTTTAATCGATATCCCTTTTATTCTTAATTCATCGACCTGTTGCGTAATTCGTAGGCTGTATTGGCGAGGCAGTACACGTTAGCGTGTACTGCAGCCAATTAGCATTGATATTTTTAAATTGAGATTTCAATTATTTAAACTGCTTTGGATTTCTGTTTCGTGGATTAACACTGTTTAGTGATATATCTGCCGTTATCCGGTTCTTTTATCGAGAGGTTGGATATACGATATTTCTGTGACTGTCATCTATATTGAGATTGATTATTATTGCTTCTATGCTCTAATAACTGATTTTGAATTAGACTGACCCGAGTATTATTTTCTTTTGAATGTAATACTCGGGTCAGACCGAGTATTTACAGGTTGTAGATTTTTAGCTTTGGGTTGCTGCTAGAGCTATGAAGACTTTTTATATCAGTTGAAGTGGTCTTCGTCTTGTTGTAGTAGTCAGTGTGTCTGTTTTAAGATGATAATGTATTCATGTATATTAGTCGATAATGTACTTGTATATATAACTTCTTGAGTCGACAATTGTAGTTGTATCATTGGTATTGTGTCAAATGTATTGTAACTGATATCAGTTATTGTATATATGAGACTTTTCGTTCCATCTGTATTCCGCATTTATGTTTTCTGTGTTATTTTTATATCTATTGTCCTAAACTATTATAGCCACTGTGTAGTAGCTTTGAGTTTGTATCGGTATGTCGGGTTTCCTCTAAAAATGAAATGAAATGTTTTATTATCTGACATATCGGTGCTCGCACAAAGCAATTACATAGAGGGTCGCTCCTCAACAGCCTTATTCTCCGCGCTAGTTGACAGCACTACACCGTAGTGTTCTTGGCTAGCGTGGGTATTGAGGTGGGGCGTCACACTTTTCGTCACGTCTTAAACCCTTGGCTAACCTCGAACGGAGACGCCCCCTTTGTGGGATCGATGTGTGCCGGACGTGTTCCAAATGCCGAACGAGACATGCGCGTTCGAACGGTGCTTCCTTGCCGAGTGATGCTTCAGTGCCGAACCGTTATGCGCCGGGGCCGGGCGCTATGACCTTGACCGGTTCTACCGGTCATGGCCTTTTCGACTTCTACCTCCCTCTATATAACCAGTCGCCCTTCCACCACTTTCCCTTTACGCTTTCTCTTCTATTATTCCCAGAGATTTGCAATTCTTGCCACTCTATCAGATTTAAAGTCTAGTTGATCCTTCCTCAATCTCGATCGTCGAACTAGGTATCATTCCCTCCACGATTACATTACTTCAATCTTTAGTTTCATCACATGGTGTACAATGTGTGGCTAGTAGAAGTGGTTCGCACGTTCGGAGTCGCCGAACAGTGCATGGTAGTTAGACCTAGCTCCTTTGTGCCGATCAAGATTGGAAGAAAAAAGGGAGATGGGGCGTCGAACGGCGTAACCTTCGCCGGGCGATCTTGTCTCTGTCGTTCGTCGTGAATGGAGAAAGAGCAGGGCGGAGTTATGAACGAGGGCGGAGCACTGCCTTAGCCGAACAAACTAAGGCCGAACAGTACCCTTATGCCGAATAGACATAAATGCCGAGTAGCTCCTAGACTGAACGACATAATTACCGAACAACTGTCATGCCGAACAGCTACATACCTAGGCCGAACAACATACGCGCCGAACATCATATTTGCCGAACATCAAAAATGCCGAACAATATAAATTGCCGAACATCAAAAATGCCGAACAACATAAATACCTAGGCCGAACAATATATGTGCCGAACTATACTTAGGATGGACAATACAATTGTCGCACAATAATTCAAGCCGAACAACATTCAAATGCCGAACACTTGACAATGACTTAACCGAACCAAGATACATGCCGAACTCTTCTCAGGATGAACAATGTAACTGCCGAATGATATAAATGTCAAATTAGACTTAAGCCGGACACTTCATAAATTACATGTTTTCTGAATCTTGAACTGTAATCACCTCAAGGCAAGCTTTTTGAGACGGTCAGCGATGACGGTCTTCGAAGGCGATGATTCGAAGCTAATCATTATATCTTTAAAACCTTTAGATTCTTATTGTCTGTACACAATTGCTTGCACTAGTTCACACACCACGTGGGGGGAAAACTCGTGTTGCTAATTCTAACGCTCAACGTTTTTCAAGTATAGCTTTCTCAAGCATTTAGCCAGGTTCATTATTTATTCGGGATGTCAGGAAAATCTAGTTCTGCCACCATATCTGACAGGCCTGGGCCGTCAACAAAGCAAGAAGCCGCAGATGCTTCCAACCCGTCAATCTCTCCCGCTCATAATCTGGCGCCCGATGCTCTGGAGTCAACCATCTTACTGGACAATCCGGTCGATTCTCAAGCCTCGAGGGTCAATGAGGCCGCTCTGCGACGGATATGTTCCATTCACGGAATTCCCTTTACTGACGTGTTAGTTCCTTCGAGACACGACCGTCCTCATTTGCCCCCAGTCGGGTACACGGCCTGCAACAAGTTCATGTGCTGGATGGGCAGCGTGCCTCCGTTTAACCTATTTCTCCGGGATGTGCTGCAGTATATAGACATCGCTCCGTCGCAGCTGCACCCGAATGGTCATGCGTTCCTATATGGGACTTATTTACTCTTCATGGCTGTCTTCTCCAGACCTCCAACCCCCGGTGATATTCGATACATTTACATGTTCAAGAGACGGAAAGATAGCCCCTCCTTCATTTTCCTCGAGCCGTATCACAAGTGCCAGATCTTGACAGGGGCCTGCAGCAAGTTCGCCCTGTACAAACAGGAATGGTTCTATGTGCGATGCCCGTCTGGTTTTGCTAGGAGATGGGTTGAAGGCAGTAAGTCTCTCTGCTGAACTGTTACTCGTACTTAATAGGAGTCACGTTTTTCTTAACTCTTCATTTCCTCTTTTCAGGTATTAACCCGCGTCCGGAAGGCCGAGGATATTCCGATGCTGTCGACGCGATTAGAGCTCTTCCGGCCGAGGATCGAGATATTCGAGCTATCATTTCAAATGAATCGCTGTCGGGGTTCGGCTTGCTAGCTCCTGATCGTCGGGTCAGCCTCCCAGAAGGTGTTACAATTCCCAAACCTTCATCTGGTAAAGGGAAAAAACTTGCCGGCCCATCGTCGCGTCGCGCTCCCGACGCGCACGAAGAAGGCGAGCGTAGAGAGGATGATGCACCCGACACTCAGGGCGAGAACGTGGGTCCTGCTTGGAATCCGGCAATCGAAGTTCAGGACATTGAGACATCATCCTCCCCTTCGAAGGGAAAGAAAAAGCTGAAATATACGGTTCAGAAAGAGAAAGTTGGCGACACCTCAAAATCTACGCCTATCCCTCCTGAAAAAGAGGCTTCTTCGCAGCGTCTGGAGAGTTCTCTGAGAGGTCTCTCGAACCTCTCTATTCCCGAAGACATACTTAATTACGGGTTCGACGATCCTGAAGCTCTCAAATTCTCCTCGCCCGCTAGAGGCAATGTAGGAGTTCAACTACCGGCTCATAGAGACAATACACCGATTAGCAAAGACAAACGAACGGGTCCGTCGGGGGGAACACTTAGGACACACACGCACATGCGCATTCCATAACATACTTCAAGTCTTTTTAATTCGTGAATTCTCCTTAATTCGTTGTTATCTTCCTTCTTTGCAGGTGATATGGGCCGCTCCCACGGACTTGATCGCCTTCAGGGGTCTTCAATATTTCACCACTCCGGACGGGATTCCGGTTCAGGCAGATGCCGGGACCGAGGTGATTACGAAGATAGGGACAATCGCCCTCGCGAGTCGTCTCACCGCAAGAAAGCGCACTATCAATCTTCTCAGTCCCGTGATCTTCCTCCTACTGCTGAGCCGGATAAAGAGAAGTCTTTGCAGAAGGGTTATCAGTCTGATGCTGCTCGAGAACAACATTCCAGTTCATCGAGTACGAGGCAAGTTCGAGAGCCGCGTAAAAGAACGGAATTCTCTAAGCCTCCTCCTCCTGCTCCTGCCGTGGACCCGACTGTTGCAGAAAAGATGGTCGACCTTAAGGCCAAGTTTCCGAAAATTTGTTTTGACGGTTTGAAATTCCTCCCGGCCATCCATCATATTCCTGGGCACGTGAAGCAAAGTGCCATTGCATGCAACAATGACGTCTATGTTCAACACGACGCATTCGTGCACTTGGTGGAGAAGATATCAGAAGTATCTGTTGAGCGTCAACACGAGATTGACCGTCTGACTCTGGAGGCTGACAGCGATAAGAAAATCATCAAACTCCAAGATGAAGAACTCGCCTCTTATAAGTTAAAGCTAGAAGCCGCTGAACAAGGTGCAAAAGATACTGCCGAGGCAGTTACTCGCTTAGAGGTGGCTCACAAAAAGGAGCTTGACGAAGCAGTTCAGCGCAGCGGCGCCCTTGCCCTAGAAAAAGACTCTGTCCAAAAAGAAAGGGACGCGCTCGCTACTCAAGTCAAAGAGCTGAAAGAACAACTCTCCAAGGAGAAAGAAGACAAAATAGCCGCTCAGGAAGAATCACAGCGGTATTGTGATGAGATTGTGGCTACCCGGCTCCTGAAGGCAAAGCTTGATGGTGAACTTGCCGGGGTCGAGAAAATGAAGGATGAGGCCCGTGAGGAGGGCAAAAGAATGGCTGAGGAGGAGCTTGATTCTCGCCTGGAGGCGGCCGCAGAGACCGGCAGGGAAGAAGTCAAAAGTATGTTTGACCCGTTGATCGCCGAGTACGGAGCCCGCGTCCTTATGCACCGCGACCTAACATTCTTGGGCGACGGCTACCATGAATCCCTGGCTGAGGCATGGGAGACTCTGATAAAGATCAAGAAAGTCGAATCAGGCTCCGAAGAAATCGACGAAGATGCACTGGTGAAGGAGTTCCTGAGGGGGAATGAGCCATCGGATTTATCCGTAGCATTGGCTCTCTATGGCAAAGGCTCTTCCCCTTCGAAAGAGAAGAATAACGAGGCTGGCCCGTCAGAGGCCGACACTACTACTCCTCACACTGCCGCTCCTTATGCTGCTCAATCGGCTGGTCGGTCGACGCTTGATCCATTCGAGCAGCATGCCAGCTACGACCCCGAAGATCCTGGGCTCGGCGTTCATGTGTTGTCACCTATCCTGGAGGGTGAAACCCCGCGCGCCACCGACAGCCAACCTGATCCTGGTAGGAGACTCTTCTTTCTCTAGAAGTCGAAGTGATCCGTCATTTTTTAGCAGTGGTTATTCGTTCTAATGCCCACTTCTTATATGTCTCACAGGTTGTTCTGACACCGAGCTAATTCCGAGGAGCGATGACGCCAAGGAGGAAGCGGGGAAAGCAAGCGACGCTGCTCACGCAGGGGTAACTCCCGGCCCAGACGCTCAAGTGATCGGGGCGCTTGACGATGACAAACTTGATACCTCGTCTCCTGCCGAAGGAAGCGACGAAGTTAAAATCACTGGCGCCTCTGAACATACTTCAGAGATGAGCATGAAGGATCGTCTTGCCGACGAGGAGAAGAGAAAGGTCAAAGTCAAAGTTGAATCTGAAGTCCTGGAACTTACTGACCCGCGGAATAGACCTTTGAAAATCATTCTCCCGGGCAGGTCTAAACCATTAGATGTTCCGTCTCCTACTCCTGACTCCGTCTCTCTAGCAAGCAAAAAGTCCAAGAAGAAACGTGAGGGAGAGGAGTCGTCGGAAACACCGAAGGCAGACAAGAAGAAGAAGTCGAAGAAATGATCGATGCACTTGTTCAACAAGTTTTTTGCCTAAGTTTGTAACAGTTTCTATCTTTCATAACTTGTAGTTTGTATAGGCCCGAATTTTGTAGGAGTGATCTTGTATCCCTATTTTGGACTTATCGAATAAAATTTTAGTTTCTTCTTGTTTGAATGATTCTCTTGTCTTTATTTGGTTCGCTGACACTGTGCTCCGGGGACTTGGAGACTTGAGACTGTTCATACTCTAGTCCGCGCTCTGGAGACTTAGAGTACTCCGCTCCGCATTCTGGGGGTTCAGAGATTGGAAATTGTTTATACTCTAGTCCGCGCTCTGGGGACTTAGAGTACTCCGCTCCGCACTCTGGGGATTCGGAGATTGGAAATCGTTTATACTCTAGTCCGCGCTCTGGGGACTTAGAGTACTCCGCTCCGCACTCTGGGGACTCGGAGATTGGAAATCGTTTATACTCTAGTCCGCGCTCTGGGGACTTAGAGTACTCCGCTCCGCACTCTGGGGATTCGGAGATTGGAAATCGTTTATACTCTAGTCCGCGCTCTGGGGACTTAGAGTACTCCGCTCCGCACTCTGGGGATTCGGAGATTGGAAATCGTTTATACTCTAGTCCGCGCTCTGGAGACTTAGAGTACTCCGCTCCGCACTCTGGGGACTCGGAGATTGGAAATCGTTTATACTCTAGTCCGCGCTCTGGGGACTTAGAGTACTCCGCTCCGCACTCTGGGGACTTAGAGTACTCCGCTCCGCACTCTGGGGATTCGGAGATTGGAAATCGTTTATACTCTAGTCCGCGCTCTGGGGACTTAGAGTACTCCGCTCCGCACTCTGGGGACTCGGAGATTGGAAATCGTTTATACTCTAGTCCGCGCTCTGGGGACTTAGAGTACTCCGCTCCGCACTCTGGGGACTCGGAGATTGGAAATCGTTTATACTCTAGTCCGCGCTCTGGGGACTTAGAGTACTCCACTCCGCACTCTGGGGATTCGGAGATTGGAAATCGTTTATACTCTAGTCCGCGCTCTGGGGACTTAGAGTACTCCGCTCCGCACTCTGGGGATTCGGAGATTGGAAATCGTTTATACTCTAGTCCGCGCTCTGGGGACTTAGAGTACTCCGCTCCGCACTCTGGGGATTCGGAGATTGGAAATCGTTTATACTCTAGTCCGCGCTCTGGGGACTTAGAGTACTCCGCTCCGCACTCTGGGGACTCGGAGATTGGAAATCGTTTATACTCTAGTCCGCGCTCTGGGGACTTAGAGTACTCCGCTCCGCACTCTGGGGATTCGGAGGTTGGAATCGTTCGTATGAGTCTGTACGCCGCACAGAATAATGTAATTTATCATTCAATTAAGAGATACAGAAACTTCATAGAAAATGTGGCTTCAAGCCTTTATTAATGAAAATCAACTAAATTGCTCGATTACAACTTCAAAAGGAAACTAAATCATTATTGAACGGAAACATGCACAAAACAATAGTGCCTGTAACAAGAAAGGGAAACATGCTAAATGTAATAGTGCCGCAAATGTTCACTGTTCCATGCTCGGGGGAGTGTCGCGCCATCAACGGTCGCTAGCTTGAATGTTCCTTCTCCAAGCTTCCGTTCAATGGCGTATGGACCTTCCCAGCTGGGATTCATGCGTGATGGTACTGGGAAGACTCGTTTCAGAACGAGATCACCCACATCAAAGATTCTTGGGCGGACTCTGCCATCGTAGTAGCGCTTGACTCGATGTCTGTGCGCCGCCGCCCTTAACTCAGCTTCTTCACGCTTTTCATCGATGCAGTCCAGTGATTCCAGCAAGAGGTTTTGGTTCGTCTTGGGGTCATAGTATGTCACTCGGTGCGATGGAACTTCAAGTTCCACGGGTATTACGGCTTCAGAGCCGTATGCCAAGGCGAACGGAGTGTGGCCGGTCGCGGACTTGTGGGTAGTCCTATATGCCCATAATGCTGTCGGGAGTTCCTCTACCCACTTGCCTCCAACCTTCTCCAGACGCTTCTTTAGTATGGACTTGATTATTTTGTTAACGGCCTCGACTTGTCCGTTAGCTTTTGGGTGTGCAACGGCAGCGAACTTTTTCTCGATGCCGTACTTTAAACAGAACTCTTTGAATTCTCTACTTTCGAATTGCGTTCCGTTGTCTGTAATGATGGTGCGCGGAAGACCAAAGCGGCATATGATGTTTCGTACAACGAAGTTAACGACTTTCTTAGAGGTGATAGTGGCCAAAGGTTCTGCCTCGGCCCATTTCGTGAAATAGTCGACTGCAACTATCGCGTATTTCGCACCACCTTTGGATAGAGGCAAAGAGCCGATTATGTCGATTCCCCAGATCGCGAATGGCCAAGGGCTGATCATTTGTGTGAGTTCCGTTGACGGAGCCCTCTGGATTTTTGCATATCTTTGACACTTGTCGCATTTTCTTGCGTAGTCCGCGGCATCCCGGTTTACGGTGGGCCAGTAATACCCATAGCGGAGGATCTTCTTTGCTAGCGTTTGCCCCCCAGTATGGTCGCCGCATTCCCCTTCGTGGACTTCCCTCAAGACTCGCTTTGTTTCATCATGAGCGATGCATCGTAACAATGGGATTGAGAATCCTTTCCGGTACATGGATCCATCCTGCATTACGTACCGCGCAGCCTTTCGAAGGACCTGTCGTCTTTCGCTTCTTCTTTCTGGTAAAGCCCCGGTTGTCAGGTACAGTTTGAATGGGGTTATCCACGAGTCCTTCTCGATCTCTGTTTCCAACACAAGATCGATTTTCATCTCGTCCGTACTCGGGGCATGCAAGACTTCCACGGGATACAATCCCATTTGCTGAACATCGTCGGTACTTGCGAACTTAGCCAACAAGTCGGCTTCTTTGTTTTGTTCTCGCGGGATACGTGAAATGTCATAACGTCCAAGATTTGATAGTAGTTCCTGGACCTGAACGAGGTACGGAGCAAGCTTTCGCCCTTTTGCTTGGTAGTCTCCTCGTACTTGGTAAACCACTAACTGCGAGTCGCAAAAGATCTCGACTGATTCGATTCCGAGTTCTTTGATAAGCTTCAAGCCAGCGATCAATGCTTCATATTCGGCTTCGTTGTTTGTAGCCGGAAAATCGAGCTTTAGGGCATAACAGATTGATCGGTTTTCCGGAGTTATGAGAACTACACCTGCGCCGGAGCAACGGTCGTTTGATGCACCGTCAGTGTATAATTTCCATCGAATGAGGGGAATGATATCGTGATCGTCCGGTTTGATGGGTATGGTAAATTCAGCGATGAAGTCTGCTAACGCTTGCCCTCGGATGGCCCTCCGTGGTAGGTATGCGATATCGAATTGGCTCAACTCGATGTTCCATTTCAGCAATCTTCCAGAAGTTTCCGGTCGTTGAAGTACCTGCCTCAGGGGTTGATCGGTATAAACGCCGATCGAATGCGCTTGAAAGTACGGGCGCAGCTTGCGTGATGCAATCACCAAGCAATAAGCCAATTTCTCAATTTTAGGGTAATTCTTCTCTGCCCCCGTTAAACGCTTGCTAACATAATATACCGGCTTCTGAACTCGATCCTCCTCACGGACCAAAGCTGCGCTTATCGCATGAGGGGATATAGCCAAGTAAACGTACAGCATCTCATGGTCAACTGGTTTAGATAGCATTGGTGGGCTCTCCAGATGCCTTACCAGGTCCTGGAAAGCTTCCTCGCAGCTAGACGTCCATTCAAAATTCCTCTTTCCTTTCTTTATTATGTCGAAGAACGGGATGCACTTGTCAGTTGCCTTGGATATAAATCGACTCAGCGCAGCCACTTTTCCGTTCAAGCTCTGTACCTGCTTTATAGTCCTGGGCGCTTGTACATCTCGAATGGCTTGGATCTTTTCTGGGTTGGCTTCGATTCCCCTAGCGTTGACGATGAATCCTAAAAACTTCCCTGATGCAACGCCGAAAGAACACTTCAGCGGGTTGATCTTCATTCCATAGGACCTGAGTATGTTAAACATTTCAGCTAAGTCTTGAATGTGGTCATTTGACTGCCGTGACTTCACGAGCATGTCATCCACATAGACTTCCATGGTTTTGCCCAGCTGGTCCTTGAACATTCGATTCACCAGACGTTGGTAAGTTGCTCCAGCATTCTTTAATCCAAAGGGCATCACTACATAGCAATACAGCCCGACATTTGTAACGAAGCTGGTGTGTTCTTGGTCCGGAATATGCATTGGGATTTGGTTGTATCCCGAGTACGCATCCATGAATGACAATAATTCGTGTCCTGCTGTGGAATCGACCAACTGATCGATCCTAGGCAACGGGAAACTGTCCTTAGGGCATGCTTTGTTTAAGTCGGAATAATCTATGCAAGTCCTCCATTTCCCATTTGCCTTCTTTACTAGCACGGGGTTGGAGACCCACTCCGGGTAGAGGGCGTCGCGGACGAACCCATTTGCTTTGAGTTTGTCCACCTCCTCTCCAAGAGCGGCGGATCTCTCTGGATCCATTCCTCTCCTTTTTTGCTTGACTGGGACGTATTTCGGGTCTACGTTCAACATATGACTTGTGATGGCGGGAGAAATCCCACACATATCAGAATGCGTCCAGGCAAAAACATCAAGGTTTGCTCGGAGGAAGTCGCTAAGGTCTTCTATCATTGCGGGGCCTAACTGTGATCCGATCTTCAGTATTCGCGAAGGGTCGTCACGGCTAACCGAAATGTCAATTGTTAATTCAGCCGGTGCCGCCTTCTCTTCCCTGGGTTTCTCATTGTCGTCTCTCGGATCTATATCTCCGTAGATCCGAGAACTATGCCCGAGCCAGGGCTCGGGCACTACTTGTCAATTATTCGTGTTGAGGATGCGGACAGGATTGTCCACACCCTTTCCTTTTTCCCTCCGGTGGGCTCCTCGGAGCTCGGCCACATAACAAGAACGACCAGCTGCTTGGTCACCGTGAACAATGCCTACTCCTTTGTCAGTCGGGAACTTCAAAGTCAAGCACCACGGGGCTAGTGCCGCCCTAAATTCAGCCAGGGCCGGCCGGCCCAAGAAAACATTATACGGAGAGTCCACATCCAAAACTACAAAGGGTAGGATTCGTACCCTCCGACGTTCGCCTTGTCCCAGTTCAACTGGTAACTCGACATATCCTACTGCATCAGTCGCAGCGCCGTTAAAGCCGTGGATACGAGCTTTGGATGGTTTCAAGTCTTTTGTCTCTAGCTTCATCTGATCATAGGCCTTCTTGAAGATGATGTTGACTGAACTTCCACAATCAATCAAAATTCTTTTTACATATGCTGGTCCGATTGTCGCAGATATGACCATGGGATCGATGGTCGGAGCCTCTACCTGATCAGCGTCTCTGTTTCTGAACACAATATCGTCTGTCATCACGCGCTGCTGCTTAGCAGGGGCCCCGTCCTCTACGTTTGAACAGCACTCGAAATCCGCATGCTTCAAGGAGTTCGCATATCGCTCCATCTCTTGCCAGTTCTTATCTACGGGATGAGGTCCGCCGATAATTGTATTTATAACCAGTCTTCCAACAGTCCGGGCAGGTTCCTCTGGATGACGTGGAGCCGGTGCACGACCTGGGTCGGACGTTCCCTGTCCTCCTTCCTGCGGATCCTTCACGAATTCTTGCAACTTCTTTTGTCTGATCAATTTCTCGATAGCGTCATGTAGGTGTCTGCATTCTTCCGTGTTGTGTCCATAGGTTTCATGGAAGCGGCAATATTTCCCAGTCCGTTTCTGTTCTTCAGTTGATTCTTTCGGACGTGGTTTTCTGTACTGAAAAGTATTGCATGTGGATAGGTAAATGTTCTCAAGTGGGGCGTTTAGCGGAGTGTACTCGCTGTAGCTTGGAATTCTCGACTTCCACTTTCCCGCTTCTTTCCTCTTTCCTTGACTCCTTCCTCCGGACTCTTTGGGCTGCACAGGCTTATTCTGGACGTTGACTTGGACTTTCCCTGAATTGTCTCCAGATTGCTTCACAGCAACGTTGCTCTTAATTGACTCTTGGGCAGGTCCCGGTGCCTTGTCTCGTCGTACCCACCTAGCTTCCTCTCTTCTTATGAACTGGTGCGCCTTGGAGTAGAAACGCTCTAGCGTAGTCGGAGGTTTTCCTGCCAGCCAATCTCCGAATTCAGAATCCGGATCAACACCTCTCATCACAGCCATTAGAATTGCATGGTCGTTGGGATTACTGACTTCAGTTGCCGCCATGTGGAATCTTTGTAAGTACTCCTTCAGCGACTCTCCAGGATTTTGGATTACACTTGACAGAGACATCACATCCTTCGGGCGTGTAGTGTGTATCCTGAATTGCTCAATAAACTTCTTTGCCAACTCCTCGAAATTTGATACGGATCGCGGAGGAAGTCGGGTGAACCACATAGTAGCGATCCCAGATAGAGTAATCGGAAAACACCTACACTTGGTGGCATCATTTGCTCTGGCTGAATCCATCATCCATTCATACCTCATTACATGTTGTCTGGGGTCAGTCTTTCCTTCGTATGCAGGAATGGTTGGCATGCTAAACTTCTTGGGGTAGGACGCTTGCAGCACAACATCCGTGAACGGAGTATGACTTCTTGACACTCCCCAATCGTCATTTGATAAGCCCTGATTCTCTTTCATCAGTTGCCTGATCATGGCTGTCAGATCGGGTGTCTGTATGGAAGCTGGGAGGTTGGAGTCAGTTCTACGTGCCTGTCCATGCTGATGCCTCCTTTCCTGGCGATCTGCCAATCGTGCGTCATGAGGTTCAACATTGTTAGCATTTTGATGGTCTGGAGCTCCCTCCTCCACCTGTACTCCGGTTCGGAAGTTTCCAGTTCTGGCTTGGTCGCGGTCTCCTGCTGTTCGAACAGCGGCATCTGCCCTTGCAGTTTCAGTCTTACGGCGTCTGCGCCTGGGTGGCTCATCAGAAGAAGTTGAGCTATCAGAAGAGGAATAAGCAGCTGGATTGCCCCCAGCATTCTGTTGCTGCTGTTGAGTGAGTTGTGCCATCAGGTTGGCATTAGCTTGCATCTGTTCTCCCAGTTGTCTCCTGCTTTCCCTAAGTTCTCTCATCAAGTCGTTGAACTCCACTCTGGTGACAACTGGAGTCTGTTCTTGAGCGGCAATCCCTGCACTCGGGATTGCTGGTTGATTGCTAGGTCCTGCTTGTTGCACGCTAGCAGTCTCTCGGGCATCCGCATTAAGGGAAGCTGACCTGGTACGTGGTCTCGCCATTGTAGAGTTATCGGTATGAACTCTGAGTAGAATCAACGGATGTCCTATCAGTGAGTCGGATCTTTTTTGGGGGATTTATTCAATCCAGTAGCTTCAAAGCAGATCCTTGAGGTCTGAGAATTCAATTCTCAGTGAAAGCACCAAAGTGTTAGCACCAAAATTGGTCACTAACCTCGTTCAGAAAGATTGTGTAGAGATATAAGTGATGAAAGAAAATTAAACAGAGAAGACAAGGCTAATTTAAATGCAGAAAGTAAGAACACCAAATTTATAGTGGTTCGGCGTAATTGCCTACGTCCACTTTGTTCAACTTTATTGATTTCCTTTATGGTTGATTACAAATACAATTCGTAAATCAAATGCTTGAATGAAGTTGTTTGAATAGAGTAGGTGAGTCTTGAAAATGGCAGAGTTTCCCCGTATTTTCTCTCTAAAAAAGGATCCATTTCACTGTGACCCTGCCCCCCTATTTATAGGCAAATATGGGCTGGACTTCCCAAATGGGTTGGATAGCCGAACGGTCAAGCCTCAGTACGGTGGTCGCTGCATGCCGATCCTGGTATGCCGAACGCTCTGATGCCGAGCAGTCTTTCCCATGCCGAACGATGCTTTCCGTGCCGAACGGTCCTTGTGAAGTTGTGCTTACTGAATGCCTTCTGAATGTCGAGCGCTCTCGTTGCCAAGTTATCCTATCGCCGAGTGTTACTGATGTCGAGTACCCTGCGATGCCGAGTACCAGGGACGCCGAGCGCTCTTGCAGCCGAGTGCTAGTTGATGCCGGACACCACTTGACGCCGAGTACCTTGGGATGCCGAGTTCTCCTGATGCCGAACACCACTCGACGCCGAGTCCCTTGGGATGCCGAGTTCTCCTGAATGACAAGTGCTTCGCCGAACACTCCTGGATGCCGGACACTCTCTGATGCCGAGCTCCACTGGATGCCGAACGCTAGCGCCGAGCATTGGTTGTCGCCGAACACTAACTGACGCCGAGCACTACGGATGCCGAACGCTATGGATGCCGGCTCCCATTGGATGCCGCGCGCTTCGCCGTGTCCTCCTGGATGCCGAACAGTCCTTCATGCCGAGTAGTGGCCAATGCCGAGCACTCGGTTGCCTGGTCAAATCTCCAGGAAACAGTCTTATATCAATATGTTTAGTTCAAGCATGATGAGATGGATTTTTAAACAGATTAATCGCACTCGTATTATCGTAGTATATTGGTGATTTAGTAAAAATTTAAACCAAAATCTCTTAGAGTTTATTGCATATAGATAACTTGTGAACATGCTAACGCTATTGAAATATATTTTGCTTCCAGAGAGATGGTATTTTTCTTTTTACTAAACCAAGAAACTAGAGAGTGTCCCAAAATGTAACAAGTTCCACTTGTACTTTTTCGTGTGATTTACAACCGGCATAATCAGAACCACTATATGAAATTAATTCAACTGAATCATCTTTTGGATAAAAGAGTTCATAGTCTTTTGTGTTATTAACATATCTTAATATTCGTTTTACTGATTTTAAATGAGTTTCTTTAGGTTGAGATTGATATCTTGCACAGAGACAAACACTATGCATTATATAAGGTCTACTAGCAGTTATATAGAGTATTGATCCAATCATTCCTCTGTATGGTTTTTGATTTATGTCTTTGAATTTTCTTCTTTGTTTAGTTTTTCATTAGTTGCCATGGGAGTTGGTTTACCGCTGATATTTGCCATACCAAAATTTTTAACTAAGCCTTTAGGGTATTTTTCTTGACTTATAAAAATTCCATTACTTAGTTGTTTAATTTGTAATCCTAGAAAATATTTTAGTTCTCTCATATGACTTATTTCAAATTCCTTTGTCATTGAAAATTATTTATTTAGATTTTCGTTAGTAGATCCGAAAATAAAATCATCTACATGTATGTGTATTAGTCAGATATCATTTTTATTTCTTTTAATAAAGATAGCACTGTCTACTTTTCCTATTTCAAAATTTGTTTATAATAAATAGGATTTAAATTTATCATACCAAGCTCCGGGAGCCTGTTTTAGACCATATAAACCTTTCTTTAATTTGTAAACATGATTTGGTAATTTTTCATCTTCGAAAAGTGGGGTTTGTTCTACATTTACATCTTCTTTAATGAATCCATTTAAAAATACACTTTTAATACCCAATTTATATAGTTTGAAATTATTATGGTTAGCGAAAGCAAGTAAGATTCTTATAGCCTCTAATCTTGCCACAGGTGCAAATGTTTCATCAAGTCTATACCCTCCTCTTGACAATAACCTTGTGCAATTAATCGAGCTTTATTTCTTACGACCTCTTCTTATTCATTTATTTTATTCCTATTATCCATTTAGTGCATATAATAGACTTATCCTTAGGTCTTGGAACTAATTCCCATACATCATTTCTAGTGAATTGATTCAATTCTTCTTGCATAGCAAGAATCCATGAATCATTAGTTGATGCTTCCTTTGGATTTTTAGGTCCCATGGTTGAAATAAAAACTACATTACTTATTTTTTTAATTGATTTCTAGTTTTAACAACAAATTTAATATTACCAAGTATATTTTCTATAGGATGATCTCTTAAGTATATATTCTTTTATTTGGATATAAATTTTCATTATTATTATATAAGTTTCAGTGTTCTCATTACTTTCAATTTCATTATCAATGTTTTCTTCTTCATCAATATTTTGATTATGAATTTTGAAATTTTCATCAAATGAGATATATAGTGTCTCTTAAATAATATTAGTTCTAGTATTAAGAACTCTATATGCTTTACTTCTATTTGAATATCCAATAAAATTTCCTTTATCTGATTTAGCATTAAATTTATCTAAATTATCTTTAGTATTTAAAATAAAACATTTGCTACCAAAAACTCTAAAATATGATACTATAGGTTTCTTATTATAAAAAAGTTCATAAGGAGTTTTCTTAGTTAATGATCTTATTAAAATTCTATTCAGTATATAACATGCAGGGTCAACTGCCTTGGACCAAATTTTTTTAGATAAATTACTATCATTTAGCATAGTTCTAGCGCACTCTTGAATTATTCTAGTTTACATTCTGCTACTCCATTTTGTTGTGGTGTTCTTGAAAATGAAAAATTATGGGTTATACCTTTCTTATTATAGAAATTCTCAAAATCTTCATTTTCGAATTCTCCATAATGATCACTTCGAATAGTTTTAATTTTTCTAGACATTTGATTTTGAGTTCGTTTAACAAATATCTTAGACATTTCAAAAGCATCACTTTTAAGTTTTATGAAAATCATCCACGTAAACTTAGAATAGTAATCTACGATTATAAATACATATCTACTGTTATTTATAGATTGTATTTGAGAGGGACCAAAAAGATCAAAGTGAAGAAGTTCAAGGGGATAAGAAGTAAAAATCATATCTTCTAATTTAAATGAAATTTTTCTAAGTTTACCTAATTGACACGCATCACATAGATTATTAACTTTGAAGTTCATTTTGGGAAGACCTCTGACTAAACCATTTTTAGCAATTTTAGAAATAAGTTTGAAATTCAAATGCCTATATCTTTTATGCCAAATCCAAGGGTCACTTGTTTCAGCCAAAAGACATAAGTTATCATTTGAGATTTTCATACTTAATATTTAAATGTTTCATTTCCCAATACCTTCAAAGATAATGTTTGACTCGTTATCTTCAATGTAACAACCCAATATTTTTGCAAATATTTTTAAATTACTTTAAATTAAATTTTATTTCAATATTTTATTTTTAAAACATTTTAGAAGTATAGTTATAATTTTCCAAAGTTAATTGTATTTTGTTTGCAATTTTTAATTCTAGTTTCAATATAATAAACTATTTTCTATATTTATTTTCTATTTTTCCTAAGACTATATATTTATTTTTATTTCCACTTTATTTTGTTTAATTGATTTTTATTTGTTTATATTGAATTAAAATGAATTGGAAATTCAAAGAGACAAAAGTCTTTTCATTTGCTTGTGACTTTTCATTTGCTTGTCTTTTCATTTGCTTGGCCTTTCAATTTCTATTGTAGCCGTGCATTTCATTTGTTAATCACGTGAAAACTTTCTCATCTCATCATCATTCTCGGCCATTCCATATTTCTGGAAATATTTTGTAAGTCATGGCTTCTCTCTTCTCATTTTCTTCTTCTTTTTCATTGATTTTTGCCTTGTTCATCTACATGTTTGCTCAGCCACCACCTATATTCTCCTCCACCGACCACCACCATCACCATCCCCTCATCATCCACGGCTAATAACCCTCCTACCCCTCTGACCAAACCAGGCCGTGACCACCCATGAACCAATCTCCTCAAAACTTTGCAAAAACTCCTTGAAAACTACATAGCCGAGCCACTTGTTCACCACCCCCTTCATTTCTAGCCTCGGCCATCATCCCTAAAACCACCGCCACCTACTGACTTCACCTCTGGCCATCACTTCAGATCTGCCTGACCTGTACCTGACCATGGCCGAGCATTATTGACCCTAGGCCGAGCCTAGTTGTGCACCAAACCCTCCACTTTTGGCCTTGACTCTTTGCATTCCTTGTTTTGCAACTCCAATCTCTCTACATTCCCTATGTTAGCCGTGCCATCTGAGTCCAAACCCAAGCCTTACCATCAATTATAACATCATGGCCGAACCAATAAAGCATTATGGCCGAGCAGAAGTTGTTAGTGGTCAAGCAAAATTGATTGAAAAGCTTGGTGATGTCTTTTGTAAATTCTATTTCCATTTTGTTTCAATAAATTTGGTATTTTAATTATATTTATATATTGCTTTGTTTTATTTTTTTGTATACAAGATTAATATCTTGGCTCTCTCTCCACTTGAATCCAAAGACGTGCTATATCGTGCTTTCTGGAATTTGTTGTGTGTTTTGATTTGCGAACTCTAGCTTAAAGAGGTGAGTTATTCACGCTTGACATTCATACTTATAGAATTTGTGAAGTGATAACAAGTGAATGTGTAGAAACTGTTATATCATGTTATACCTGCCTGTGATATGTATTTTATGATGTTAAAATATGTTATAAACCTGTCACATCATCTGATATGTTATATTCTGTTATATTGTTCATTTATTTCCATTTCTCACACTGCAAGTTCCCTGTAGAATAGAATCACTATGGGTTGAAATGATACATACCCGAACAGACTTTAGAATAGGGAAAAATATTATGGGCTGAAATGATAGGCCTAAGCGATTTTTATTTACTTGGGATTGCGGGTTTGAAATGATAGAACCCAGATTTTTCTTTGTAAATTACGGATTGAAATGATATATTATCCGTATCACTTGACCTAGGTTAGAAAATATTATACAGATCCGTGGTTATTTTATTATTTTTTTCTGAAAATTTTTAAGTATTTTAAAAATGTAAAAATATGATAATTTGATTTAAATTGAATTTAAAATGATTTAATAAAGTGATAATGATTTTTCTATGTATTAAAAGGGTTAAATAAATGAATGGAAAAATTGTGATTTAAAACATAACTTAATTTGTAAATTTGTGATTTGATTTTTAAATGGAAGTTTAAGTTAATTAAATAAAAATGGAAATTAAGTTTTATTTATGAAATGGAAATTTAAATTTAAGTGTTAAAGTAAATTGTTAAAAATGAAAAGAATGGGAATGGTACACTTGAATTTAATAAGTGAAATTATTGGAAAATTTGATTTTATTGTAAAAAAATTTCTTTATAAAAATCATAAGTTAAAGGGTATTTAAATGAACATTTTTGAAGTGGAAAAATATGATTTTTATAAGTTAAAATGGTTAAAATTGAAGTTTAATTGTTTCTGGAATTTTGGTATAAATCTAGAAATTCTTTTAGTAGCACTTCAGAAATGCTACCGTTTCTGGAATTAACTTAAAATCTGAAGTAAAGGATACTGCAGCACTTCGTAAGTGCTGTAGTTGATGCAAATGAACTAAAGGCTAAATTAACTAAGGGCTACTGCAGCACTTGGTAAGTGTTGTGGTTGCTGAATTAAAACTAAAACCTGAAACTAATAAAAGAGCTAAAGTAGCACTTGATAAGTGCTGCAGTTTGCTGAACTGAGATTTTTCAATTGAACCTGAACTACTACAGCAGTTTATAAATGCTGTCTTTGCTGAATTGAATTGTTTTCAAATATAACTTACCGCAGCATTTTCTAAGTGCTGCTAATGCTGAAATCTTAATGTTTTAAAGTATTTAAGTAAATAAACAAGCTTCAAAAGTGCTAAATTTTTGGGAATTGAATATTTGATTTAAAAGAATAATGACTTCACTTTTAAATGGTTTAAATGAAGTATTTTGATTTGAAATATAAACTATTTTTTTTTGAAATTTATAACCACGGGTTATAATAACGATTGGTTGTTAAAGAGACCAGGATCGGATATAGGCATACTCTTAGTCGATACCGAAAACCACTTTAACAACTGTGTACGCGGTGGAGTTGCCAGAATGAAGTAGGATGGTGGCGATGATCCTAAAGGTATATTTACGTGGGCCCAAGTCCCGTGAGTTGGCATAAGGTGGCTAAAACAGGAGCGATTCTCGGGCCAATGAGGTAGCACCTTGATCGGACACACTTCTTCGATACCATTCTATTACTTTTGTGATTGATTGGGTGCACCCCTTGATTTTGGGAGTGTGGCTCGAGGTAGGCGGTAGTGGCTGTTATGCGTTTCCACCAGCCCAGATGCGTAATTGGTATATCTACCCTAGAATTTCCTAGTTGTGCCATGTCACCTACCCTAGCGCGCCTTGTACGAGTTTCTATTTGTGTCGTACCTGTGTCGTACCTATGGAGTATCTTGTCGTAGCCTCTCGAGGTATGCAGGTACTATATAGACTATTGGCACTATTACGTGTTAAGGGCTATATGGGTAACCCCTTAACGCTATTTAAAAGTATGCTTATTTTATATTTTGACATTATTATAATAGCGAATATTACTACATAGTAGATAGTTTAACAGATCCTTAAAGAATGGGCGATCCCAAGCATTCTTTAAGTTATTTGTACCTTTTATTACAGTTCACTTGAGTTGGTTTACATTGTATAAGTATGTATGTCCTGACTCGAGTGTTTGTGTTTTATTTACGCTCGAGTCAGCCTGAGTATCAGTTTTGGATCTCACCTTTTGGAGCTAGGACTGCTGGAGATCATCATTTATCTAGTTGCTATCTTTTTCCATTCAGTATTTCTATGTCAGCTTTGTATTAGAGACATATGTATTTGGGATTTCTACTATGCTTATGTATTCACACTTCTGTTGTATTTGTTTTTCAGACTATGTATTTTGAATCTGTTTTGAGACTTTGTATTGTAGTGGCTTCATGAACCACTATTTATTTTATTTTCCGCTGCGAGTTATTCTGATATTCTGTGTCTGTGATTCTGTGATTGGTTTTATTTGCTCCAAACTTATTACAATCTATTTTTTATTATTATTCAAGTCC
Organism: Allium fistulosum; assembly: GCA_030737815.1. Classification (NCBI taxonomy): domain Eukaryota; kingdom Viridiplantae; phylum Streptophyta; class Magnoliopsida; order Asparagales; family Amaryllidaceae; genus Allium; species Allium fistulosum. Next base: position 1,021,534,979 of record CM060902.1, read on the forward strand.
GACATGTGTGGTTTTATTGTCGATTTGAATGGTCTGAAATAGTGGGTCGTTACATTTGGTATCAGAGCCAGGTATTTAGGCAAACCTTAGCCTAAGGAGCAAAAACTAATTAGAGATAGGGTAGAAATACCCTAGAATGAGTGAAATCAACCTCAGAATCATTTCTTTGTGAGAGAACTTATTTTCAAAGTATAAAATGATTTTTCAAAGGATTTTTCAAAGATTATTTTGATATAAAATTTTCTTGTTTTAAAAGCAAATTTTCTAAACTTCCTTCTTTTCGTGTCTACCTTGTTAGTATTTTATTTCTTTAGGGTATTCATCCAAGTGAATTTATCTTGTCTTATCTTATCTTATCTTTGTCTTCTCGTTACCTTTGTCCTAAAAATTAATTCTTGATTTTTCACGATGAATCGTGGAAATGCCAGAGGTAGGGGTCGAGGTATTGCCCCAGCTTCTCAACCCGCTGCACCTGTTAGGTTTACTGTTCTCTATAAGGAATTCTCTCAACTTGGTGGTACCAAGTTTACCAGTTCAGAGAGCATTATTGAAGCCCAACAATGGTTACGGAGTTTAGAGAGGATCTTTACCGGTCTCGAGATTTCTGATGCCCAGAAGCGTCAGTTAGCAGCTTGGCAGCTGCAAGAGTCAGCCTTGGATTGGTGGGAGTCTGTTACAGCTCACACTAACGAGGGTGATATTTCGTGGGAGCAGTTTAGGTATCCTTTGTGTTATCTTGAATATTGTTCCCATTTCCTTTCTTTTGAATCTATCTTAAGTTTTGTTTCTGTATCTTCTTTCCAGGGAGGATTTTGTGGCAAAATGGATGCCCGAAGCCGGAAAATCTCAGCTCTATCGTGAGTTTATGGATCTCAAGCAGGGTACCATGTCCTTTTCTGAGTATGAGCGGAAGTTCAACGAACTTTCCAAGTTTGGTCCTGGCCTTATTGACACCCAACTTAAGAAGAATGAAAAGTTCATAGCTGGAGCTCGCTCAGAGTTCTATGATCGTCTCATTTCTTATGTTCATGGCACTTTCACCGAGCTTATGGATATGGCTATTCGTTTTGAGAACCCTTCTTCCAATGGTCCTGATGTTGTTGGTGCTCCTGCATCTCAGTATTCCTCTGCTAACTCTAAGAAGAGAAAGCTAAATTTCCATCAGCAGAAGAAGAATTGGCTCAACCATCCAGGATTGGGATCTTCATCTTCTCCTTCTCAGAGGCACCCTATCGACCTATCTACCATTACCTGTTTCAAGTGTGATCAAAAGGGACACTATGCAAATAGTTGCCCTACTTCAGTTGGTGTTGCTGTTCCTCCACCTCAGAATACCAGGAACAATCTCTGTCATGTCTGTCTGTAGCCTGGTCATTTCAAGAATGATTGTCCTTTGTATCAGAAGGGCAAGCCATCTGGTATTTTTGCTGTTACCTCTGCTTCTTCACCTGCTCCACCTGCACCTGCTCCTGCTCCTAGTGATGATCAAGGTACTCTTCAGGGAACCTTTTCTTTATTTAAGCATCATGTTCGTGTTTTATTTGATACTGGAGCTTCGCATAGTTTTATTTCTCTGGCTATTTGTGATAAGTTTGAGCATCGCCTTTCTCCTGAGTATGCTTATGTTCCTCTATGGGTTTCTAATCCTATTGGGGGTCCTGCGAACCTTAGTAGGATTTGTGGAGGAGTGAAACTTCTCCATTCTGATCATCGCTTTATTTGCGATTTCTATGTTCTTGGTTTTGATACTTTTGGTTTATTGCTTGTAGATGATTGGCTTAAGAGGCATGATGCTCATATCTCTTGTAAATCCCGAATTGTTTCTCTTGTTGATGATTGGGGTAATTCTTTGGTTATTCAGTGTCGTATGCCTCATGATTATGCTGGCAGGTTTATTTATTCTTTGGATTCTTCTCTTGTTGATCTTCAGTCGACTCGTGTGGTCAAACTTTATCCCGATGTATTTGGTGAAGTCACCGCTTTACCCCCTAAGCAGGAAATCGATTTTCATATTGATCTTATTCCTGGAGCTCGACCTGTAGTTCTTCCTCCTAGAAGAATGGCACCCCGCGAGAAGGTTGAGTTGGGAAAGCAAATTGAGGACTTGTTCTCCAAAGGTTTGATTAGACCTAGCCATTGGGGAGCAGCGGTGGTTTTCGTCACTAAGTCTAATGGTTCTCTCCGGATGTGTGTTGATTATAGGGAGATGAACAAGCTTGATCAATGATATGTTTGATCAGCTTTATGGTGCCACTGTTTTCTCTCAGCTTGATCTTGCCATAGGTTTCCACCAGCTCAGAGTTGCCGAGGAAAGTATTCCCAAGACTGCTTTCCGTACTGAGAATGGGTTTTTTAAATGGTTAGTCATGCCTTTTGGTTTGACTAATGCTTCTGCTTTCTTTGTTGATTCGATGAATCATGTTTTTCGTGATGTTCTTAATAAATTTTTTCTAGTCTTTGTTGATGATATCCTTGTTTTCTCTAAGTCCAAGAAAGAGCATGAGGTACATTTGAAATCTGTTCTTGAAACTCTTAGAAAGCATCAGTTGAAGGCTAAATTTTCTAAATGCCATTTCTGGAAGGATGAAGTCCGATTCCTCGGGCATATTGTTTCTGGTAATGGAGTTTCTGTTGATCCAGTCAAGATCGCTGCGATCAATGTAAGTCTTTCTTTCCTTCTCTTTCCTCGTTTCATTCCATTTATTCTATCTTTCCAGTTGTCCTTATTTATCCCTATTCTGTGCAGGATTGGGAAACTCCTAGGACTCCAACTGATATCCGTAGTTTTCTGGGCCTTGTCGGTTACTACCGGAGATTCATTGAGAATTTTCCTCGGATTGGTGCACCTCTCACCGCTTTGACTCGAAAGAATGCTAAGTTTATTTGGAGTGATGAGTGTAAAGCTGCATTCAGTGAGTTAAAGCATAAGCTTACTTCCGCACCAGTTCTTACCGTTCCAAATGGAAATGAGGGATTAACGGTATACACTGATGCTTGTCGTGAAGGTTTGGGAGCTGTTCTGATGCAGGATGGGAAGGTCATTGCATATGCTAGTCGTCAGTGAAGACCCATGAAGCCAATTATGATGCTCATGATTTGGAGTTGCTTGCTGTGGTTTTTCCTTGAAGCTTTGGAGGCATCATCTTCTGGGAACTAAGTTTGAGCTCTTCATAGATCATCAGTCTTTGAAGTATATTTTCACTCAGAAGGATTTGAATCAGAGACAAGTTAGGTGGTTGGAGTTTCTTGCTTCTTATGACCTCGACATCAACTATACCCCTGGGAAAGCTAATGTTGTGGCGGATGCTTTGAGTCGAAAGAAGGCTATGTTGTGTCAGCTGGTTGTTTCTTCTCCTCTTTTGGATCGTATCATGGCTAAGCAGGATGAGGATGAGATGCTTAGATTGATGAAGGAGAATGTTTGTAGTCGAGTTGGTAGTTGTAGTCTTGATGGTAGTGGAGCTCAGATCGATGATAGAGGTATTTTGAGGATTAATAATCGGATTTGTGTCCCGAATGTTGATGGATTGAGACAGGAGTTACTTCGGGAGAATCATCGGTCCAAACTTTCTATTCATCCGGGAGTGACCAAGATGTATCATGATATGAAGAAGTTGTATTGGTGGAGAGGTATGAGGCGAGATATCTCCATTTTTGTTAGTAGGTGTGCGACTTGTCAGCAAGTCAAGGCCGATCATCAGAAGACCCCTGGTTTATTGCAGCCCCTTGAGGTTCCCAATTGGAAATGGGAACAGGTTTCTATGGATTTTATTGATGGATTACCGAGGACTAGGAGGGGTAATGAGAGTATCTGGGTTATTGTGGATAGATTGACCAAGTCAGCTCATTTCATTCCGGTCAAGTCTACCCGTTCTGCTTCTAGCTTGTCTGATATCTACATAAGGGAGATTGTTCGTCTCCATGGTGTTCCTCTCAGTATCGTTTGCGATCGCGATCCTATCTTTACTAGTCAGTTTTGGAAAGCTTTTCAGGTATCTTTGGGTACTCATCTGAATCTGAGCACTGCTTACCATCCACAGACCGACGGTCAAACGGAAAGGGTGAATCAGATTCTAGAGGATCTTCTTCATGCTTGTGTGCTTGATTATGGAGGATCTTGGGAAGATCATCTCCATCTTGTCGAATTTACCTATAACAATAGTTATCAGGTATAATTTCTATCTTTTGTTTTGATCTTGTCTTAATCTTTTATCTATCTCATTTCTGTCTTTGAATTCAGGTAGCATTAAGATGTCTCCGTTTGCTGCTCTTTACGGACGACCTTATAGATCTCCATCTTGCTGGATTGAAGTCGGTAATCGTTTGGTTCTTGGTCCTGAGATGATTTTAGAGGCTTCTAAGAGAGTTGAGGAGATTAGGAGGAAGATGAGGATTGTGCAAAATAGGCAGAAGAAGTATGCTGATCGGCATAGGAGGAGTTTGGAGTTTGCTGTTGGTGATTTGGTTTTCCTTAAGGTCTCTCCCTTAAGGAATGTTATTCGATTTGGTCGTAGAGGGAAGCTTTCTCCTAGGTTCATTGGTCCTTTCCGCATTGTGGAGAGAATTGGTTCTTTAGCTTATCGTCTGGATTTGCCTGAGAAATTTTCTAGGGTGCATAATGTATTCCACGTTTCTCATCTTCGTCGCTATCTGCATGATCCATCCCTTATTGTCCATCCTTTTGCTCTTGATAGTTTGGATATTGAGCCTAATCTGACTGTCGAGAGGAAGCCACTTCGTATTGTCGACATAGGTACTAAGAAGCTAAGAAGGAAATCTGTTAGTCTGGTCAAAGTACAGTGGAGTACTGATGATCGAGACTGTACCTGGGAGACAGAGAGAGCATTCGTGTTTCGAATCCGAAATTGTTTATTTCAGGTACTATTTGCTTTCTATCTTGTTTTTCCTTATTTCCTTGTTTCGTTCTTTTCGTGGATGAAAGATTTGAGCGGGGGAGAGTGTAACAACCCAATATTTTTGCAAATATTTTTAAATTATTTTAAATTAAATTCTATTTCAATATTTTATTTTTAAAACATTTTAGAAGTATAGTTATAATTTTCCAAAGTTAATTGTATTTTGTTTGCAATTTTTAATTCTAGTTTCAATATAATAAACTATTTTCTTTATTTATTTTCTATTTTTCCTAAGACTATTTATTTATTTTTATTTCCACTTTATTTTGTTTTATCTTTTATTTTGTTTAATTGATTTTTATTTGTTTATATTGAATTAAAATGAATTGGAAATTCAAAGAGACAAAAGTCTTTTCATTTGCTTGTGACTTTTCATTTGCTTGTCTTTTCATTTGCTTGGCCTTTCAATTTCTTATTGTAGCTGTGCATTTCATTTGTTAATCATGTGAAAACTTTCTCATCTCATCATAATTTCGGCCATTCCATATTTCTAAAAATATTTTGTAAGTCATGGCTTCTCTCTTCTCATTTTCTTCTTCTTTTTCATTGATTTTTGCACTGTTCATCTACGTGTTTTCTCGGCCACCACCTATATTCTCCTCCACCGACCACCACCATCACCATCCCCTCATCATCCACGGCCAACAACCCTCCTACCCCTCTGACCAAACCAGGCCGTGACCACCCATGAACCAATCTCCTCAAAACTTTGCAAAATCTCCTTGAAAACTACATAGCCGAGCCACTTGTTCACCATCCCCTTCATTTCTAGCTTCGGCCATCACCCCTAGAACCACCACCACCTACTGACTTCACCTCTGGCCATCACTTCAGATCTGACTTGAGCTGCACCTGCCATGGCCGAGCCATATTGACCCTAGGCCGAGCCTAGTTGTGCACCAAACCCTCCACTTTTGGCCTTGACTCTTTGCATTCCTTGTTTTGCAACTCCATTCTCTCCACATTCCTTATGTTAGCCATACCATTTGAGTCCAAAACCAAGCCTTACCATCAATTATAACATCATGGCCGAACCAATAAAGCATTATGGCCGAGCAAAAGTTGTTAGTGGTCAAGCAAAATTGATTGAAAAGCTTGGTGATGTCTTTTGTAAATTCTATTTCCATTTTGTTCCAATAAATTTGGTATTTTAATTATATTTATATATTGCTTTGTTTTATTTTTTTGTATACAAGATTAATATATTGGCTCTCTCCCCACTTGAATCCAAAGTCGTTCTAATCGTGCATTCTGGAATTTGTTGTGTGTTTTGATTTGCGAACTCCAGCTTAAAGAGGTGAGTTATTCACGCTTAACATTCATACTTATAGAATTTATGAAGTGACAACAAGTGAATGTGTAGAAACTGTTATATCATGTTATACCTGCCAGTGATATGTATTTTATGATGTTAAACTCTGTTATAAACCTGTCACATCACCTGATAAGTTATATTCTGTTATATTGTTTATTTATTTTTGTTTCTCACACTGCAAGTTCCCTGTAGAATAGAATCACTATGGGTTGAAATGATACATACCCAAACGGACTTTAGAATAGGGAAAAATCGTTATGGGCTGAAATGATAGGCCTGAGCGATTTTTATTTATTTTTATTTACTTGGGATTGCGGGTTTGAAATGATAGAACCCGGATTTTTCTTTGTAAATTACGGATTGAAATGATATATTATCTGTATCACTTGACCTAGGTTAGAAAATATTATACAGACCCGTGGTTATTTTATATTTTTTTCTGGAAAATTTTTAGTATTTTAAAAATGTAAAAATATGACAATTTGATTTAAATTGAATTTAAAATGACTTAATAAAGTGATAATGATTTTTCTATGTATCAAAGGGTTAAATAAATGAATGGAAAAATTGTGATTTAAAACATAACTTAATTTGTAAATTTGTGATTTGATTTTAAATGGAAGTTTAAGTTAATTAAATAAAAATGGAAATTAAGTTTTATTTATGAAATGGAAATTTACATTTAAGTGTTAAAGTAAATTGTTAAAAATGAAAAGAATGGGAATGGTACACTTGAATTTAATAAGTGAAATTATTGGAAAATTTGATTTTATTGTAAAAAAATATTCTTTATAAAAATCATAAGTTAAAGGGTATTTAAATGAACATTTTTTAAGTGGAAAAATATGATTTTTTATAAGTTAAAATGGTTAAAATTGAAGTTTAATTGTTTCTGGAATTTTGGTATAAATCTGGAAATTCTTTCAGTAGCACTTCAGAAATGCTATCGTTTCTGGAATTAACTTAAAATCTGAAGTAAAGGATACTGCAGCACTTCGTAAGTGTTGTGGTTGATGCAAATGAACTAAAGGCTAAATTAACTAAGGGCTACTGCAGCACTTGGTTAGTGCTGTGGTTGCTGAATTAAAACTAAAACCTGAAACTAAAAAAAGAGCTACAGTAGCACTTGATCAGTGCTGCAGTTTGCTGAATTGAGATTTTTCAATTGAACCTGAACTACTACAGTAGTTTATAAATGCTGTCTTTGCTGAATTTAACTTGTTTTCAAATGAAACTGAACTACTACAACAGTTTATAAATGTTGTCTTTGCTGAATTGAATTGTTTTCAAATATAACTTACTGCAGCATTTTCTAAGTGGTGCTAATGCTGAAATCTTAATGTTTTAAAGTATTTAGTAAATAAAAAAGCTTCAAAAGTGCTAAAATTTTGGGAATTGAATATTTGATTTAAAAGAATAATGACTTCACTTTTAAATGGTTTAAATGAAGTATTTTGATTTGAAATATAAACTATTTTTTTGAAATTTATAACCGCGGGTTATAATAACGATTGGTTGTTAAAGAGACCGGGATCAGATATGGACATACTCTCTGTCGATACCGAAACCCACTTTAACAACTGTGTACGCGGTGGAGTTTCCAGAATGAAATAGGATGGTGGCGACGATCCTAAAGGTATATTTACGTGGACCCAACTCCCGTGTGTTGGCATAAGGTGGCTAAAACAGGAGCAATTCTCGAGCCAATGAGGTAGCACCTCTGATCAGACACACTTCTTCGATACCATTCTATTACTTTTGTGATTGATTGGGTGCACCCCTTGATTTTGGGAGTGTGGCTCGAGGTGGGCAGTAGTGGCTGCTATGCGTTTCCACTAGCCCGGATGCGTAATTGGTATATCTACCCTGGCCTTGCCTAGTTGTATCGTGTCACCTACCCTGGCGCGCCTTGTACGAGTTTCTATTTGTGTCGTATGGAGTATCTTCTTGTAGCCTCTCGAGGTATGTAGGTACTGTATAGACTATTGGAACTATTACGTGTTAAGGGCTATATGGGTAACCCCTTAACGTTATTTAAAAGTATGATTATTTTATATTTAGACATTATTATAATAGCGAATATTACTACATAATATATAGTTTAACGGATTCTTAAAGAATGGGCTATCCCAAGCATTCTTTAAGTTATTTGTACCTTTTATTACAATTCACTTGAGTTGGTTTACATTGTATAAGTATGTATGTCCTGACTCGAGTGTTTGTGTTTTATTTACGCTTGGGTCATCCCGAGTATCAGTTTTGGATCTCACCTTTTGGAGCTAGGACTGCTGGAGATCATCATTTATCTAGTTGCTATCTTTTTCCATTCAGTATTTCTATGTCAGCTTTGTATTAGAGACATATGTATTTGGGATTTCTGCTATGCTTATGTATTCAAACTTCTGTTGTATCTGTTTTTCAGACTATGTATTTTGAACCTGTTTTGAGACTTTGTATTGTAGTGGCTTCATGAACCACTATTAATTTTATTTTCCGCTGCGAGTTATTCTGATATTCTGTGTCTGTGATTCTGTGATTGGTTTTATTTGCTCCAAATTTATTACAATCTATTGTTTTGTATTATTCAAGTCCGACGTGTGTGGTTTTATTGTCGATTTGAATGGTCCAAAATAGTGGGTCGTTACATTCAATGTGACATTTATCTTTTACGAATTTAATTTTAAAACCTTTATCACACAACTAATTAATTCTTAATAGATTATGTTTTAAATTCCTAGCTAACAAAACATTGGAAATAGTAGGAGTTTTAGAATTACCGACATTGCTGATGCCAGTCACATATTCTTTAGAATTATCACAAAAATTGACTGATCCTCCATCTTTGTAAACTATATCTTTCAAATTCTCCGGATTTTCTATCATGTGTCTTGAACGACCACTATCCAATACCCATTTATCCTTTTTGATCTGTAGTGTCTGATTATTAAATGTTTGGTCATCAAAAGCCACGTAACAAATATGTTCCTGTAATTTATTCCTTTTCAATGGATCACGTGACTTTTCATAATGAATAGATGCAAATCTATGAAACATTGTAATGATGATTTTATGAATTATCCTTTCAAACATAGTGTTAAAAAATCATTAAAGAATGCCATTAAAACTTTTCAAAAATCATTTTATGAATACTTTGAAAACCAATGCTCCGATACCAAACGTAAGATTATGGAATAAAAATCTTAAGGCTACTTAATGCCAAAGGAGGGTGAATAGTGTTTTCTAATTTATAAGAATCATTTTGAAATCTTTTGAAATTATACTTAGAATAATGAGATTAACAATCACATAAACAATCATTGAATCAAAACACAGACAAACAGTAAACGCTGTAAAAGTAAATGGAATAAACATACCGGGATTTTATACTGGTTCGAAGTTAACCTACATCCAGTCTCGTACAATTCTTAGTGTGGATTTCTTTTCAACTAGTAAATGCAATACAGTGTCAATTTCAAGGCTATGAGACACACCCTCCAGAATCCCGGCCTTTGGGCAGAACGGTTTGATTTTCGGGCTACAAGCATACCTACTAGATTTACGGGCTATTAAGCACACCCAATTTATTTCATGGGCTGCAATCACACCTAATTGATTTCATGTGCTATAATCACACCCACAAGTATATCGGTTTAATTTGATAGAGATATACAAACTTAGAACTTCAATCTTGATCCTATAATCCTTGAATAGCGCTTAGATCTTGATTGGAGTGAGAGAGGTGATAGAAATCAGAGAGCAAATGATAGAGAATCAAACTAATCGCAATGGAGTTTGATTCTGGTTGAAATTCGGTAGAGTATGGTTATTTTTTTTAGAAAATGAGAGAGAAGGAGGAGAGAAGAAAAGTGAAAAGTGAAAAAAAATTCGTTGGAAACACAGTTATTTATAAAGGAATAACGGTCATGTCCATTCGTGAAGAGATACAATGAATAGACACTTTGTAATTTTGAAACTCATGGCTAGTATGTCGACATATAGGGTTAGAGTGTGTTGATAAACTCTTTGTAATTTTGAAAAACACTTTAAAATATTATTTTTAAAATGTATTATTTTGTGAAATAATTTAATACTTTGTAAATATGTTTAAATATAATATATATACATTATAATCATAATAAAACTTAAGTAAAACTATATGACAAATTTTTTTGAAAAATAAACTATTATAAATCAGAATTTAATAAAAACAATAACTTGTTAAATATTAAAAACTAAAATAATAAGTATAAGAATTTTAAAATCTATTAAAAGCTATTTTGAAAATAATATTTAAAAACCAAAACATTTTTAACCTATTTTAAAACTTAAAATAGAGAGAGATCAAGTGCTATCAGAATTTTAACAAACATTCTAGACTCTATAACTTATCTGGAATATCTTGAAATCTTGAACTCTTGAATACTCATGAGTCTTCATTCTTGAGTCTCTATATCAACATCTTTAACTCTTCAATCTTTACTTGACACTATACAGTCTTCTTATATCAACACCCGTCTAATATTCTGCACTATATGCTATATACCTTGATAAAACATTAGTATTTATATTTTATATGATTTCCTAAGGTTGTTGTCATCAAAACCAAATCTTTAGGTACTAACACTAAGGAGTTCATAAATTTCTATAAGCAACATGGAATTCGGAGACACTTTACTACACCTGGAGATCCGCAATCAAACGGAGTCACTAAATGGATGAATATGACTCTATTGGAGAAAGTTCGTTATTTGAGATTGACGGCAGGTTTATTTTTTGGAGGCTTTTAGGCTGAAGCTTAATTGACTGCAACGTGTATTATTAATCGAATTCCATGCTCAACTTTGATGGGAAGAATCCAGAGGAAAGGTGGAAAGGTACATATATACATATAAGTTATTTTCGTATATTTGGTAGCCCTGTGTATGTTCATCATACAGGAAATGACAAGCTGGAGGCTAGAGCCTATAAAGGCATTAGGCTATGAAGAAGGTATCAAAGGGAATCGCATTTGGAATCCTGTTGATAGGAAGGTAGTGAACTCTAGACATGTCACATTTGATGAGTCTGTTATGTTCAAGCCGAAGGGAAATCCACCTAGTTGAGTGATTCCAAAGCTGAAAGGCCTAAGGAGATGGAAACTATTCCCACATATCAGCCTAATATTAGAGTCAGAGCTACAAAAAGACAGAGTAATTGCAGTCGTTGAAACATTACATGAAGGTCCATAAAATTCCACTAGTACTGATGGTGATGGTGATGGTCGTGAAAGTAGAGATGATTCAGCTCAAGGTGGAGTCGATATAAGCTTAGGCAAAGTTACACCTATTCAGGCTAGTTCTAGAGTTAGAAGGCCACCAAATAGGTATTGAGAACGGAATTATGCAAATCTTAGCCTTGATGATCAGTTTGTCTACGCATTGCATATAGTGCAAGATAGGCCTTTCGTCCTTGAAGATGCTATGAGTTCGAGTGCCAACTCGAAATGGATGCATGCTATGAAGGAGGAGATAAATTCATTGAAGAAGATTCAGACTTGGAAATTGGTTCTACCCCTTCAAGGAAGCTGAGCCATAGGATGCAAGTGGACATATAAGGTGAAGACGATGGGATACACAAGGCTAGACCTATTGCAAAGTTCGAGTATTGCTCGAACTTAATTCGCTTACCGAAGTGCTAGGTGCCATTTGGTGGCACAGTGCAAGAGTGAGTTGGCATATGGAGATGTTTGTTTTGGAGATTGATAGGTCCTACATGGAGAGGGTGCTTTCAACACTTTGTTGACGGGCTATGGTCTTGCGAGAGTAATTTGACAAAGTGCAATGGATGATGGCCATGCCGAAGCTCAATTGGGAAGTATCCATGGTGTCTTAGTCGAGAGCTGCTTGGACTAAGAGGATGTAGACAAAGTTGGTAGGCTTGCGGGGAAATATAGTATCAAGGTGGAGATTGTTAAATTTGGTGATACAATATTTCCAGTTGCAGAAGATTTGCAAGATATTTGAGTTTATTATTCAAATATATTACCTCTTTTATAGCACTAATGGGATCAATAAATTACCTACATTAGAAGAAGAATTATTTTGGAAGATTGAAGTAATCAATTAATTCCCTAATTAGTTGATTAAAGAAGGAATTTTATTAGCCGCATGTAAATTAGGAGAAACTGTAAAATCAAATCGATAAACGTTGCCCTTATGAATAGAAGAATCGACGAGGCATTGATTTATGACCATACATCAATTACTTCAACCCCAAGTAATAATCTCTATGAAAAGGTAGAGATTGACATGAGTAGAATCATCATCTCAGGTTGTATTTCTTATTCTTCTTCTTAGCCTTCATTATCAATCTTATAAATTTCTTTTTTTAGAAAAAATAAAATATCTTCTCCCTAAAGCGGATGTATACTATCTCGCGATGGTGGAACCATTATAAATCCATGTGTGAACTCTTTATGTAACGACCCGTCTTTTCGAACCCCGGAAGTCGACCCTAATACATCTATGGTATTCATGTTTCGAACAACTAAGTGCTAGAAGGATAGATTGTTAGGGGAAAGAAAGGAGATAAAAGATAGAAGAAACTAAACAATCACAGAATCTCACAATGCAACGGAATAACATATATTAATTAACATAATACTTTATAAAACCATTTCCAAAATAATACATCAGAGTCATACTAATACAAATTCTACCATATGACAGTTATAACAGTCTGTCCCTACCTAACTGATACAAGATACATAATACACTGAAAACAACATAATAACTAGCTATTGATGAAGCATCCTGCTCCAAGCTCCTCCAAAATACATCTGTGGGAAAACTTGAACTACTTGGCTGCTTATAAAAATTTGAGCACCCAGGAGTTTTAGAAAAAGAAAATAAAACTCCGGGTCAAACATGGGTCTGGTGTGAGTAAACTCAAACAACTGAATTATTATGTTTAAAACCCTTTCAAAATCAAAGGTATCTCGTAAGACCACGCTGCACATAAATACAGACATGTTTTTACCTTATGACAACCAAAACACTTTTTATAGAAAATCTAGTAATATTATAATAATGTCTAAGAGTTCAAAATAAATATATGAAAATAGCCGAAATTGTTACCATTATTAAATTCCAGCATACAAGGTTCTACAATCAAAATTGTAAAGGCACGTATTGGAGATTGGATTCCACACTTTGACAAGGCACCGGGGTACCACCTATCACAGTACACGTTTAGAAAATGTAGCGAGGACCTTGCCAGGATCCTCTGCCAACACAAGACCGGCCTACCCCTTACTGGATATAATACCGAATATTTCATTACCCTGATTGCTTTGCAACTCTTTGTATTGAGATTTCATGCACAACCAATCCATAAATATGTTGATGTATCTAGAAAGGTGACGACACACCCTAATGGGAGCGACCCATCTAGCCTTACTGCATCTCCCCTGATTTTAGTCATTCTTGGTTGATGAGGCTTGATGCTATGCTTATCTTTTGAATAGGAATCCCACTTGGAATGCTAACACCGCCTTCCAGGCAGCAATCTAGTACTAGCATTCATCCATACAACTTGTCCAGGATAAGGACAAACCGAAGGTACTACTTCTACTACATCCATTTTGTAATCACCCTCAGGACTAGTAGCAAGCAGTCCATGGACTTCAATGCTCCGTTTTTGATTTCATATTCTTCAAGATGTCTTCAGTTCGAAACGCTTGAGTTGGATAGAAGTGGTTTTCGGATAAAATATCTGATCTAGGTCTCTTCGAAACAACCTTCGATAGTTCCCGGTAAACTCAACCCCGGTTCTTTAGGAAATAAACAGACAAAGATAAGAGCGGAGTTTTCCTCCTAACCGTTTGTGGACAGATTTCCTTATCATTTATCTAGAATAACGAAACAAGATTTATATGCAGAGTGCACCATCATTGGGGATGACTGTGTTATATAACTCATGTGTTTCTCTTAGACATTTCTAAAGTTACGTTTAGGTCCAGATTTGATAGCCGATTATTTAACTATCAAATAAACAATCATTCAACATTGATTTGATTTCATATGGGATCCACTAAGCCTTTACTAATTAATTAAAATCACTTTATAAACATTCGATCAAAAGATCTTTTCAAAACACTATTCCCAAACCCTTTACATCCCTTTTATACTTGGAAAACATTCATACTTATCTTTGGGGTATAAGTATATTATCAAAACATTTGGAAAATTCCTCCTTTTACATTCCTTTTTGAAAACATTACTTACTACAAACTGATCCACTTATGCTTTATAAAAAGCTTCCTTCTAAAAGCTCACTTCACATTTAAATACCTTTATAAATTTCCAAAATCAATTTAGAAAACACTTCCATAAGTCAATTTAAAAAAAACTCTTTACAAAGCTCTAAATCATTTAAAAAATATTTCCTATTAAAACTCCTTTGATAAATCTTCTTTAGGAAAAATCCTTTACAAAATATCCTTTGCAACTCATCCATTTAAATCACTTTAAATAAACCTTTTTACTTAGTAAATCCCATTTTTACAAACAAGTCATTATTTATAGATACCTTTATAAAATAATAATATAACTTGAAAAATGATTTATAAACCTTAAACCCCAAAATTGATTAAATAATTGAAGTTAATTCAACACCATACTTTATAATTTCAAAAAGAGCTTAGCAATCCCAATGGTAGTAATTTAAGTTGCCATTTAACATCAATTTCACTTCCAAGTCACTTAACCATTTATTTACATAAGTCAACATATATGTAACTGCAATTCATATCCAACTCAGGGAATAACATGTCAATACAACTCGACTAGTGTATACATATTCAAATAACATAATAGCAGGATGGTGATTTGTCCTGCTAAATAGGTGTCCAATAATCAAACAATTAACTTGTAGCAAAACGAGGATTTATTCTGCTAATACATATGTCCATACAATCAAACAATCAATCCATAGCAGAATAGGGATTTATTCTGCTAACGCATATCCATACAATCAAACTATTTACATAACTCATTCATAATTGTTTGTCCACTTAATGGTATCGACCCTTGAATCCCTTGTGTTCAAAGCCATCTTTGAAAAAGAAGTTGACTCCGAAAAATTCCAAACTAATTCCAGATTATATATGTCGCAGCTACAAATCCAACGTGACTGATTCCATGATTTTTTTTGACCTCGTATGAATTAAATAGTGCATTTAAAATCACACAATTTAAAATAAATAAATTTCTTTCCTTTAATTATACTTTAAATAGTTAATTACCATCATTAGCATAATCGAGCTAAGCAATCAAGGCCGTTGCCTTCTTCCATCACGCTCACGCATTCCAGACATCGAGCTTCAAAACATCACACAGGACTACGAACCCTTCCCATCGAATTCCTCCACCCTCACCATGCCGGAGGCCATCCTACTTCACCAGAGCCAAAACCCTACACGCACTCATCCAGGCAGAAAAAATCGCGACCTTCCAAAGCCCATCGCGACTCGCCACCTACTCGGTGCTGACAGCCCTCGCCTCAAGCTCCTCAACGCCGTCGACCCCATCCATCCTCGATGCCTGTAACTCGAGCACGAGCTCCACCAAGCCGCGACTACGCTTCGGCCTCACGCTCCTCTCCCTCGTGCGTGTACCTCTTCTCCATTGTGATTCGATTGCCAGACTATTTTTCACTTCTTTTCGTATCAAACTAGTTCAATTTTTTTTCAATTGTTTTCGTGATTTCGAACTCCATAAGAAAGAAAGAGGGAGGGAGAAAGCATGCGTGGGTTTTAAAACTGGGAAGGCGGTTCAATTCAAAAGGGTAGGGCGGCATATAGTATGGGTTAGGGTGTAGGGTTTGACCTTAAAATTATATAATATTATTAAATTTTCAAAATATCTCGTTTAATACAACTTAAAATCCCGAACTCCTATAGAGGCATGCTGCCTAGCATTTCTAATGTTATACCCCTATTTCGAACGCAATGGAACAAGTCTCGAGCCCCAATTCGATCGTATGGAGAAGATAGCTTTTTGAACCCAATTATAGTATTAAATTTTCGATATTAAATTCAACGTGTTTCTATCCCGTACAACCAAACGGTAACTCTAAACGCTACGAAATTTGAAATTCGATAATAATACACTATTATGGATCCAATGGAAATAGTTTCGGTGAATTCCGAGAGAGTGCCTCAGATTGCTATTTTAACGCGTCGATAAAATCGACGATTTCAAAAATTGACGAAATCACTTGGAATTTCAGTTTTAAAAACTTATTAACTAAATTCTAATTCAAATAGAATTTATATCAACATTAGAAATCGTTTCGATTAATATTCAACTCAAATTTCAATTTTCACCATTTCCGTATTACGATAAATCGCTATATTTGAACTTTAAATTCATTCTAAAATTTCAACCAAAATCTTCATATTCAAAATCAACTTATATTCCAAATCTAACATTTAAAACCATTTAAATATTCAAAATCAAATGACGGAAAATTCAGGTTGTTACGAATCTCAAGCTTTATTAATAAAACCCCTTTCATAAAATAACATTTATAAATATATACTTTTATTTATAAAACACAATTTATAAATCTTCCTTTCCATACAACATTTCAAACAAAGCATTTCATAAATATTTTTTTAAAATTATTTCAATCTTCTTTAAAAACAGAGTCACTTTATTATAAGAGGTAAACTCCTTTTCTTTATAATAAACATTATATTAACTTTTCTGTAATATAAATACTTTCCAAAAATACTTATAAAACATTTCCATAAATGCTAGAAAGGACTAAAAAAGGTTGAAGTAAAAATAGAGAAATTCAAAAACCTTTTTTAAATAAAAGGTCGCTGAAAATTCCAAAGTCACTTTTAAAATCATCCTTTAAATCAAAATCATTTTTAAATCAAAACAACAAATAATAGTATTTCAAAATACTGTAATGAGGCCCACGACTACTATACACTTAACCAATGTTATCATTGTTTTTATTCAAAAATTTGATTCAACTTTTACGACATATCAAAGTTATACTCAATATGGCTAGGCTACCATGCTTTTGGCACTAAACAATTAACAGTCAATAGTTAACACATCATTTTTCCAATATTAATTAATCCACGTATTAATTAACTTCAAAAATCATCATTTTACTTTGCAAGCATATAATAGGGATTTATTCTGCTCAATAGATGTCCAAAATAATCTATTCAATTTAAATATAGCAGAACTATGTTTTATTCTGCTAAATAGATATCACAAACGAAGTATAATTATTTTAAATATGCTATTATTTAAAACAATGTAATTATATTCAATCGCTATTATTTTATCACAAATTTATACTTTATTAAAACTACTAACAAGTTATACCATAATGTTGTACTCGTCAATATGAGTATAATGCAAAAATCCATAGGTTAAACAGAATTAAAATGAATGAGATAAATCATTTTAAATTTAACGTACTTTTTATATATAATTAAAACAAATAATTTCAAATTATTCTCACCCGCACAAGCAGGCCCAGCTCGTTACACTTTAAGCCTGAACCCGGTTTAACAGTTCCTTTCCCCCAAAATTCAAATCGCGTTCCAGGCAATTAAATAAAAACGAGACTCCTCGTTCAACTACCTCCAACCGCCGCTTCGACCACACCTGATCCATACCGTCGCTTTTATTAACTCCGCCATCGACCTACGCACCCCCAGCCTATGCCTCGGTCAAATCGCCTCCCTCATCACCTTTGGCATCATGATATTGAACCTAAAAACAAAAATGAACGAGACTCTAGATTGAGCTCATCACACCACCGATCTTCATAGCCACCCGAACCACCTCTAAAAGACTCGAGCACTCCCAAGCTTCCATCTACCACCGCCGATCCTCCCTGGACCATCGAATCGCCGTGAAACCCAAGATGATCGAAAAATGATCATTTACCACCCATGGCCAACTCTGACCATCTAAAATTCCGAAATCATCACCAAAAATCAAGATTCGATGATACGAACACAACCATACTCTCCAATCTGCATTCTGTAATTGTCGAAAAACCAACATTGTTTGACATCCACTATTATCAGAAGATTCTCGCCACCACACTCGATGAAATGATGAGTGACTTATTAAAAAATACTAGAGGCTGTAACACACAATTTTGTAGTTGGAAGTTTTGGTTGAAAATTGTTAGATTGGGAGATAGAGATTTTTGAAGATGGAAGATGTTTTTTCTTTTTACATAGAAATGAAAATAAAAGAAGATGAAAAGAAAGAGAGAGGCAGAAGCAAAGAAGTAAAGTGAAACGAGTGTTGATGTGCACACTTAAACAAAACCAACCACATTACTTAAAAGTTAAGCAAACCCTAAAATTCAAGACTCCATCACATCAAAAGAAAATCAAAATCAATAGCTTGTTCACAAATCTTGTTTTGATTTGATTTATTTTGAATATTCCGCTACACAATATCTCATTCGCATGCGGACCGTGAACGACAGAAATAAAAATACAATCACGCATAACATTGCGACACGATCATAAAACAATAAAAAATTACACAGGTTAGCTTATTCTTTGAGCTTTCAAAAATACCAACATTTGCTATAAAATAGGTTAACCGATAATTCAAATATTTTTCAAATTAAAAATTGTGGAAAAATCCTACAAATTCATTTAAAAATGCGGCATTAAAAATCAAGTTGTTTTAATGAAATATGATTTTCTTATCATTTGTTACATTTGAATCAAATTCGATTATCTAAATAAATTAAATATTCAAATTTGAAACGTTAAAAATGCTGGGTCATTCTTATATAAGAATCGGGTAAAAAGAAAAAGAACAAGGAAAAGAATCTCATAGTGGAATGGCAAGATATAATATAACAAAGACAGTAAAACCTATCACTCTAAAATACAAGGTATATCAAAGTTAAAAACAAACCTTGTCAGCATGGAAAGTTACAATTTATGGACCTTACAATTGCCGATGGGTATATATAATAATAGAGCAAAAATAGAAAGACCATGGCAGGTGAACATCTAGCTATACTCCATGAGCTCCATGTCCCACCAACAACAACCTAGAAAAACTCGGTCTAACCCAAGCATTATAATAAATAACACCCGGATTAGTCTAGAAAACCAGCATGAGATAACACAAGAAATATGGTGAACACATATCAATTTGTGAGACCACGCCGCTAAACACAGAATGAGTTTTATCTCACAAGAACGACATCCATACATGAAAGAATAGAAATAAATTATAACAAAACACAAACTTGAAAGAATGGGCATAAACAGGATCAAAATCCAATCTTAAAGAAAGAATGCAAGTACTTAAACATCGAGAAGGGATCTAGGCACTTCTCAATGCAATTAAGAATACAATTCAAATGTTTGGATCGGAAATAAGGAAAGGGAAATTTTCCAACAATGACTAGGAAGGTGCGGCCACCCTTACCGAAAGTATACGTCTAGAAAATATAACCGAGAACTATGATGGCTCTCGGAAACCTCCAAGCCGGACCCTACCAACCTTACCGAGTATTCGAGTATTTCACATCTCTGCGCGCATACAACCGAAACCAATCTAGAGTAGATGATAAAATACCATAATGGGAGCAACCCTACAGAGCTTTGTCCCCACTCGCTCTTTATTTAGTCATTTCCAACAAAGGATATAAATGCTCACATGAGCAACATATCATCTTTAATTGACGAACACAAAGGAGATAATGGAATCGATAGTCAGTAAATCAACTATCGGGAATAACAATATGATCGTATATAGAAATCAAATCTCATATTCTTACCACCACTCGTCGATTTGAAACTTGTATTATTCCTTTATTGAAAATGAATCCAACCAAGTTAAGGTAGTGTTACCTCTGAGCCTGGCCTTGATATAAATTTTTAACCTTCGAGAAAGAGACGAATTTCCATACCTCGATGGTTAGTGCTAAGCTATGGCCAAATCCTTTCCATATAAGTGATATTGTGTATGGAAATTAAATTCTTATACTTTCCATAACCGAATCAAACTTTTTAAAACCAAACTTGTGCTTGCGTTTCACATCATAAAACATTTGTAAAATACATTAAAAACACTCTTTAAAATATTCTTTTTAAAGAACAAGTTATATCTCTAAGTGTATTAAAAAGAAGGGTCAAAACAAATGTCATTAAAAAATTGTTTACTATAAACCCAAAACAATTTATGCTTAGCTATGTTCATTTAAACATTCCCTTTAAAGATTTTCTTATTTATATATCATTTATAACTTTTAAAACAACATTTATTATCCCAGAAGATATTAAATCAATTTAAATTATCTTTTGTAAAATTTAAAATAATGTTAATCATCCCGAAAGATAATTGATATAAGCTTTTTTTAAATTTAAAAACACATTAATTATCAATTGAAAAAATTTATAATCTTTTTATATATTTAAAAAACATTAATTATCCCAAAAGATAGTTAGTAAAATATAGAATTCTTTTATAAGTTTTAAAACAACATTAATTATCCCAAAAGATAACTAACCAAATTTATAATCATTTTATAAATTTAGAACAACATTAATTATCCCGAAGGAAAATAAATTTAGAACAACATTAATTATCCCGAAGGAAGATAAATCAAATTTATAATCTTTTTATGAATTTAAAAAAACATAATTATCCTTAAGGAAAATAAATCAAATTTATAATCTTTTTATAAATTTAAAAACAACCTTAATTATCCCGAAGGAAAATTAAATCAAATTTATAACTCCTTTTATATATTTTAAACAACACTTTATCCTTTATTTCAAAATTCTCAAAAACACTTGAAAATATAGTTATACAACTTTCATAGTGCAAAAAAGCGGCCAAACATTTATTTTCTAAAAATACAAGCAAAAGTTCAACACACGCAGAGATTTAAGGAGATGATATTTCATAACTGACGCTATAGCGATAGTCGCTATAACGACACTTTCAAAAATCAAACATTGTGTCCCAAATATGTCAACCAAATATCAATATAAGCAACATAATAATATAAGTAAATCAATAATGTCAAGAAACCCTTTAGGGTCTCTCTATAAAAGTCCCATGTAAATCATACACATGTATGTGTATTTTTGAAGTGTTCCATAACGACTTATTCACAATGTATACTTCGACTTCCTCTTGCTGTTATTCCCTATAAAACAAATGTTATTTATACCATCCACTTCCAAGTGGGAATCAAATCCAAATAAACAATCAAACAAAAATATATAACTATCATCCAAGCATTCAACCATAATTTATAGCAACACGGATATCATATAGTTTATTTAGCAGTGAGTAAACTCACCGAAATTCCAGTTGATGCTTTCTCATTCCAATTCGATCTGGTGTTAGAGTTTAGCTTAAAATTCTACTTACTCCAAATTCAACGAATCCAATTACAATGTGCAGATAATATCAATACGAGTCCAGCAAAAGACTGCTTCCAAATTCGACCTCGTATGCAAGAGTTATTGAATTTATAAGATTTGGAATTAATAATACTAATTATTTTCTTATTTAAAAATTAACTACCCTTAATCATAATTAAATCCTTCTTCCTCAAATAAGAAAACGTGCATGGTGCGGATATACACCACCACAGCCGATCACTTCTCTCCTCTCTAACTCATCCAACACTCAATTAAAACACAAACCGTCACTTCCATCGATCTTCACTTTGCACGAGCTCCGC
The DNA here is from genome assembly GCA_030737815.1 of Allium fistulosum. Lineage (NCBI taxonomy): Eukaryota > Viridiplantae > Streptophyta > Magnoliopsida > Asparagales > Amaryllidaceae > Allium > Allium fistulosum. The sequence continues at coordinate 1,021,556,963 of CM060902.1, forward strand.
CACCAAACGAACAAAGTCAAGCTTGACACCCTATTCGCAAACGCGACCTGACGCTCTTACGTGCAACAGTAAAATGTCGCTTCACCCTAACTTGAATTGCAACCCACATTTCATCGCCATCGATGCTCCATCACGCGACGAGAACAACGCCACAAACGCCTTAACCTACCGCCTCCTCGAACTTTGGCAAAACAACACCCTAGTTCCACATCTATACATCGATCACCACAAAACATGATCATACCCAAATTCGAGCGTGTAGATTTTAAGATCCAGTCAATACAAACCAAAGATCCTCGTTTTGAATATTTTCGTTGAGTGGATGAATTTATTTTGAATTTTAGAGTGGAGGCCAAATTTTTCGTTTACTAGAAACATCAAAAGAAGAAGAGGGAAAGATGAAAAAAGGAAAGAGGAAAAGAAAGGTGAATTTCTGGTTAAGTGTTGAAGTTATTTGATTTTATAACCTAAACCCATTTACTTTACTTCAAACTCAGGTAAACAAAATTTTCAAGCAATGCGTCCAATCAAAATGCATATCTCAAGGCTAGTCCAAAAATTTGAATATGATATGATTTGAACCAGTTTTGCGGTAATCCACCACACAATATTTCGTTTGTGTACGAAGCACGAACGAAAAAAATAAAAATACGATCGCGCACCAAAATGTTACGCCATCACAAACCAGCAATAAAATACATAGATTATTTCATTCTATGAAATTTCAAAAATACCATCGCTTGCCGAAATATACGTCAAACGTAAACTTATATATTTTCCAAATTAAAAATTATAGAAAAATCCTATAAATTTATTTAAAATACATCATCAAAAATTAATTCGTTTTGTTAACAATTGATTTTCTTGTTATTCATTGAAACTATTTATTATTGTAAATAAATTTACAAAGCAAGTTCACCATTATTATTTATTAATTAAAAGGAGTTAAATAGGATTATTAAATCCATTTAATTAATATTAAATTCACAATTCAAATATTTAAATAACCCCTATATTTGAATATAAGTTATTTATATTATAAAACCAATTATTTAAAATTAATTAAATATTCAAAATCAAAACGATAAAATTTCGAGATGTTACATTCTCCCCCTTAAAAGATTCACATCCTCGAAATTCCAAAGGAAGAAATGTCCACTCATACTTAGGTTTTAGAAACTTATTAATTAAAGTGAGTAATCAGACTTTTAAAGTCCCTTATTTTACGGAAAATTTTGGCAGCACCTCATTTGTGTGGCTAGATCCGAAAAAACCAAAACTAACCCAAATCAAAAAAGAAAACAAAAGCCAAGTGGCCTTCCATATCTGGAGCATAAAATCATCAATCAATCACCAATTTCTAAATATTACATACCTTTTTTGCATTTGATTTTTATTTTTGCAAGCAATTTACTATCTCGATGCGAATGCAGGTGCAAAAAAATCAAATAGTAATCTCTTGCTTCCATATACATATCTTGTACTTACATAATTCCCAAAATAACCATGTTGACAAAAGAGCAATACACAAGTTATTTCTATAAAAAGTAATAGCAACATAAACAATATAACAACCATATGCAAAAAGGCAATATGGTGCAACTTATAATAATGATGTAATCAAAAGCAATATAACAACCATATGCAACAGAAGTAAAGAGAATACTCTGTAATAAAATATTAAACATCCAATCTTTTCAAAAGATAAATTTAGAACTAAATGCTCAGATTTTTATATTCAAAATATATTTTCAAATTCCTCCAAAGAGAAATATATCGAAACCACAATCAATTATGACAAGGAGGGGCCTCCTCCTACCGAAGAATGGTATAACACTAGAATCAAAACAATACGGAGCATCCAGTGGTATTATGGTTCCTCCTAAAATAACAACTAGAGTAAACAAATATAATGGCGAGTCTTCCAAATCAGAAAACCCACAATCGCCCAACTTTAGTCATAACCAAAAATATTTGAAAACCACTTCTTAAAAACTCTTTACAAATATCCTAAAATAATAATACTTCACCAAAGTTCTCAAAATAATAATACTATTATTTCTTTCACAAATTTTTTTGAAATTGCTTTTTTTTCAAAAGCATCACAATTTAAGTCCTAATAAACAACAACTTAAAATTTCTTTGTTTAAAAATTCAGGCTTTATAAACCATAGTATATAAAATTACACAATAAATCATATCGAATTCCATAAAGGAATAACATAGCAGTTAACGTTATTTAAAATGTTAAATGACTAACAAACAAGATTTATAATTTTTCTAAGGTCATAACTTTCTCGATCGTCCAAGGATATTGATAATTTCCCAAATGTACCATTACACTTATCACTCTTTGGTTATTGCTTAGAAGATTATCTAAGCTCCCTGTAACAATATTGAAAGTCGCTCCCTTAAACTTCCCTAAGCCACAAAACATAGCATACAAATATACTCAACCCCATATGATGTACATAAATCATCGATATGCAATTTTTAATCCGACCACTTGCTCGGATATATACACTTTACTTTCAAACTAGTATCGCTCACTCGGCCTCCCTGGTGCGAACTTTGATCGGGTTCCTTGATTAGTAAACTCTGTTCTCCTTACATAGCCATATACTATGATAGAAAACCCCAGTATCATCTCAAGAATCTAAATCATGTGTTTGCTGATAAGAATCAAGTGAGCAATCCTTTTTGAACTGTTGTGAATCACCCCAAGTTATATATTCGAACCCTAGATCAAAAACCATGAGAATAAAATGATCTACGTATAACTTACATGCTTAATCCTATTGGTTTCTTAACTGCACCAATTTCTTTTTCTACATACTTTCATTTTCATTTATAGTATTTCATTCAATACTAAGATTATTTATTAACTACTTCATAAATTTTCACTTAAGTTTTCATACATTTTATAAAGACTCGTCTTTATAAAACATTAAATTAAAAACTTACTCCACTTTTATTTACTTGCATAATACTCCTTGAGATCCTAATAGTATATACAAAATGCCCATTTTAATTATTATTATTATTCAAAATTCAAATGGAGGCCCAAATAAAATATAAGTCTTAAAACTGAGTCGACTAATTCGACCTTTTTACCTTAGAGTGTTCTACGGAAAGATGTTTATTAGTCAGCCCTATAACATCAAATAGTTTATATATCTTGGATGTTTAAACAAAAACTAATGTTCTAATAAAACAATGCTTAATAAAACCTACCTATCAAATTTAATCCATTTAAAAACTTAAGTTAAATCATCTATTTTCTATCCAAGAGTTTAAAATTTCAATTATCAAAACATTCTTTTATTAAATACCGTTTATTTTAAATCAATTTCCTTCAAGGAAACTTAATAACCGAATACCCAATTTTTATTTCAAAACCCTTTTTGAAATTATACTACATACATTTCTATATATAAAATAACTTTAACAATTTATTCACTAACACTCGCTTTGAGTTAATTCGGATTCGAACTCATTTCACTCGCACAATGACAAAAAGAATAATTTATTAAGTGTGGTACGACGTTTGCCTAAGCGAACTTCGATCATCACATAGAGGATTATTCGGATTACCATAAAACTAATCGAGGTCTTTTCTCCGAACTATCAAAGAAAATGCATCTTTCAAAAATTCTCTTTGAAATATTTATACTTATGAATATTTCCAAGTAATATTACCGTCAATTTCATCAAAATCTATTTGAAATCATTTTAAGTAATACCAAGATTTAAAATTCTCAAAAACTCTTCTTACTTTTAAATTACCTTTTCATAAATCATATAAATCATTTTATATATACTCTACTCCTATAAAATGTTTCCATTTTAAAATCATCTTGTATTATGATAACTTTCTATCATTATAATAAATATTTCTCAAATATTTATCCTCTAAATGTCTTATCTTCCTATTTAGATTAAATTGAACATTTTGATTAAAAGATGACTTTTAACTTAACATTTTCTCTGAACACCTGATAGTCAAATTATGAAACTAAATTCACAAGAGGTTCATTTTATTGTACTCACAATTATCAAAACAATAAATGTCCCTAAACTGGTTGAGCATAAATCAACAATCAACAAGCAATAGTCAATGCTCCTAATCTATCTGAGCATGGCAGAACAACAATGAATAGAAAGAAATATTTTCAAACAAACACCATAAATAACTATATAAATTCGAAAATTGTTCCTTTACATATATAAAATATATAATCCTAGGTAAAATGTTTCATTTTCCAATTTACAAAAATCAATATCGTGTCTATTTGCCTTGTTCAAGTGTTTTGACATACCTATCGACATCGTGGAATCTCACGTCTCGACCAGAATTCAAAATTCAAACTTAACAGGCCAATTGACACAATATGTTTTTATAGCAATAACAAATACACTCTCATATATATAATACTCTCAACTCATTCTAGGGTGTCACTTACCTTATATCTAATGTTACCCGACCAAAGCCAAGGTTCTCCCTTAACCTTCAGCTCTGATACCAAATGCAATGGCCTGCCATTTCAACCCTCGAAAGTCGATACTTAATACAACCATAGTATCAAATATCGAGCATCCAAGTGTCGAAAAGGAAGATTGTTATGGTAAAAGAAAAAGGAATAGGGAAAATAGAATCTCACCATGGAACGACAAGATACAATATAATAAAGATAGTAAAACCCGTTACTCTAAAATACAAGGTATATAAGAGTTAAAAACAACCTCATCAGCCTGGACAGTTATAACTTCCTGACCTTGCAACTACTGATGGGTATATACAATAATATAGCAGAAATAAAAATACTATGGCAGGTGAACATCTAGCTCTACTCCATGAGCCCCATGTCCCACCAATGACAACTTGGAAAAACTCAATTTGACCCAAGCATTATACTAAATAATACCAGATCAGTTTGAAAAACCATCTTGAGAAAACTCAAGAGATATGGTGAACATATAATAATCTGTGAGACCATGTTGCTAAACACAGAAAGGGTTTTACCTCACAAGAACAACATCCATACATAAAAGAATGGAAAACAAATTAGAATAAAACCAAAACTTGAAATAATGCGCATAAACAGGATCAAAATCCAAACTTAAAGAAAGAACATAAATAATTAAACATTGAGAAGAGCTCCGGGCACTTCTCAATGCAATTAAGAAAACAATTCAAAGGTTTTACCTAAAAATAAGGAAATGGAAATTTTCCAATAATGACTAGGAGGGTGCGGCCCCTTTACCGAAAGTATACCTCTAGAAAATATACTTGAGAACTGCGTTGGCTTTCGGAATCCTTCAAGCCAGACCACATCAACCTTATCGAGTATCCGAGTATTTCACATCTCCACACGCATACAACCGAAACCAATCTAGAGTAGATGTGAAAATACCATAATGGAAGCAACCCCACATAGCTTGGCTCCCACTCTCTTTTTATTTAGTCATTTCCGACAAAGGATATAAATGCTCAAATAAGCAACAAATCATCTTAGATTGACGAACACAATGGAGATAGCGGAATTAATAGTCAATAAATCAACTGTTGAGAAAAATAAAATGATCATATATGAAAATTAAATCTCATATTCTTACCATAACTCTTCAATTTCAAACTTATACTATTCTTTGGTTGAAAATGAAGCCGAGCAAGTTATGGCAGCGTTACCTCTGAGCCTTGCCTTGTCATACATTTTTAACCTTCGAGATAGAGATGAGTTTCCATACCTCGATGTTTAGTGCTAAGTACATGAACAAATCCTCTCTATATAAGTGATATCATTTATGGAAATTAAATTTCTTATACTTTTAGTAACCGAGTCAAACTATTAAACTTTTTTAAGTCGAACTTGTTCTTGGTTTTCATATCATAAAACATTTGTAAAATACTTTAAAAACACTCTTTAAAATATATTTTTTAAAGATAAAATTATATCTTTAAGTGTATTAAAAAGAATGGTCAAAAACAAATGTCCTTAGAAACATTATTTACTATAAACCCAAAACAATTTACACTTAGCTATATTTTTAAACATTCTTTTTGAAAGATTTTCTTATTTATAAACAATCATTTATAACTTTTAAAACAACGTTTATTATTCCAAAAGATAATAAATCAAATTAAAATACTTTTTATAAAATTTAAAACAATGTCAATCATCCCGAAAGATAATTGATATAACTCTTTTATAAATTTAAAACCACATTAATTATGCCAAAAGAAAATTAATCAAATTTATAATCTTTTTATATATTTAAAATTACCTTAATTATCATGAAAGATAATTAATCAAATTTATAATATTTTTATATATTTAAAATTACCTTAATTATCATGAAAGATAATTAATAAAATTTATATTCTTTTTATAAATTTAAAAACAACATTAATTATCCCAAAAGATAATTAATCAAATTTATAATCATTTTATAAATTTAAAACAACATTAATTATCCCAAAGGAAAATAAATCAAATTTATAATCTTTTTATAAATTTAGAACATCATTAATTATCCCAAAGCAAAATAAATCAAATTTACAATCTTTTTATAAATTTGAAAAACCTTAATCACCCCAAAGGAAAATAAATCAAATTTATAATCTTTTTATAAATTTAAAAACAACCTTAATTATCCCAAAGGGAAAATAAATCAAATTTATAACTCCTTTTATAAATTTTAAACAACACTTTATCTTTTATTTCAAAATTCTAAAAAACACTTGAAAATATAGTTTAAACAACTTTCAAAGCGCAAAAACGCGACCAAACATTTATTTTGTAAAAATACAAGCACAAGTTCAATAAGCATAGGTTTAAGGAGATGATATTTCATAAGTGATGGTATAGCGATAACCGCCATAACGACAGTTACACAAATCAAACAGTATGTCCCAAATATTTCAACCAAACATCAATATAAGCTACATAATAATATAAGTAAATCAATATTGGCTAGAAATACCTTATGTTCTTTTTACAAAAGTCCCATGTAAATCACATATATGTATGTGTATTTTCGAAGTGTTCCATAGTGACCTAGTCGCTACGTAGACTTCGGCTTCCTCTTGCTTTTATTCCCTGCAAAACAGTGGTTATATATATCAACCGCTGCTAAGCGGGAATTAGATCCAAACAAACAATCAAAAAAATAGCATAAACTACCATCCAAGCATTCAACCATAATTTATAGCAAAAAAGATACCATATAGTTTATTTAGAGGTGAGTAAACTCACCGAAATTCCAGTTGATGCTTTTGCATTCTAGTTCGATCTAAAATCGAATGGTGTTCAATTTCAGCTCAAAATTCTACAAACTCCAAATTTAACAAATCTAACTCCAATGCGTAGATAATGATACGAGTCCAGCTAAAGACTGCATCCAAATCTGGCCTCGTTGCAAGAGCTATTGACTTTATAAGATTTGGAATTAATCAAACAATTAATTTCTTAATAATAAATTAATTTCCCTAAATCAAAATTAAATTCTTCTTCTCTAAACACAAAGTCTACGCAATGCCACGTGTTATAAAAATGCCGTTATACAATATAAAGTTATCATTTTCTTTGGTTGGGTATAACTTATTAGAGATAGGGTAAGCGATGCCCTAGGATAAGTTGATTGTATTATATATATATATATGAGAGAATGTTTGTAGTTGTTATAAACGTACACCTTAAAGGTATTCCAACCACGAAAATCAACAAATCTTATATATCCCTCATTGATTAGATTACTTACGCTTGGCTAGTTTATGAGCATTGTTATCATTTGTAGATTGATTTGTTATACTCGATCGGTTTATGAGCATTGTTATCATTTGTATATTAATTAATCATGTTCGCGCAGTTTATGAGCATTATCATTTGTAGATTGATTAGTCATGCTCGTCCAGTTTATGAGCATTTATTATCGTTTATTGATTATTAACTTGTGCTTGACCAGTTTATGAGAAGTTTACCTTTTTGCTATATGGGTTCGGTAGACGGTATTTGTGGGTTCATTAAAATGAACACCTTGTGAATTGGGTTTTACAATTTGACTATAAAGCGTTCGGTGATAATGTTTGGTTCAAAGTTTACTTTAATGAAAGAAGTTTTGTGTAAATTTTCTAAATATAGTTAATAAACGAAGAGGATTTAAACTGATATTTTAAGAACTTAAATCCTAATGTCTTTGAAATTGTTTTTCTAGACCTTGGAAAATAACAATAATATTATTTAAAAGTATTTGTGAATATTAACATCTTGAAAAGATTTTTAAGATTTGTTCAAATTCGAGGTTGCTTTCAGAATCAACGAGTTGATTCGAAAATGAAGTTATTTATGTTATCCAGTTTGAGTGGCTCGAAAATGGCCAAAAATGGACGAGAGATGTGTTCGGTTGGTAAGCACTTCTCATGGGCATTACCCTTCTTGGTAAGGGGATATTTGGTACGACTTGGTAGGACCCATTTGCATGGTATCATTTTTGTGTTACTCGATCTATTGAGGCGAAATGTGATAGTTCGAAATCAAGTGTCGTTCGAGGAGAAATACTTGTTTTTCACATTCAAGTGAGTTTCGGAATATGGCGGCTTATTGCCATCTCAAAGCATGCCTAGGGAATGACGTTGATCCTATACATGTGTAAGTGACTTAGTCATTTTAATGTGGAGTTTCTTTTGCTTCATGCCATCCCAATCAAGAGATGACGACTTGTGCCCTTCAGAGATGTTTTGAAATTAATAATTATCTTTAATATGTTTGAAGTTAATTACTATTTATTTATATTGTTATTATTATATAATAGTGTTTTAAAATAAATGATTAGAAATTATTTATAAACAGAGTTTATAATGGACTTGGGTTTTATAAGGGAAGTTTTATAAAATGGTTTAAGAGTTTAAAGGAAGATTTGAAAATAGGTAAAAAGAGTTCTGTAAATGGTTAGATATTTAAAACGAATTTTAGAAATGAGTTTATATATTATAACGGATTTTTATAAATGGTTTTATGAATTTATAAAGGATGTATAAATGATTTTAAAAATGTATAAAAAGAATTTATAAGTGATTGAAATTGATTAAAGAGATTATAAATGATTTTCAGAGATTTATGAAATGGTTTATAAATGGTTATAGCAATGTGTAATGGAGTTAGAAATGATTTATGATTATGCATAAAAGGGAAATCTTCCTCAGAGTTTTGTGAACACACTTATAGCGTTAAGATATGTATATAGATATTTTTCTAAGTATTGAAAATATAGAGATTTCTGGTATATCTTTGTACAGGTGTTTTTATACAAGTAATCTACAAAGTGATCGCAATTAATGCAAAGATTAATTAAGGAGGCTAGTGGTTATTTATGTATTTAACCAATGTTGGTTTTTCCTATGAAATTAAATCCATGATTGAATGTTTGTTATTTGATAGTTAAATAACCGATTATCGAATTTGGACCCAAAACGTAACTTTAGAAATATCTAGGAGAAACATGTGAGTTATATGGCACAGTCATAGCCGATGATGATGTACTGTGCATGTAAATCTCATTTCGTTCTCCTAGTAAAAATTAGAAGGAAATTCGTCCACTAATTGTTAGGAGGTAATCTCCGCTCTTTTCTTTGACTGTTTATTTCCTAAAGAACCGGAGTTGAGTTTACTAAGAATTATCGAAAAGTTGTTTCTGAAGAGACCGGGATCGGATATGTTATCTGAAAACCACTTCGATCCAACTCAAGCATTTCGAAGTGAAGATATCTTAAAGATGATGGAATTGAAGACGGAGCTCTCAAATGTTTCGTTCAGGCCCAAAACGAACTTGTATGGATGAATGTTGGTATTACTAGAGGGCAGTGTTGGAATTCCATGGAGGAAGTGCTATATAAAGGTAAAAAAGTAGCCTCGAGCCACATCAACTGGGAAATGACAAAAATCGGGCATGCAGCAGGGCCAAGTGTGTCGCTCTCAAGTAGGGCATGGTCATTCCAAATCAAGATCAGTTATTATCTCTCATTTGTATGCTTCGAGGCCCATTAACGGAAGGGTGATCATATTCGGTACTACTAGTCAAGTGGTATACAAGTCCTGTGTGGCAGGGGTACAAGATGTTCTTGTTAGACCCCGGTGCATTTTATCTAAAAATGCACCATCGGAAGGTAGTTCTTTACCTTGTCATAGTATGGAATCAAATCTCCAATATTTGCCTTTACAGTTTTGATTGTAGAACCTAGCATGTTGAAATTTAATAATGTAGCAATTTTGGCTATGATTAATAAGTATTTGTATCTTAGACTCTATGATAACATCAGAGAATTTCATATGAAATGGTTTGGTTATCGTAAGATAAAAACCCGTCCGTGTTTATATACAGCGTGGTCATACGAGATACCTTTAATTTCAAAGGTTTTTTATAACTTTAAAATCTAGTTGGGTGTGTTTTGTCATGTTGGTTTACCAGAATGACTCGGGTGTTATTTTATTATAATGCTCGGATCAGACCGATTGTATTTATATATTGCTTTGAATGCATTAGAGCTTAGGAGATGAGATGGTGGTCCAAGACGTATCTACGTAATTCTTTGTATTCCGCTGTGTTGTCTGCTGGTTGTATTTATCAGAAATTATAAGGATGGACTATTATAAATGTCCGTGCTAAAATAAGTTAGTGTACCCTGATTAGCGTATATATTACATTTTTTTCTTTGTGTAAAGATTTGTTGTATATATATGTGTATATATATATATATTATTTGTTCCTTTCTGAGATTCTATGTTGTTTAGTTTCTTTTCTTCTTTCTTCTTCCTTCCTTCTTCATTTCCCCTGACGATCGGCTTTTTGGCATTCGATTGCTCAGCATGCAATATAGTGGACGTATTAGTGTATAATTTTCATGGGTCAAAAGTCCTAAATTGTTACATAAATAGTTTAAAATCAAAACGTGGTGGTAATTATATTTGGTCTAACTTCTATGTGATCCATTCACTTACACCAAAAATGTTTTGAATTTATTGTTATTAAAGTTTTTACATGACATTTTTTTAACCCAATTAATTATTTTTTTGAAAATGAAATTTTTCTTAAGATTTTGTGAATATACTTATACTGGTATGGTATGTATATAAATACGTTTTCAAGGATTTATACAATTTCAATTTAATTTTATTAAAGCTGTATTATAAAATTTTGAGATCTAAAATTATGTACTTTCAATTTTAATTCGAAATAAGTGAAGTCATATTAAAATAAAAAACATTCAACTATAATCTAAAAATAAAGCAGATACAAAAAACATCAAATATCTTTTATAATTGATGGTGGAGGAAAAATCAAAGATCTACATGTGATGTTGGTGATTGAGGTGCCAGTAGGGAAAGTCGAGTAGCGGAGTTAGGTTTAGAAACTTGTTTTTGGAAAGAGTTCAAAAAAAATATCAGAAATATTAAGAATTTGAGAGGATCAAGATAATTTTTTAAGGCCATAAGTTGAAATCATTTATTATGAAATTACGAATATAAAAGTGAGGAACAACGATATATGAATTAGTCACACTAAAGGAGAAATGAAGGGATATATTTGAACAAGATATGAATCTGGCAAAGAGAAGGAAAAAAAAAGAGAAATTTGAGGAGACGAGAAGGAAGTGGGATGTTGTTTTCACTATAAGAGAACCGGCTATTCCAAAGGCTCCAAGCCATTGGCGGCCGTTGGCAGCCGTTGGAAAAGCCATTGGAATAGCATTCACGCTTTCCAACGGCTTCCAACGGAAGCAACGGGGCTATTCCAACGGCTTTTCCAACGGCTTTTCCAACGGCTCTCAACGGCATTTAGCCGATGGATGTCGTTGGTATAAAATGACCAATAAGCCGTTGGTAGCCGTTGCTAATCTGGGTGAAATTTTTTTTATAACAGCAAGTCATTCACCTTCCAGCCACACACAATCAATATATATCAATTTCCATTCCATTTCCACTCCATTTCACATATATATCACATATCCAACACATTATACCACAAACAATATAAACAACCAAAAATCAACATCAAAGATTACATTTTCAAACCAAACTCCAAGTCAATAGGTACATAAACAACAAAACTCTCACCAACACCAACTCCAACTCCATATTCAAGTCAATATATACAATGCAAACACTTAAACCTCACCACCTCAAAGTCAATATATACACAATAACCATCAAACACAATCCTCACCACCTCAAAGTCAATATATACAATAACCAACCACAAAGACAATAACCATCATACCTCTCAAGCATCATCATCACCTCCGGAAGCACCAGACGACGAAGGGAAGGAACCATGCCTCTGCGCGTACTCCGCTAAACGTTGATTCAGCTGCTCCATTTGTATAGCACGAAGACGGTCCTGCTCTTGCAATTGCTCAATCATGGCTCTAAGCTCTTTTATTTCAGCTTTGTCACACGCCTTTTGAGCTGCCCAAACTTGCAAATAGAATGTGAGATGTTCACATTTGTATTATAATCATTTTCTTAAGCAATGCATATTTTAAAATATAGAAATGTTTATAATATTGCAATGTTTATAAGATTACCGCTTGGTTTCCATAGCCATAGCGCCTATTCCGCTGCGTCGAATCCATAATAACGTCGAAAATATTATCTTGCTCCTCTACCGTAAACTCATCGCGATCCGAATCTGAAAGCAGCTCTGCCCGTGCCTCCTGAAACTTTGCCTAAAATAAATAAACAATCACAGGTTAAAATTAATAGAATAGGGTTTAAACATAACGATATTAATAAAATAAGATTTAAAATATGCATACATATGCAGCCGTCGCCTTATCATCATCATCCCACTGATATGTAATATTGTCAGCATTGTCTGCTTGTCTTGATGCGTGGGTGCGGGTAAATACCTCCATCATAGACACGGGACGTCCAAGCGATCTTTCCTGCAATAAATAATTTATATATTTTAATTGTTCATAGCTAATTACTGAACTGATTAATATACAAAATGTAATAACAGTTTAGATTCGTAATTGATAAATTTACCAAGTCCTCACGGTGATGCTGAAAAGACTTGGATCCGCCACGATGCGTTACAGGATTCCTACTTCTATTGGCAGAGTTCCTCTCTGACTCCATCTGTAATTTAAATTGAATATTATATTGACTAATTGTGAAATAATTAACTATATATTTGGTAGATTTACCTTGAACTCGTCGGTCTCCCACCAACTCATCCAAGAATCCCATACGGAAGCGCCCATCCAGTTCGGTTTCTTCCCCGATTTTTTAAGAGCTGACATTACCTCCCTGTAATTTTTGGCGACCTTCGAATTCCAGTGGCGCTGAACCATGGCGACATCGGGCTCCGCCAAGTCCACTTGCCCCTGTACAAAGAGAAAATATTACTAATTATTCATTTATACTTATTCATATAGTAAAGTGGTATAAACCCGCCAGAAAATCCTACCAGATGGCCTCCCTGACTTGGTCAGGGATCTTACTCCACTTAGGCCAGCAATCTGTCATCCTGCTCATATATGATTGCTTGGAAATGCCAAGCACAACTCCTGAGGGCTCCAAATCAAATCCCATGTGTTAAATATAAAACAAAGATTTAGACAAGTATATATATGTATGAACAAATTTATTTTGTTATCATTTTAATTTTGATACTTATGCTCCATCAGCCTTCGGCTGCAAATATACAAGTGGTCGAGCCGAAGGCTCACCACTACTCTCGCCGGCCGAGCGAGAAGAGCTACGACGTTTGGAGCCTGACATAATACCTTTTGAAAGTTTCATTTTTAATTATAGACATAGATAAAATGATGATGATATGTGGTGCATGTAATGATGATGATGATATATATGTGATGCGTGTGCGTGAATAATTGTAAAAATTACCGGATATTACTCAGTCCTCGTCGTTTTCTAATTCAGACTCGATCTCGTGTTCTATATCGTTTTCCTCTACACTCTCAAATGCTTCGACTAATACATTTGTCTCATCATTTAATTTTCCAAAATCAGTTTGATCGTCTGTAATTGTGATTTCAACATTTTCTTCGATATCTGCTTGATAGGCTTGTTCTTCTGGAATATTTTTTCCATCGAACGTAAATCTCGCCTTGGTTTTAAAAACTGCAGACCAATCCGCTTTATCTCTTTTTAGAGACGGATAAGGGGCGTAATAAACTTGTAAGACTTGTTTGGCTAGTACAAAAGGATCGAACTGCTGATAACGGGAGGTATGTTTTATTTCTATATAATTATAATTTGGATGTCCTTAATACCAGAACCTGGAACATTGCCGAACCAGTTGCATCTAAACAAAAAAACTTCCTCTACGGGTCTTATAAAATATGTCAATTGCAAAATCTGGGTTAACACGCCATAAAAATCATGTATATGATTATTAGGATCATCAGTGCCTTTAACAAATACACCGGTATTGTTTGTTAATTTTTCAGCACCGTATTCTTTGGTGTTGAATTTATATCCATTAACGAAAAATATTGGATACGTTTTAACTTTCCTTTTCGGTCCCAACGCTAAATGTTTTAATCCTTCATCGACCACATTATTTGTAGGATCACAAACGTAGTTCGAAAACCAAGTAGCGAAATTTTTGCTTAAATCGCCGTTTGGATTTTGTGATTCATAAACACTACAAACAAAAACATAATATATTGCTTTATTATTATTTTACACATGTAGTATTAAATTAAATTTATCAAAACTTGTAATCTGATAATTACCTAATAAATGGTGCAACTTCTGGACAATTAAGAAGAATATATGTGTGTGCTACATGGTAATTTCTATCATCTAACCATACTTCTACACATTTTCCAGCATGTCGACCATGTTGTTTAAAAATAGATAACATTGCTTCAGAAGAAGAATTTTGTTCAATGGCCTCATCATTATGCGCCACACTTTGAAATGATAAATTCACATGATCATTGAAATAATGAGAGAAAAAGAACGATGATTCTTCTTCGATATATGATTTGCAAATCGAACCTTCAACTCGAGCTTTTTGTCTCACTTTTTTCTTTAAATGATTTAAGTACCTAATAAAAATTTTTATTTATAGTTAAATTAACATTTACATACTCAGTATTAACAACATACCTCTCGAATGGATACATCCATCCATATTGCACAGGACCTCGAAGACGTGCTTCAAATGGAAGATGAACAGGTAAATGCTCCATTACATTGAACAAACCTGGAGGAAATATTTTCTCCAGTTTGCAGAGTAGTATAGGGATTTCTACCTCAAGTTTACGAAGACGGTCAACTTTTAACGTAGTTGAACAAAGCTCCTTATAAAATAAACTAAGTTCTGTTATAACCTTCCAAACTTTTACGAGCAACAATTCTTTGAAAGCGACGGGTAACAAATTTTGCATCATTACATGACAATCATGGCTTTTCATCCCACCCAGTCTTCCGTTCTTATAGTCGACACATCTACGAAGATTAGATGAAATTCCATTAGGAAATCGTAATCTTTCCACCCATTTTAACAATACTTTAACTTGGTTGTTATCTAGTTCATAACATGCTTTGGGTTTTTTAGTGTCATTTTGCTTCATATGAAGCTCAGGACGATTACATATTTCTTCTATATCACGTCTTGATTTCAGATCGTCCTTAGTCTTGCCCTTAACATTCAAAAGTGTATTAAACACATTATCAAATACGTTTTTCTCGTTATGCATCACGTCAATGTTATGATGGATTAAGAGATTTTTCCAATAAGGCAACTCCCAGAATATACTCTATTTGCGCCAATTATGAAACGTCGATTTACCTTAGATTTCAGTTTGCTGCCCGGTTTCATGTATCTTTGGATAATCTTTTACAAGTTCATATATATCTTCACTTGACCAAATCGTTGGTGGTTGTAAAGTCTCATGTCTATTAGCTATGAAGTTTTTTTTGTCTCTTCTAAAAGTGTGATTAATATGGAGAAAACGTCGATGACAATCAAACCATGAAATTTTCTTCCCATGCCGTAAAGAAAATGCTCGTGTTTCTTCCATACAGTAAGGACAAGCAAAACGACCAGCCGTACTCCAACCCGAAAGCATTGCATATGCAGGAAAATCGTTAATAGTCCATAACAAAGAAGCGAACATCTGGAAAAAAAAATTTCGATACGTCGTATGTTTCAACTCCTTCATACCACAATGTTTTCAACTCTTCGATTAGCGGTTGTAAGTAAACATCGATACCCAGTGTCGAATCATCAGGGCCAGGGATGACAATTGTGAGAAACATATATGGAGTTTTCATACACATCCACGGGGGTAGATTGTAAGGTGCAATGATTATAGGCCAAGATGAATATTTAGAACCAAACTGAGAAAACGGTGAAAATCCATCAGTACACAAACCTAGTCTAACGTTACGGCTCTCCGCTGCGAAATCGGGATATTTCTTATCAAAATACTTCCATGCTTCTCCATCAGATGGGTGTGTTAACGTACCTTCTTCAGGTGTTCTCACACTGTGCCCTCTCATATGATGCGCTGTTACAGATGATGCATATAACCTTTGAAGTCTAGGAGTGATAGGTAAATAATGCATACGCTTGTATGGAACTTCTTTTCCCTTTTTTTTCCTTGGTTTGTATCTTTCTTGATTACATATTTTACAATTCCGAAGACTGACATCATCTTTCCAAAACAACATGCAACCATTTAGACATGTATCAATTTTTTGATACGGCAAACCGAAAGATGACATTAGTTTTTTCACTTCATAATAATTTTCACACATTAAATTATCTGATGGCATATGGCGTTTAGCAGCTTGTACAACAGCCATAAATCCGGCTTCTGTGAGGTTGTACTTTGATTTCATTGCAATGTACTCTGCAGTTGCCGATAATTGAGTGCCGCTAGTACATCCATTCCAAAGAGGTTTCTTAGCAGCATCCAATAAATCATATATTTTTTTCGCTCCAACATTTGGTTCCTCTTCGACGTTAACATCGTCGTTATTAATTTCAACAGTAGGGAACATTGATCATGCTGCATCTTCAACCATATGTTCTATGAGATTCGTCGTACTAACTTCATCACTAATGACCTCTATTAACTGTTATTCGTTACGTGTTATAATTTCTCCATGACGATCCCACACCAAATAATTGGTTACCAAACCATATTGGCGCAAATGAATCCTAACCATATTCGGTACTAAATGCTTCAACAGTTTGCACCTACTACATGGACAACGAATTTCTACGCCGTTTCCAATATTACTTAAAGCAAATTCGACAAACACATTTACCTCGTTAAGAAAATGTTTACTTATTGAGCCTCCCATTTCTCTTCTTTGATACATCCAGCTCCGATCAATAAAATAATTGACCATTTTTCCTACTGTAAAACCTATGATCAATAGTAAAAAAATTATTATTCAAATTCGATAAACACATTTAGATTTTACTGTTTTTTATAATCCATTTTCGTTTATATACAAAGTTATATTTCTTGCTATTTTGTTTACATTTTTGTACCTTTTGTGATGGTCGGTTATCCTACTTCCCATTACAAACACAATAGTAATTACATTTCTTAAATCATATCATTATAAACGATTTCCCAAAATTTCGGCAGCACTTCCCCCGTGTTCCTTGTATCGTACACATATGCATGTACATAAGGAACGAAAAGGAAATGCCGTCAAAATTTTGTGAACTATTTATAACGATATGATTTACGAAACGTAATTACTTTATAGTGTCTGTAACTTGTCCAATACAGGGACAAATCCAACAAATATTATATCAAATGAATATGAATATCCGTTTTTCAATAAAAACGAATATTCATACAACGATTATATACAACACTTGTCAGACGGGGCCAAAAATTCACTAAGAGATTTAAATTTTGTTTATATATGTTACCGTTTTATTAAATATATAAAATAAAGCATATTATGCATTATTTTATTTATATTCTACTATTTTATTAAATATATAGTAAATTATATGATTTTTACTATTTCGCAAAATATATAATTCATGTGTATATATATACTAAATTATATACTTATCTAATGCTAATATATTTTATAAAAGATATAATTCATGTTCGTAAAATATTCGACTAATTCATGTTTGCCTAATATTTTACAAAACATATACAAAATAATTTAAAGCAATCCTAACTAATCTAACGCTAACTCAAATGCGCATTTACACTAAATTATCAACATATGTATATATGTGTATAATATATATACACAAACAATTTGGACATTTGGATGGTAATAATTGTAATTAGCACTTAGTTTGGTATAATAAACAATCAATAGGCCATTAGATACAACTATAACAACAAATTAAACACAAAATTAGCAAAATTTAAAAATTTAAGGTTTTAGGTAAAACCTTATTTTGGAGTGGAATTGGATGGAGAGAGGCCGCTGGTGTTGATTGATGGCGTCGGAGTGGCTGCCGGTTGCGTGGAGAGGCTGGGAGCAAGAAAAGAGGAGGAGTGGAGGAAGAGGGTGGAGGATTTGGGGTTTGTTGGGGGAGAAGAGAAAAATGAATGTTGCTCTCGGCCTGCTGCAGGTATACACAAATATTTCCAACGGCTTCCAACGACCGCAAACGACATTTTTACAACGGTTACCAACAGCTATCAACGGCTGGTTA
The DNA here is from genome assembly GCA_030737815.1 of Allium fistulosum. Lineage (NCBI taxonomy): Eukaryota > Viridiplantae > Streptophyta > Magnoliopsida > Asparagales > Amaryllidaceae > Allium > Allium fistulosum. Next base: position 1,021,575,647 of record CM060902.1, read on the forward strand.
AAAAATAACGAATTGGTAGCCGTTGGAAATTCCCGTTGGCGGCCGTTGGAACACTGTCGTAGCTATATACTGTAGTTCTAGTAGTGTTTGTACGAAGAATGCTAGAATTTTTCATTCGAAAATAATTGGATTCGGACGAATTATTTTGCCTCCTACATTAGACAAATTTCCCTAACTATTGGTTTGATTATACATATTAACATCTATTTTTGTTTTAATGCGTAGATTAATTATTTGGAACATAGCAGAAATGGCTGGAAAACTTATTTGATAAAACGAGTCTTGTTTCTTGATGTCTTTAGTAAGGTTCATGCATTATGGATGAATTCTCTACATTCAATAATCTTATGTGTTAACAAATTATTTAGTACATTAATATTTATTCTAAGTCATTCGTATTCCAAATTAATTATTAAACTTTTTGGATAGGTTATAAATTTTATCTGAAAAGATGTTGATAAATTTTAATGCATTTATATTACGAAAATGCTACTTTACCCGGTTATTTGTTTGTCATTTTGTGCGAAAACAATCCAAACCCTTCTTTTATCTCCTGCCCCCTATTTTCAACCTTCAATTACTAGATCCGTGAATTCGCATCTTCCACTTTCGGTTACCGTAGTGTTACTCTTTATATTAAATTGATTAATCTAATTTTTGAATATAATTCAAATTAATAAAAGTTTATTAGCAAGTGTTATTACCTTACTTAACAAGATTGTTTTTGTTATTTGATGCATTTTAGCAAGGCTCGTATTTGTGAATCAATCTGTGATATAATTATCTATTTTATTTAGAATTTAATTTTGGTAATAAATTTAATTATGCACATTAACATTTATTTTTGTTTTAATGCATGCATTAATTATTTGGAACGCACCAGAAAAGGTTGGAAACCTTATTTGATAAGATGATTCTTCTTTCTTGATGCCTTTAGTAAGGTTCGTGCATTATGGATGAATTCTCTACGTTCAATAACTTTATATGTTAACAAATTATTTAGTACATAAATAATTATTCTAATTCATTCATATTCCAATTTAATTAAAATTTTGGATAGATTATAAATTTTATCTGAAAAGATGTTGCTCAATTTTAATGCATTTAGATTAGATTCGTGTCATATGAACCTTCCTTCATATAATTTAAAATACCGATCATAATTTCACATCTCTGTATATATACAGCAGTATATTCAACCAGTTTTCTCCCCTCAAAATGAGGAAACCAAAAACCAGCAGAGGCAAACAAAAGATAGAAATAAAGAAAATAGAGGCTGAGGATGCACGACTAGTTTGCTTTTCAAAACGAAAACATGGAATATTTTCTAAGGCGAGTGAGCTTGCAACTCTTTGTGGTGCAAAAGCTGCAATTATAATTGAATCTCCAGGTGGACGTCCCTACACTTTTGGAAGTCCTTCCTTTGGTCATGTTATAGATGTGTTTTTGCAGAGTGGTATGAGTAGCACAGATGTTGATCTTAACAAGCCTCAATGGCTCTCCAAAGTTCAACACTTGAATATCAATCTAATGCAAGTTGGTTCAAATCTGCATGAGGCTAGAAAGAAGAGAGCCACGTTGATAGGTAAAATTGCAGATCTTTCTAAACAAAACGAGGATGTATGGAGAATTGAGAATGCACAAGATATCAATCTCGCTGAGCTTAAGAAAGCAAAGGATACACTTGAAAGGTTCAAGGAAAGAATTAAAAATAGATTGGTAAAGCAAACGGAGCTAGGATTGAGTGAAAATAATCTTGACCCAGGTCATGGTAAAAGTATAAGATTGGATTTGAATCTCTCCCCGGATGGGAGTTTTGATCATGTTGCACAAATGAATTCTTACATTATATCTAATGCAAGTGATGCGGGACCAAGCAAACCCTATTTTGATCTTAACGTTAATGAAGTGCCATATTAAATCCTCTGTGATCAAAGAAATTTAGTATTTGGGGAGCCCAGGTGATAAGGTTTTTGTTGGATTTTGGTCAAAACATTTTAATTATTGTGATGTTAATGTATCTTTTTTTTTTGTCTTTGATAGTTTTTGTGTAATTTGAATTTTGAATTATTTCGAACTAATTGCAGTTTGAAGTTTGTTTAGAACAATCTTTTAATCAACAAACATTACTGTATTATTTTATGTTACGTAAACAATAGTTAATATAGGAGATAATGAATTAACAAAAAAAAGGGAAAAATATTGAGGAAATTCTGTAGAATATCAATGCTGTTTGTAATTAATTTTAGAACTTTCAATACCATTGTACACTAATATCACACTCCTCCAAACTTAACAGGCATCAATTCATATTATAACATCAAATAAAATTGAAATATACATAAATAGAAGTCAATTCATAAAATCCAACCGTTTCCGACACTTGTCGGAAGCCGTTGGAAAAAATGGACTATAAGCCGTCGGAAGCTGTCGGAAGTCGTAGGAAAATTATTACCTGAAAGCCGTCAGAAGCTGTCAGAAAACTGCTGTATTTTTTTTTAATTTCTGCTGCAATATAGCCTTCCGTCCACATTTTCCATCCAAACACTATTACACCAATACTGCAGACTCCAGTATACAATATTCCAACCAAATATCAAAACCTAAACTACACAAAATTCATCAAACACACAAATACATCAAATTACATCAAAATAAAATACACACACACAACCATTCCAACATTCACAACAACTCCAATAACAAGTGTTCTACCATGTCATACATACACAACAACTACCACAAAACATCCATATCATCATACAACCACATAACCAAGTGTATCAAACATAATCATACTAAAATCAACAACTACCTCCACCGTCTACCAAATCATACAAGACTAAAAAAAACATACCGACAAAAGCAAGCAATCAATCACTCTCTTCCAGATCCAGAGCCAGCAGAGGAAGGGAAGCGGCCACCATACTACTGCATGTACTCGGCGATACGCTGGTCTAGCAACTGTGTGGTCTCTATGGCCTGTCGGCGGTTCTGCTCCTCCAGCTGGGCCACTCTAGCCCACAAACCTTCGATCTCTGCTAGATCGATCTGAGCTCTAGTCTGCCGACCCCGTCTCTGACTGCTGGCCTGTAATAAATATTTAATTTAGCTGTGTGATCTCTGTAAGTGTATGTGCAGGTATGTGAATGATTAGTTGTGTGATAATGTTATTTAATTTAGTTTATGCATGTTTATGTAAGTGTAGACTGAATGAGGCTGACAATGTATTGGATATCTTAGAAAAATATAAGAAACTTAAGTATTTTAATAATTTATGGAAAAATATAAACAAAAAGGTTTCAGTTTTGTTTTTAAAATTACTAATTATAAACCGTTTGAATTTTCTATTTACCACTTGATTGCCAAATCTGTATCGTCTGCCATGCTCTGATGGATCCATAACGGACAAAACTAGCATCCTCCTCATCAGTTGTCAATTGATCTCGATCCGTATCAGCAAGGAATTTCTGGCGCTGCTCCATAAACGTTTCCTGCATTAACAAATTAATAACATCATATCTTATTTCATTATAGTTTAACAAGCAGAACAACTACTAATACTGCATAAAATGAAATATGCTTACATGGCTCTTGCTGGATTTATCGTCGTGCCATGTATATGAAACAGTCCCGTCTGGATTTACATGCTCGACAGCATGCGTACGAGTAAACACGTCCATATAGCCCACGGGACCATGCGCCTCAGCTTCCCGAAGTTGATTTTTACATACAATTATTGTACATTTAAAATTATATAGCACAAACTATTTACAATTATCATTCAGTAAATTTACCAACTCCTGCCGATACTGCTGAAATGACTTCGACCCTCCGCGATGAGTGATGGGATTTTTATTTCTGTTTGTAGAGTTTCTTTCCGACTCTGCCTGTACATTCCAAATTTGTTACATTATTTTTCGATCACGTCAAATTAATAGTTCAAAAAAATTTAGTATACTTGTCTTCGCCTCGTCAGTTTCCCAGTATCCCAACCATGCTTGTCATACGCTCTCCCCCATCCACCGTGGTTTCTTACCAGATTTCTTGATTTGAGATATCGAGTCCCTATAGTTCTTACGCATCTTCTTCATCCAGTATTCTCATGCCAGCAGCATATCGTCTGTCTAGATGCCTATCTCAGCCTGTGTTTCAAGATAAAAAGCAAAAAAGATTACACTGTAAACGATAAACGGTAGAAAAACGACAAAAACGAATTAAAAATGGAAAACAGAAAAATATACATACTGGGACATCCTGCCATATACACTCTATGATGTGGGGAGGAATGTTATCCCACTTCGGCCAGCAAGCACTCATCCTACTGCGGTAAGAAGCTCTAGAGACATCCAGCACAACCTTCGAGGGAAGTAGGTCGAACCTCCTGTTTTTAAATACGATACAGATAAATACGTACGTATATCATAAAAAAATAAGATGCTGAATAAAATTTAATTCTTACCCCTCTGCTCTAGGAACTAACAAAACTACAGGACGCTGTGGATCTTGTGATGGGCCACTGCCATCGCATCCTGATGATCGGGAAGAGCTCCTACCTCTATATGACATTATGATAAACCTGTGACATATATACACATCATTATATAAGAGAATAATAACATGATAATGAAATATATTTCATATGTAAATGACATCAACGGTATAAATTTCTTAATTAATGACTGAAATGGAAATAGAAATGGAAGTGTGTTATACCTGATTCATAATGGGTCTCCTGTTCCGACGATAAGCAGATTTCATTGCATTTTTAATAAAAATTGCTAAATAAATGACAAATGGAAATGACATAAAACATGTAAACAATGGTAAACAGTTTTGGTTTCATAGTCACATCAATTTCATAATACATCAAGAATTGAACATAGTTACATCAGTTGCAAAAAAATTAGATTTAGATTTATATCAGTCATCATCATTCTCTAATTCAGATTCGGTCTCGTTTTCTACGATTTTTCCTCTGCACTGTCAAACGCTTCTACCAAAACATTTGATTCATCGATCAAAGGACCAAAATCTGTATGATCGTCTGTAATTATTATTTCGTTATTTTGCTCAAGATCTGCCCGATAAGCTTGTTCGTCCGGAATATTCTTCTCATCGAATGTGAATCTGGCCTTTGTTTTAAAAACTGCAGACCAATCTGCTTTATCTCTTTTTAGAGACGGATAAGGAGCGTAATAAACTTGCAATGCTTGTTTGGCTAGTACAAAAGGATCATACTTGTGATAGTGCGATGTATGCTTTATTTCGATAAGATTATAATATTTATCCACATTAATTCCAGAACCTGGAACATTGCTAAACCAATTGCATCTAAATAGAAACACCTCCCCCACGGGCCGTGAGAAATATGTCAGTTGCAAAATTTGTGTTAGAATGCCATAAAAATCATTTAAGTGATTTTCTGGATCGTCACTACCTTTAACAAATACACCAGTATTATTTGTTAATTTTTCTGCACCGTATTCTTTGGTGTTAAATTTATATCCATTGACGAAATATATTGGATATGCCTTGACCACTCTTTTTGGTCCCATCGCAAGATGTTTCAACCCTTCGTCAACAACACAATTTCTCGGCTCATAAACATAATTTAAAAACCAACCAGAAAATTCTTTACAGAGATCTCCGTTCGGATGTTCACGTTCATAAAGACTGTATATATAAACAAATTATTACATTATGTTATACACGCGCATGCATTATAGAAAAGAATAAAACACAAATTATTATTTCAGATTACCTAACAAACGGTGCAATCTCGGCACAATTTAGAAGAATATAACTGTGTGCTACATGAAGATCTCTATCGTCTAGCCATATTTCTACACATTTTCCAAAAGGCCGACCATGTTGTCTAAAAATAGATAACATTGCTTGAGAGGACTCTTGTTCGTCGCCTTCGTCATTACGAGGAACAATTTCAAATGATATATTCACATGGTCACTGAAATAGTGAGAGAGAAAGAACGAAGCTTCTTCTTCGATGTAAGATTTACATATCGAACCTTCAACACGTGCTTTTTGCCTCACTTTTTTCTTCAGATGATTCAAATATCTATGCAAAATTAATTTATATTAACTTCATCTTTCAAATGCAATTAAATTACGTGATAACATATTACATACCTCTCAAATGGATACATCCAACCATATTGGATAGGACCTCAAAGTCGTGCTTCAGATGGGAGATGAACAGGTAAATGTTCCATTACATTAAAAAACCTGGTGGAAATATTTTCTCTAATTTGCAAAGCAATATAGGAATATCCACTTCAAGTTTACGTAAACGTTGCACTTTTAAAGTAGTCGAACAAAGCTCTTTGTAAAACATACTAAGCTCCGTTACAACCTTCCAAACTTTTAACGGCAGTAGTTCTTTGAACATAACGGGAAATAAATTTTCCATCATTATGTGACAGTCGTGACTTTTCATTCCGCTCAATCTACCGTTTTTAAAGTCAACACGTCTACGAAGATTTGATGATATCCCATCAGGAAATCTTAACCCTTCCACCCATTTTAACACAGCTTTAACTTGATTATTATCTAATTCGTAACATGCTTTGGGTTTTTTACTGTCATTTGGTTTCATATGAAGCTCAAGACGTTTGCATAAATCTTCTATATCACGTCTTGATTTCAAATCATCCTTCGTCTTCCCTTTCACATTCAAAATTATCGGGCGGCATATGTCTTTTTGCAGCTTGTACAACAGCCGTAAACCCAGCTTCAGTGAAGTTGTATTTTGACTTCATCGCAATGTATTCTGCGATTACTGACAGTTGAGTGCCGCTTTTACAACCATCCCAAATAGGTTTCTTAGCAGCATCTAGTAAATCATAAATTTTTTTTGCTTTAATATTTGGTTTTTCAACATTTTCATCATCGTCGTCAACTTCAACCATAGGAAACATTGATCGTGCTGCATCTTCGACCATATTTTCTATACGGGTCATCATAACTATTTCGTTAACGACACTTTCAGACTCTACAGAAGTATTTGCTACAACTTCTCCATGCCGATCCCAAACATAATACTCGGGTACGAAACAGTTTGGCACAAATGAACTTTCACAATATCTGGTAACAAATACTTCAAATGTCTACACCTACTACACGAACAACGAATTTCTGGATCGTTTCCGTTATTACTTAAAGCGAATTCAACAAATACGTTTATACCATTATAAAAATCTTCTTTTATTGAGCCTCTCGGTCCTTTTCTTTGGTACATCCATCTCCTCCGATCAACAAAATAATCAATCATTTTTCCTATTTGAGAAAATGAGAAGTTCAAAATTTAATATTTATTTTCAAGAATACAAATTCAAAAAAGATTATTTTCATGGTCGTATAATATTTGAATTTAAAGAACTATTTCACAAATTTAAAAATATTTTCAAATAGGGCACATTTTATTTTTTAACGTATCGATATAAAAAAATGTACAAAAATATTTTTTTTTCCTTGGTCAGGCATCCTACTTCCCATTACAAACAAAGTAAGCATTTACATTTTATATATTACTTCGTCTCAAACGATTCAACAAAATTTCGACAGCATTTCCCTTTTGTTCCCTGCATTGTACACAAATGCGTGTACGCAGGAAACAAAAAAGAAAAGTTAGACCGAAATTTTATGAACTGTTTGAGACGAAGTAGTATACAAAATGTAAATGCTTACTATGTTCATAACTTGTCCAATACAGAGACAAATCCAACAAACATTGTACCAGATGAATATAAATGGTCGTTTTTCGGAAAAAAAACGACTATTTATACAACGATCATGTACAACACTCATCAGACGGGGCCAAAAACTCTCTAAGGGACATTTGTCAATTAGATGTGCGCATTTTACGAAAAAATACAGTTTTACTAACTGTTCACATTTACAAAAATATATTTTAATTTAACACATTTATTCGACGTATTACATCAACTTAAGGCTCGTTCGACGCATTTTTGTTGTTGCATAAGTCAATACGTGCACAATATAATATTCCTAGCTCGTGCATTCATTTTATCTTATTCCAACTAACACAATACAATGATAGCAGCGCTACACACATGTACAATGGTACAACCAAGGCATACACAACGATTTCCATATACATGAACAACCACAAATTATACATGTTTTTCACAATTTCACGATAAAAGATGAAATAGGTATATCATGGAATGCTAGAAACTATTATAACACAATTCAAAACAATTTTAATCACCAATTAGCCCTAATTTATCAACTTATGCAAATCTAGAATTAGGGTAAAAACTGAATTTTTCACGAAAATAAAAGATTATACCTGAGCTGGAGAGCAAGAGGTGTTGAATTCACAGCGGGGGAGGAGGAAAAAGCACAAAATCAGCGATTGGAGGTGGAAATGGTGATTTGGGGGTTTTGGGGGTTTTTTGATGTGGCTGTAAAATAGGGAAGAAAAGCTCGGTTGGGCTGCTGTAATTCGCGATTTTCCGACGGCCCGTCAGAAGCCGTCGGAAGCCGTCGCTCCCCCCTGTTGCTACTTGACCCTTTTCTAGTAGTGGATGAGCCAAAAATGGGTAAATGATGGAAGTAGTAGAAAAATGATGCAAGATGCTGGGTTTTGGTAAAAAGACCCAGGTTCGATTCCTGTCATGCGCTTCCCTATCCTATATAAATTTACCCGGGAGTATGGGGACTTGGATCAGCGGACGACTTTACTATACCCTCCTCAGAAGTTTACCGGTCCGCCGGGTTCTCCTGGGTTTTCTAAAAAAAAGTTTGGGTATATAATATTGATATCCTAGTTCTTTATTTAAGCAAACTGTCGCAGATTTATGCTACGCATACAAGTTTACTTTTGTTTGCAAATCTAGTTGAATATTTTTTATGACTTACTCGAGCTAAACCATGGTTCGCAAGAAGTATTTTACATTTACATATTCTTTACATTTTTAATGTTCAAAATTCAATATCCTAATAACACGTTTGTATGTCATTATGTACGTCTGTGCAACCGCATTAATGAAACTTACAAAAAGGACTAAAAGTGTAAGATAACATACCTATAAATAATTATGAAGATGCACATATCAAATATAAAGTTCTAGGGAAAAAACATTAATTTGAGAAATCGCAGTTTATAAAATAAATTCACACACAATGGTTAAACTCAAGTTACTATGCATATAAATAAATAAACATAAAAAAGAATTGCATCATATAGTCGCTACCACTCTAATTAATGAAATTATGAATTAGTCTACGTATGTTTAGTAGACAAAAAAAGGAAAAATGTCAAATACTTTATAAATTAGAACTATCAAACACGGTATAACAAAGTTAAAAAATCATAGTAAAATCTAATTGATAATATGTAATAATCTTGTTTTTTCTTCCAAGCATTGTCTCATAACCTATAGTCAATTACTAAAAAGACTAATACTACGAATCACCATGATAAATTATAGTAAAAAGCTTGATGATATAATATATTTGATGATATGATATTGTTGGCGTCAAAATTGGCCACCAACACCCAATTATAAACGAAAGCTTCAATATCCAATCACAGATCACAGATAGAGTATATGTAGAGAATATAATATGAAGAATACCAAAATTAAAATGAAAGCAGTAAAAAAGACAAGATTTATTGTGGTTCGGCTAACTCCGGCCTACGTCCACTCTAGAAGAATCCTTTTTATTATACTGAAATTTGATTACAGTTACAATCCAGAATTTCAGAATAAAAAGAGTAGAGTAGCCTTTAGGTAGAAGATGAAGAGAAGTCGAATCCAAAGTCCCTTTTCTAAAGCAAAGCCTGTTGTATTTATAGGGGAAATCTCGGCTACAGGGCCTCCTCGCCTACATGGGCCCACCATCACGAGCCCAACTCGTCCATCCTACGCTGACCTGAAGTAGAACCCGAAGTAAACTTGTAGCCAACCAGAAGTAAAACGTATGCCGACCCCAAGCTTGATCTTCCTCTACCGACCCGAAGATGAAGCTATGCCGACCCGAAGCCACACATGTGCCGACCCGAAGAAATGACTGTGCCGACCCAAAGTGAATGCCGACCTAGAGTATTATGCTGATCCCTAGCAACTCTTTACACTAATCCGAAGCCAACCACATGGCGACCCGAAACAAACCCTTGGATGACCCAAAGAAACTCCTTGGATGACCCGAAGCAACTTGACCTTTGCCAAAATCCATATTCCAAGCACCCTGCATCATTCATCCATCAACTATGTTGAATCCTGGCCTCATATTCATATTTTTTATCCGTAATCGATTGCCCATCCAGCTATCTGGACAAAATCCATAATATTCCAGCCTTGATAACCGTGAAGTCTATTGGGTTAAATCCGCCTATATACTGTCTTGCCAAAAGGCAGGTTAACACTTTGCCCCCCCCCCAAAACATGCCTTGCGATAGGAAGGCGTGTTTTGTATTATCGTAAGTCCGATGTTCGAAATCTGTGGATGACCTGTGAAGAGATCGATGACCTTGCCTGATTGTTAATAACGATCGTTCAGGATTGTGTGTCATTTGAGGCGAGATGTGATTGTTCAAGATCATGTGTCATGCGAGGCGAGATGGGATCGTTCGAGATCATGTGTCGTTCGAGGCGAAATGTGATCGTTCGAGATCGAGTGCCGTTCGAGGCAAAATGTGATCGTTCGAGATCATGAGCCGTTCGAGGCGAAATGCGATCGTTCGAGATCATGTGCCATTCGAGGAGAAATGCGATCGTTCGAGATCGAGTGTCGTTCGAGGTGAAATGTGTCATTCGGGTCGAAATGTGATCGTTCGAGATCGGGTGCCGTTCGGAGCGAAACGTGATCATTCGAGATTGAGTGCCTTTCGAGGCAAAATGTGATCGTTCGAGATCGAGTGTCGTTCAAGGAAAAATGTGATCGTTCGAGATCGGGTGTCGTTCAAGGCAAAATGTGATCGTTCGAGATCGAGTGCCGTTCGAGGCGATATGTGAGTATCCGGACGGGACTCAGAATTATAAATGTTAGATTTCACATTTGAGTAAGTCTCATAATTGAAATATCCAACTAACAAAATCAAGTTCACATACAAAGAAGAGAAACAAAAGAAAAACTAAAACATCAAAGTGCATGCATCTCCGGGTGTGACGGTTCATTATCATCTCAAAGCATGCCTGAGGACCGTTCGCGATCCCATGCATGTGTAAGTGACTTAGCCATTTTATTGCGGAGTTTATTGCTTATTCTTTACCATTTCGATCAATTGATGACAAGCTGACGCCTCGATCCAGGGCCATTTTCGTTTGATGCGGATGGAGGTCGCTCCTGTTCCACCGCTGCTGCTCGCCTTTTTACGTATTATAGCAGCTCGTCGTTTCAGATATGTCCATCGATCTTACCTTCAAGTGTCTGCAATTGTTTGTACTATGGCCGCCTGGCTCGTGGAACAAGTAGTATTTGTCTGATTTCCTTTCATTATTGGTGGGCTCCCTCCTAATTGGCCTTCGATAGAGAATCTGCCCCCTAGTGTCGAGAAATATCCGTTCTAAGGTTTTAGTCAATTCCGTGTAAGAGGTGAATCTCAGTTCCTTTCGTGGCTGCTTCGGTCCATCAAAGCTACTCTTTGCTCTTCATTTTCCTTTATCCTTGTTTGAATCTTTCCCAGGCGGATCTCTGCCTTTGACTGCATAAACCTCAACTTCCTCTCCTTCCTCTCTATTAGCTTTTGTGTCTTCCTGTCGTAGAAACCTTTCTGCTTCATGGTAAAACTCATCCATAGGTGGATCCCGTGTTAGTGAATCCTTGAATTTCGTGCCATCAGCAATGCCAGATACAGCTGCCATCAAAACCATGGATGGATCTGGACGATCCACCGATTCCGCCGCAGCATTAAATCATGTTAGAAAACTCCTTAGAGACTCTCCGGTCCTCTGCTTCAGTGTTGCCAAACTCATCACATTCTTGGGTCTCGAGATGTGAACTCTAAACTACCTCATAAACCTTTCGATCAATTATGTCCATATTCCAATAGAGTCGCTTTCCAATTGTCTAAACCATAGTGCTGTTATATCCGTCAAATACAAGGGAAAGCACCATGCCATGACCTCCTCTGATGCCCCCAGTACTTCCATGTGCCTCATATACCTTGTCAGATGAATAACGGGATCCGTCCTTCCATCATATGTCTCCAGCGTTGGTAGTTTGAATTCCGGTGGATTCCTCGCTTGCCTAATTGTAGGAGCGAAGGGGCTCCTATTCACATCCTCCAAATCTCTATTCACCAATCCTCCTCCCATGGTCCATCTGACCATTTCCGCCAACCTGTCGTTATCACCAAGCGGTAGTCTTTGTCCGTTGTCTCCAACCTTCCCCCCGAGTTCGTAAGGGAATCCTGAAACCTACCCTTCTGGACGAGCATCCATATCCCGATCAATGGAAAACTGCACAGCACAGCCTGGTATCCTTCCTGGATTGAGCCAATATGATCCAAGGGCATGCCCCCAAGTTCAGGGGCCACTTCCGATGGCTTCACTCTATCCCGTATCCTGGTTGCTCTATTTCCTTGGTTCTGATTCTGGACTTCCTCCGCTCCTGCTGCTCCAACTTCATGATCCACATTTCTAGTATTTTCTGCTACTCCATTCCCTTGGTTTTTCACTCCAGCTTGTCCAATCTGTCTGAGTAGGTTCTGCATCATATCCTCCTGCCTTTTCAGCATCCTTTCCATCTCGTCTCTAGTAATATAGATTGAGCTCTGATTAGCTTTTGTAGAAGCCTCCCGACTTCCTTCATGATGGCTTCTCTATATTCTCTGTCTCCTTGTTGATTTCCTAGCCATTGCTTTCCAAATCCAAGTTCCTAAGCTTTCAACTCCAAGATCCTATCTTCCAAATTCCTAAGTGCAAGCTTTCTCAGTGAAAGCACCAAAATGTTGGCGTCAAAATTGGCCACCAACACCCAATCATAAGTGAAAGCACCAATATCCAGTCACAGATTACAGATAGAGTATATGTAGAGAATATAATATGAAGAATACCAAAATTAAAATGAAAGTAGTAAAAAAGACAAGATTTATAGTGGTTCGGCTAACTCCGGCCTACGTCCACTCTAGAAGAATCCTTTTTATTATACTGAAATTTGAGTACGGTTACAATCCACAATTTCAGAATAAAAATGGCAGAGTAGCCTTTAGGTAGAAGATGAAGAGAAGCTGAAGCCAAGCCTGCTATATTTATAGGGGAAATCTCGGCTACAGGGCCTCCTCGCCTACATGGGCCCACCATCACGATTGCCGAGCCCAACTCGTCCATCCTACGCCGACCCAAAGTAGAACCCGAAGTAAACTTGTAGCCGACCCAAAGTAAAACGTATGCCGACCACAAGCTTGATCTTCCTCTACCGACCCAAAGATGAAGCTATGCCGACCCGAAGCCAAGTCCTTACTGACCCGAAGTTAAGTCTTTGCTGACCCAAAGCACTTCTTCTCAATGCCGACCCCAAGTGATACGTCCTCCAACCAAATGCCGACCTGAAGCCATGTCTGCCGACCTGAAGCCATGTCTGCCGACCTGAAGCCATGTCTGCCGACCTGAAGTTATGCGTACGCCGGCCCGAAGCACTTCCATGTGCCGACCCCTCGAAGTGAAACAACCTTCAACCAAATGCCGACTCGAAGCCACGCCTGTGTCGACCCGAAGAAATGACCATGCCGACCCGAAGTGAACGCCGGCCAGGAGTATTATGCCGATCCCAAGCAACTCTTTGCACCGACCCGAAGCCAACCACATGGCGACTCCAAGCAAACCCTTGGATGACCCGAAGCAACTCCTTGGATGACTCGAAGCAACTCGACCTTTGCCAAAATCCATATTCCAAGCACACTGCGTCGTTCATCCATCGACTATGCTGAATCCTAGCCTCATATTCATATTTATTATCCGTAATCGATTGCCCATCCAGCCATCTGAACCAAATTCATAATATTCCAGCCTCGATAACCGTGCAGTCTATTAGGTTAAATCCACCTGTATACTGCCTTGCCAAAAGGTGGGTTAACAGATATAAAGAGTTTAAAATATTAAAATATGAAGGAACAAATTAAAAAGAAAAATGATATTCGAACTTCCCAAATCCTCTAATTGGATCTTTTCCCATTTCTCATTTGTTACTTCTTTTCCTTAATTAATGTCAAATAAACCATTAGAAGATTTTGGAAGTTTGAATATTTTTTTTATATATGAAATAAATTATATTAGATAAATAAAGTATTAGTTAAATTTGTTATTATTTATATATAGATTATTATTATTATTCATTACATGAATGTTATTATGTTTATCGTTCAATTTGAAACTAAAAGTTATTAATTTTTGCTGAAATAAATAATTTTTTCGATAAATTTCTGGTTTCTTAGTTACAAATAATAAATATTTTGGATAAATGAATTACACGTTTGTAATTTAAAATTTAAAATTATTCAAGGTCCTAATGCTTTAATTTGAAAACGGTAGCTTAAATGGAAATATATATAGGTTTTGAAGTGACTAGATAAGATTTTAGAAGATGCAAAGAGTCTAATTTGAAAGAATCAGAAGGAGAAGAGTTTGTTTTTTAATTTTACGATTATGTAATAGATTCTATTTTAAAAGTCGTTGTGAATATGAATGTACATATGGCAAAACATGAAGAAAAAAAGTAATATTATGAGCTATAGATATCATGGTCAATGAACCAACTTGAATATTTATTTTCTCAATCACTATTTGTTTTTTCCATATAGAAAAATTATGTTATTACTTCTTTTATGTTAGTTTATTCAAATACATTATAAAAGATCAAGTTAGATCAAATAAATGGAAAATTCACCCATTTTGTTAGAACTTACCTCACTTGTTAACATATTAATTACATTTATTATCACATTTATTAATTGATATAATAAGTTTAGTTTGATTGATTTAAATTAATACCAACTCTTACTCAATCAATTTTGAGTACCTAAAAATCCAAAATCCATCCATATTCTTATATGAAAATAAAAAAGTATCTAAAATTCAAGAAAGGATGATGTTATGGTAATATTCACATCCCAAAATTATATGTCTGACTTTTATCAAGATGGAGCATATTTTACTAAACAAAATGATTAGCATATACTATTTTATTATGGTAATATTCATATTATGTATGTAGAATTATATATCTGGTATAGAAAATTGATTATTATCATCTTACTTTTTATTTCTTGTATTTATGTTAGTATTGTTAACTAAAATAATTTATGTTTGATCAAATAATTCATTTTTTTGACTTATTGTTCATAAGCGGTGTAATGAACTGTAATGATCCGCAAATTTATCACTTTGATAAATTATATTTTATTTTTAAAATATTCAAATAAAATGTTAATAATAAAAATAATATTGTTTTCAGTGATAATAAGTAATAATAATTATTCAAATAATAGTTTTAAAATGATAATAATTCATTTTATTTAGTTTTAAAGTGATAATTAATCATTTATGATGGTTTTATAAGAATATATCATTAATTTGAAAATATAAGGAAAATCGATATCGATTTATCGATATAATAACGCCTTTTGAAAACAATTGTTCAATACTGATTTATATGGTTTTATAATTCAAATAGGATCATTTTAATTAATTAACAATAATATGAAATTAGTTTTCAAACTTTGTTTTCATATATATATATATATATATTAACTTAAGAAATGTAAATGTAACTTGAGATCGAAATCAGGATTCGCAACGATTCAACGTATAGAAGTTGTGCAACGTTGCGGATTAAATGTAACGTACATATGCACATATACATGTATACATCAATGGACATATACATATGCACATATACATGTATACATCAATGGACATATACATATGCACATGAACACACACACACACACACATATATATACACACACACACACATATATACATATATACTAATTATATACAAATTCAAAAATATATATAAGAGATATTTTAATAACTCCTTAACACTTAAGCAACCTTAAGTCAACACTACACATCAAAGTACAACCATCATCACATGCATATGGAAGGGGGTCATGTCAGCCGTGCCTAGGTGGTGGTGGAGGGGACTTGGCCGTGCTAAGTGATGATGAAGGAGGAGGTGGCGCATAAGGTTAATGATGGTGGAGAGAGAAAACACTTAAAATATCTAAGGTAATTATCACCATTTGTCACATCAAATGTCACATCCGATGGGGCACATGGCCTTGCCCATGCTTAAGGTGACTTCTAGCCATCCTAGGGTGGTGGTAGGTGGTAGAGGTTATGGTGAGGTGATAGCTCATGATGATGTTTGTAGATATTTTGATGAACATGCCTATAAATACCCATCTCCTTAGCTCATTTTCCATCTTTCATAACTTCTCCAAACCATAACCAAATGGAGAAATTCTTTTTTTCTCAAACCATGTAAAATTCCAATGGCTACAACTTTCTTTTTTACCACTCCTTCCCATTTCGAGCTTAGCCATGTCAAAAACGCACTTCTTTCCAATGCATTCTCAGGCCTAGGTTTTAAGGCCGAGAATACCTCATTTTCTTTTGATCATAACTTCCTCAAAACAGATCCAAATGAAGAAATTATTTTCTTTATATCATATGAAATTCCAATGGTTACAACTTTCATGCTTATGACTGTTAGAACCTCCAATTTATGTTTCAATGACAACAACTATACAATCATATATATACACATGCACATACATTTTAAGATTACAGGTGTATACTACGAGAAGACATCATGCTCGAAGATATTGAGACTCGAAGACAAACGATGATCTATCGACCATAGTATAGTTAGTAAGGGTATTCTACTGTAAAAGAGTCTTAGATAAAATATTGTTAAGATCTCATTGAGTATATATGCATACACGATCACACACGATTTCATATACACTGAACTTAATTTGAAAAACTGCTTTTACTACTCACAGACATCTGAGGTAAAACCACAGACGTCTGAGGAAATACTTGGGAAAATAAAATTCTAAAACCACAGACGTCTGTGACAATCCTCGGGTAATTATTTTCTAAAGTCACATACGTCCGAGGTTTTACCATAGACGTCTATCATTTGAAAAACTGCAATTTTTTTAAAAGACACTTCTATTGAACAAAAAGAAATTACCTTTCATCGAAAGGTTGCATCCATTAAAATGAATAGAACTTATCTAATATAACAGCTGTTCATCTGCATCCTTTTGAATCTATAAATACTACCTTGATTGAGATGTAGAGATTAACTAACTTGAATTAATTGAATCTTTTCTCTTTTGATTTCTTATCACTCTCTTGTGCATACATTGCTTACATACTCTCAATCTATTATAACAAAAATATAATTTTGGTTAAACCACGTCCTACAACTCAAGGCATTCACATTCACATACTCAAAGGAGATCACAGGAAGATTTGTACTATCAGTCAAAAACCGTGTTATTTGGAACACAAAATTGTCAAAGATATACTTTTGTATAAGCCTATTCCTTCGGACGAAGCGATGGTCAGTTGGTTAAAGGGAATACCGAAGGGGAGCTTCGAGACTGGATGTAGGACGGAAGGTCAGAACCAGTATAAAATATCTGGTGTGATCGCTTCTATTATTTATCGTATATTCAATTATTATTCTCTACTTATCATTGTTAGTAATACACAAACATATATACATATATACATATAAGTTGCATTATTTATAAAGATCCTATAGACTTTCAACTAGTATCAAAGCATGGTTATTTCAATCTACAGTAACACGTAATTGAAAAAATCATTAAAATGGAAAGCACATTTCAAGAAGGTCAATCAACTGCTCATCCTCCACTATTTATTGGCTTTAACTATGCTTATTGGTCAACATGTATGTGAATTTTTATGGAAGCCAATAGCTTAGAAATATGGCTAGCAACTCAAAACAAACATGAAGCAACTGACACTGATATTAGCACATGGACTGATGCACAAAAAGCAGAGGCATCTAACAATGCCAAAGCTATGAATGTATTGTTTTGCTCACTTGACAAAAATGAGTTTTCGCATGTCATGTTCTGCAAGGCTGCATATGATATATGGCGCACTTTACAAGTTACACATAAAGGCACAAATAAAGTCAATCAAACTAAAATTTCGACTTTACAAAACTAATTCCCATCTTTCAAAATGAAAACAAGTGAATCAATTATTAATATGTATGCTAGATTTCAAACCATTTAACACGATCTCATAGCACTTGGAGTCAAATTCACAGATTTTTATTTAGTCACGCGAATTTTAAACTCTTTGACAAATGACAGGGAAAGAAAAGTTTTAGCCATCAAAGAAGCTAATGATCTTTCTCAACTTAAAGTCGAAGAGTTAATAGGAAATTTGGTGTCATACGAAGCTAACTTGTAGGTTAGAAAGGACAAAAATCATGAAAAGAAAAACATAGCATTCGAAGCAAGTAATGAAGATTCAAACTTAGACGAAGAGGAGATTGTCTTTATTGCCAAAAACTACAATAAATTAAAGAAATTCAAGAAGATGACCAAATTTCAAAATGGCGACAAACCAAACTCTTCAAATCAAACATCGATTAAGTGCTATGAATGTGAAAATTTTGGCCACATGAAGAAGGATTGTCCACAGCTCAATAATGAAAAAAAGAAAAGCAAATTCTAGAATTCAAGAAAAAGAAAAGAGCTTTTTAGGTAACATAGGATGATTCATGATTCGTCTTCTTTTTCAGATAGTGATAGTGAAAGCGCCTCAGAACAAGCAAATGTGTGTTTTATGGATAGCACTGATGAGGTACGTTCTGAACTTACATATGATGAAATAATGGAAATAAGTATTAAATTAGATGATAAATATAGAGAATCAAAAAAATTAAATAAGGAATATGTAGGAAAGTTAACTAGATCAGAATTAGAAATCAGATTATTAAAAGATGAAAAAATTATCATAGAAAAAGAATTAGAAATTGTTTAGAAGAAATATGCAACACTATTATCTCAAAATGACAAATTATTAAATAATTTAGAAAGTTATAAGTTAGAAAAAGTTAATTTGGAAAAAGAAAAAATAGAATTACAAGCAAATTTAGATTCTAGAAACATTGAAATTTGCGATCTTAAAAGTAAATTAGAAAAAATAACAAATAATGTGACAAAATTCAACAAAGGAAATTTTTTTTAGAAAATTTGATTATGATATCTAAACCATCTGGAAATCGAAATGGATTAGGTTTTAAAAACAAACAAAAACCAAAGAAATATAGCACATTATACATAAAATTCAAAAAGCCAAAGTTAGAAACTAAGTTTAAGAATTCATATACAAATATGGCTACAATATGGATTCCAAAAACAAATAATAAACTAATTAGACAAAAATATAATGATGAATATTTATAAAAAGTTGTATATAACAAAAATTACATTTCTAAGGGAACTAAATCTTCGTGGATATGGCTACCTACATCGGCTAACACGTAGGACCCTAATCAAAGAAGGTGGGTACCAATTAAAATTTTCTTATTTTGTAGGTACCCAAAATTAAAATAAAAAATAAAGAAAAATGTATACTCGATAGCGGTTGTTCTAAGCACATGACTACAAATGCTAATATGTTATTAAATATAACATATATCGATGGTGGCACCGTAACATTCGAAGGTAACTCAAAAGGATTTGTCATCGGTATTGGAGAAGTCATCAATATCGGTATTCCTAATTCTCCTATAATTACTAATGTTTTATTGGTAAAAAATTTAAAACATAACTTATTAAGTATAACTCAATTATGTGACAAAGGATTTAAAATTAAATCGAGAAAAATTAATACAATACTTTTGAACAAAATAAAATTTTAATTTTTGAAGGATTTAGAAATCGAGACATATATGTCTTAAACATGAATGTCAAAAACAATAAAATTTATGCTTAGCCATGAATCATGATGATCCTTGGTTATGGCATAAACGTTTTTGTCATATAAATTTTAAGAATATCAACAAACTAGCTAAAAATGAATTAGTTAGAGGATTACCTAAAATCAACTACAAGGTTAAAAACCTATGTGACGCTTGTCAATTTGGTAAATTAAAGAAAAGCTCCTTTAAATCTAAAAAGGAAATTTCCACAAAACAACCTCTCGAATTACTCCATCTAGATTTATTCGGACCAACTCAAGTACGTTTAATAAATCATAATAAATACGTTTTTATAATTATTGATGATTTTTCAAGATATACTTGGACATTATTTTTAAAACATAAAAGCGACACTTTTGAAATGTTCAAAATTTTTGATAAACGAATAAAAAATTTAATGAATTTAAAAATAAAAAATATACGAAGTGATCACGGAGGTGAATTTGAAAATGAACTATTTACCAACCTTTGTAACAAAAAGGGAATTAGTCATAATTTTTTGTTTCCTCGAACACCACAATAAAACGGTGTTATAGAAAGGAAAAATCGAAATTTACAAGAATGTGCATGAACTCTACTAAATAGTAGTAACTTACCAAAGAATTTTTAGGCCGAAGCCGTTGCTACTGCTTGTTATGTATTAAATCGTGTAACACTTAACCAATGACTAAGAACATATGCTACGAAATATTTTTTAGTAAGAAACCAAAAGTATCATATTTTTATGTATTTCGGTCAAAATGCTTCATATTAAACACTAAAGATAATCTAGGAAAATTTGATTCTAAAGCTGATGAAGGAATTTTTGTTGGCTATATCGAAGCAAAGCATATAGAATTTTTAATAAACGAACCAATATAATAGAAGAAAGTCTTCATGCCTCATTTGACGAAACTTTTAACGAAAATAAAAATGATGATGATGAAGAATTAATAAATAAAACTAATATACCTATACATGAAAATAATAATAATAATTTCAATGACAATAACGATAATATGATAACATCATTACCTAGAATATTAAGAGACCATCCTAATAATAATATTATAGGAGATTTAAATACAAGAGTACCAACTAGAAAATAGTTAAATCAAATGAGTTATGTTGCATTTATATTAAATTTTGAACCGAAAAATTATAAAGAAGCATCAAAAGATGATTTTTGGATTATTGCAATGCAAGAAGAACTTAATCAATTCAAAAGAAATGATGTTTGGGAACTTTTACCAGGACTAGACAATCAATTTGTAATTGGAACGAAATGGGTTTTTAAAATAAAGCACATGAAAATGGAAATATTGTACAAAATAAAGCATGATTAGTAGCTCAATGATATAATCAAGAAGAAGGAATTGATTATGATAAAACATTTGCTCCTG
This sequence comes from Allium fistulosum, assembly GCA_030737815.1. Lineage (NCBI taxonomy): Eukaryota > Viridiplantae > Streptophyta > Magnoliopsida > Asparagales > Amaryllidaceae > Allium > Allium fistulosum. The sequence goes on from CM060902.1 coordinate 1,021,597,003, forward strand.
TAGCACGTCTCGAAGCAATACGAACATTACTGGCTTTTGCATGTCATCATAATTTTAAATATTTTCAAACAGACGTAAAAAGTGCATTTTTAAAAGGATTTATAAAAGAAAAGGTATATATTGAACAACTTCCTTTATTTGTTCACGAGAAATATCCCGATCAGTATTTAAACTTAAAAAAGGCCTTATATGGATTAAAACAAGCACCTTGTGCTTGGTATGAAAGATTAAAAACTCATTTACAAAGTTTCGGTTTTCAAATTTGTAATGATTCCACCTTATTCATAAAACAAGAAAATAATAATATTTTAGCCGTACAAATATATGTTGATGACATTATATTTGGATCCACTGACGAAAAATTATGCACTGAATTTTCTAAAATAATGAAAGGTGAATTTGAAATGTCACATATGGCAGAATTAAACTATTTCTTAGGATTACAAATAAGACAATTAGAAAACGAAATTTTTATAAATCAAGAAAAATACTGTCAAGATTTATTAAAACGTTTTGGAACGGATAATATATCAAGTAAACCAACTCCAATGAGTACTGCTCTACATTTAGATAAAGATGAAAATGGAAAAGATTTCGACCAAAAATTATATCGAAGTATGATAGGATCTCTGTTATACTTAACATCTAGTAGACCAGATATTATGATGAGTGTATGTTTATGTGCTCGGTTTCAAGCACAGCCATAAGAATCACATCATCGAGCGGTAAAATGAATCTTAAAATATTTAACAAACACTATAGAATACGGACTTTTTTACCCAAAAGGAAGCTCATTCGAACTCGTGTCATATATCGATGTTGATTTCGGCGGTTGTAAAACGGATAGAAAATGCACAAGTGGGACATGTCATTTTATTGGTTGGTCTTTAGTTTCATGGTTTATTAAAAAGCAAACCGTGTCTCGCTCTCGACTGTGAAGCGAATACATTTCAGCGGCTTTAGCATATGCTCAAGTAATCTATATGCAACAAACTCTTCAAGATTTTGGTAAAATCATAACAAAATCTCCTATATATTGTGATAATACTAGTACCATAAATTTATCAAAAAATCCTATTAACCATTCCAGAACAAAGCATATTGATATTCGTCATCATTTTCTAAGAGATAATGTGGAAAAAGGAATTATATCACTGGAGTTTTTAAATATCGAAAATCAAATAGCTGATAATTTTACTAAACCATTAAGTGAACTAACTTTTATTAAATTAAGACGAGATCTAGGAATATGGTCGTACAATAAATTGATTAACTAAATTTGTAGGATTCGTTTTTGTACACTTAAATTTTTTTTTGAAGAAAGCTCGTATAGAACTACACAGGATAAAATTTATACACTTAGATTAATAAAAACCACTTAAAAATTAAACTAATACTAACCATATAAAATCTAACAACTCTCTGTAAAAAGTTATATGGTTGAACTTCTTTTCCTAAACCAATTCTCTAAGTATAGTAAAAACTTCACCTTATAAATCAAGCTTATCTTCTTCCTAAAAACAAATAGTTTATTAAGACAAATATTACTCAAAAAAATGTCTTCCGATCAAGACTCTACCTATTCAACTATCGACTATAAACCACATAACATCCCTAATTTTTGATAACATTATTCAGAAGATTTTAATTAGATAAATTAAATAGAATAATAATTATAAGGGGATTGAGATTTGAATAAATTACATAGGGCCGTGCTTAACCATAAGATAAATGAGCTTTAAATTGATTTAAAGGTTAATTAACCTATATATGGGCATATTAGTAAAGTAGCCAATTTGTTATACACGGCTATATATTTTTGTAATTTTCCATTCACGTTCATTTTTCTCAAATCAAAAATAAAACGCAAACCCTAATATAGCCGGCAACTAACAAGGAGGAAAAGAGGGATTTTAATCTAAAGCTAAGGATCAAAAGCTAGGGAGGATTAATCAACAACAAATCTCAAATTCCTTATCAAGTTTAAGGTGAATAATAATTCATTCCATCTCTTTTTGATTTTATAATCATGTGATTTCAGATTTGATTATTTATCTTGTTTCTATGATATATTGGATGATGATATGCTAAATTTATGAATTGTTTAATTTAAACAATTTATTTATAGATGTAATACGTATGGTTTTAAGATCAAAACCATGGTTTATCAATTTTAAAATGCCATGGGAAATTTTTATGATAAGTAAAACATGATTTTGGAGATGGGTTTTAATTTTTGGAATTTTCCAAGCTATGGAAATTTTATTATGAAATTTTGATGGTAGATATGAAGTATTTGGGTTAAAAATGTATTTTGAATATTCCTGGAAGAATTTGGGTCTAAATTTTTAATATGTTTAATTACATAATGAAATTGATTTTCTGTTATTTTTGGGGATTTTTCCCATTGATTTATTTGGAAAAATAAATTATTGTTAAAGAAGGACTTTTCTGCAAATATTACTTTTGATATATGAAAAGGCTTAAACATTACCTTTCTATGGTTTAAATCAAATTAATGCAGCGGTTTTTAATGAAAAAGTATTTGAAAAGTTTCAAAGTAGCCACTCAAGGCATTACAGCTGGCAGGTTAGTTATAAAGCAATTTACTATAATTAGCTATAAATCAGCGTTTTAGAAAAAGGTGGTTCCGCCTATTTCGAAGGCACCTTTCGACTCCTTTACCTCCGCTCATCTCAGTCGAAACCATCACAGTTGAAACCCACAAAGTCGGACCAAGACACATGGTATCAATGGAAATTGGTATGAAGTGTATTGGTAAGTAGCGGAAGGCAGGGTGTCGAAAGCTATGCTTTCGTCAGAGTTGAAACCAAGGTTCAATTTTAAAAAGATCAACGCCTACCTAGTTTTTAAAGGGCTTTCGACTGAGTCGATACCCTATAGAGTCGAAACCGTGGTTTGTTTTCTAAAGTTAAATTCATGCCTTGATTTACTTAATCAACATAGTCGAAAGCCATGCTTTCGAAATGGACTTTATAAATAGCTTTCGAAGGGGAACTTTTTCATTAAATAAGAAGCTTTCGAAAGGGTAGGTTCAAACCTAGTTGAAACCTAGCCGCTATTTCCTTCCAAAGTATTGAAGTCATCAATACCTTCAAAAGGTTATCCTTGTTTTTACCTAGGTTAAGCTGCTTCCTAATTGCTTTCGAAATGGGTTGGGGTTTCGAAGGAGATGAAGTCGAAAGGGGGTTTCGACTCTGTCCTTCGAAGTTTTAATTCTTAAAGTCTTTTGCTTTTGACTAGATGGTTCCGACACCATCAACATTTCCCCAAATTTATTTTAGTTGGTTTTGAAAGAGATACTTTCGTGTATAACCATTTTTATCCAAAAGATGTTTTTAAAGAGTAAACCCAATGCTTTCGAAAGGGTATTTTATTTGTTTCGAACCTATGTTTTAAAGAATGTTTTCTTGATATCATCGAAAGGTTTCATGGGTTTTGAAAGGTATATACTTAGAGTTTTGAAATGAGGTTTTCTATGCTTTCGATGGAGGTCATTCAGGGGTTCGAAAGTGATGTTTTGAAGTTTCAAAACAAATAACCCATTCTCATTTTTAAAGAAAAAACCATGGCATAAATAAAGATTTTGGAAATGTTATTCACATTGTTATTAACCCATAACTGTATTTTGGGGAAAGGGCAGAATAACCAGTTAGGTTGACCTAGTAGTGAATATAACTTAACAAATGTTAAATTTTTAATTAAAGATATTGGCAGAGGCCAATAGGTTTACAGTAAGCCCATGAAAACTGTATGATATTGGCAGAGGCCAATAGGTTCATAGTCAGCCCATGAAAACTATGATTTGATACTGGCAGGGGCTAGTAGGTTTGTAGTTAGCCCATGACAAGAATCAGTGTCCAGAGCCAGTTAGGGAGGACAAAGGAATGGTCTTTGCTATTGAATCAGCTAGGCCTACTGCGGCTGATAAAGGAAAGACTGTGATGGAAGGTATGCTTTTGATTCAAAGTATTTCAGTTAGAGTAATTTTTGATACCGGTGCATTACATTCATTTATATCTCAGTGTTTGGTTGATAGATTATGCTTAGAACCCACCTACCTTGTTACTTCCTTAAGGGTTTCGAATCCAATAGGAGGGTATGCAACTCTAGGGTTAGGTTGTGACCAGTTAGAGCTTGACTTGTTAGGTCATAAGTTTGCATGCAGTTTGTATGTTATTAATTTTGTAGATATCGGAATCATTTTGGGTTTGGAATGGTTGAGTAGGTATGAGGCTAGATTATTTTTTCAGGATAGGTCCAGATTTGGTTAGAGAGGCATCGGAGAAGATTGAGTTATTTCGGGGAAGAATGAAGGAAGCTCAGTCCAGACAGAAGAATTACACAGATAAGAGGCGTAAGGACCTAGAATTCTCAGTTGGAGATAAGGATTTCATTAAGGTATCACCTATGAAGGGTGTGATATGGTTTGGAAAGTTAGGGAGGTTAGCCCCAAGTTATGTAGGTCCATTCTAGATTATAGTGAGGATTGGAAAGCTCGCATACAGAGTAGAGCTGCCGAGCAATATCTCAGGTGTCCACAATGTATTTCATGTGTCTCATTTTTGTAAGGATGAGCATGATCTAGAGATTACTACTCCTCCAACAGGGTTGGATGACTTCGTGGTAGAGCCTAATTTGACTTTTGTTAGACAACCAGTTCGAGTTGTAGCTAGAGATGAGAAAAGATTAAGGAACAAGACAGTCAGGTTGGTGAAAGTTCAGTGGAGCGACAACGAGAAGGACTGTACTTGGGAGACAGAGGACAAAATTAGAGATACTTATCCTGATCTGCTTTGAGGATATGTTTATATTAGATTTATATAAATATTGCTAGTCAGTTAGACTAGTATGGTTTTTAGTTGTTGTTACAAATGATTGCTATGTTTAGTATATAATCCTTACTGAATTTCTAGGATGAAATGTTTTAAGGGGGAACCTGTAACATCCCTAATTTTTTATAACATTATTCAGAAGATTTAATTAGATAAATTAAATAAAATAATGATGATAAAGGGATTGAGATCTGAATAAATTACATAGGGTCATGCTTAACCATAAGATAAATGGGCTTTAAATTGATTTAAAGGTTAATTAACCTACATATGGGCATATTAGTAAATTAGCTAATTTATTATACATGGCTATATCTTTTTGAAATTGTCCATTCACGTTCATTTTTCTCAAATCAAAAATAAAACGCAAACCCTAAGTTAGCCGGCCATTAACAAGGAGGAAAAGAGTGATTTCAATCTAAAGCTAAGGATCAAAAGTTAGGGAGGATTCATCAACAAATAATTTCAAATTCCTTATCAAATTTGAGGTGAATAATAATTCATTCCATCTCTTTTTGATTTTATAATCATGTGATTTCAGATTTGAATATTTATCTTGTTTCTATGATATATTGGATGATGATATGCTAAATTTATGAATTGTTTGATTTAAACAATTTATTTATACAAGTAACACATACGGTTTTAGGGTCAAAACCATGGTTTATCAATTTGAAAATGCCATGGAAATTTTTTATGTTAAGTAAAACATGATTTTGGAGATGGGTTTTAATTTTCGGAATTTTCCAAGCTATGGAAATTTTATTATGAATTTTTGATGGTAAATATGAAGTATTTGGGTTAAAAATTTATTTTGAATATTCCTGGGAGAATATGGGGCTAAATTTTTAATATGTTTGATCACATGATGAAATTGATTTTCTATGATTTTTGGGTATTTTTCTCGTTGATTTATTTGGGAAAATAAATTATTGTTAAAGAAGGACTTTTCTACAAATATTACTTTTGATATATGGAAGGGCTTAAACGTTACCTTTCTATGGTTTAAATCAAATTAATGCAGCAGTTTTTAATGGAAAAGTATTTGAAAAGTTTCAAAGTAGTCAATCAAGGCGTTACAGTTGGTAGGTTAGTTATAAAGCAATTTACTATGATTAGCTATAAATCAGCATTTCAGAAAAATGTGGTTCCGCCTATTTCGGAGGCACCTTTCGACTCCTTTACCTTCGCTCCATCTCAGTCGAAATCATCACTGTTGAAACCCACAAAGTCGGAACCAAGGCACATGGTATTAATGGAAATTGGTACGAAGTGTATTGGTAAGTAGAAGAAGGTAGGGTGTCGAAAGCTATGCTTTCGTCAGAGTCGAAACCAAGGTTCAATTTTAAAAAGATCAACACCTGCCTAGTTTTTAAGGGCTTTTGACTGAGTCGATACCCTATAGAGTCGAAATCGTGGTTTGTTTTCTAAAGTTAAATTCCTGCCTTGATTTATTTAAAGTTTCAACATAGTCGAAAGCCATGCTTTCGAAAGGGACTTTATAATTAGCTTTAGAAGGGGAACTTTTTCATTAAATAAGAAGCTTTCGAAAGGGTAGGTTCCGACCTAATCGAAACCTAGCCGCTATTTCCTTCCGAAGTATTGAATTCATCAATACTTTCGGAAAGTTATACTTGTTTTTACCTAGGTTAAGAGGCTTCCTAATTGCTTTCGAAAGGGGTTGGGGTTTCGAAGGAGATGAAGTCGAAAGGGGGTTTCGACTCTGTCCTTTGAAGTTTTAATTCTTAAAGTCTTTTGCTTTTGACTAAATGGTTCTGACACCATCAACATTTCCCCAAATTTATTTTAGTTGGTTTCGAAAGAGATACTTTCGTATATAACCATTTTGACCCAAAAGATGTTTTTAAAGAGTAAACCCAATGCTTTCGAAAGGGTATTTTATTTGTTTCGAACCTATGCTTTAAAGAATGTTTTCTTGATAACATCGAAAGGTTTCATTGGTTTTGAAAGGTATATACTTAGAGTTTTGAAATGAGATTTTCTATGCTTTCGATGGAAGTAATCTAGGGATTGGAAAGTGATGTTTTATGGTTTCAAAACAAATAACCCATTCTCATTTTTAAAGAAAAAACCATGGCATAAATAAAGATTTTGGAAATGTTATTCACATTGTTATTAACCCATAACTGTATTTTGGGGAAAGGGCAGAATAACCAGTTAGGTTGACCCAGTAGTGAATAACTTAATAGATGTTAAATTCTTAATTAAAGATATTGGCAGGGGCCAATAGGTTCATAGTCAGCCCATGAAAACTATGATTTTATACTGGTAAGGGCCAGTAGGTTTGTAGTTGCCCATGAAAACTATATCCGGATTAAGATATTGACAATCATTCAATAGGTTCCTAGTTAGCCCATGAAAACTAGGATAAGTAATAAGATATTGGAGTTACCAATAGGTTCTTAGTGATCCCATGAAAACTAAGTAATTGGACAGATAGTCCTTAACATTTAAAAAGTTAATAGTAACCCTAGAAACTATAATTGAGATAGATAGTCAGAATGAATGGGGATGGGTAATCCAGAATTGGTGTATTTGTTTTGCATATCATCATAATGTTTTGAAATACTATGTTTTAACCATTGTGGATGCAGGAGCACAGTATATGGTTTATAAATGTTTTAGGATACTATGACGGAAAACCCATTCCGTTAAACGGTGTGGTCTCACTAGATATCTAATTGATTTGAGATGGTGAATTATTATTCATACCAGGCTTTTTGTCTGACTCGAATTTTTTGTTTTCCCTTAAAACTCTTGGGTACTCAATTGATTTTGAGTAGGTTGAGAGTTAAGGTTTCTAGGTGTTCTTTTAGACGAATAAAGCTTCCGAGGACGTGCGGGAGGAAACTTGTTATTAGAATTCTTTTATTTCCGCTGAGTGTTTTGTTTGTAAAGGCAAATAGTTTACTTGCCTATCTATATACTCTGATCTACCAAGGGGGCATCTTCATATGTCGCTCTTGGCGTATTTTGTAATAATTATATGTTATCTGAACGTGGTCTATGAATTGGGAATATGTAATCAATTTGGAATATTTTGAAATGGAATGTGGAATTTGTTTGTTGTTTAATTTTTTTTCCATATTCTTGTGTTTATGTCTATCAATGTATCTAATGTCGCCATATTTGGCCGCCGAGTATTAATAACTATGGATGACTGCAGCATTCATAGCCGTTAGTTTTGGGCCTCCAAGTAGGGGATGTTATAAGTTGGTATCAGAGCATAGGTTTATGAAACTTTAAAAGAAACTTAAACCTAAAAGATTTTCCAATCATAATCCAATGAATCGGATAATAAGATTATGGTTTGGGTTAACATTATAGTAACGTACTTGTATTTGCTATATATAGTTATATATATATATATATAAATACGTGTTTCCCGCTTTCTTAGACCGTTCTTCTGTATCTTACTAAGGCTCGTATGTAGATTTACGAGGAGAGGGATATGGAAGCAGGAAACGAAAGAGGAAATCTCGGTGGAGGAAGCACCACAACTAATGGGAATGCTCGACCCACTACCAAGAGAAACCCGGGTCGACCGGCTAATGCTAGTGACCAAAATGATGAAGCCAATGTGGGTGCTGGAAATCCACCAGTAGATATAGGGTGATGTATCAGCTCTTTACTGGTTTGATGCAACCTAGAGCTGCTCCTGGAGTTGCTGGAAATGTAGGAGGAGCTAATCATGTGGCTCTAGTTGGGAATATTGCTTTGCTAATTAGATATTATACCAGTTTGGGTGGGAAGCCATTCTTGGGAACGGAAAGTGCCGTAAATGTTCAGAACTGGTTGTTGCATTGTGAGCGTATATTTACTAATTTAGGCCTGAATGATGGGCAAAAGAGAAGGTTGGCCTCTAGACAGTTGCAAGGGTCAGCACTACATTGGTGGATAAGTGTCACTGTCGGAGTTTCGGAAGAGCGGTTAACTTGGGATGATTTTAAAACAAGATTTGAGCAAAATTTTGTATCTGAGTTTGCCAAGTCTGAGCTGATGAGGAAGTTTATAGATTTAGTGCAAGGAGAGATGTCAGTAGTCGAGTATGCTACTAAGTGTGAAGAACTGTCTCGATATGGATATGCTATTATAGATACTGACATCAAAAGGAATGAGAAGTTCATTCGGGAATTGAGACCCGAGCTTGCTAGAATGACCATGACATAAGTCCGTGATCCTTGTAATATAGTGGTGGAGATGGCCATTCGCCATGAGGAGTTGCTGACTGATTTAGCTAAAGAGAAGTCTGTGGAAACCCAGGGTTCTTAAGGGAAGAAGAGGAAGTTCTTTAAAAAGAAGGGAGACACAGCTAAGATGTCGAAGGCTGAGATAGTTTGTTATAAGTGTGACAAGAAGGGTTACTTTGCTAATGAATGTCGGTCAGGAAATGGGAAGAAAGCTGCAATTAAGAAGAATGTGAAATGCTTCAACTGTGATCAAGTTGGACATTACAAGAATCAGTGTCTAGAGCCAGTTAGGGAGGACAAAGGAATGGTCTTTTCTATTGGATCAGCTAGGCCTACTGCGGCTGATAAAGGAAAGACTGTGATGGAAGGTACGCTTTTGATTCAAAGTATTTCAGTTAGAGTACTTTTTGATACCGGTGCATCACATTCATTTATATCTCAGTGTTTGTTTGATAGATTATGCTTAGAACCCACCTACCTTATTACTTTCTTAAGGGTTTCGAATCCAATAGGAGGGTATGAAACTCTAGGGTTAGGATGTGACCAGTTAGAGCTTGACTTGTTAGGTCATAAGTTTGCATGCAGTTTGTATGTTATTGATTTCGTAGATATCAGAATCATTTTGGGTTTGGAATGGTTGAGTAGGTATGAGGCTAAAATATTTTGTCAGGATAGAGAAATATCACTGAGGCACCCTGATAGTCATAACCGAGTGATATTCTCAGTAGAGAATATTGACTGGAGTATTAGTGCTATGCTTATGGAGGTAGGAAATGAGTTAAGTCGGGTTCAGGTAGCAAGATAGTTTGCAGATGTCTTTGAGCCAGTCACTGAACTACCCTCGAAAAGAGCTGTTGAGTTAGAATAGATCTTGTGCCCGGAGCTGAACCTGTAAGTAGACCACCTAGCAGGATGACACCTACTGAGATGAAGGAATTGAAGGTGCAGCTAGTAGATCTAGTAGGAAGGAATTTTATTAGACCAAGCAGTTCGCCTTGGGGAGCGGCCGTGGTGTTTGTGAAAAAACCGGATGGGTTGTTGAGGATGTGCATTGACTATCGTGAGTTAAACGAAAGGACGGTTAAGAATAAGTATCCTTTGCCAAGGATAGATGATCTGTTTGATCAATTGAGTGGAGCCAAGTTGTTTTCCTAATTAGATTTGGCGATAGGTTTCCATAAGTTAAGAGTGGCGGAGGACTGTATTCCTTTGACAGCATTTCGGACTAGGTATGGTTCATATGAGTGTTTGGTGATGCCATTGGGATTGACGAATGCATCTGCTTTCTTCGTAGATTTGATAAACCGAGTTTTCCAAGAGTGCTTGGATAGGTTTGTACTATTGTTTATAGATGATATTCTAGTATACACTAAGGCTAAGAGAGAGCATGAAGTTCATCTTAGAGTGGTGCTTAAGACGCTGAGACAGAATCAGCTAAAGGAGAAGTTTACCAAGTGTCATTTTTGGAAGAAAGAGGTAAAATTTCTTGGTCACATGATTTCAGAGAAAGGATTATATGTCGATCCAGATAAGATCGAAGCCATGAATAATTGGAAGAGACCAGAGACAGTGACTGAGATCAGGAGTTTTCTTGGACTTGCTGGCTACTACAAGAGATTCATTAAGAAATTCTCATGGATAGCAGCACACTTAACTGAGCTAACCAGGAAGGAGGTGAGATTTTTTTGGTCAGACAAATGTGAGGAGGCATTCCTTAAGTTAAAGCATTTGTTGACTAATGCACCCGTGTTAGTAGTTCCAGACGGAAATCAAAGATTGGTGGTGTATACAGATGCATGTGGAATTGGGTTAGGAGCAGTGTTGATGCAGAGTGATAAAGTCATTGCCTACGCATCTAGGCAGCTTAGGCCGCATGAAGTTAGATATCCCAGTCATGATTTGGAGTTGGCAGCTGTGATCTTTGCATTGATGATTCAGAGACATTATCTCTTAGTGGAGAGATTAAAGTTATATACCGATCATAAGTCTTTACGATATTTATTCTCTCAAAAGGAGTTGAATATGAGACAGCAAAGGTAGCTGGAGTTTTTGGCTGCATATGATTTTGGTATAGAATATACACCATGAAAAGGTAATAAAGTGGCCGATGCTCTTAGTAGGAAACATCAAAATGTGGTGTTAGCCATGTTGGTAGAATGGAAAGATTTAGAAGCTTTAGTCAGTTGCGATGTGCAGTTAAGATCGACTGCGGGGTCTAGCCGGAGTACTGCCAGGTTGTCTTGTTTAGAAGTTCGAACGGTATTGATTGAGAAAATTGCTTTTAAGCAGAAGGAGGATCCAATATTAGCAGAAAGGATCAGAAGGCTTGAGGTTGGAACTGAGATCGATGATCTAACTGATTTTAGCCTTGACCAGAAAGTATGGCTAAGAAAGAAGGGACGGTTGCGTGTTCCGAATGTGGAGAACTTGAGGAAAGAAGTTCTTGAAGAATGTCATTGATCCAAGTTTACGATTCATCCTGGAGGAACCAAGATGTACCAGGATATGAAGAGGAGCTTCTATTGGGAAGGCCTGAAGAGGGATGTTGGCTTGTGGGTTAGGTAGTGCGCAAACTGTCAACAAGTGAAAGTTGAACATCAGAAACCAAGTGGGTTACTACAGCCTTTAGAGATTCCAGTTTGGAAATGGGATTCGATATCTATGGATTTTATAGACGAGTTACCAAGGTCAAATAGAGGTAATGAAAGTATATGGGTTATAGTGGACAGGTTGACCAAGGGTGCCCATTTCATTCCAGTTAAGTCAACAAGAACGACACCAGATTTAGCTAAGTTGTTCCTGAAAAACATAGTTAGACTGCATGGAGTTCCTAGTAGTATAGTCAGTGACAGAGATGCACTATTCACTAGTGAATTCTAGAAGAGTCTAAAGGAAGTGATGGGTACCAAGCTTAACATGAGTAATACGTATCACCCTCAGACAAATAGGCTGACAGAAAGAGTCAACAAAGTACTCGAGGATCTACCGAGAGCTTGTGTATTAGACTTTTGTGGTTCTTGGGAGGATCACCTGCATTTGGTTGAGTTTTCCTATAATAATAGTTACCGAACTAGTATAGGAATGGCACCGTTTAAAGCTTTGTATGGAAGACCATGCAAATCACCAGCATGTTGGCTGGAGACTAGAGACGGATTAGTCTTTGGTCCAGATTTGGTTAGAGAGGCGTCAGAGAAGATTGAGTTAATCCAGGGAAGAATGAAGGAAGCTCAGTCTAGACAGAAGAATTACGCAGGTAACAGGCGTAAGGATCTAGAATTCTCAGTTGGAGATAAGGTTTTCATTAAGGTATCACCTATGAAGGGTGTGATATGGTTTGGAAAATCAGGGAAGTTAACCCCAAGATATGTAGGTCCATTCCAGATTATAGAGAGGATTGGAAAGCTCGCGTATAGAGTAGAGTTGCCTAGCAATATTGTAGGTGTCCACATTGTATTTCATGTGTCTCATTTTCGTAAGTATGTGCGCGATCTATAGACTACTATTCCTCCGACAGGGTTGGATGACTTAGTGGTAGAGCCTAATTTGACTTTTGTTAGACAACAAGATCGTGTTGTAGCTAGAGATGAGAAAAGATTAAGGAACAAGATAGTCAGGTTGGTGAAAGTTCAATGGAGCGACAACGAGAAGGACTGTACTTGGGAGGCAAAGGACAGGATTAGAGATACTTATCCCGATCTACTTTGAGGGTATGTCTATATTAGATTTATATAGATAGTTGCTAGTCAGTTAGACTAGTATGGTTGTTAGGTGTTGTTACAGATGATTGCTATGTTTATTATTTAGTCCTTACTGAATTTCGAGGACGAAATTCTTTAAGGGGGGAGCCTATAACATCCCTAATTTTGATAACATTATTCAGAAGATTTAATTAGATAAATTAAATAGAATAATGATGATAAGGGGATTGAGATTTGAATAAATTACATAGGGTCATGCTTAACCATAAGATAAATGGGCTTTAAATTGATTTAAAGGTTAATTAACATACATATGGGTATATTAGTAAACTAGCTAATTTATTATACACGGCTTTATCTTTTTGTAATTGTCCATTCACGTTCATTTTTCTCAAGTCAAAAATAAATCGCAAACCTTAAGTTAGCCGGCCATTAACAAGGAGGAAAAGAGGGATTTCAATTTAAAGCTAAGGATTAAAAGCTAGGGAGGATTCATCAACAACAAATCTCAAATTCCTTATCAAATTTAAGGTGAATAATAATTCAATCCATCTCTTTTTGATTTTATAATCATGTGATTTCAGATTTGAGTATTTATCTTGTTTCTATGATATATTGGATGATGATATGCTAAATTTATGAACTGTTTGATTTAAACAATTTATTTATACAAGTAATACGTATGGTTTTAGGGTCAAAACCATAGTTTATCAATTTTAAAATGCCATGGAAAATTTTATATGAAGTAAAACATGATTTTGGAGATGAGTTTTAATTTTCGAAATTTTCCAAGCTATGGAAATTTTATTATGAATTTTTGATGGTAAATATGAAGTATTTGGGTTAAAAATTTATTTTGAATATTCCTGGAAGAATTTGAGTCTAACATTTTAATATGTTTGATCACAAGATGAAATTGATTTTCTGTGATTTTTGGGGATTTTTCCCGTTGATTTATTTGGGAAAATAAATCATTGTTAAAACTTTTCTGCAAATATTACTTTTGATATATTGAAGGGCTTAAACGTTACCTTTCTATGGTTTAAATCAAATTAATGCGGCAGTTTTTAATGGAAAAGTATTTGAAAAGTTTCAAAGTAGCCAATCAAGACGTTACAGCTGGCAGGTTAGTTATAAAGCAATTTACTTAAATCAGCGTTTCAGAAAAAGGTGGTTCCGCCTATTTCGGAGGCACCTTTCGACTCCTTTACCTCCGCTCCATCTCAGTCGAAACCATCACTGTCGAAACCCATAAAGTCGGAACCAAGGTACATGGTATCAATGGAAATTGGCACGAAGTGTATTGGTAAGTAGCGGAAGGTAGGGTGTCGAAAGCTATGCTTTCGTCAGAGTCGAAGCCAAGGTTCAATTTTAAAAAGATCCACGCCTGCTTAGTTTTTAATGGGCTTTCGACTGAGTCGATACCCTATAGAGTCGAAACCATGGTTTGTTTTCTAAAGTTAAATTCCAGCCTTGATTTACTTAAATTTTCAACATAGTCGAAAGCCATGCTTTCGAAAGGGACTTTATAAATAGCTTTCGAAGGGGAACTTTTTCTTTAAATAAGAAGCTTTCGAAAGGGTAGGTTTCGACCTAGTCGAAACCTAGCCGCTATTTCCTTCCGAAGTACTGAAGTCATCAATACCTTCGAAAGGTTATCTTGTTTTTACCTAGGTTAAGCTGCTTCCTAATTGCTGTCAAAAGGGGTTGGGGTTTCAAAGGAGATGAAGTCGAAAGGGGGTTTCTGCTTCGTCCTTCGATGTTTTAATTCTTAAAGTCTTTTGCTTTCGACTAGATGGTTCCGACACCATCAACATTTCTCCAAATTTATTTTAGTTGGTTTCAAAAGAGATACTTTCGTGTATAACCATTTTGACCCAAAAGATGTTTTTAAAGAGTAAACCCAATGCTTTCGATAGGATATTTTATTTTTTTCGAACCTATGTTTTAAAGAATGTTTTCTTTATATCATCGAAAGGTTTGAAAGGTATATACTTAGAGTTTTGAAAAGAGGTTCTCTACGCTTTCGAATGAGGTCAGCTAGGGGTTCGAAAGTTTTTTTAAGGTTTCAAAACAAATAACCCATTCTCATTTTTAAAGGAAAAACCATGGCATAAATAAAGATTTTGGAAATGTTATTCACATTGCTATTAACCCATAACTATATTCTGGGGAAAGGGCGGAATAAACAGTTAGGTTGACCCTATAGTGAATATAACTTAATAGATGTTAAATTCTTAATTAAAGATATTGGCAGGGGCCAATAGGTTTACAATAAGCCCATGAAAACTGTATGATATTGGCAGGAGCCAATAGGTTCATAGTCAGCCCATGAAAACTATGATTTGATACTGGCAGGGGCCAGTAGGTTTGTTGTTAGCCCATGAAAACTATATTCGATTAAGATATTGACAGTCTGTCAATAGGTTCCTAGTAATCCCATTAAAACTAGAATAAGAAATAAGATATTGGAGTTACCAATAGGTTCTTAGTGATCCCATGAAAACTAAGTAATTGGACAGATAGTCCTTAACATTTAACATGTTAATAGTAATCCTAGAAACTATAATTGAGACAGATAGTCAGAATGAATGGGGATGGGTAATACAGAATTTATTTATTTGTTTTGCATATCATCATAATGTTTTGAAATACTATGTTTTAACCATTGTGGATGAAGGAGCACGGTATATGGTTTATAAATGTTTTAGGTTACCGGTGAAGGGAAAACTCGTTCCGCTAAGTGGCGTGGTCTCACTAGATATCTAAATGATTTGAGATGGTGAATTATTATTCATACCAGGCTTTTCGTCTGACTCAAAGTTTTTGTTTTCCCCTTAAAATTCTCGGGTACTCAATTGATTTTGAGTAGGTTGAGAGTTAAGGTTTCCGGGTGTTCTTTTAGACGAAAAAAGCTTCCAAGGACGTGCAGGAGGCAAGCTTATTGTAACACCTCGCATTTTTAGATAAATAAATAACCAAAATCGTTATTAAACGGTGGAAATGTGCATTTTTGGAATTGTTGGAATTTAGCTACGGGAGGCGAACCATTTGGTCCGCGGCAATTTTCTGATCAATTTCCATATATAACTTGTCGAAATTCGAGCTAGTATGAAGAAGTTATGAGAAGAATAAGAAATCAGAATTATATAAATATATAAACAATTAAACGGAAGAAAAAAAAGACCCTATGGGTCGACCCTTGCTAGGGTCGGGTTGACCTATCGGTCGACCCGCAAAACCCCCAGGTCGACCCGCGTTTTTCCCTGGACAAGAAATCGTCCAGGGACGTGCTGAAGTTTTATAATTTGATTTTCGTGCGATCTAAAGCGTTGTTTTCTATATCCAATGATTCGCAACGAGCCTGTGACGTGGTTGCACCAGATTCAATCCTAAAATCCGACGGCCTGAGATCCCTAAGCCACACTATAAATAGAACCCTAGGCCTAGCTATTTTTCTCATTCAGATTTTCTCCCAATTGGGTTCATTGCCTAAGGCTGAACCCTAAAAAGAAAATTTTTCTAGGGAGGAAATATTTTTAATAAAAATATTTTACACCCTAGAAGTGGATCCACGAAGGTCCAAGATTAGAGCTAAGGACCACAGGTGAGTGTTTTGTAATTATTTAGATTTGTAAGCAATTTAAAATAATAGGGTTCTCAATATTTGTAGTTTTTCTACAATTTTGAGACAGTTTTTATGTAAGTTTGTTTACAGTCAGTTTTTAAGTAAATTTAGAAGTCCTTTTCAGTCTATTTTTATTCAGCTATTTTGTTCAGTTATTTGCAGTTATTTACAGCTATTTACGGTTATTTACATCTATTTTAAGTTAGAATTTAGCCTCTAAATGTTAGTTTCTTTTTATAGAGATTTAATCCTTTTTGACGCGAATAAAATATTAAAAAGAGAAGAATTCGCAAATATGGATTAAAATAGAAAAACACTAAATTGACATAAATCATATGTAAAATGAGAAAAACTGAAATAAAATGGAGATGGACTGAAATAAGCAAATTTGAGATATTTACAAGCTTGATTATAACACGTGTTTATAACTAAAAAGAGAAAATAGAAGAGTAACAGTTGCAAGAACAATTATAACACGTAAGTTATAATTAGAAAAAAAGAAATAACAGAAGGGGCTTATTTTAAAACTTAGACCTTGAATTAAGTTAATAAGCAAATATAGCAGTAGTGGCCCATACCGCCAGCATTCCCTTTCAGGTCTAGGACCGATGGTCTCATACGTGGATGAAACTGGGCACGCTTATGCTGATTAGGGTAAATAAGTGGCCAGTAGATAGAGGCTCAAATTTGGGGATTTGGGCAAGGGGCACAAAGGTAGAATATTTGTTTGTTAGGATCAGTACTGGTAGCATTCCCTTTCAGGTCGAGGACTGATGGTCTCACACGTGGATGAGGCTAAACACGCTTATGCTGATTAGGGTAAATAAAGGGTCAAATAGGGGGCGATAGTTAGTGTGTACCGGCGATGACCAAGCGTACGTCATCGATTAAGGTAAATAATTCGCTACTGCGTCCTAAGCGCTAAGAGTTGTCTTTTGCTATGGGACTAACAGGATTGGTTCATAGTGGCACAACAGAGATAGGAAAGGCCGATCAATGGGTAGAATTTGGATTTCAGCCTAATCAAGTTTGCAGTTGAGATAGGATTAGGGTTTAAGCCTAATCACAGCAGTTTAAGACAAGTGCAAACAATCAAAACAAACAGTCAAACAGAATCAGAAACGGTATTTTATGTGAGTTTTATCTTTTCTGTATCTTCCTTTCATGCTAGAACTATTGCTTAGTCTATTATCTTTATCTTGCTTAGAAATGCTTGTAATTACTTTCACTCACCAGACTTATTATCTGACCCACTCCTCTATCTTTCCTTTTCTCCCAATAGGCCAACAGAGTTGAGGATAGTTGATTTAGGTTGCTTGGAGATTCATTTCCGGAGTTTCCTCATTTCAGATGTTTTCTTCTGTTTTTCATCTTTTTCATTTGGCTTATGATGGATTGGCACTTGTGAGAGGGATTATTATTGTTATTTTTACTCTGATTATGTGAGACTGAGATGTATTTTTATAAGACATGAGAGATTTTGAGTTTTTGAGACATGTTATGTTTTTATGACTTATTTTGAGAGGAAGATTAATTCTGAATGATAAGTTATTATTTAAATATTTTCCGCTGCTTTTACTTATTTGTCTTGTGAATCTTAGTCTCTGTGATGCTTTAGCTATACCTATAACGCACCACATCCTTTGGTGTGCCCTTTTTGGGAATACTAAGGGGTGTAGGGTGTTTCATTTGGTATCAGAGCCAGGTTACAGTATTCTTAAAAACTTGTTTTAAAAGTAAAGTATTTTTCAAAGGTAACATATCTTCAAACTAAAAGTATTTTTCAGAAAGAAACTTTTATTATAGAAATAGTTTTCGAGTATAAGAGAGTTTTTATAAAATCCCCTCAAAGTCCAGTTCAACCTTCTTTTGGTTCTTCGAGCCTAAATTTTCTTTGCATAGAATGGCGGACGCCCCAAATCTTCCAGAGGGTGTCTAATGTCGCCGTATTTGGTCGTCGAGGATTAATAACTATGGACGACTGCAGCATCCGTAACCGTTAGTTTTGGGCCTCCAAGTAGGGGGATGTTACAAATCACCCTCATCAGATAGCACTTACGTTTCACCAACTAAATCCACACCTACATCAATTCGCTCAGCCTCTCTAAACATTGTTGCATCACCTACATACCACACTTGCTTTTCCCCTAAAGAAAGGAAAGCCAAACGGTGAATTAATCTGCAATCAACATCTCTCACTGACAGAGTTGATGAAATATATCACTATCAACAAGAAATTATAGGAGTTCAACGTGAAATGTATTAGGAGCAACAATGTCAAGGATCTCATCTAAATTTTCTCTAAAAGTATATTCTAGCAATTTGTGGTCATTCACCAACAAAAAATTGCATACATAAAAAATCTCCTCGATTACAAGAAACTCCTATAAAAGCATATAACTTAACTCCAAGAAATCTATGCAAACCAGGACCATCAAACAAAGCTTGGATTGACTCTCCAGCTCCTCCGAGTTTGTCTCTACTAAATCCGTTAATTGACGACACAAAAGTTGAACCAAATTCATTGGATATACAACAAATCAAAAATTCTAAATTCTCCGAGAAAAACTAAACTTATGCTACGCATCGTATAAAATAAGTTTATTTGTTAATTTTTGGTATGTATATTATTTTATTGTATTGATATTTCAACAAAAATTGATTGATATTTAACTTCTTCCCATTGTTTTTAGAAAAATACATAACATAGACGTCTGTCAAAAGTTGCGGGAAAACAATTTCCTATTACCTCAAACGTCTGTGGGAACTCACAGGCGTCTGTCATTTCTCTCTGTTTATTTTTTCTATAACCACAGACGTCTGTGGAAACATCACATACGTCTGTCGTAACTTTCTGTTTAATTTTAACTGAAAGCACAAACATTTGTGCTCCACCCACAAACGTCCGTCGTTGTAATGAAACCCTACCTCAACTGTCAAATATAAATAAATTTTCCCCAATTTTACATCCTACCTCAAATTTACTTCCGAAATCTAGAACCCTAGCCTACATCCAATCTCTATTTGCTCACTAATGGCTCCCACTCCATTTAACAAACGAGCCAAGAAAGGTCAATCATCCTCTTCTCACAATCCCGTGGTTAATGATGCTCTGATTCAAGAATGGCTTTGCAATAGCACAATTGCCAACAAGCTATTCGAGGAGCTAAAACAAAATAAGTTTCATTCTGGGCCTTTTTATAGATTATGCAAGTTTGGAGAATATAGCATTCATGAACTCACCGTCGCCGCCGAATGTCGGGATTTAATCAATTTCGATGAAAATGAAGTACAAATCGACCAATTAGCTACCTTTCTTTTCTATGCCAATTTATGTAGTAGCGATATTTGGAATCCTGAGAATGATGAAGGATGGTTATGGACAAGTGCGTACGGTCGTGTTTTAAAAATTAGCCTCAACATCATTGGACGTATACTTAATTGTTCTTCATCCGGGATCAATTTGGAAGAAATTCCCGACCAAAGAAACTTGCCACGGGACGAAATAACTCATATTATTTGGGAAGATAGGACGTCCCAGTGGAAATCTGTCTACTTACGACCAAAAGCTAGATTATTAAATTGTATGATAATAAATACGATGATCCCACGTCTAGGTAGTCATGAACAAATATATGATAATGATCACAAAGCCCTTTATGCTATCTTCGGTGGAATACAAATAAATTAGGCTAAATTCATCCATAGTGAAATTAAAAGCTTTGGTCTCATCATCAACGCACTATTATCTATGCTCCATACATTATGCGTCTCTTAAATGCTTTTGGGGTACCCTCCCATATCTCTCATTTTAAAAAAATTCCTGTTAAAGAAAGCGGTATACGGTTTTTATCGTTGATGCATCTTCCTCCACGACCACCCCCAATAATCTCCTTTGAACAATGGAGATTACAACAACAACAAGAAGAGCATCATGGTACCCCTCCCACTACTGCTCCTCAGCATACTTACTCACCTCACCCTTCACAACATCATACATCCTCCAGTCATGCTACCGAATATCATTCGGATTCTAAAATACAAGAAGCTCGCGTTGAACTAATGCAAAACGAATCTCTTCGTGATTTAGCAGTTAAAAACCAAAAGCTAATCACGGCCAACCAGCGAGATTTAAACAAAAAGATGACTGGATTGGAATGTTCTATCTCGACAAAGATGACAAAAATGGAAAAGACTTTGGACAAAGTTGTTTCCACTTTAGGGAAGGTTATGCGAAAAGTACGTGGCCGATCATCTTCTCGCTCATCATCCTCACCTTCACCTACACCGCCACCTTGAGCACATACACCAGTTTATCACTCTTAAGCTTCTCCCGAAGGAACTTCTCATGACTGAGGTGATAGAGGAAAGACTCCTATGTAGGAACAACCTGAGGAAGAATAAGACAGTGTCACAGTGATGATATGTACGTATCTGATGCTCCGCATTTCCAACATCAATCGTACATGGCTTTCCAAGGGCTCTCCATTCAAGAAGATGAGGAGTACAATGACCAAACATAATGGCCAGGCACATACGAACATGATCCTTCATCCTTTTGGGAATACTATGAGAATTATGGAGGCTTATCTTACTATTCAAACCAGTACAATTAGCATTTTTATCTTTTTACTATTTTTCCAATATTTATGCTTATGCATGTCTGTTTAACTATTTAACTCCTGTTACATTAGTGTCTGTTTCTAGTTGAACTTCCTTGTTTAGTTTTAAATATTCATGGTCTTATATATAACATGCTATTAAATGTCTATTTAACATTTATGTTTATATCTTATATTATCCTTCCATTTTGATAATGACAAAGGGGAAGGAATTTATGCATATTCATAGGGGAAGACAAATATAATAATTCTTCCATTTTGATTGTATAGTTGTCATCATAAAAAAGGAGGAGATTGTTAGAACCTCCAATTTATGTTTCAATGGCAACAACTATACAACCATATACATAATACATTTTAAGAATATAGGTATATACTACAAGAAGACATTATGCCCAAAGATATTGAGACTCGAAGACAAACGACGATCTATCGACCATACTATAGTTAGTAAGGGTATTCTACTGTAACGGAGTCTTAGCACTACGCCATAGATGGCCTATTGCAACGAAATTACAAGGTGTTGCTAGCTACAATGTAACGATAGCTATGCTGATTTTTGTCTATTGCAACATTCACTTCAATGTGTTAGCATAGATATCAGCAAAATGTTGCAGTAGCTATAAATATATTCAAATTAATAAAATTTTACACCTCAGCGATCCACACCATCATTTAAAACAAAATCTCAACCATCAATCCACACCTTAGCAATTTCCATTTCCCGCTTTACTTTTCTTTCTCGTTCCTCTTTGTGTGAAAATTAGGGCACGCGATTTTTCTTTCTCGTTCCTCTCTGTGAAAACTAGGGCACGCGATTCCAGTTGCTTTGATGCTCTGATTGATCGAATCTAGTGTGAGAAACGTTCCTGGTAGCTTGCTCCTTCGTTCTCCTTGATTGATTGCTCGAATTGCTTTGACTTCGTCGTCGGGTGCGATGTGATATTATTTGGTATGTTTTCTGCCTTCTGGTTTACTTGATTATTCTCGATTTTGGTTACACTCGCACGCTTTTGCCGATGATGAATTGGGATTTATTTATAGGCTTTATTTCCTATAATCTCGAGTTTAATCTTTCTGTTGGACTTTGAGAAATCTGGTATGTTGGATTGCGATGATGTATTGGTATGTTGGATTTTGGTTCACTGGCTTGATTTTGCTTTGCCGATGATGAATTGCGATATGATATTATTCGGTATGTTGGATTTTGGTTCACTGGCTTGTTTTGATTTCTGATCTGAGCATGTTAGCTCCTTTCTGCTGCATTTTTTAAACCAGAACTTGAACCTTTGTTAAACTTGTTCACATACCTTTGTACCTTGCTGCATTTGTTAAACTAGAACTTGAAGTATTTGTAATCTGCTGTCCTCTTGAAAACTGCTTCACTTGAAAACTTCTGCATTTTTGAAAATCAGAACTTTGAAAGTGATCTTTGGTTTTCTAAAACTGTTGACTAATCTGAACATTGAGTTTTGATTTCCACGATATATACAAACATATGTGTGTTGAGCTTTGTTGGTTTTGCTTGGTCTGGACTGAACTGGTACCATGCTAACCTTGTTCTTTAACATGAACTGATGCTCCAAGTCCTCTGTATATCATATTACTGCCTATGTTTCTCTTGTACATGCCTGATGCATTCACTGTTTTTGCTTGATGGGCTGCCTATGTGTTGATGATGTAATTTGATGAGGCAGTGAGTGGGTGTTTTGTGAAAGAGGTTGGGAGTGTGGTCAGTGTTTGGTAGATGGTCAGTGTTTCAGGCAATTGTGTTTC
This sequence comes from Allium fistulosum, assembly GCA_030737815.1. NCBI lineage: Eukaryota > Viridiplantae > Streptophyta > Magnoliopsida > Asparagales > Amaryllidaceae > Allium > Allium fistulosum. The sequence continues at coordinate 1,021,619,794 of CM060902.1, forward strand.
AGGTAAGTGGTAGATGGGCAGTAGTTCTGATGGGTGATGAAGTTGCTGAGGATGGGGTTTGCGGGTTTGCTAAGATCTCCTTGAGTAATATGCATACACGATCATACACAATTTCATATACACTGAACTTAATTTGAAAAACTGCTTTTACTACTCATAGATGTCTGAGGTAAAACCACAGACGTTTGAGGAAATACTTAGGAAAATAAAATTCTAAAGCTACAAACGTTTGAGGTAAAACCACAGACATCTGTGGCAGTCCTCGGGTGATTATTTTTTGAATAAATTAAAGCTTAATTAAATCTTAATAAATCAAAATTAGATCATAATTAAACCTTAACTAATATTAGTTAAGTCCTAATTATGATTATACCCATATTAATTAATAATTAAATAATTAATTAATCTCCAATTAAATAATAATTAATTAAATAATTAACCTCTAATTAAATAATAATTAATTAAAATAATTAAACTTGATTAATATAAAAATTAATACTTAATTATCTTTTAACTTTATTAATCATTAATTAAAACTTCCTTAATTAATTAATAATAAACTTACTTAAGTAATACTAATTAGTTACTAATTACTTAACTTACTTACTAATTAATTAATACATTAATCGATTATCAAAACATACTAAATTAAGTAATAATTAACTTATATGCTTACTAATTTAGTTTGAAAATGGTTTTTTTCAACAACATTTAAAAGAAACACTTTTGGAACTTGAAAATCGTTAAATTTCCCGAACTGCATCCATAGCGACTATTACTATAGATGTAGTAACTTAGAATGACTTTTCTAAGTTACCATCCAAAACTTTAACTTTTCACTTTTGCTTACTTTTAAAAAATAATTTAAAAGAGTTTTAAAAACTTTAATTAAAGTTAGAAACTAAAATAAAACAAAACAAAACATAACAAAACATTTACTAAATCAAAACTAGTAAAAGGTTTGATTTTCAAAATGGATCTAATGTCCTTTTCAACATCTAAAGTTCTAATTTCCAAACCATTTAATCACATATCCAAGATTATGAATATTAAATCATATTTTATCCTAATTCCTTCAAGAATAGTCCTTCAAGAATAGTCCTAGAGTCACAATCTACGATAGGATAGTTATTCTTTTCAAATTTTATCCTAAAGAGTTTACACATAGTTGACTAATACTAAGCATGTTGTATTTTAAATTCTTAACTAGTAAAACATTAGAAATAGTATGAGTTTTAGAGTTACCGACGTTGCCGATGCCGGTGGCGTACCCCTTTGAATTATCACCAAAGTGGTACCGTATCTCCATCTTTGTAGATAATGTTTGTTAGCATGACCAGTATGCATAATTACTACCATTAAAAAGTGGAGGTCTAGCAGTTGATTGGTCTTCTACAAAATGTTAAAAAGAGTGTTACTAGTGTTAGCAGCCATTAAAATTTTCAAAAATCAGATTACGAGTTTTTAAAAACCATGCGCTCTGTTACTAAATCCGGATGGGATGATAATAGGTGAGATAACCTAATATACATTACAGCGGAATGGATCTTAAGGCTATTTTACACTAGAGGGTTAGTGAATATTGAACTTTTTATCAATATACTTGCAAATTTCAAACTTTATCACATAACATTCCACTATAGGTAATAATATAATTATAGAACAATAAGATAATAGCAAGTAAATGTAGTAAAATTAAAGAAGACACCAAAAAATTTATACTGGTTCGGATTCTCAATTCTATATACAGTCCTATACCCCGTATAGTATTTCACTAATCACATCTTGGCTTTAAGTCGAGTGGCAAGAATACCCTTTATGCCTCTTGACTTTGACTCAGGTGGCAAGGAATCCTACTGGAATTTGACTCGGGTAACCAGCACACCCTTTAGAATTTGACTTAGGTAATTAGAACACATATCATGTCTTTGACTTGGGAGACAGGACAACTCCATTTATAATCTCGTCTTAACTTTCACTCGGATGGTTAAGATCACCCTTTTACAAGTAGTAGTAGTGGACTACAAGAAATTAAACCTTTCGATCGTAATTCCAAGTAGTTTGTTGACACAAATTCTTATAGACCTTTAGTGGTGCAATATATTTGCTTTTGAGTAGAATAGAGTGAAGATCAGAGAGTTAGAGGTGTATAATAAAAGTGAATCTTCTTTGATCTTTTGTATGAAGGTAGAATAAGATAATTGATGTAGAAATCGATAGCACTTCGTTGAAATCTTAAAGAGAATGAAAGAGAATGAAAGAGAAGAGAGAGACAAAGAAAGTAGTAAGAATTTCTTTTAGAAATTCAAAATCAAAGGCCTTTAAATTGAGGTTGAAGAGTTGCCTCCATTCGCGAAAGTATGGCGCCAAAAGTTGCTACTTTTGAAAATTTTAAAAACACCGCAGTAGTCTATATGTCGACATACATATTTTTGATATGTCGACATATACAAATTAATTTGTATATTTTTAGAAACACGTTCAATATGTTTTAAAATATATTTCTTTCTAAAAACCCTATTAAAATTTTATAATTAAATTAAATATTATTATTTTATAAAAACATTTTGAGTGGAAAAATAATTGTTGAAGTGAAGATAATCAAGATATGATACTATTCAGGACTTTAACATTTAATCTAAGACCTGAGAAAATATTGATACAAATGCCTTGAGCTCTTCGTGCTTTTGTTCTTGAATTTTTCAAAACTCACTTGTCTTCAAATATATCTCGATTAACTCTTGATTTATACTGATCAGTTCTTAAAGCTTTTATTCACTCATCACTTGTATAAACCTATTAAATATTCCTCATATCCAGCACAATATACTATATAACTGTAGAAAAAATTTATAACGATATTTAGATGGTTGATGTCATCAAAATGAATACCTTGGGTATTAACATATTGTTTATTAAGGACTTGCTGCTTGGACTATCGCATCGCCAATAAGAACCGTGTACGTTGAACTTGGCTAACTAAGACAATTTTACAAACTATCTTAAACCACAACAAACAATATACCAATACGTTCCTTCTCTCACCATGATCCCAATACAACATACCATGCATGAAACGAATGTCGTATATGAGAGTTATAAGTGTTTTCTCCATAATTTTCAAAGGATATGAGCCAAGGAATCAATGGTGAGACTAAAGGTTTACGTCTAGGTTCAAAGCTCCAGATGCTAAGGCAGCATTAGGGATGCACACAACCCATATCCAACCCGACCCAACCCACCAACCCGACCCAACCCACATAAACCCAACCCAACCCATCCTAGTTCGAGTCGGATATGGGTTACAATTTGTAACCCATACTATATATGGGTCGGGTGTGTTATTTTGTTCAACCCAACCCTACTTTAACCCAACCCAACCCTATATTAAAAACCTAATTTAATATCAATACACTTAAAATTAGAATAGTCTAATCCTAGAATAATGTTTATGTATTCTACAGTAAATATACGAAAAAGCATATTTTATGTCAACCCAAACAAGATAGAATTTGGCAAAGATATTCTGAAGGGCACTTTAATGTATTTTAAAATGAAACACTTGTTCTACTATGTAGTGAACTAATTTCATATGATGTGTTTTACAATGATATTTTAATAAAATATATGTTATAACGAATTAGATAGTTTAAGTGCGTTATGCTAGCTAAAATCTAATATATTATGTTGAACATTTTAATGTTATTTTTTGAAAATATTCCCTTATATTCTCATTTTTTATTAGATGCATGCAACCCAACTCAACCCTACTAAACCCGACCCAACCCATACTTCGACCCAACCCATATCCAACCTCATATAGGGTCGGATACGGGTTAAGCTACCTTAAACCCATACCTATGTGGGTCGGATGAAATATTTGGTCTGACCCGACCCAACCCATACTTTGTGCAGCCCTAGGCAGCATTAAAGATGAATGTCGACATTCAAAGTCCTCGTCAATGTCAAAGACATGTAGCATATCGACATCACCAACAAATGATAAAAAAGGTAGGCAACACCGAAGAAATGAAGACGAGTCAACGTCGAGGACCATAAGATCATATTGAAGAAAACAATGCCGCTTCTGAACTATGTCGACATTCTTCCATGTCGCATGTCGTCAATGGTGACTCCAATTCATGCCGCACCTAGGACAATGTCGAGCCACATAGGAATGGGTTGTTATCAACACTCTACTTCTGGTGCTTCTGGGTTCCATTAAAATCTATCTTTGCGATGTCGATAATGAACATTTTTTACGTCCACGAAGGTGGGATGACAATCAATGCCACTTCAATTCAACATTACCAACAGCCAGTGAGAAGCGCCAATCGACGCCGAGAATTATCAGCTTCAATACTATGCTATATAACACTGCCCAGTGACGACATCGCTCTTCATCGATGCTTGGAGTCGCCTTTTATTAATGCCATTCAATGAAGAAGCTGATGCCAGGATTAACACTTCCAAATCCAAGCAAGCCGAAGTCGAGCCTACCGAACACCCTCCCTACTAAAGCAGTGTCAACTTTCTTCTATTGTCAGCAAACAAACCGAGCTCATGACATCATCAAGGTCGCCGAAGTCATTATTTACTCCATTGCCGAAGCCAATGATGAAGCACGCCAAAGTCAGGTATCTGATGTTAAGCTACTACACACGCCATCAAGTTCGTGAAGGATATTACCTAAAAGCATGCCGTAAGCTATTAATCAAAGCCATATTTCACGATTATCGATATTGCATAGCATCAATACCAAAGCATGTCGAAGGCCACGCAAAGAAAGGAGAATGAAATTGTTTACAAGAGCAAATTCAAGAGGTTTAGTGCATTTTTCTTCATAAAGCTTCAAAAGCCTTCACATTTTATGACATGCTCCATGACACCATAAAGTCCCACATCGCCAATTGGAGCAAACCTACCTCCTTCCAACCACTATAAATATAGATGTACTCCCTTATGGAAAGGGGCTTTAACTTCTTTCCATCTCTTAATTTGTAGACTAGAACTTTTATAAGCTTTCATAAGAGCTCGAGAACTATTGAAATGTCATATGCCCGACGAAGAAGAAGGACATATTACTTTTGCATATAAGAACTTGAATAATTTCATATTTGTACTTTTGTACCATATTCATGATTGAATAAAAAGACATGTCTTGCCTATTTTATCCATTGACTTATGGACTTGCATATACGACTTATGTACTTGCATATACGACTTATGGACTTGTCTATTCTATCTTTTGGAATTTATGGACTATGATTTAAACGAACTTGTGATTTATCACAAAACAACGGGATAATTTGGAAATTTTTTAAATATACCACTTTATATAACCTTTTGGATGGCGAATTTATTCGCTAACATTTTGGCGCTACAAAAAGGATTCGAACCTTCGGGTGTTCGAAAAATGATCAAAATACCCCCTAAGAATTTTTGAATTGCATATTTTAAGGAGATTTCAAATTTAAATTCAAAATTTGAAAGCTAACTTCATTTCTTAAACGTTTCTAGGTTTACAAGCGGTGTGGATCTAATTGGTGTTAGCACCATGAATCGTTGACGAAATGCTGAAGTTACTTTACGCCATCCTTTACTCACAATATTAAATCTCGTCTATTTTCAATAACCAATTAAAGCATCTCATGATTCACGGCGATAATCACGTGAATCCAATGTCCTGTCGCTTCATTATCCTGTTTGCAGCATGAATCCATCACGTGATTCCACCTTCGCTTTATTCTACTACACCTTTGAAGAAACATTATCTCTTCCATGTCCCTCTTCTCTTTCCATATACATCCGTTTGATCCATATGAATAACTGTTTCGCTCAACAGCATCTTAATCCAGAAATCATTCGACTTCAATTTAAACTCCGTGGATATCAAATTCTTACATCACAGTATCGAATATTGAATCCATCCCCAATTCATGAGCTCCTCGGGATCAATGGATCCAAGTTTATAAGGGATTGCGACCTCGTTATGGCGTCGATTCTATAAATCTAGAGAGTTTCAAAGGATTCGGACCCTATGTCGAAGCTAGAAGTTCCACGTCGAAGAATTCATTGCCGAAGTTATTATCTTCAATTCCATTGTCGAAGTCAATGTTGAAGTCCAAAAACTCATATCGACATTCGAGTTTCGTTGTCGAAGTTCATATTGACATTCAAGTTTCATTGTCGGATTTCATATGGACATTCATGATTGTCTAAGTTCAAGTTTTATCTTTGAAGTCCATATCGACATCCAGGTTCGTCGTCAAAGATCAAGTTTACGTCGACATTCAGGTCTTGCTTCACTTCGACATTCACATCTTGCTTTACGTCGAGATTTGAGTCTTGTTTCAAATCTTGTGTGGAAGATCAGAAACTCATGTCGACATTCATGTTCATCGTCAAAGTGCATGTTTTAAAGCGACATTGAGGGAACATCAAAGTCGGGGCATCCTACCAAAGCTTCTTTATTAGGGTCCCTAGAATTCATATCGAGAATCATCAGGTCTCAAGCTCGAGCTAGCTTCAAGTATATGGGATCTCGAAAATATATATTTTGGGTTTCCAAAACATGAATTCAAAAGCCTATAATTTCAGAAACTTTAAGGATCTAAATGTATGAAGACTTGAGCTCATGTATATTCAGTTCTAAAAGAAGCGGGATTCAAACATTTCCCCATGCGGGATATATCATAGCTTTTCGAAACACACTTGGTTCTGCTTTTAACTTTGAATATAAATGGATTTGCATATAATTGATGCAAGCTTTTGAAGAATCATGGAGTTCTAAATATATATACAGTTTCCAACATATAAAGCTTCAATTTCTACGGATTTTGAGTATAAAGCTAATTTTGAAAGTTTTGAATTAAATATATTGGCAGTCTTTAGTTATATGCTGATAACTTTAAATATTTAAACTTTCAAGTATGTACAATTCCTTGTATATTGCAGATTTTCGAAAATGTATGGGTTTGGATATATGGCTTCATAACTATATTTCATATGTAAATATCACAGGCTTTTAAATGTACAAGTTTAGTATGCATATATGTGTGTATACGGTTTCAAAAAAGCTTTAAACAAGTGTCGGCATAAAAAAAAGGTCAGATTTCAAGTGTTAAACGGTTTTATGATCTTCAAAGTGTAAAATTCAAGGTCTATACATGAATATCAAATTTGGAATGCTTTGTATGTGATTTTGAAAATCTAGTTTCATTTGTGCATGATTTCAAGTAAGCACAGTTGGTTTTTGAATATATATACACACACACGAGTACTAAGGCACGTCCGATGGATGTGTACAAAACTTTCTATGCTTAACCAATTTTTGTTGCAAAATACAAATAAGTACCTATAGGAATGAAAAAATTAGAAACAAACTTTGATTACCTAACCAATCTAGTATAAGCTTACATAATTCATGAATAATATATTTATTTATTTTACTATCAAATAATTAATTTATTTGGTTATCAAATATCTAGAGGGACAACAACATTAAAACTTAAAAGGATATCTTGGTTAACATGATTAAACATTGGACATTTACTTCATATATTTTACAAAAGTCGAATGTCAATCACCACTCTCTTTCTAGAATATTGCTTTCAGTTACCTCTTTAATAGAAAACTCTAAAGCTTCAGAAATTTGGAAACATAACCAAAATCCCTCGTGGACTCCACAAACATTAAACAAAACTGAAAATTAAGAAAATAAATATTGAAAATGCTTATAGTATATTAATCAAAACTGAAAAAGTAGGGATGGAATGCATCATTCCCCTACAAACATGGGTTACGGTGTTTACAATAATCTCTTTTGTTCTATGTTGATACATTGTAGCTTACAATATCATAATTACAAAATATTTAGTATGTCTACAATAACGTTTTGTTAAATTCTCCTATACCACATATTGAAACATTTCTATATGAGTAGCCTTTTGTTTGATAGCTTTTACACCTCTTACAGAAGCTCTAAGCGAAGGAAACAACCATTGTAGACCTGTAGTAGTAGATTTTGATGTTGGTTGAATCCAGATTAAACAGCTCAGAGGTTGTTTGGGTTCAAGCTTTGGATTCTTGGTCAGCAACATTCGCTGTAATTTAAAGGCAAAATAGAGATCCATATTGTAGATGATTGTCGATAACCTATCATTAATTCATAAAACTATAGTTAGGATGTGCCATGGTTGTGAACTCCATAATGCCAAAAAATTAACTTAATGATTTAATATCTGGTAATTAAGCAGCAAGAAATTAACTATGCAAATTTATGTAATGTTCATAAATACATAAAGGTCATCTTGTTTGGGTTGAATCCATTTTAGACATTTTTGAGCTTACTTGGGTATGCACATATATAAACACAAACACACATGCTCGTGTATGCATGCACACATGTGTGTATCTATTCGCAATAACACCATATCAACTCATTCCCACCGCCTATGTTGGAAATTGCTACTGTCAGAATATCATATGCATTAATGACTTATGATACCCATTTCATGATAGGAAAGTGATGATTCAAGCTACAATAAACAATGAGATATACTGGTCATACATTTATTAACACAAAATTTCTAATTTGCAATAAATAAAATTTCAGATGAAACATGAGAAGATAAGTAATAAAATAAACTAAATAGTTATATACTCTCATCAATCCTCCTAAGAATAGAATTGTTGAGTTAATCATGAATAAAAGATGGTAACCAAATACTTGTAGAAATTTCTAATTTTAAAGAAAGAAATTGCTACTTTCTTTAGCTTCTAAATAGCTGTTGCTTTTGATGTAACCAAATACTAACTGAAATAACAACAGATATAGTAGCTTTGAATATGAAATCCACAAATGGAAATGGTTCATAAATTACAGACAAAATTTTAAGTTCTTTTATTCTGCAATCCAATTCAAGCAGGATGTAACAACTGTAAATCTAAATGTCAGGCAATGAAACTATCTGTGTGTAATTATTATTTAGTTTGTCCATTTGTACACAGGCAAAGATATGTTTACGTTATCCATCTTTTATAGTTGGCCAGCTGTTAGATAAGAAAATTTTCTCTATTAAATGTAATTAAAATTCAATTTTTTGTTTGCAGCTTTAAAGAATAAAAACTGAATTTAACTAATTTGTTAACCTGACAAACAAAACGAATATCATAAAAAATGAACTTCAATTTCATCTCAACGGTGATTAACACAGTGGTGTTAATTGGAAAATGTTTGCTTATTTCATAAAGGACTGTACTCATCTTTTTTATATCTTCCTTCAATGCACCAAAATAGAAGATAAAAATACATATAAAAGAAAAAAAAAGCTCTACCGATAGCACCATGACTTGAGCAACATGTCATCGTTACCTAATATATTCAGCAGGTTGCATTCATCACTTATTAACAGTTTATGGCATATGTATTATTGGTTCGGAAAAGGAACTAAAACAGGAAAAAATTGACAAAACAATATTGAAACTTGATGAATAAATGCTCTAAAGCGAAACAACACCCAAACATCAATAATACAAAAGATAGAGCATTCAAAATAAGTTTCATACATAGAACATGCATGAATTTTGTAAATGGACAACGAAATTTTCAGTAAAAACTCCAACAAAATTTATAGTCCTTACCAATCGTTGGAAGACCGGATTGTGCAGAAATGTTGTTGTGCGCCTCATCATATCCCCAACAGCTAAATCAAAGTTCTCTATGCCTGAACAGAGGATAATAGGTAATCGGGCCACTTGCTTAAGAAAACCAAATAACGTATATTAGACAGAGGTTGGACCTTTGGAAAAAAGGAAATGAAACATACACATAATAGATGTATGTATCTTATACACTACGACTCACTTCAACGACACTCCAAAACATAATCGATGTTTGTGCTTCAGAGGGTTTAATCCTTGTTCAAAAATGCAATTATAAAAACGTAAAAAGACTTAAAATCAAGATCAAAAGAAAAAAGAAATTTTTTTTACAAACATGGAGTTGAAATCGTTGATTAGAGATCAAAAGAAAACAATGAACATATTTTGGTAATAAGATGGTGATGTTCACATACCTGAAAACCAAAGGGTGGTAATCTTTCCATACAATAACTTCACGCATCTTAAGCTTTTGATCATAAGGTGCATAGATCCGTAGCAATGGTTGTTCCCCAACAATAAAATATGAATGCATTCCATTATTCATCCACTACTTTCTATAGATCTGTAGCAATGGTAATTGTTTTAAGACCAAGCCGCAGACTTTTTAGCAAAGCTAATTCATGGTTTTAAAAAAAATTAACAATATAATGGAACTTTAGCGCATGAGGTCAAAAAGTTGGTGCAGTTAATACTGAAATAAGCAAAAGAAATCAAAATCATTGCACAAAAAACCCGAGCTAAGGTTGGCATAATGACTGAACTGCTAATAACACCGTTGATTCTCTCTGATATCTGGTTATAGCTATCATTGGTTTCTGGAAAGGAATGAGTTTGAGGAGTTCCAACTGCAAATAGAAGCAAAGTTATCAGGCAAATTTGCATATTTCAATAGACATTAAGTAAATGACATGGATATTTGCTTATACCATGACAGAAGCTTGCATGATTTGATTAATGTTACTGATTGCGGTTTTTTCTTTTCAAAACATAAGCAGCTGTGTATGATATAATAATAAGAAAAATCCTGGAAATTGTTCTTTTAAGTTTTAACATTAATCTTCTCTCTTTGACTAAAACTTCATAAGTTTACATTTCATACTCCAAACATAAGTGAAACTATTAAAATTTGATGAAAAATTATCACAGTAAGGGACAGAGAAAGAAAATATTCATTATTCTACACATTTACGACTATTCGCAACCATATTCTTGTGTAGGGCATTAATCAATATGTTTAATTTATTGTTTATTAGTGAAAATAGTAACATAAATAAGATAAGGAAATCATAATTATGCTGGTCAATACTATAGCACCTTGTTATGTGATCTTTCAGTTATTTATCCTCTTTTTTTTTATGAAGGAGCCAAACAACCAAGGCGAGTAACACTACGAAACCTACATATTCCATTAAGTGGTACATGGATCTATGGAGACATGCATAATATCGTTTTCTATAAGTACACATTCAATCAACGATAATACGGATTTACAGTGATTCAACTCAAAAGGGATACTAATCCATAAGTTACCTATAATCAAACTCATCCATTTGTTATCACTATTTATGAACATATATAATCATATAATGATTTCAAGTAATTATAAGAGATAAATATCACTAACTGCAAATTGGTTTTACACTGTCTTATATGATCGAAACCATTGAATCATCAAAGCACTATGTACATAATGATATAATTTACTCACCCAATCGCCTCTTTCTTCCACCACAAATTCACCAAATCGCCAAATGACTTCATCCTCAACACATGCTTCCACGTCCAAATCTATGCCACCGGCCCTTCATAAGTTCTATGCAGACGAAAACGAAAACAAATTAAAAGTATCAAAAACATCTCCATGTGATATGTTCAGATTCAATTCAGATTCAGTTTTACTTACAATTCACATCCGAAAGATGCACAGCGAGATCACAAACGTCGATCTTCGCAGCAGCCTCTGCCATAGTAATCTTAGGTTTCTTAAATTTTTTCTATTTGACTTTCGTCATTGCTGCCGTGTCAGTGCCTTCGTTCTCCTTGACATCATCACCGCTCTCGTCATCAGATATAGGCACCGCACTTGATTCGTCTGCATCCGCTGCCGCGGTCACAACCGCCGCGACTTCAAGCTTTGGACGAAGATCGTTGGCTTGAGATCGAAATTGTTGAAGTTGTGGATTCGCCGTTGGCGGAGGTGGAGATTGGTTGCGGGTGCGACGGTGGCGTTTAGGGTAGGTCTTTACCTTGCCCCATTATACATTGATTTTTTAATTTTTTAAAATTTCAGTAGCAGGAGGAAGATAGTCGAAAATCACCTGGGAGAAGTTATTTTGTGCGTTGTAAGAGAGAATACTGAACGTGGGGAAGAAATTGTACGTGGTAGGTGGGGGTAAAATGAGGAACAAAGCACGTGCAAAAAAAGACAAAAGGGTCCCTTTGTTATAGTTTACATGGAGTTTCACAAACGGGCATTTTGGGCAGTTAAAAAAAGGCTTCACCTCCTCAAGTATTCGCTTTATATATAAGATATATATATAAGATATATATATATATATAACAATTTCGTATACATAACCTTGGATGTATATATGATTTTAAATGCACATAGCTTGATGTTTCAAAAACACAAACTTCAAGTATATTATGCTTTCAAAAAGAAAATGTGCAGGTTTTGGAAAAAACATGCTCAGTTTTGAACACGGATTCATATATGATTTCCAACATGTACAGTGTCGTCCATATCGGGTTTTAGATTATATAGACCCTTGAAACATACAGGTTTTGAAAATATATATGTCAAGCTTCTTGTATATGAGAGTTTTCAAATATTAAAAAGTTTCATATACATACATGTATAACTTCAGAAATGTATATACTGTCACATGCATACAACTTCCAAATATATATGATATTGAACATGTATTGTTTCATATACCTTAGTTCCAATGTGTATATACAAAACTTTGAACGTAAACAGGCTTTTGGACACATAAAGATTCACAAAATGGGTTTAATCATAAATAAAGCTTTAGATATACATGCATGTATGATTTCAAATGTATATGTTTTCAAAGATATATAGTATCCAATATAAATTGCTTCGTGCTTTCACATGAACATGATTTTTTGATACGTATCAGTTCCATACCCATATCCAATTTCAAATAGTACAGTTTAAACATATGTGAGCTTCTGGTGTATAAGACCATTACCAAAAATGTGGCTTGTTCAGTTCAGTCTCTCTCATACTTTTTGACCAACTGAACGAGCTCCGCAACCAGATAAGGTACAAACTAGCCACGGATCAGGATCTGAAAGAAAAAAATTCACTGGATTTATAACGGCGAAGAGTTCGCCGTTATAAATTTATAACTGCGAACACTTCGCCGTTATAAACCAAACCCTAGAACCAGCCGCCGAGCCATTTCCCATCTCTCCTCGTTCCCTTCTCCATTTTCAGCAAACCCAATTCCTTCCACCAATCCATTTTCTTCAATTTCAACCCCCAAACATTCAATTCTGTGCTCCTATACACAAATCAAAGCCTGTTTTTGAGATCTACACCCACATAAATGTCTAGATTATTCAAAAAATTTGCGAAAAAGTTCATGCATGGAGACAGTAGCAGTGGTAGTGATAGCGGTGGAGACGGTTCTGGCAAAGGTCATATTATTGTGCAGTACGGTCATGAACACGGAATATAAGATTTGCTCGAGGCCGTTGAAAATATCGACCATGGCGGTCGCCGCGGTCGCGGAGGCCGCAGTGGTGGTCGAGCGGGCATGACGTGTAGGGGTGTGGGGCAGACTTCCGCTAGAGTCGTCGAGCTTGATGGATTTCAGGATCCGAACCTTAGCGCATCGAAATTGCCTATGCTTTCTAGCTTTCGCGCGCTTTCAGAAGGCGAAGTACATATCAGCACACATACGAGTTTGGCTGTAAGTATTTCTTTATATGATTAAAATAATTGCAATACGTTATTAGTTTAAATTTATAAGTATGATTTTATTTAACTTAAACAGTCGTGGAATATCCGTTCGTGGGGTTCTTTAGCGAACACGCTTAGATATTTTCATACGATTTTGGCAAATAAGGATAGAGTCGTAGCACTTTTACACGGGCTTGGATTCCATCATTTCTTAGGTAATCTAATGAACCATTTACTTTAAAAAACTAGTTAATTTATCACTCCGTAATTTAACTTGTTATGTACTCTACAATTCTAGGAATCAACAATGTTATAAAAGATGATGTGCAATTGTGCGTAGCTATTGCTTTAGAGTGGTATAAAACCACTCACACGTTCCACTTTTCTTGCGGCGAGCTAGGAATTACACCACTTGATTTCTCTATGCTTACAGACATTAGCATTGGAGTGGCCACTTTTCCATCGCTTCCATACGATGATGCTCGATGGTGTGATCTGGTACTTGTTCATGATCTTCTACCACACTTTGACGCTTTCGCTGTATCATATCAGGTCGAATGCGCTATTAGAGTCAGCGCTATTCGTGCTGCCATGGACAGCATACTCAGTCATTACTCTTCTGATGATGATTTGGAGCTTGCGAAATTATTTAATCTATACTTCATGGGTAACTTGTTTTTTAGCACCTCGAGCAGTAGTTTAGCGGTCGGGTTTATTGAGATCGCATCTCATTTGGATTTCGGTGGTGCTGTTCTATATGACTGGGGTACGCCTATTCTTGCGTACTTGTAAAGATGTCTCGATGTACAGTGCACCATTACGGACACACAGATTTCATTATTTGCCTTTTGGGGAGTTACTACAGTACTGGTTGTTTGAGTATTACAGGAATTTTCATTTCGTCACTTCGACTTCAGACGCGTCTACATTTTTCCCTCGTTTGTCATTTTGATGCGCGGACAACAGGGGGCCAGGGATTATGAATCCCGTCATGTTTATTCGGTTGCCAACAACCAAATCAATTTGGGGATGTATAGACATCAAATTATATGGCATCCATTTCATGATAGTGTATCGATCGACCTTGATTTTATAGAGATTGCTAGGATGCTTGTCAGGCGGAGATGTCCACTCCTATCTTATCCTTCTGCGTTTGGTGCATATTGGTATCTTAGTGAGAGGTGTTGGAGACAGTTGTATGACTTTGATGCTATTCCCGATGATCCACACCCTCAAACCTATCGCTGTATGATTTATCCTTCAGAGCAGCCAGACCTGGAGAGAGCATGAGGTTGGTGGCCGGCCGAGACCTTTGTTATTACCGGTCCATCACACATTGACTTTTGGCGTAGATTTTACAGTGGGTCCGGTGATACCATTACCCCAGCGGCGATAGATTTAGTCGGTCCATCTACTATACGCCACGGCATACATCCCCCGGTTGTCGAGGATCTTACCCAGCCCAGTTAGGGATACCGCGCACCCGATCACATGTCGGCTGCTTCTCACTTCGGATGGACATGGCAGTTCCTACTATTGGACCAGACCGTTATGTTGACATGTTTCATCCTCCAGCGCACGATCAGTACCTAGATCCGACCCAAATATCTTACGCTGATCTATACGATATGCAGATGGGGATTAGATATACAAGATATGAAGAGCATAGGCATAGCCTAGAATACTATGATAGTGAACTATGTTGGCAAGTAGAGGCAGCAGCACAACTACAGGCATGGCTGGAGGAAGAGCGTAACAGATTTACTGACATGCAGATGTACTATGAGCATTTAGCTGGCCCGAGTGGTGGTGGAGATGATGATGATAAGACACGTCGTCGTCATCATACATGTCCATGTACGGATGTGTGATCTTATTTATTGTATTTCATTTGTGTTTCTATGTTGTTTGTGTACTTATTCTTTTGTTCTGATGTATGATATATCTATTATATTCGGTTTATGTATCGATACCATTATCATTTATGTTTATGTGTCGTTGGTGTTATTATTCATGTGTTGTGATGTATGATATATCTGTTGTATTCAGTTTATGCATCGATGTCATTATTTTTCATGTTTCTGTATTGTTGGCAACTGTACAGATATTTTTTCAAAGCATAGATTACCATAACCTAATAGTACAGACAATTACATTCGTTGGCAACAAACATACCACTTCCTTATCCACAGCTAACTTGAAGATTGAGGTAACATAAATTCTAACTAACTAGTGGTGCACCATTTACTATGAAAATACAGATTAAAATCTTCTATAGTTACGAAAGAACCTACATAATTTACTACAGAATTACAGATTCAAAACAACTAGTATAGGTAAGATGAATGAAAATAAGGCTTGGATATTTCCCTTGCTCTCTTCTTCTTATAATTACCAGTTTGGCATTTTCTGCTTCACTTATATATATATATATATATACATATACCAGTTTACATCTACTTCTTCACAATCATCTACTCCTTCTTCACTTCTATCTACATCTTCCACACATTCATTTACACCTCACACTGATGCCATCCTGGCCTTCTAATATTGACTATGATATAGGAGGCTACGTGCCTTCGAAAAGTCCATGCACCGATGAGGATTGGCTTATCGAGTATCAAGAGCAGCACTGCAAGGACATCTGTTGTGAGTTTCCAGATCTTAGCCAACTAAGACTCTAGGAGGATGTTCAAACTCCATATAAACAACAGGTTGTACATCATCCATATGAACAAGAGATAAGACTTCTTACAAACACACGGGAACATCGGGAAGTCCGTAATGAACAGATTTAAAGGGAGCAGGAAGTTAACTCTCGTCCATTACCATATTGTGTTTGCGGAGTGTTAGTTACGTATTCCGTCATGCGAAGTTAGTCTCCAAATTGCATCGAACATACACAACTCATATTACTATAGGTGAACATGCATTAAACTAATACAACTCATAGAATACAAGTTACCCAAACTAATACTCATGGACATAAACCGACCTAAGACACTTGGACAAACACATGGACATGCATCGTACGTTGACATAGTACTCACTCAAACTGTCTAATATAATTCACCCACAAATCATATGCAACATGACCAACAATGTGTGTTTGATAATCCATAAAATACAAGGAGTCAAAAGTTGATCGGGTCATTTGAAAAACATTATCTCATTCTACCTCGGTTATGATTCTCCGATACCTCCTGTAAGCTCTAGTAAATGTAACAAATGTACTTCTAGTATCCAAATTTCATCTTCTTAGCCTATATTCTGGATGGTTGTTGTAAGCTTCGTTGACGGTGACCCAAAAATCTTCATCGACATTCTCTTCCATGTGTCTTGTATCAGCTTATATATAGGCTTTAATCAATATCAAATAATTATGGGGAGTCCATGTCTGATTTTCCATTTGGAATCTTATGAACCTCTCATGCCAATACTTAGTGTATGAATAGTAATAATGGGGATTGCAATTGTATCGTCGTGGAGCTAACCGAAACCAATCAATGGCCTTTGCAAAAGTACATTGTAGCTATTATCAACGTGGATCGCTTCCTGGACTTGAATCAGAGTAGTTCATTCTTCTAGCTTTATTTTGTTGCTCGAACATGAAGTTGTTAGGATTTTTCCATTTCGGTAAACTAGAGAGAAGCTCAAAGCACTATTGGAATTTGAATGGTTGACCATATTGCAGCTGATAAACCTTACGTGATTCTTCAATCTATAGAACAAATCCAAAAGTGTATGAGTATAAAAAAATAGTCAATCACATTGCCATTTCAAAGAAATGTAAAACAATATTTTACTTACAATATCATAAGGAGTGGCACTTCTTTGCTACCTAGTCTGAAATTTGGTAAGTATTGCCAAATAGTTTTGGTATGCGGAGTTCATAACTCGATATCCTCCTCTGAGCGATCCCTATGTTCTCTTCAACGGTTCCAAGGTGTTGTAAAAATCCACAACTCTTTACCAAAATTTATGGCCTTTCATATTATTGCCAGAAATACTATCTTGTGAAATGCGTATCCATGATTTAGCAAGTGAAATATATTGTTCAGAAGTAAACTTAACCTTCTTTTTTCTGCTATCGGCTGCTACTCCTTCCTCTTCGACATTTTCCACATCAACGTCTTCTATGCCAACGTTTGTCTCCACTGCAACTGAATCTCTACGTCGTTTGTCAAAAATTCCACATAAGGATTTCCACTTCTTCTTGTTATATTCTGGGCTTAGGGGCGCAAACATCTCTGCAGCGGCTTCTTCATTGCATTCTTCCGTATTTATTGCATCGTCTTCTTGGTTTTCGTCTTCCTCCTCCTCCGAACTATTAACGGTTTCTTCATTAGCAGGAGCCTTGCGTGCATAAGAATATTGCCTTTGGAGATTCTGCATTGCTTCATGGTCACGAATCTCTAACTGTTGCGCATTAAGATGATGATGTTGTAGTTGATCGTTTTGCATCATCAAAGACATGTACGATGAATGATCGTCGTATGCGCCTAAAGGAGAACGTTGTCGGTAATATGGTTGCGGAGCAGTAGATTGAATGGGAGGAAAGTTAAGAGGAGCAAGTGATCGGTAAGGTTGGCTATAAGAGAAGTTTGAATACAGCGAAGAGCCGTACTCATGTGATGGACGAAGTGTTTGTTGTTGGTGTGGTGGGCGTTGGTTGGAAAATCCGATGGAAGAGTATGTGGACATGGGTTTCTTGCTAACAACTTTTTTGGTAGAATATTTGGATGAAGAAGACATTTTTAGAATTAGAGGAGAAAGAAGTGAAGATGAGGTGGTGTGAAAGGAGGAGAAGGATGGTGGAATATATAGAGGGGGATTAAGTGGAACGTTGGAACATAGTCGTTGTGTTGGCAACGACTATGTTTTATAACGGCAAAGACTTTGCCGTTATACTCACCAGCCCCTGTTCAGTTCACTAGTCATGTGATCAGTTCATTGAGAAGTAAACAAGCCATACCCGGTTACTCCGTGGTTTGTTTAGCAACCGAACAAGCCATTATTGGTTATGGCCTAAGTATGAATATGGTTTCTAGTATATATATAGACTCATATATACATGTAAGCTTTATGAGCATCGGGCTTCATATACATGTGATGTCAGGGTTTAGAATATATTCATAATTGCAAATACAACAAACTTTTGAATATATGAAAAGAGTTTCGTGAGTTTTCAAGTATACAAGCTTTAAGCTTTGAATATAAATGATTTTGTATATACTGGCATCATATATATATATGCATAGTTTTCAAAAATTGACAGTTCTTAGAATACCAATTTCGATGTGTCAAGTTTTTCGTATGTATATACTCATATAATTTCCTATATATAAACACCAGTTTTGTATATCTCAAATTTTGGTTTTGGGTACATGTGAGTTTCCTATATATATAGCGCTGAGTGTGTGTGTATAAGTTTAATGAACCAGCTATGAATAAATATATGGTTTTAGATATCTTTCCAGTTTTATATATATGTCAAGTCTTCAAAAATAAACCGCTTCGATTATATATATGAGTTTATCTGCATATGATTACAAATTCTATTTTACATGGTTTAAAATATCCCTAGCTTTTGAATACTCCTAGCTGCAGATATCTCCGGCTCCAAATACATAAAGTTTTATATATGTTTTTCGTGCTATCAGGTTTTGAAAACATGAGGATTGGTGGCATGCATATTTATATAGATAATAAAGTAAGGAACTTGAACATTTTGAAAGGACATCTGCACAATCCTCCTATACACATAGGCTGTGTTTTATAGTATGGAATCACGGGCCCATTATCAGGTATAGCTATTAAAATAGAGGAATAGGCTGACAAGATAAGCATAAAATGGTGCAAGCTAGACCGGTTCATGGTACATGGATAAGCTGATTATGTGTGCTGAAAAGGGAAATTTGCGATTTAATGAGTTCGATCATGAAATATTAGGCTATTGTTCGCCATGAATCAACTATGTCCATTAAATTTTCTAATTTGATTTGGTTTACACTAAAAAATCATCACGTATTAACACAGAATTTAAACCTCTTTGCAAGACGAAAAAAGATTTATCTACAATGAGTAAATATTCGAGAAACCCTGAATTTTTCTATAAAAGCATGATGAGAGTCTCAGTAATCGCCATGACGAAAATAGATTTATCTACAAAGGATGATTTGAATGATCGGAATACACTACTAGAAACAATATTTATTACGACGCCTATTTCCGACGGCCACCGGCGACTCGTCGTATTTTTTCCGATGACTACCAACAGCCAGTAATCGCCGTGGCATTACTAAAAATAAAATAAACTAGCCACCCACAGCCGTCGTGAGCCATCATAAAAATACCCGTCAGCGGCCGTCGGAAGTCGTTGAAAAGTCGTGAATACTTCAGCCCTAGACCGACACTTCTTCTTCATTATCTAAAACCCAATTTTTCTTCCCAAATCTCACCTCCACCACCTCCTTCACCTCCTCCACGCCGTCAGCGAGCCTCCACGCCTTCAAGACTATCTCCATCTTCAATTTTAGAGTCTCTCAATTAACTATTACTCTTCAAGAAGGTTTAATTTATAAACCCTACTCAATTTTGATTTGGTAAATTAAGGTTAATTTGTTGTTATAGTTGTTTATAATACCTCATTGATTGTTTATTATGCCCAATTGAATGCTAATTAGGTTGCTATTATAATTGTTTATCGTTTAAATATTGAGAAAAATAATTTGTTTAGTGTATATGTGCGTTAATTGGTGTATATGTGTTAATTAATTAGTGCATACGCGCATTAGGGCTAGTTTGGATTAATTAGAGTCGATGCTTAGGATTTAGTGTATGCGTTTTTAAGATGACGAAAACGACGATTTAGTGTATGCATTTCTTAGAATGTAAATAAATTATTGGAAAAATTGTTGTATAATACGCTTTACTTTTTAGAAATCCCTTAGATAGTTTTTGGCCCCGTCTGACAAGTATTGTATATGATCGTTATATATTCGTTTTTATCACAGAACGGATGAAACACCCCACACCATTTAGTATACCCAAAAGGGCACACTAAAAGATGTGGTGCGTTGTAGGTATAGCTAAAGCTTTACAGAGGCTAAGATTCACAAGACAATTAAATAAACAGCGGAAACATTTACACAATAACTCATTTAAAAGTTAAGCTTCATAAAATAAGTCATAACCAAAATATGTCTCAAAATACCAAATACATATGTCTCATGAAAATACCATCTCAGTCACAATATCAGAGTACAAAATCATCCCTCTCAAATAATACCAGTACATAAAAATCCAAGTAAAAACTGAAAAGAAGAAGAATACATGAAGAAGAACTCCGCAGCTGAATCTCCAAGAAAGTGAAAAATCTACTTTCCCTGCCCTGCTGGCCTATGGGGGAAAAAGGGGGAAATAGAGGAGTGGGTTAGACTAAAAGTCTGGTGAGTGGAAGTAATTACCAGCATATTTAAGCAAGATAAGATAATAGACTTGGCAACAATTCTAGTATAAAAGGAAATAAAAGAAAAGATAAAGCTGGAATAAAATACTGTTTGCTTTGATTATTTCGATTGTTGCACTTGTCTTAGATAACTGCTTTGATTAGGCTGAATTCCTAATCCTACTTTAATTAGGCTGAAGTCCTAATTCTACCCGTTGATCGGTCTTTTATCTCTGTTGTGCCTACTGCAGGCTAGTCCCATCCTATGGGTCCCACAGCAAAAGACACCTACTAAGCGCTTGGAACTCAATAACGACTTATCTCCCTACACTGAGGCCGCACGCTCGACCACCATTAGGCTCACGCTATCTGTTGCTCCCTCTTTGGACCTCTTAATTACCCTAAACAGCATAGCATGCCCAGTCTTACCTCTGTGTGTTGTGAGACCACCAGTTCCTGATTGAAGGAAATGCTGCCGATACGGGTCACAACAAACAAAATCTAGTTGCGCCCCTTGCCCAAATCCCCTGATTTGAGCTTCTAATTATTGACCACTTATCTACCCTAAATAGTATAAGCGTGTCCCAAGAGGAATGTTGCCTGTACGGGTCCTACTTCTTAGTTATTGACCACTTATCTACCCTAAACAGCATAAGGGGAGTGCTGTCGGTATGGGTCCTACTTCTTAATCATTGACCACTTATCTACCCTAAACAACATAAGGGGAATGATGCCGGTACGGGTCCTACTTCTATCTTTGCTTATTAACTTAGTATAATTCTTTTTAAATAAGCCTCTTTTGTTATCTCTGCTATATTTGCTTATTAACTTATTCTAAATCTTAAAATAAGCCTTTTTCTGTTTGCCTCTAATTATAACCTGTGTGTTATAACTTTACTTATTAACTTAACCCAAGGTCTAAGTATAAAAATAAGCTTCTTCTGCTATTTCTTCTATTTTTTCTTTTTAGTTATAATTACATGTTATAAATATCCTTGCAAATATCTTAAATTTTCCTATTTCAGTCTAAGTCCAATTTATTACAGTTCTTCTCATTTTACATCCCATTTTCTGTAAATTCAGTGTTCTTGTATTTTAGTCCATATTAACGAATTATTCTCTTCTATTTATTCCATTCGCGTAAAAGGGAATTAAAAAGAAACTGACATTTATAGAAGAAATCCCAACGTAGAATAGATGTAAATAAAACGTAAATAACAGTAAATAACTGCAAATACTGTACATAACTGTAAATAATTGGGAAAACTGTAATTAACAGTAAATAATTGCAAATAACTGGAATAGAATAGCTAAAAGAAAATAGACCGGAAAATGAGTCTAAAATTTACTTAAAAATAAACTGTAAATAAACTTGCATAAAGGTTATCCCAAAATTGTAGAAAAACTACAACTATTGGAAACCCTATTATTTTAAATTACTTAAAAATCTAAAATAATTACTAAGCACTCACCTATGGTCCTTGGCTCTTTTCCTTGGCCTTCCCGGATCCACTTGTAGGGTGTAAAATATTTTAATTAAAAAGATCTTCTCCTCGGAAAAATATTCCTTTTAGGGTCCAGCCTCAGGCAATTAACCCAGATGGAGAAAATCTGAATGAGAAAAATAGCTAGGCCTAGGGTCTTATTTATAGGTACACTTGTGGATCTTAGATCGTTGGATTTGGAGATTAAATATGGTGCAACCACGTCATAGGCTCGATTGGAACCGTCGGATGGAAGCACGAACGCACATGATCGAAAAAAAGTTGCAAAATGACGTGTTAAAATTGATCTGGATGAAGCCATGCAGAAGAATGCATTCAAACATAGGCAGGTTGACCTACCTGTCGACCTTCACAAGCAAGGGTCGACCTATAGGTCGACCTTGCCATTGTGAGGGTCGACCATAGGGTCGACATTGCCCCGTATATATATATATATATTCTTTTTTTCTCGTTTCTACATTAATTCATATCTTCTACATACAAGGTCGAATTTGACGTTCTATGGAAATTGACCAGAAAATTACCACGGACACAATGGTGCAACTCCTGTGGCTCAATTCTAATAATTTCACAAAGTTATTTTATTATTTAATTAATTTGTTAATTAATTATTATAGCTTAAATTTCGGGTTGTTACAACGGACATTTATATTCATCAGATACAATATTTGTCGAATTTTTCCCTGTATTGGATAAGTTTCAAACACAATAAAGTAATTGTATTTTTCAAATCATTTCATTTTAAATGGTTCACAAAATTTCGACAACACTTTCTTTTTGTTCCCTGTGTACACGCATATGTGTAAGTTACAGGGAGCAAAGGAAAAGTGCTGCCGAAATTTTGTTGAATCATTTAAAATGGAATGATTTACAAAATATAATTACTACCGTGTTTGTAATGGAAAGTAGGATGACCAACCATCAAAGTGTAAAACAATAACCTAAAAATTTAAGATTATATTTATATAATTTGTGTTAATCCGTTTGAAAATAAAATTAAATAGAATAATATTATATATTTGCGAAAATTTAAATGTGTGATTTAATTGAAAAATAAAATGTCAATACGTAAGTGATTAATACGTTTTTATGTTTTAAAGTAGGAAAAATGGTCAATTATTTTATCGATCAAAGCTGGATGTACCAACAAAGAAGAGAAATTGGAGGCTCAATAAGTGAACATTTTCAAAATGGTGTACACGTCTTTATTGAATTCGCTTTAAATAATAATTGAAACGACGAAGAAATTCATTGTCCATGTAGTAGGTGCAAATTATTGAAGCATTTGATACCGGATATGGTAATAGTTTATTTGCGCCAATATGGTTTCGTGCTGAATTATTTGGTGTGGGATCGTCATAGAGAACTAATAGCACCTAATCCCGTACATTCAGAGGAGGAGGTGTATAATGAAATTGTTCCGACGAATCTCGTAGAAGATATGGTTAAAGATGCAGCACGTTCAATGTTCCCTACTGTTGAAGTTGATGGTAACGATGTTAATGTCGAAGAAGAACCAAGTATTGGAGCAATTTTTTTTTATGATTTATTGGATGCTGCTAAGAAATCCCTTTGGGATGGTTGTACAAGCGGTACTCAACTATCAGTAACTGCAGAATACATTGTAATGATATCAAGACACAACTTCACAGAAGCCGGGTTTACAGCTATTACAAGCTGCAGAACGGCAAATGCCACCAATAATTTAATGTGCGAAAATCATTATGAAGTGAAAAAACTATGTCTGCTTTTGGTTTGCCGTATCAAAAAATAGATACATGTTTAAATGGTTGCATGTTGTTTTGGAAAGAAGACATCAATCTTAGGAATTGTAAAATATGTAATCAGGAAAGATACAAACCAAGAAAAAAGAAGGGATATAAAGTTACATTCAAGCGTATGCATTACTTACACATCACTCCTAGGCTTCAAAGGTTATATGCATCTTTTGTAACCGCGCATCATATGAGATGGCACTGTGTGGGAACATAGGAAGAAGGTACGTTTACACACCCAGCTGATGGAGAAGCATGAAAGCATTTTGATATGACATACCCCGCTTTCGCAGCATCATTTTAATAAGACATACCCCGCTTTAGATAATGATCATTTTAATTAATTAGTTATAAAATATTATAATAATGTCATGTAATATTTAATTGTATTTAATTTTGCGTTGCAGGAAAGATTTATGCAAGCATGTGCGCAGATGCTTGAGCAATCGAGACGGGAGCAATTGACCCCTGATGAGGAGGGCGTTATCTCCGACTCCGTTATGGACCCGACACAGCGAAATAGGCGCTATGGCTACGACAATCAAGTAGTAATTTATAAAAATTAACCAAGTTGTAAAAATTGCTTAATTTTTATAAAAGCTATGCAAACAACTTAAAACATATTTCGACTTGTTTTGTAGGCTCGGGCCTCGTAAAAGGCTTATCAAAAGGCTTAGGACAAAGCTGAGATTAATGAGTTTCGACAGCATATTGCACAGCTGCAGGAGAAGGACAGCCTCCGAGCAGCACAAATGGAGCAACTGAACCAGCGTTTGGCCAAGTACATGGAGCAGCATTGAGCATTTCCTTCATCTGGTGGTTCCAAAGCCGATGACTAGTCATGAGGTATGTTTTGCAGTGTTTGTTTTTGAAGCTTGTGTATGTATACAATGAGAGATGATGAGGTTGATTTGTGGACATGTGGTGTTTGATGTTGATTTGTGAGGTTGATTTGTTTGACTGATGTGTTTGGTTGGCATTTTAGATGTTGTATATGTTGTACATTGATGTTGGATGTACATATTGCTGTTGGATGTGTGAGATTGATGATGCACGGTTTGTTTTGTATTGATGGTAATGTTTGAGTTTGAGATTGAGATGGTAATGTTTTAGTTTTATATTGTTATTGATATTTATTTTAGCTTATATATCTGATATATATTGATTTTGATGTGTTGTGATATATATTGATATTGATGTGCTGTTTGGAATTCGAATGGCTGTTGTAATATAAAAAAATCACCCAGATTTCTGACGGCTGTCGACGGTTTCCGACGGCTTATTGACCAAAAATCAGAGACGGCTCCAAACGGTTTTTCGGTGATTTTTAAGCCATGTGGACGTCTTAACCATCGGAAAGGCAGCCGAAATCGCCATCGAAACAACCATTGGAAGCCGTCGAAAAAACATCGTTGTTTCCGTCGGAAAAAGACGAAAGCTGTGTTCTCTATACCGATGTTATTTCCGACGACTCCCGACGGCCGCCGACGGCTCGTAGCCGTCGGAAATTGCTGTATTCCTTGTAATGATAAGACTGGTCCTTCATTTCAAAGTTTGGATTTATACTTAATTATGGAATTATTTGTGGACTCCCAGATCGAAATCACTTCTTTGTTATAAGTTATTTTTCGAATAAAAATTATTTTAAAAGAAAATAATTCTTATAGAAAAACATATTCTTGTATATAGAGTCTATCAGTTCATGAATCATGACTTTTCAGACCTACAAACGAGATATTTCTTTTCGCTAAGTAAAGCTAGAAGTGATATAGTTTGCAAGGCTATAATAAAACTCATCTTAGCAAGCAATTTTATTCAAAGACTTTTACCATATATATCTTTGTGAAAAATATTCTTACGAATCAAAAGAGCTATTACTAATTATTCCACATGTCTATCTATTTCAGAAAGGAACTTGAAAAGTCCTAAAAGGATATACTATCGAGAGCTATGAAAAGCTTTCAGAACTATCATGATCTATTTTATTATTAAAAAAACTCTAATTAGAAGAGTATATTCTCAATTAAAGGACTATTGATTCATATATCATGATCGTTCGGTCCCTTGTTCAAGATTTATGTTTATATTATGAGATCAAAAGTTTTACAAAATCTCCTATGTACTTTGAACTTTGAAAAAAATATCTTATGTAGGCCGTGAAGATGCTCTAAATAATTTCCGAAGAATGGAAAAGCATTCATCAAGAATTATGATCCTAAGCTGTTAGTAGGGAACAAACCTATTAAGCCGGAATTTATTGAGAAAGGAGAGATTCAAGAAAGACTTTTTATATGTATTAACTTAGTCAAGCGAAGCAAAACAAAGGACAAAAAATCATTGGCAAAATGATCGTTACATCGAGACAAAGCAAAGAAGAAACTCAAGAACTTAGAAGTAAAATCGCAATCTAATGTAGTAATTTTCAATCTACAATGTTCAAACTAGATCCACAAAGATCATCCAAAAGGATAATAAGATTACAAAGCGATAAAAGATATCTCGGATTATACCTCACTTTGAATTCCAAAACAATCGTAATCTTGATTTCTACTTGGATAAAATTGTTCTGCAAAGATTTGACTTCAAATACGTATGGTTCCAACTAAACTATATCAAGTTCTAAAAGCGTTCATGATCCTTACCTTAATATGAATCCAACACATGATTAAAACAAAATATCCAGAATAATTATGAGATCTACATCTACAAGGGTGAGAGTGTCAATTACCAATAAGGTCACAAAGTGTAATGAAATGGAAAGTTACTCCTAAAATGCATGGATTCACCAAAGGGTTACATATATATAAAGGGGAACTCCCCGAGTTCTTACTACTAAACAACTAAATGAGATAACTACCACCCAAACTTTGGTCGTATCAAGCCACTACAGGATAAATTTTCTATGCTTCCAATCGAAGTTATGATTTAATTTCATTAGAGGGTTAAGAGACAAAAGAAAGTCTCCAAATGTGATCAATTGACTAAAATGGCAAAGTAAAGGCCCGAATATCAAAGAATGATATCCAAGTATTACAATTCTAAGATTGGAGGAAGATCATTTCAAAGAGGAGATTTAACATTCCATAGAATTATGGCAAATACTTGGAATCTAGTGAATGGATTACTCAGGCCAAACTGTGAAGGACCCCTAATCGTACACAAAGAAATTCCGCTTGGGACTTATAAACTTTGCCGATCGGATGGCAACGACATAGCAAGAACATGAAATGCCGAATATTTACGACTATATTTCTCAACAATGGATGAATAAAACAAAATTTTATTATCTCAATCATAGAAAGGAGTAGGATACTCCTAACCATCAAAGGCCCTGACAACAAAAGGTCCCTGGCCATTAAAGGCCCCAACCATTAAATCCTCATGACCGCAAGAGTTCCCTGGCCATCAAAGGCCTCGGCCATCAAAGGCTTATGACCGCAAGAGGTCCCTGGCTATCAAAGGCCCCTAAGCCTTCAGTGCCATCATCAAAGGCCTTATTGAAGTGCCTCCTAGAGGGAGGTTAGAATAAGCCTTTAGTGCCGCCATCAAAGGCCTCATTAAAGTAACGGGAAAGCCTTCAACCCCTGCCTACGTGGCATGGTTGAAGCATCTCCAAGAGGGAGGTCGAAGTAAGCCTTTAGTGTCGCCATCAAAGGCCTCATAAAAGCACCGAGAAAGCCTTTAGTGCCATCATCAAAGGCGTCATTGAAGTACCTCCTAAATGGAGTACGGAGTAAGCCTGTGTCGTCATCAAAGGCCTCACTAAAGCACCGAAATCTTCAAAAAGGAAGATCAATCAAAATCAGAGCCAAGCAGTGCTCCCAATCTATTAAAATTAGGGCCAAGCAGTTCTCCAATCTATCAAAATCATAGCCAAGAAGTACTCCCAATCTATTAAAATCAGAGCCAAGTAGTGCTCCTGATCTATCAAAATCATAACCACTCCAAATCAAAATCAGAGCCAAGTAGTGCTCCCGATCTACCAAATCACAACCAAGTAGTGCTCCCGATCTATCAAAATCATAGCCAAGAAGTGCTCCCAATCTATCAAAATCATAGCTAAGTAGTGCTTCAAGTCAAACAATCTTCTGTCGGAAGACCCATCGAATATGAGCTATTTATGCTCCCTAGCAAGTGCAATTATCAATCATTGTCACATTTGGATTTCTGGCCTTCTTCTATTATTTCCAGATATGGATTTCTGGACTTCAATTATTTTTTCTAGATTTGGGTTTCTGGTCTTCTTCTATTATTTCCAGATATGGATTTTTGGACTTTAATTATTAATACAAGATATGGATTTATGGTCTTATTCTATTACTTCCGATATGGGTTTCTGGACTTCCATTATTATTGCCGGATTTGGGTTCTAGTTTTCTTCTATTATTTCCAGATGTGGATTTTATGACTTTAATTATTATTGCCAGATTTGGTTTTCTGGTCCTCTTCTATTATTATTAGATGGATTTATGACCGTCTATTATTATCAGAGGGATTTCTGGTCTTCTACTATTATCAGATGAATTTTTGGTCTTCTCCTTATATTATCAAATGGATTTGCAGCCTTCTATTATTATCATATGGATTTCTGGTCGTCTATTATTATCAGATGGATTTTCGGTCTTCTATTACTATCAAATTGATTCTTGGTCTGCCATTATTGCCAAATGATTTTCTGGAATTCCATTCAATATATTTATCCTATGGCCAAAATGAATTTTTATTTTTTCCTCCTACATATTAGTTAACTTCCTAGTTTAATTATTCAAGAAACTAAGATCATCGCATGATTTCCTAAGCTTCTACTCAAAAAATTTGTTAGCATAAAGTGATCTTGACTCATATAAAAGAATATGGGAAATTTCCACAACTACATGTTAATTCATAGTCTGATAAGATCCAAAAAGGACCACTGAAGATTTAGATATTAAGTTATAATGAAAATTTTTGTTGTTTTGTATTGTGCAGGAGAACAGGATTAGAAAGAGGACCTTATAAAGAATCGGGGATACAAAGGAATTCTTGGTTTTACCCTAAAGAGTAAAAGGCTTATTTTATACAAAGAGGGGGAAAGAGGAGGGCAAATGTTATCCCTATAATTTTCAAAGGATATGCCAATGTATCAATGTCGAGACTAAGGCTTTACGTCGAGGTTCAAAGCTCCAGATACTAAGGCAACGTTAAAGATGAATGTCGACATTCAAAGTCCCCATCAATGTCGAATACATATAGCATATGGACATTACACAAACAAATAATATTAAAAGTACGCAATACCGAAGGAATGAAGATGAGCCAACGTCGAAGACCTTAAGATCATGTTGAAGAAAACATTGCCGCTTCTCAACTGTGTCGACATTCTTCCATGTCACATATCATCAATGGTGACTCCAATTCATGCTACACCTAGGAAATGACGAGCCTCATGGGAATAGGTTGTTATCAAAGCTCCACTTCTAGGTTCCATTACCATCTATCTTTGCGACATCAATAATGAACATTGTCGATGTCCACGAAGGTGGGATGACAATCGATGCCACTTCAATTCAACATTGCCAACAGGCAGTGAGAAGCGCCAATCGACGTCGAGAATCATTAACTTCGATACTATGCTATATAACACTGCCCAATGACGACGTCACTCTTCATTGATGCTTGGAGTCTCCTTTTATTGATGTCATTCAATGAAGAAGCTGATGCTAGGATCGACAATGTTGAAGCCAAGCAAGTCGAATTCGAGCCTGCCGAAGACCCTTCATGCTAAAGTAATACCAACATTCTTCTATTGTCATAAAAAAAACCAAGCTTTTAGCATCATCAAGGTCGCCGAAGTCATTATTTACTCCATTGCCGAAGCCAATGATGAAGCTCACCAAAGTTAGAGATTCCGATGCTAAGCTACTACACACGCCATCAAGTTCATGAAGGATATTGCCTAAAAGCATGCCGTAAGCTATTAATTAAAGCCACATTTCATGATTATCGATGTTACATAGCATTAATACTAAAGCATGTTGAAGGCCACGCAAAGAAAGGAGAATGAAATTGTTTACAAGAGCAAATGCAAGAGGATTTAGTGCATTTTCCTTCATCAAGCTTCAAAAGCCTTCACATTTTATTACATGCTCTATGACACCATAAAGTCCCACATCGCCAATTGGAGCAAGTTTATTTCCTTCCAACCACTATAAATATAGATGTACTCCCTTAAGGAAAGGGGCTCTTAACTTCTTTCCCTTTTTTAATTTTTAGATTTGAACTTTTTTGAGCTCTCCCAAGAGCCTGAGAACTATTGTAATGGCATATACCTAACGATGAAGGAAGACATATGACTTTTGCATATAAGGGCTTGAACAATTGCATATTTGCACTTTTGTACCATATTCATGATTAAATAAAAGGGCATGACTTGCCTATTTTACCCATTGACTTATGGACTTGCATATGTGACTTAGGACTTGCATATGTGACTTATGGATTTGCATATATGACTATTGGACTTGCCTATTCTATCTTTTTGAACCCATGGACTACAATTTAAATGAACTTGTGATTTACCAGAAAACCAAGGGTTATATTTGGAACTTCTTTGAATATGCCACTTTGTACAACCTTTTAGGTTTTGGAAAAACCTTAATCTCCAAATTTGTACTATAGCGCAAATTTTACTATTATAAATTTAGGGGACACAAACTGATGTTTCTAAAGAAAGTAATATAACAAACATAGTCAATGTGGGCATAAAATCAAAAGATCATCATGATCGACAAAAGTGATAGTTGTAAGTCTATAACTAATATGAGCCTGAGTATAAATCAAGAATAAGTCATCATAGCTTTTGTCAAATACAAATAGCTACAAGGTATACATGTATATGAACTGAAATTAATAGGATCAACAAATTCAGTGAAAATACCGATGATAATTTGTATAATGACGGCAGTTCAAGAAGTACTAGTTGTGGATCTGGGTGAAGTTAGTGCATGTAGTACTAGATGCAGTAGCAATCGTTCAGGATCAACATTGTAGATGGAAAGAAAGTAATATAAAAAACATAGTCAATGTAGGCATATTTGGAGATTAACATTACTTGTCTCACCACGATCCTAATGCAACGTACCGTGCATGAAATGAATTTCCTATGTGAGAGTTATAAGCATTTGAAGTTATGGTGTTTATTATAATATTTAATTATTATAGTATTATTATTCTTTCCACACCCGATTTTGCTATAGTAAGTCCAAATACATAACATAACAGATCTCGACAACGTTTCCCCTTATTTTGCTTATCGCCATTGTAACAACCCGCATATCTATCGATTTTATATTTAAATATTTTATCGTTAGTCGGATGTTAGTCCGAAAAGCTACTTTTTGCATACGGTCAAATTAGGACTCGAGACCACCCCCATTGAGTTCAAAATGATGTTTGCGATCTTTTTGAGTGTAAACTTCGATATGTTTGGAGATAGTGAAATTTTCGTCACTTTTCCCACTTGTGACTTTGGTTGGGACTGCACCTTCTTAACTCAGCCCAACCCCCTCTTCTCTTCATCACTTCATCAAACACTTCAAGCTTCTTCAAAAATGGTGGGGGGAAAGAGAAATTAAAATTCCAAGCTCGAGATCTTTAGTAAATTCAACATCAAACTCCGAATTCAAGGTGAAGAACATAGATTCAAGCTAGGGGTTGATTCTTGCTTCGTTCTTAAGCTCTCCAACATCAATTTCGTGGAAAAGGTGAGATTTTTGATCTCACATCTTGCCTATAATCGTCATTGGACTGTTGGGAATGATTCCTCATCACTTTAGCATGTTTGTTGCATTTGGTTTGGATTGGATTGGCGAAAAAATTCCAAATTTTAGTGATTTTGGTGAAAAAACTGCTACTAGGTCGTTCTGGCCATTTTTAGCTCGTTCGGAGTTAGGTCGCTCATCCATAGGTCTTAGGTCGCCTGCGAGTTAAAGTCTTAGGTCGCCTGCGAGTTAAAGTCTTAGGTCGCCTGCGAGTTAAAGTCTTAGGTCGCCTGCGAGTTAAAGTCTTAGGTCGCCTGCGAGTTAAAGGCCTAGGTCGTTCAAGAGTTAAAGGCTTTAGGTCGTTCGCGAGTTAACTCCTTAGGTCGCGAACCAGTTAGGTCGCGCACCATCCTTAGGTCGCTCGCCCTTAAGTCGTAGGTCGTTGCCGACCTATAAACCCCCAGGCAGACCTTAGGTCGCAAGACCTTAGGTCGCACCCTCCTTAGGTCGCGAACCCAGTTAGGTCGTTCGCCTATCTTAGGTCGCGAACCCAGTTAGGTCGCGCATTCTCTCTAGGTCGTAGGACCTTTTAACTGTTAGGTCGTGTGGCCTTTTCCCTTAGGTCGCTCGATCCCACTAAGTCTTAGGTCGCGAACCATGTTAGGTCGCGTACCCTTAGGTCGCGAATCACCTTAACTCGCGTAACACTGATAGGTCGCGCACATCCTTAGGTCGCGCCTCACTGTTAGGTCGCGCACTTCGTTAGGTCGCTCGCGAGTTAGCACTTAGGTCGAACCCCGTATTACTCTGCGAAGGCAATCTTATCTGAAAAGCATTCATCAGAACTTCCACTTTGATGCATTTTAAGCTGATTTCCTTGGATTTTATTCACGTCTCCGAATGTGAATTTTTGTGATAGATTGTTCCAACAATCGTTTTATGACTTGTCACTTTAAAGATATGAAGGTTTTAATACTAGTAGTAAATATCAAAACTCTTCAAATCGATTTCAACACTATTTTTAATATCAAAAGTTCGTTTTCTCAAACCGATTTTCAATCTACTAATATATAAGCCTTTACTTCACTCGAATGAGAAATCGACTTAAACGACTTAGTAAAACGAGTGGTATGAAACACTTGCGTTCACTTCGTCGGTTAGCTCTTGGACTTGTTCGATTGATCCCTTTTCGTGACAATTTCCTAGTGAAGATTTACAGCTTGTTCGTAAATATTTAAGTTAAGCAAGTGGTTATGGGACATGAAGCTAAACTCATATATTTACTAGCTTGGTGTGATTGACACTTCTCGCTGATCATGATGATCATTTTATGATTTAGACTAGCAATTGTGCGATGTCTCTTTGTTTGCAAGGTAAGACTAGACCGCAGTAGTGTGATTCCGACTCACACACATCTCTTTGTCCGCAAGGTTAGTCTAGACCGCAGTAGTGTGATTCCGACTCACACATATCTTTTTTTTGTTTGCGAGGTTAGGCTAGACACCACTTGTGTGATTCCATTCTCACATACCTTTTTGCTTTTTGGTTAGCCTAGGCCTCAATCAGTGTGATTCCGACTCACACATATGGGGTAGCTCCCCATGGTCTTCGGACCATCATGTGATAGGCCTCTTTCTCTTTTTATGATTTCTGGATTTCTTGTTTGATTTCTAGATTTTTATGTCATTGACTTGTTATGAGTACAAGTTTAGGGTATGATGCCCTCTTTGGATCTTTGAGAAGATTCTCGTGATATTGATCATTTCTCATCGGTTGATCTCCTGTTGATCATCATTTTCATACTTATAGTAGTATGTCTGTATGGATATTCTATGTTTATGCCATATCTTTTATTCTATATCATGTCATCTGATATTTATAGTTAGACTGATCCGTTTATTATTTTCTTAAATAATACTCGGGTCAGACCGAGATGTTACAGGTGCTTCTGCTTGACTTCCTTCCGGGATTTGCTACTCTGACTTTTGGCTGACTATTTAGTTTAGCAGTTTTTGTTGTATACACTTGAGATATGGACTCATAGTTGTATTCTTTTTGTATAGCACAGGTTGCTATTCTTTTGTATTATTGTGGAACTTTTTGACCACTATTCTGATGTACACTTTCATGTGTTAGTTATATATTCATATCTTCTTCCGCCTTTGTGATATGGATGTCTGTGTCTGCTATGTGTTATGTTTATTTCTATGTTTGTTTCCGAAGATTATTTTATAGCCACCGTGTGATAATCAATTACATGGATGGTCGCTCCTCAACAGCCTTATTCTCCGCGCTAGTTGACAGCACTACATCGTAGTGTCCTTGGCTAGCGTGGGTATTGAGGTGGGGCGTCACAGCCATCTACCATGGCTGTTGTGTCGGGAATTTGACCTTGCCAGTCAACCCTGACTCCACCTGCGATGCCATGCTCTAATCTGCGAACTTCAGCCACTCTCTGGCTAATTTTGATGATTAAATTTTGATGTGACTTGATCGGAAGCCACCATGAGGACTTGCTCGACTTCCTTCACATGACTGTACTTCCATATCGTCATGTCTTTGTTATTTTATCGTTGGATCGAAACATATAGTCCATATTTCTTAAACTTCTGGCACATTTTCTGATTAAACTGTTAACCCAGTTGATGAACGAACATCACCATTTAATTTGCATCATTGAGAACTTTAACTCTGGTATATAATATATCTGATTCGGAACAACTTTTGTTTTACACTTTTTATTTAGATGGAGATTAACTTTTTGTAATTACAATCGATAAAAATTATATTTTTAACTAGCTAGCCATGGCATACTACATCCTAATCAGTTGTATATAAACAAAATTAGTTTTTAATTATTGGTTACATCATTTATAAATTTTAGTTTAAGATCATTTGGTGTGAGTTATAATGTTTTATTAATATATACACAAATATGATAAACCTCACTCATCGATCAGCTGTGCATCTTCTCCGATCGGAGGTGATCCTCCTCCTCCTTCGCTTTCCAAAAATTCGTCGCCTTGAAATTGCCAAATTTCTCGATAGCTTTGATTTATTTGTGTAGCTCTCTTCACAGTGATCGATTCCATGTATTTTTCATTTAATTTGGATTTGATTTGGTGGATTTGGAATTTGTAACAACCCCATTAATAAAATTTTTAATTAATAATTGATTAATAATTTTAATTTAGGATTTTTTTATTTAATCGAGGAGTTAAATCTTTATTTTGGATAATTTATTTAAAATATTGAAAAAAGCGAATTTTATCAATTCTTAAAGGGGGTTTAATTAAAATTTGAAACGTTATTATCAAATATAATTTGAATTTAAATTGAAATTTAAATTTCCTTACATTTGGTAATTGAATTTTGTTTTAGGCTAAAATGATTTAAATTAGAAAGGAACATTGTTTGGGCCTTATGCCTTCTTGAGGCCCATCTTAGAGCAATCAAATACTTATTCACCAAAGCACACTCTAATCCCTTTTCATATATATTGTACCTTTCATAATTCATTCTAGGCAAAACATTCTCGCTAGCCATTTTCGTTTCAAGGCAAATGTACTAGCATGTATTTTGTTCCAAGCAATTATGTTTGGGCTGTATTAAAATTTAAGCCTACCTAGCTAATGAAACAAAGCCTTAGTAAAAAGGAAATATAATTTTAGTTTGGCCTTGTAAAAATGAAGCATGTTCCTATTATCACCTAGCTAATTACGTTCCAAGCAATTTAAGCCTATTAGGAATTGGAATAGAATAAAAAAGGAAAGATAATAAAGCCCACTAGGAAGCTAAGTTAGCAAAGCTCTGTACGTAACTAATAAAACTGACTTAGCTACTTTCTTTTTTTTTGAAATGGTACTTAGATACAACATGTCACTGGGACAACATAACACAAATCACTTGTCAATATATGTTCGAATCACGCTACGCAAGTTTCGAACTTGTGACCTCTCGCACCAATGCCGAATCACTTAACCACTGGGACAATGGTACTTGTCGACTTAGCTAATTTCATTCCTATGCATTTTCGTTCCAGGGAAGCAAAAGAGAAACAAATGTGAATGTCAAAACCAAAGAAAACAAATCCTAGCCCTACTTCAATCAAAAGAAAATCCAAATAATTGCTATAAATCAAAAGAAAATTGGTAAGCAAATCCTTGTTCTCTTCTCTATTCAATGATACCATCACTTTAGTATTTTGATCCCCTTTTAAATTCTGAATATGACAGTTTGGATTTCAAGTGTTGATAATAAAGCAAAGTGAAGTGCAAGGCTATCAATTTTTGGATTATAAGTGAGTTATTCTCACAACTCCATGTTTAATTCCTTGATTTACTTATATATTCACACATGAAATGAACTGTCAACTATATACAATAATATGTGGGATTGCTGCTAATTGCGTGCATGAGATATAAGTGCAGATGTGTGTGTTTAAGTGTAAATATGGTTGTGTCCATATTAGTACAATTGTGGGTGTGTTTACATTTATATATGTAATTTGTTTCATGAGTGAGTGTGTGAATTGTGTTAAAGTGCTGGGTAGTGAGTGAGTCCATATATTTATATATATATATATATATATATATCTTTACTACTAATAATGAGAATTCCTTGAATAGGAATTCAACCGTGTCTTTTTGAAATACCAGAAATACCCCTCATTATAATAATGAAAATTGTTTACTCTATCTTTATCTTTACTACTAATAAAGAGAATTCATTGAATAGATTTACTCAGTGTCTTTTTGAAATTCCAAATATACCCTTTTGCATCTTATAGAGAAATAGTATTCAAATATGGGAAGATAGCCTGTTATTTTCTAAGTACAAATGTCAGTTCCCATGGAGAGTTACAGTGTACGTTCACAAGATGAAGTATCCGAGTGTTTCATATTGTCCGTAATTTAGGTGGGAGGTAATCGGTCGAAGTCTCGCCGGATTCCGAGTTAGTATGAAGAAACTATTGCAGTCAGAACAAAAAAAATAGCGGCTTCTGCACTAGGCGGAGTTGAAATATGAGGATGTGGTATCCTGTTATTTTCTAAGGACAACTGTCAGTCCCCATGGAGAGCTACAGTGTGCGTTCAGAAGTTGAAGTATCAGAGTGTTTCATATTGTCCGTAATTTAGGTGGGAGTTAATTTGTCGAAGTCTCGATGGATTCCGAGTTAGTATGAAGAAAATATTGCAGTCTGAACAACAAAAATAGCGGCTTCTGCACTAGGCGGAGTTCAAATATAGGGATGTGGTAGCATGTTATTTTCTAAGTACAACTGTCAGTCCCCATGGATTGTTATGTCAACATCACATCTTTACTACTAATAATAAGAATTCCTTGAATAGGAATTCAACCGTGTCTTTTTGAAATACCAGAAATACCCCTCATTATAATAATGAAAATCGTTCACTCTATCTTTATCTTTACTACTAATAAAGAGAATTCATTGAATAGATTTACTCAGTGTCCTTTGAAATTCCAAATATACCCTTTTACATCTTATAGAGAAATAGTATTCAAATATGGGAAGATAGCCTGTTATTTTCTAAGTACAACTGTCAATTCCCATGGAGAGCTACAGTGTACGTTCACAAGATGAAGTATCCGAGTGTTTCATATTGTCCGTAATTTAGGTGGGAGGTAATCGGTCGAAGTCTCGTCGGATTCCGAGTTAATATGAAGAAAATATTGCAGTCTGAACAAAAAAAATAGCGGCTTCTGCACTAGGAGGAGTTGAAATATGAGGATGTGGTATCCTGTTATTTTCTAAGTACAACTGTCAGTCCCCATGGAGAGCTACAGTGTGCGTTCAGAAGATGAAGTATCAGAGTGTTTCATATTGTCCGTAATTTAGGTGGGAGTTAATCTGTCGAAGTCTCGGCGGATTCCGAGTTAGTATGAAGAAAATATTGCAGTCTGAACAAAAAAAATAGCGGCTTCTGCACTAGGCGGAGTTCAAATATGAGGATGTTGTGCCATGTTATTTTATAAGTAAACTGTCAGTCCCCTTGGAGAACTATAGTATGCGTTCACAAGATGAAGTATCCGAGTGTACCATATTGTCTGTAATTTAGGTAGGAATTCATCGGTCGAAGTTTTGCCTGATTCCGAGTTAGTATGAAGAAGTTATTGCAGTTAGAACAAAAAAAATAGCGGTTCCTGCCTAGGCGGCGTTCAAATGTGTGGATGCTACTATCAAATCTACTTCCACAGGTACAAATAAAAATGCATGCACATTGTGGTGAAATGCAGGCCCACCTGGGCGTGCATATGTACTCGTATATATAAGATATATGCGATTGTGCTAAAAGTGTTGTGTAGTATGAGTTGCTATATTGGGTTCATGCATGAGTTAAAGTGCTGGGTAAGGTGTGAATGACCTGCATGTGTTGTGAGTTTGCCGAGTAAAGTGAAATACAATTGCTTGTTTTTGTTTTCATTACTGAACTATACATATATGCTTTTACAGCTTGTACATGCTTTCCTTAACTTGTGTGTGAATGGCCTGCCTGTTCATGCTTTTATCAAGTGCATGCTTTTCTATGAAACTTGTTTTGTAACTTTAGTGCCTAGCTTTATACTTGTTCATGCTTTTATTAACTTGCTTTTACCGATATATATATATATATATATATAACTTTGCCATTATTTTAACAAATAAATTTTATTTCAAGCACGGTATAAAATGAGTAATTAAGTAGTTTCAAATTATATTTAAAAGATTTTTTTTTTCTTTTCAACTATTTTAAACAAATAAAAAGATTTTAAAACTCTTTTTTATTTATTATGGATTTGGGGATTTTATTGAAATTTTATGCTTTTCTATGAAACAAAGAATTTTAATAAATGATTGAATTGTTGGATTGGTATGAGACATTTCATACAATTCTTTCGCTTATTATTACTATTTGTTAAATAGAGTTTGAGTGGAATTGACTAGCTTTCAATCAATACTGGAATTTCACTTTCTGGTATGGGACAGTTAGTTAGATTCTATTGATTACTAAAGTGAAAGTGAGCTATACCTAGAGTTGTATTATCTTAAGGTGTTCGGATTTCAGGCCGATAGATCCCTGAGTGACGATGACTTGTTTTATCTATCAATTTAAGAGGTGTTAGCGATCTTGTCATTTGACAAAAGTATGAGTAAGGCATTAGCGACCTGACAAAACTGCGAGTAAGGTGTAAGCAACCTGACAAAACTGCAAGTAAGGTGTTAGCGACCTGGAAAAACCACTTAAGTGGTGTTAGCGACCTTGTTATAGGACGAAACTGCGAGTAAGGTGTTAGCGACCCAGCCACGACCGAACTACGAGAGAGGTTTTAGCGACCTGGTCAAACTGTGAGTGAGGTGTTAGCAACCTGGTCAAACTGCTAAAATCTATCGCAATCTTTCTTTTTGGATCCGAGATTATGATTATTTCTTAGTGATGATTTTTCTTTAGACTTTTTTGGATGGATATTTAGTATCTTTTGGCTTTGGAAAATTTTGAATTGTTATCACCATATTTTTTATGATATTTCATTGGAGAATTGATATGGGTTTATGAAATGGTGATTTTGATTTATATGCCTTATTATGGTTATTGGTTTCAGGCATATTTCATTATGGCTTATTTATTTGTTAAGTCGCATATTTACAATATCAGTATCTCATCTCTTTATTAGATATAGTCTGCCCGTTTATTTTAAAATATTTAGGTCGGGCCGAGATTCTACAGCTACATTGACTCGTTGACCTCTGGATTTTGTGCTAGCATTGGAGTAGACTATTTTGACTGTTTCAGTTTACTTTCATCCTTGTATATATTGACATTTATCATGTATATTATTTAGTAGTCATTGTGTACTTGATATATTATTTTGGATGTGATGTATATATTATGTGGGTCTAGTGCTGATAATTTGAAGACTCACATTTTATTGTGTATATGATGTATATTACTCTGTTGCGACCTGTGACTCTGATTCTGTTTTATCTATATTATATATTGTTCTGAATAAATTTTAATTGGTGTGTTTATTACTTTGCATTAATACTATACACGTCAAAATTTTGTTTAGGTCCTCTAAAGGTAATAAAGATGTATCAATGTTTATACAAAGATATATTCACATTTGATCACCCTTAACTAGCCGTATTCTCCATGTTATTAGATGACATTACTTATAATGTTCTTTAATAATATGGGTATAAGGGTATGGTCGTTACATAATTGATTTGTTTAGAGATAGATGAAGTAGAAGATGGAGATTGGAGGCAAGATGTTTAGGCTAAAAGAACTGTATTAAGATTTATGGTTTGACATCTTAAAATGAAGATAAATAGGAGAATATATTAGTAATAATTATTAGAAAATACGTTTTGAAAATGTGTTGAAAATAAAATGAGAAGAAAGAAGGATTAGAAAGAATGAAATAAAAAGGAATACAGTTTCTTTTCTTATTGGGTTGTATAATTACCCAAAGCCCAAGTAAAAGTTAAACACAAAAGACAAGAGAAGAACTTTTTCTCACTTCTCATTACTAAGTGTACAACACTCAAAACCAAGAAATACGAAAAACAAGTTCTCCTCCTCTAACCCTAAAGCAAAATCCCTCATTTTAATTCAAAATAAATTGCTAAAATCAAGGAAAATTCAGGTATTGATCTCAAACCCTAATATATCTTTTAGATTAATTGATTTTAGTTTTACAATGTTTTGATTCCTTGTAACATCCCTTATCTTGAGGCTCGAAGCTAAGCGCTACAGATGCTACAGTCATCCATAGTATTAACTTCCAGTGATAAGATACAGTAATGTTAATGGTATCCATAATATCAGAAGCACGTCAATATGAAATAAAATCAACACAGATTTAAAACAACTTTTCTAATTACATTTCAAATCAATATTTCATATTCAAATACATAATCCCAAACGATTCCTAGATTTTGATCAAATATAATTATTACAAATTACGCCAAGAGCGACATATATAGATGCCCCCCTTGGATGATTAGAGTACTAAAGAGACAAATTAGTCCTAATACAGCACATTGGAAATAAAACTAAGTAGCTCCTATATAGCTAGCTTTGCCTCCTACACGTCTTCAGAAGCTTATTCGTCCAACCTATTAAACCTGAAAAACCACAACTCTTAATCTACTCAAATCATATTTTGAGCACCCGAGAGTTTAAGGGGAAAAGCATAAACTTCGAGTCAGACATAAAGCTTGGTGTGAATAATACTTTTACATCTCGATTTACTGATAATAAGTGATACCACACCGCTTAGCAGAACGAGTTTCCCCTCGCTAATATCCCTTTTAAAGCATATCTTTTTCAAATCAAAAACTTGCATTCAAACTAATTAAAGCAATAGTAGCAATATCATATATGCACATAAATCAGGTATGCATATAAATCAAGTAATCAATGGACTATTTGTCCCCAAAAATAGTTTTTGTTTGGCTAACTATTAACCATTGGCTGACTCGGGTCTACCAGACACAATCAATTATCTAACATCTGTTAGACACACTTCTGGGCTGGCTGCCCTTAACTATCTTCTTCTAGGACCAACTGAACCTAATGGTTTTGCGGGCTTACCAATAACCTATCTTCTCTCTGTATATTCCTTTATGTGTGTAACATCATTTTAGCCTTACCTGTGACAAAGACCTACACGCTGGAATTTTGGACTTTTATTAGCTTGGGGTTTATTAGCTAAAGTATAGGGCACGACCATATATCAGTCCCATCTGGTATTCTAATACCTGAGTCATTTACTTAGGGTTAACTACCCCATCAAATTTTCCTTGAAAACATTTCTTTCAAATCGATTTAACCATTTAAATCATACTTAAACAAGGAAAATATACTTTTGTTTTATTCAAATTTCTTTGCCATGATATATATAATTTACACAAAAAAATGTTGATGAGATATAATGGGATTATCTATGCCTTTAGAATAAGTTACAAACCCATTTTGACTTAAAAGCTCTTAGACCATGAAGCCATGGTAGACCATTCGAAACCTTTGCATAGAAACTTTAAACAATACCTTTCGAATCCATTTAAAGTAACCCTTTCAAATAAGTTAACTACTATACCTTGAAACACTAGGCCGAAAGGCCAAAACATACCTTTTGAAATCATTGAAGGTATCCCTTCGAAAGCTTTATAAACCTTAGACATCTTCTTTTCAAAATCCTTTTAAAACTTTCCTTTCGAAAGCATTGGAAATCTTCCATTTAAAGACTCGAGTAAACCTTTCGAAAACACTGGGGTACCTCCCCTTCGAAACCTACATTATATACCTTTCAAAATTATTGAAATTTCTTGCTTAAAACAAATCTTTCGAAAGCATTGGGTCCAAGTAAAAGATTGTGGAACACAGCTTTGAAACCTTTTAAAACCATTCCTTTTGAAACCCTTGGGTTTAACTTTCAATATATCTAGGGGTCTTAAAAGAACTGGGGCAAAAGCGGCTCTTTCGAAAGCATTATTCCTAAGTAAAAGAAAGTGGATGGTTTCGAAACCAACCCTTTCGAAAGCATGGAGAAGCGGCTTCAAAGTTTAAGGTAAAGAACCCTTTCGAAGGCATTGATTCGAAAGGTTGAATGTGGCAGCATAGGTTTCGACCCCTTCGAAAACTTACTTTAAAAACAAAAGGCAACAACCTCTTTTGAAAGCACTTTTTCTAAAACAAAGGCGTATTTGACTAAGTCGAAAGTTATTTCCTTCAAAAGCCTCATTTTGTAATCAAAATAGTTCTGAGTTTATAAAGACTACTTCTACCCCTTTGAAAGCATGTTTCGACTCTATACCTTCCGCCTATCTCCAATCGACTACGTAACAAGACATTGATACCATGTGTATTGGTTTCGACTAGGCTAGAGGCGGTAGCATAGGGTCGAAAGGTGGCTGCCGAAAGTGGCGAAGCAACAATCCTTTACAAAACTGATTTTTAACTTTTAAAAGTAATATCTTTCCAACTAACTTGCTTTATTTGTCAACATATAATTGGTTGCCAATTCATTTTCAAAATCTTTTCTAAAAGTGCTGTCGAATTCAGTAATTAACAATTTAAAACTTTTAGCAAATTGCCCCTTCTCCTTTTATAAACATATAAAACATTTAAGTCGCATACCTTAAATAATTTTATATCTTTAATAAAATACTTAGGAAAATTCTCCAAAAATTCCCATAAATCACTTTTAATATGTTTTCTAACATATTTTAATATCTGACCCAAAGCTAACATATAATAGACGAAAATAATTTAAACCCAATTTAACCATTTTCTTTACTAGAAAATTTATAATAAATCCACATTAACTTAGAAAATTATGAAACTTGAAATCCATCTCTAAAATAATGTTTCTGACCTTATATCAAAAACGCAAGCCATTTGGATGTCATCTAATAGGTTTTTTAAATCAAACCTTATCATAAAATCCATATAAAATAACATAAACCATCAACAAGCATATATATCT
Source organism: Allium fistulosum (assembly GCA_030737815.1). Taxonomy (NCBI): domain Eukaryota; kingdom Viridiplantae; phylum Streptophyta; class Magnoliopsida; order Asparagales; family Amaryllidaceae; genus Allium; species Allium fistulosum. The sequence continues at coordinate 1,021,663,356 of CM060902.1, forward strand.
TTTTAAATAATCAAAACATGGCAATTTACTTGCAAAACAAGTTCGCATCTTATCTAGAAACCGAAAATAATAAATATGAGATGTAATCTTTTATTCACCTTAGCTTGATTGTTAAGAAGGTTGAGATTTTCCCTTGAATTAATTTGATTAAGCTTTCTTCTTGAATTCTTGCTTAACTTCCTATTGTCTTCTTCTAATGGTGGTCGGCCAAGATTCTTGGTTTAGTTTTAGTTTGTGGATATTGGAAATGAGAATGGGTTAAGGGTTTAGGGTATAAGAATATAACCTATTCATATTTTGCCCTTATCTTGTTACCTTTTCTTATTCCATTTTAATTTTCCATTTGCTTATTCATTACTTAAGGCACAGCTAACTTATAATTATACAAATCTCAATCTCTTAACCACTTTAATCTTTACATTATTCTATTTAATTTATTTAACTAAATCACCTGAATAATGTTATTTAAAATTAAGGGTGTTACATTCCTGGTTGTTCTTCTTTGGTTGAGTCATTTTTAGGGTTTTTTGAAATTGTAATAGCAAGGTCAAATCCTGTGTTTAGCAAGCTTAATCATGGAATTAAGGTGAGTAATTCTCACCACTATCTTTGATTTTTGTTGCATGTTGTTGTTTAAGGGATTGAGCTTGATATATTGTTGAATGATTGTTAAGTAATATACTATCTATTGGAAAATTAAATTAAACTTGAGTATATAACCTTGTCAAATTTGCTTACATTCGCTTGAACCTTGAATATTTTGTGCTTGATTGATCAATATATGGTGTATGTATGTTTGGTAGTGATTTCAAGCTTCAGTATGTAAGTTTCAATACCCAGAAATGTAGCAATTGTCACCAAAGACAATGCATGGAGCTTTCAGGCCCTAAGCAACCTTATTGGTCGATCGATTTGTTCCACCGGTCGACCGACCATGGTCGATAGGTCGACTCCCTCTAGGCCGTTTAAAAAATATATATTAATCTATTTCTCCTCCTATTTTCCCTTGTTTTCTTCTGCTTTCTTGATTCCTTCGATTTTTTGAATTTTGATAGCTTCATACTTTAGGAAAATTTTATTACTCTAATTTATTTAGAATAATATGTATATAGTACAAAAAATTATCTTTAAACTGTTATATTAAAATACATCCTTTAAAAATCACTTTTAGAGTTTATATAAAATATATGATTGATTTAAAAAATCTAGGTTCAAATTATAGATGTGAATCTTATATTTAAGAGTATTTTTATGAAGAAAGAGTATTATAGAGTTTATAATAATAAGTGTTCTAAAAGATGATAATAAAATTATATATATTAGACTTATATATATATATTAGCATATTTTATAAACATAGAAATTTTATGGTCATTAGACCAATATTTAAATGATCTTAAAAGAAGTAAATTTCTATATAAAAATATTACTTCTATAATATGGGAACTCTAATTAAGCGGTTTAGTAGTACAAGTGGTATGAAACATATCACTTTATCGATAATTCTTCGACTCGTTTAATTTAATATTTCACGGAGTGGAGTTTACTATCTCATAGTAAATATTCAAGTGTCACCAAGTGGTTATGGGACATTAGGGGACACTCTAGTAATTACCATTAGAAGGTATTTAACACATTTTGATTAAATAGTATCTTGGGGAAGCGTTCTATTTCTATAGTTCGGCATATCCTTTAGTGCATTCTTTTTCTTGACCTTGTAGGCTAGTTGTTAGCCCTAGTGGCTGACTGTAGGGTGGCAACTTGAGTCATGGTATCTTCTCAGCCTACACCACAAAGGCATCAGTCAGTACTTCGGGCTATATTCGATGCCATAACACTTGCGTCACTTGTCATTAGGTGCGGCACCTCACAAGTGCATTAGTAGGTAGAACACATGTTATGAGGATCACGTATATCACGACTGTAGGAATTTAGCGGTTTCATTCCTTCTTGGACTTCTGAAACTTTTCATATCAGTCTCCCCTTGGAAATGAGTAACTCGCACTAAGATTCCCTTATAGTCAAGAAATCTATAAAATCGGTAATTTTTCCTTACTCGCTTCGTGCTCATCTTTTGTTTTGACTTACTTTCATGCTAATCTTTTAGATTTGACTCGCATTCATGCTAATTTATTGTTTTGACTTGATTTCATGCTAGCCTTTTGGTTTTGACTCGTTTTCATACTAGTCTTTTGGTTTTGACTCGCTTTCATGCTAGTCTTATAGATGTGACTCGCTTCCATGTAGTCTTATATTTTCTAGAGTTTGACTCTCTTTTACACAGCCTATTCTATTTTTGTGATTTCTAAGCTTGTGACCTTATCACCATACTTGAGATGATTGTCCTTGATAGGCATGAGATGACTTTGTGACATGGTGATTTGGTACTGATGCCTTTTTATTGGATGTGGCACATTATAAGTATTACTATACCCTGAGTATTATACATCTTTAAATTGTGGTCTCACCCAGTTATATTTAGAGATACTCTGCCCTGTTTATTTTATAATACTCAGGTCAGACTGAGACTTGACAGATACAAGGATTCAGTGAACTTAGATGTTGGGCTAGCTTTGGATACACACACACATACACAATATGTATCATTTTGTTCTAGTCCTTATATATTTACTTTGTATGACTCTTATATGAAAGATAGTGACTCATGATGTATATTTTGTACTTGTTTAGCTATTGAATTAGTATGTGTCTATATATTATATATATGAGTCTAGTATTCTCTTTTGTAGACTCACTCTATGTAATATAATTGGCCTGCATTATAATTTCCACTATGATCTATGATTATGTGTTCTATATTATGTAATATATTGTTCTGATTATATTAGCCAACATGTTTATTGCTTTGTACCGAGACTGGTTATGCAAATATATTTATTCAGATACAAAGGTAGAAGCATGACAGTGTTAGCCCAAGGGAATAAACATGGATGGTCGCTCCTATCCAGTCTTATTCTCATTATTACTCGATAGTATTACTTGTAATATTCTTGGGTAATATGCATATATAGGTGTAACACCCCTAATTTTTAATAACATTATTCAGAAGATTTAATTAGATAAATTAAGTAGAATAATGTAGAGACTAGAGTGATAAAGGAATTGAAATTTGAAAACTAATTAGGGTCATGCCTTAATTAAATGGATTTATCAAATGGCTCATAAGTAAATACATAAGAATGGTTTATAAGATGAAAACTAAATTAAGTAAGGCAAGAGTAATATGGGAAATAACCGTATATCATAACCCCATAATCCCTACACCCTTACCTCATTTCCATTCATACATTCACAAAACAAAAACATAAACAAAAGAAGATCAAGGTCGGCCATAACCCTAGGGGAAAAGGGGGTCAAAATAAATTAGAAGCTAAGAATTCAAGCAAGGAAGAATTAAGCAAGAACAAATCTCAAGTTCCTCATCCAAACAAGGTGAATAATAATCTAAACCATCTCATATATGTTTATTTGAACAATTTAATTTTGGGTCATAGTTTTTAAAACCATTTGGATGGATTGAATGATGATATGCTTTGATTATATGCCATGTTTGATTTAAACAAGGATTTTTATGTAAAAGGTATGATTCGATTATAAGGTTAAAATTGTATAAATGGGTTTCGAATGCCATGATGATTGAATATGTTATGCAAAACATTATTTTGGAGATGGGTCTAAATTTTCATAATATTACAAGCTATGGATAATTTATTATGAATTTTGAATGGAAGAAATGGATAATTTGGGTTTAAAATTAATTATGGCAATTATATAAAGGACTTCGGGTCTGAAATTAATATATGTTAGAAAAAGTATTAAAAGTGAATTATGATGATTTTTGAAAATTTTTCCTAAGTGTCTTAATATGGTTATTAAATTATTTAAGTCAAAAGACTTAAATGTTTAAATGTTTAATGGAAGGGAATGCTTATTTTTTAAAATAATTTCAATTTTAAATTATTGAATTTGGCAGCCATTTCAGAAAAAAGATTTTTGATAAAGAAATGGAAACCAATTATATTCTTACAAATTGGCAAATTAGATGAAAAGAAGTTACTTTGTAGGGCATAAAATCAATTTTGACATAATTTACCACTTCGCCACTTCCAACTGCTACCTTTCGTTAACAACTTCTGCTAATCCCATTCGAAACCAATACACATGGTATCAAGCCATTGATATGTAGTGGATTGGAGAAGGGCGGAAGGGACTATGTCGAAGGCAAGCTTTCAAAGAGGTAGAGGTCATTTTTATAAGCTTCGAATATATTACTTGCCTTTTCTTTTAAAAGATGCTTTCAAAGGGGTTGAAGTTACTTTTAAATAGCTTTTGAATCGATTGCCGCTTGCCTTTGTTTTAAAAAGGAGCTTTCGAATGAGTTGTTGTATATATAGTTTTAAAAAGGAGCTTTTGAATGGGTAGCCATTGGTGAACCTATTTGAAACCTAGCTACCGTATTCATGCCTTTCGAATTAGTTGAAGGCCGCTTTCTTTATAATTTTAAATCAATGCTTTCGAAAGGAGAGCTTTCGCCCTTGTAAAATTTGAAGCCACCTTCCTAAATGCTTTCGAAAGGGTTTCTGTAGTCGCTTTTATCAATGTTTTTGAAAGGGTGGTTTCGAAACTATCCTTTTCCCCAAATTATTTTAATTAAAGGTCAACGATTTCGAAAGGGTTACTTTCGCTTTCATTTTCTTTGACCCAGAAGTTATATTTAATGCTAAACCTAATGGTTCCAAAAGGAACACTTTTAAAAGGGATTTATGAAGTTTCGAAGGGAATGTCTTAAGTCTTTCGAAGGGTATGTTTTAGGCATTTTAAAAAGGCATGCTTCAAGTATTTCGAAAGATAAGATTTATGCATTTCGAAAGGTAAACTTTTAATGGTTTCGAAAAAAGTTACAATGCTTTCGAAAGGAATGATTTAAGTGTTTCAAAAGGTATATCTTTAAGTGTTTTGAAAGGAAGGTTTGAATACTTTCGAAAATTATGTTTTTATGGATTCGAAAGAAAAGGCCTAAGGTTTCGAAAGCCTTAGTTTTCAAACAAGAGACCCAATCTCAATTTTAAAAGTAAACCCATGGCAACATGAAAGAGTTTTGAAATGACATTTAACTTTGGTGTTTTTGAAGAAGCTTTCCTTGTTAAAGATAATAGGTTAAAGGCATTAACCATGTTTCATTTGAAAAATGATTACAAGTAAATTAAACCTTAGATGTTTATATTATTATGTTATGATCGTTATCATGTGTACTCCCTCTGTAAACATATTCACTTTATAATCAACCGACAACTGCATTTTTTGGGTGTTAAGGGCAGAATAACAAGCTAGGTTGACCTAGTAGTGAATATATAGTGAGTTAACTCCTGTGTGAGTAGAATTGCATCCAGGAGGTCAGGAAGACCAGAATGTAGGATGTCCAAAGGTTGATCAAAGAATTATTGGTTTAGACAGGTTCATAGTAAGCCCATGAAAACTATGTATAGAGATTGTTATTGGCAACGGCCAATAGGTTCTTAGTGATCCCATGAAAACTATGTTCGGACAAATTATTGAAAGAGATCAATAGGTTCATAGTGACCCTATGAAAACTATGACATGAGAGAAGTTATTGGAGAACCCAATAGGTTCATAGTAAACCCATGAAAACTATGATTGGAGAAAGTTATTGGTAGATACCAATAGGTTCATAGAGACCTCATGAAAACTATGATTGGATGATAGTATAGGTAGAAACCAATGGTTCATAGTGACCTCAAGAAAACTATGAAAGTGGATAGGAATTCCATAAAGAATTAACAGGTTATTAGTTATCCCAGGAAAACTAATAGGTTAATAGTGACCCTAGAAACTATAACTTGAGACAGATAGTTAGATAAATTAAGATGGAAAATCCAGTGCATATTGCATGTTTGCATATCATCATAATACCTTCTATTATGTTATGTTTTAACCATTATGGATGTAGGTGCACAGTATATGGTTATTATAAATTGAGTTAACATATTAGTAAGGGGAAAATCCGTTCCGCTAAGCGGCGTGGTCTCACTAGATATCTATATGGTTTGAGATGGTTGGTTATTATTCATACCAGACTTTTTGTCTGACCCGAAGTTTATGTTTTCCCCTTAAACTCTCGAGTACACAATTAATTTTTAGTAGTTTGAGAGTTGAGGTTTTTAGGTTCTCCCTTAGACGAATAAGCTTCCAGAGACATGCAGGAGGCAAGCTAGCTATTAGGAGTTCTTTCCGTTTGATTCCGCTATATTTTGGTTGTAATGGCAAACTTACTTAATTGCCTATGTTTAGACTCTAATCATCCAGGGGGCATCTTCATACGTCACTCTTGGCGTATTTTGTAATAATTATATTTCTCTAAATGTTGTTTACGAAATTAGGATTATGCAATGAATTTGAAATATGATTTGAAGTGGAACGAGAAAAAAATTTATGAGTTTAATTTTTTTCCATATTCATGTGTTTCTGTTATATCAATGTATATTACATTACCGCATTTGGTCACCGAGAATTAATAAGTATGGATGACCGCAGCATCCATAGCCGTTAGTTTTGGGCCTCCAAGTAGGGGATGTTACAATAGGTGGGGCATTACATTTGCTATCTTCGACTACTCTTAACTGATGAAATTTAGTGGCCATGTCTGGTTGATAAAATACTTTGGTTCTAACAAGCTGGTTAAATAATTCGTCTATTCTAGGTAGAAGATACTTATTCTTCTTAGTTAGCTTGTTGAGTGCTCGATAATCGACGAATGGCCTTAATGAGCAGTCTGCCTTAGTGGAAAAGACAACTAGCGCTCCCTACTCTAATGTGCTACAACGAATAAAGCCCTTTTATAATAGCTCCAAAATCTGCTTATCCAATGATCACCTTTCTTTTGAGGGCTATATGCCTTAATGGCAGCATGACAGGTCTAGCGTACTTCTCTGAGTCAATCATAAATTTTATCTTCCTTTGGGGTGGGTGTAACATCCCCTATTTTGAGGCCCGAACCTAACCACTATAGATGCTGCAGTCATCTATAGTATTAACTTCCGGTGATAAAATATGGTAATGTTAATGGTATTCTATAACGACCCACTATTTTGGACCATTCAAATCGACAATAATCCACACATGTTTGGCTTGAATAATTCAAAATAACAGATTGTAAATAAATTTGGAGCAAATGAAATCAAATACACAGAATCACAGACACAGAACATATCAGAATAACTCGCAGCGGAATATAAAAACCATAGTAGTTCATGAAGCTACTATAACAAACTCTCAAAACATAATACATAATATCTGCTTGAAAACATATACAATTGAAATCTCAAATAAATAGAAGTTTATGAATACCAGAACTGAAATAGAACAACTGAACTAAAAGGAACAGAAAACTAGACAAGCAGAATCTCGAGCGATTCCTAGCTCCAGAAAGAAATCCAAAGCTAAGCTGTAAATACTCAGGCTGACCCGAGCGTAAAGTAAAACACAAAACACTCGAGTCAGGACAATATATACTTATATAATGTAAACCAACTCAAGTGATCTGTAGTAGAAATGCACAATAACTCAAAGGATGCTTGGGATCGCCCATCCTTTAAGGATCAGTTAAACAATAAATTAAATACATCCCGTGGTTAAAATTTCAAAATGGTATTTTATACGTCGAAATCAAATATCATTTCAAAATTCAATATCCTTCAAAGATCCATTTCAAAATATCAAAATATCATATTTCAAAATAGTTTATATTTCGAAACAAATTACTTTATTTTAAATCATAAAAATGAAGTTATTATATTTAATAATTAAATTATTAAATTTCCAAAATTTTAATCTTTCAAAGTTCATTCGTTCACATAAATTAATTAAAACAATGAAAATTCAACTTTCGCAGCATTTAGAAAATGCTACGGAAAGTCACAATTAAAACAGTTCAATTTAACAAAAGACAGCATTTAAAATGCTGTAATAGGGTTACATTAGTTTCAAATAAACTTAGTTAAATTCAACCATTATAACATTTACAAAAATGCTATAATAGCCTTTAATTAAATTTAGCCATTTGGTTCATTATTATCAACTACAGCATTTACAGAAGTTGTATTATCATTTACATTAGAATTAATAGCATTTCAGAAATGCAGTTAATTAACTTCAATTATTCAGTATAATTTCACAAACAATTATATTTTTATATAAATCATATTTAACTTATAAAATCATAAAATTTCACTTTTAAAACAATCATTCAAATACCCTTATATTCATGATTTTATAAAGTTAAACCTCCATTCAAAAATCAAAATTTAATAATAATTCACTTATTAAATTCCAATTTTAAATTATAAATTCATTAAATTAAATTAACTTAACACTTAAGTTTAAATTTTCAAATATAACTTAATTCCATTTTTATTTACTTAACTTAAAATTCACTTTTAAGCCAAATTCACAAATTTCCAATTTTAGTTATATTTCAAAATTTCAACTTAAATATTCATTCATTTCACATTTTAACTTTATTCAAAATCATTAATATAATATAAAAATCATTTAAATTCACTTTAATCCAAATTATCATGAATTTATCACATTTCATATTTAATTTAAATTCCAATTATCACCAAATTAAAATTTCCCAAAATAACTTACATTTAAAATTTTCTAATTTTACCATTAATTTATTTCACTTATAAATTTTCAGAAAATCAATAATGCTTTACAAAAATCATTTTTATTTAGTTTAAATCAAAATATTATAATATTTACATTTCAAAAAAAAATTTAAATTTTTTTTTATAAACCATATTTTAACAACGGGTCTGTATTTCATTTTCTAGCCTAAGTAAAGTGATACGGGTAATTTATCATTTCAACCCGTAATTTACAAAGATACCCGAGTTTGATCATTTCAAACCCGCAATCCCAAGTAAATTGAAAATAACTGAAAATCATTCAAGCATACCATTTCAGCCCATAACGATTTTCTCCTATTCTAAAGTCCGTTCGGGTATGTATCATTTCAACCTATAGTGATTCTAATCTAAAGGGAACTTGCAGTGTGATAAACTGATAAAAATAATAGAACATCATAATATAACAGTAACATATAATATAATAGGTGTTTAAGCATGGGTGAACATCATAAAATCATAACATAGCAGGTGTAACATGATAATGCATTTTACAGATTCAAAAGGGGTCAATTCACTAGTTATATATGTACATATTGTCTGGTGAGAATAACTCACCTGTATAAGCTGGAGATGACAACCAAATGCACAAATAAGGAACTTCAAAAGCACGATAACATGACAAAGATTTGAGAGTGGGAGAGCCAAGGCTAATTGCCTTGTTAAATATCAAACAAAAAAAACAAACATGAATTACAAACCAAAATATTACAAACAATGCTAGGAATAACTACACAATTCAAAGCTAGAGCTTTTGCACTTGCATTTAACCACTTATACTTCAGCTATGGCCTGGAAAGACACTGTAATGGGATTGTTTTGGATCAGGTTTGGGTCATATAGGGGTTGCCATAGCAATATAAAGAGGAGATGAAGGGTATGTGCTTGAATTTCAAAACAAGGCAACACAACTACAAGCAACAACATAGATTTCAAGGCCTAAATGGGTTCGACCAAGGGACTATTGGGTATGGCCTGATCTGGAAGGATAAACTACAGGTGCTACAGAGGTCCAAGGCTCAGGTTGTGGCTGGTGGTGGTGGTGTTTGGCCGGCCAAAGTGGAAGAGAGAGGTGGTGGAACAAGTTAGGCTAGGCTATGAACATTAAGGTGGAGTTTTGTTTATTTTTAGGTGGATCTTCTTAATCAAGGGGCATGGCCATGGCTTGGGGCTGGGCTGGAGGAGGTGTTGACCAGATGTGGTGGTGGTGGAGGAGGCCAAGGTGGAGGAGGAAAGAGGAGCTGAGCATAGAAGGTGAGAAAACAAGTGCAAAAATCATTATAAAAAATCAATAAAAGTAAACAAAAAGAAAAGGAAGTTTACCAAAATCTTTCACAAGCTATGGCCGAAATTTTCTTTCAGGAAATGAGAAACAAAATTTTACGTGAATGACAAAATGATAGTCGGCTGAAAGAAGTGAGAAGTAATGTCCAATTGAATGAAAAGTTAAGTTACAAATATGAAAAGGTGGAAGATAAAAGGCCATAGGAAAATCAAAAGTCATAACCTTTTCAAATTTCTTTAATTTCATTATATAAATTTAAAATAACTGAAGATACTTATAAATTCAGTTAAAATTCGAAAATATAACAGATAAACAAAATATAAATAAATAAATATTAATTATATATGATTAAAATAAGAAAATAGTACAGGAAATGAAAACTAGTCTAGAAAATTTGAAAATAAATGAAACAAACTTAGGGAAAATTGTATGGACTTGGAAAAATATTTATAAATAAAGATAAGAACATAAAATAAAAATGCATTCACAAAAATAAATAAATAAATTTTAATTAAATATAATTTAAATGAAGAATATAGCAGAAAAATAGAAACTAGTCTTTAATAAATGCAATAAATTTTGGAAAAGTTTTATTATCACTTCAAAAATATTAAAAGACAAAAATATAAATAAAATAACATATTAACACATTTTAAAATAAAATATGACAAAGAAAATATGATTTATAAAATTTAAAATAGGCAAAATTGCAAAATAAAACAAATTATACTCAAAATTGAAATGTACATAACTTTTACAATTTAATTCCGTTTTCAACGAAACAAAAAGCAGCATTCATGTTATTAAGTCTATTTTCATAATAAAAGATAAAATTTAAGACTTTAAACAATTTAAATTTGAAGTTTTAAAAGTCAAAGTTTGACCAGTTTGACCAGAAATCCCTTTTTCAGGAAAATGTTCAATTTATACCAGTTTGAAATTAAAATTCACATAATAATCAACATTTATATTTAAAAATGAAATGTTTGAAATAAAACAAGTTTAAAATAGTTTTCAAAATATAATAAAGTCAAATAAAATATATACAAAAATCTAGGGCTGTTACATATTCATAATATCAGAAGCACATGAATATGAAATAAAATCAACACAGACACTACGCCATAGATGACCTTCTGCAACATTTTTGCAAGGTGTTGCTAGCTAAAATGTTGTGACAGCTATAAAATTTTGGTCCTACTGCAACGTTGTATTTTTGGTGTTACCTTAGCCATAAAAATGTGTTGCTCTAGCTAAACAAGTGTAACACGATGCCACATTTTTATATAGTGTTGCCATAGATATATTCTAATTAAAAAAATTACACCTCAGCGATCCACACCACCATTTAAAACAAAATCTCAACCGTCGATTCACACCATCGACCCACACCTTACCAATTTCCATTTCCCGCTTTACTTTTCACTCACCCGCTTTCGTTTCTCACCCCCAATTTTCCAATCCCTAATTTTTATTCCACCGACTTTAAAAAAAATGACGCCGCTCCTCCTTGTTTCTTTGATCTGGAGAATAACTGGCTTTGCTTTTATCCCCTGTCGGCCATATCAATTTCCGTTATTTTCTTTCGCCTCGCGTCAGTTTTCCTCACTACTTCCGGGTTTTCTTCCCACGTCAACAGTACACTATTAGTTATATTGAGATTTGGTTGTTCAGGCGTTCGATTTCACAATCCAATATCACAAACCCAAATTCTTTAGTTGGGCGTTTCAATCGATTGGGTGGCAGTGGATTTGCAATTTTGTTCAGGTTTTTGGCGATTCTGGTGATTCGAGGTAAGGTTGTGGGATTGCGATGGTTCAGGGAGTTGCTGATTTGGTAGCAATTTCGTGGTTGGGGCCTGATGTCAGAGTGGCAGGGGGTAGTCGAATTGGTTTCGGTGAAGTTCTGGTTATTGGAAGGCAGGTGGAGTAGTCGAATTAGTTTGGATACAGTTCAAAATTAGAGTGATGATATTGTAGTGTCATCAGTTTCTGATATCTCAAATGATAGTGGAATGGTTTTGGATATTGTCTCATATTGTAGACATGAGGGATTGAATGATTTATTGGAGCACAATGGATCAGTTTCAGTTGTTTGTTTAAATGGTAAGGGTAAGTATTGTTTAGGTAATGGTGATCAGGTGTGTCTCTTTTATGTAAATGATAAGGAGAATGTGCAAGTTTTATCTTTAAACATGCATAGAGTTATCAGGAATTGCATAAAGCTTTGGTACTTTGCATCTTCATAATCAGGTTTGTCATGCTTCTCTATCATTTGGTCTTTTATTATTATTGTTATTATTTTATTTTTGGGTGAAATTCTGTGCTTATCAACCTAACGTAAAGTTACAGGAGCAAAATGGGATGAAACACTTTCAAATACCATCTTTTTCCATGGGGCCAGAATCTGCTTTGAATAATTCGCCTGTATTTCATGCTTACCAACAGGTTTGTAGCTCGTAACCATCAAATTTTGTTTTCTTTGTGACATGGCTGTGGTTTTAGGCTGTTATATCCTTGTCCACATTTGATTGTGACTAATTTTCCTCATCTTATCGATGTTTTTTTTCACGTTGAAGTTGCCACGATCTATTGAAGGAAATATTCTACAGCATCAAGTGGATGATTCAGCTCAAGCTAATAATACTATTGCTTCTAATGGTTCTGCAAAACCACGTGTCCGTGCACGACGTGGTTAGGCAACTGATCCTCACAGCATTGCTGAACGGGTTAGTGCATGTCTATATTCATCAGTGTCGGTGTCTGTATAAATTGAAACTGCATATGTAATGAGTGAACTGAGTGATGTAGCGAGGAATATCTGTATATGTGAATATCAGTGTTATATATCATTGAATTGTAAAATAGTGGAGTCGGGAATTTGTACTATTTCAAATGTTGAAATAAAATATTTATTTAAATAAATTACTGTTTGAATATCAAATTCTGTGCAATAGCATTTTATTAAATAAATATTTATTTCTATTAAAAAATCAAATATGCTCTACATTGTGGGCCCCACAAATTCAGAAAGTTAATATCTATAGCAACATTTTGGAATGTTGCTACAGACACCTATGGATGTTGCTATAGACCCAAATAGGGTTCTATTGCAACAATATTACTTATGTTGCCTTAGATATTCAAAATGTTGCCTTTGAGGTCTAAGGCAACGGCAAAAATTGCATCACCCGAAAAGTGTTGCCATAGACCTATGGCAACATTTTTTGGGCCTGACCCAACATTTTTTTGTGTTGCAGAAGGCCATTTATGGCGTAGTGAGATTTCAAAACAGCTTTTCTAATTACATTTCAAATCAATATTTCATATTCAATTACATAATCCCATAACGATTTCTAGGTTTAGAAATATAATTATTACTAATACACCAAGATCGACATATGAAGATGGCCCCTTGGATGATCAAAGTACTAAATAGACATATCAGCCAATAAATACATCACAGTGGAATAATAATGGATAGACTCCTGAATAGAAATCCTTGCTTCTTGCACATCTTTGGAAGCTTTATTCATCACCTACTAAAACCTAAAATACCTAAAATCTCAATATACTCAAATTAAAATTTGAGCACCGAGAGTTTAAGGGGAAAACATAAACTTCGAGTCGGATATAAAGCCTGGTGTGAATAATTCTATTACATCTCAGTTTACTGATATTAAGTGAGACCATGCCACTTAGCAGAACGGGTTTCCCTTCACTAATATCATTTTAAAAGCATATCTTTTGCAAATCAAAATTCTGCAATCAAATTGATTATAACAATAATAGCTGTGATGACCCACCTTTCTGGATGGTTTAAATCGATAATAAACCACACATGTATAACTCAAACTATTCAAAAGGGAAAATTGTCAATGGGGTAAATAAGAAAATAAGAGAAAAGAAGGAAAAAAAAACACAGAATCTCACAATGGAATGACAAAATATAACAATCAAATAAACAGTTCATGAAGCTGTTTTACAATATACATTTGATTGCACAACTTTTACAATATAATCAGAGTACAATCAACAAACATACCAAAATAATGCAATGGAATAATACTAATAATATAATAATAATATATTATACCAAACTCCGTCTTCGACCTCCAGAAATAATGTCTTAAACACTGAAAAGCTCAGACTGACCCGAGCATAATGAAAAGACAAAACACTCAAGTCAGAACTAAAAGTTCTTATGTAAGTTAAATCAACAACAAGTAAATATGAGTGTAATAGCTTCAGAGATGTTTACGGATTTTTATAGCTCCTATCCGGTGTATAACGTGCGTGCAATAACTTAAGAGATGTTACGGGATTCCATCTCCTAAGGATCCGTTAAACTATCTATATGTAGTAAGATACGCAATATATATAGTGTCTAATCAATAAAATAAATATTTTACCTAGCCTTAAGACTTTACATTAATCCCCCTTAACACATTTTTAAGCATTTTCCTATAGTTTGCCTTTGACACCACCAGTAACGTCGGTAGTCAGGGAGGCGTCGTGATAAGACAACACTAAAATAAAATTGTAGTGGTTGCGTATAAGGATAAAAGTATGACAAGGCACATGAGGCAATGCCCAAGGTAGGATTCTACCAGTTTACCCTTTTGGCTGGTGGTAACGCATCGTAGCTACGACCGTCCACCGAGCCCACCACCCCAACAAATCAAGGTGCACCAATCAAGTCCAAAATCAATATAATAATATGAAGGGGTGATGGCCCCTAAAGGTTGCGAATCCCTTGGCCAAACATAGGTTCCTGTTTTAGTTATTTCCAATTGACACAAGTGTCAGTGTCATCCATCATCATTCTCTTTCTTTAAATCCAGTAACGCCTTCAATTCAACCACTTCATTCTGGATAACATTCACCGCATACGCAGTTGTTAAAGTGGTTCCAATATTGATAGAGAGTATGCCAACAAGAGTTGGTCTCTTTAACAACCAAACGTCATTTTTCACACCGGTTGGTTCTTTTACATTTTGAAAACGATTCTTATTTGATATCCAAATATCATATTCACTTTAAAATATCACTTCATTTCAAAATACCATATTTACTCAAAATATGTCATTTTCACTTGAAAATATCATTTCAAATTCCAACTTAGGTTATAACCTCATTTAACCACATTTGCATTTAAATCAACGATTTAAATATAAACATTCCAACTTCGCACAGTTTGAATTTTTAGAAAATAGTTTGAACAGTTTAGAGATTTAAAACAGTTTAATATAAAATGGTTAGAGTATTGAAAATGGTTTATGTAGTAAAATAGTTTGGAAAATCAAAATAATTTGAGTACAAAAAAAAATTCAAACAGTTTATATTAAAATAGTTTATTTTGAAAATAATATCAATCAAATTGTTTCCTTCCATTTCAACAAATCTGGACTCATGTCCAAATTTCAAATCAACAAAACTCAATTTCCAATCTTTCAATTCAATTGACTCAATTTCAATTTATTTTCAAATCAACTTGATTTCAACTTCAATTCAAATTAACTTAAATTTTGGAAACATTCATTTTTAATTTCAAATTCGATTCAACAATTCAATTCAATGATTTAAATTTCAATCTAATTCTTATTTTAAACCATTTCAATTCATATCGATTTTAAGTCCAATTTCAATTTACTGATTCAAACCTCTTAAATCAATTTAAACTTCATTGTTCAATTTAAGGTTCAAACTTAAAAATAATCAATTTTCAAAACCTTAGTCGTATATGGATTATAACTTCACATTTCCAAATCAACTCTTTAAAAAAATTTCTTTTAACCAATTTCAATTTCAACATTTCAAAGCTTGAATTAGAAAATAATTCAATTCATATAAATCCACAATTTATTTACTTTAAAACAATATCATTTAATCAAAATCCAAATTCAAGATTTTAAAACCATTTAATTTAACCAATCCGGTGTCCATATATAATTTTCTACCCTATGGCCAAGTGATTATTTATATCAATTTAATTACATGGATGGATATATATCATTTCAATCCAAATCAAAGTATCATAGGTATATATCATTTCAACCTATTTCTTAATTCATTTCCATAATACAATTGTCAATTTATATAATATCAAATAATAAATACGTAATAACAGGGATATATCCAAAATAAATAAACAACCATACATCCAACATCAATCAATGACATACTGTAACAACCCGCATATTTGTCGATTTTATATTTAAATATTTTATCGTTAGTCGGATGTTAGTCCGAAAAGCTACTTTTTGCATACGGTCAAATTAGGACTCGAGACCACCTCCATTGAGTTCAATGACGTTTGCGATCTTTTTGAGTGTAAACTTCGATATGTTTGGAGATAGTGAAATTTTCGTCACTTTTTGCTTTGGGCTTTTGTTTTGGGTGAACCTCTTCTAACTCAGCCCCAACCCATCTCCTCTTCATCACTTCTTCAAAAACAACAAAGCTTCATCAAAAATGGTGGAGGGAATGGGAAATTAAAATTCCAAGCTCAAGTTCATTAGCAAATTCAACATCTAACTCCAAATTCACGTGAAGACATTGGATTTAAACTTGTGGTTGATTCTTCCATTACTTTTAAGCTTCTCCATCATCAATTTCGTGGAAAAGGTGAGATTTTTATCTCACATTCTTGCCTATAACTATCTTGGACTGTTGGGAATGAATTCCTATCGTTATTGCATGTGCATTTGCATTTGGTTTGGATCGAATTGGTGAAAAACTCCAAATTTCGTGTGTTTTAGCAATTTCCTGGCATTAGGTCGTTCTGCCTCGTTAGCTCGCACGGTGTAGAAAAGTCTCTGCCTGTATATAGCTCGTTCTGGGTTTAGGTCGTTCGACATCGATAGCTCGTTCGGAGTTAGGTCGCTCGACACTGAGTCGTTAGGTCGTTCTGCACAAGGTCGTTGGTCCTAGGTCGCTCGGCTTCACTTACCAATTAGGTCGCGCACACTTTAGGTCGCGCATACCTTAGGTCGCTTGAACCTTAGGTCGTTCGCAGTTAGGTCGCATGCCTAGCTCGTTTCACTTAGGTCGCGTACCACTTTGGTCGCACCATTAGGTCGTTAGGTCGCATGACCTCAATTCTGTTAGGTCGACCTGCCTTATTTTCTTTAGGTCGTTAGAACTTACATCCTTTAGGTCGCTCGACCATTCCCAGTTAGGTCGCGCCATTCCTTGCCTCGACCAAGAGTTAGGTCGTTCGACCTGTCATCCCTTTAGGTCGCTCGCCTAGATAGGTCGTATGGATATTATAGGTCGTGCCACATGCTTAGGTCTCTCAACTAGGTCGCTCAGCATGCTATTTTTTTAGGTCGTTCAACCTATCCTACTTTAAGTCGTAACCCACTAGGTCGTTCACCCAGACTTAGTTGCATCATTCGCTTAGCTCGACCGTGTTAGGTCGCTCACCCTATTAGGTCGCGAAATACGATAAGTCGCACCATGCTTTGGTTGTTCCATCACCTTAGGTCGCTCGACCTATTTGCTCCATAGGTCGCGCCATCTTTTAGGTCGCGTGCTACTCCCTTGGCCGTAGCTCTTTAGGTCGCTTGCACTTTGGGTCAGCCACATTAGGTCGAAGATTTTCCTAGGTCGTAGACCATGGAGTTAGTCTGCATTTCTACTTTGATGGATTTGGAATTAAATTCCTTGGATTTTTCTCACGTCTTCGAATGTGAAATTTTGTGATTCGATTTGCTTCAACAATCGTTTTGTGACTTGTCACTTTAAAAATGTGAAGGCTTCAGTACTAGTAGTGAATATCAAAATTCTTTCATCAAAGCGATTTCAACACTATTTTACCACAAAGCTCTTTTTCTCAAACCGTTTTCCAATCTACTAGTATATACAATCCTTTACTTCACTCGGATGAGAAATCTAATTAAACGGCTTAGCAAAACAGGTGGTATGAAACGCTTGCGTTTACTTCGCCGGTTAATTCTTGGACTTGTTCGACTGAACCTTTTGTGACAATTTCCTAGTGAAGATTCACAGCTTGTTCGTAAATATTTAAGTTAAGCAAGTGGTTATGGGACATGAAGCTAAACTCATATATTTACTAGCTTGGTGTGATTGACACTTCTTTATGATCATGATGATCATTTTTGTGATTTAGACTAGCGATTGAGCGATGTCTCTTTTCCTGCGAGGGAGACTAGACCCCGCTTGGGTGATGTTTCTACTCTCATATATGGGGTAGCACCCCATGGTCTTCGGGCCGTTCGTGTGTCAAAGGTCTTCGGGCCATTCGTGTGTTCGAAAAATTAAATGGATAGCTTCCATGAGATAGCTTCTCATTCGTGTGATAGGCCTCCCCTTTTTTGTGATTTCTGGATTTCGTGTGTTGATTTCTGGAATTTGTTCTGGATTTCGTGTGTTGATTTCTGGAATTTGTGCTTCACCAATTTTCGTGATTTTCATTGATATGTTTTATCAATTTCTGTGCATTGGTGAATTCGTGTGTCATTACCTTTTTGTGGATTTGGATCTTTGAGAAGATTCTTGTGATATTGATTAATCTCTTGTTGATTATCATTTACATACTTATAGTAGTATGCCATTATGGTTATTATATGTTTATGCCATATCCCTTACTTTATACCATGTCATCTGATATTTATAGCTAGACTGATCCATTTATTATTTTCTTATAAATAATACTCGGGTCAGACCGAGATGTTACAGGTGCTTCTGCTTGACCTCTCTTCTGGGATTATTCTGACTTTTGGCTAACTACTTAGATTAGCAGTTTTTGGATGTACATATTTGAGATATAGACTCTATGTTGTGTACTTATTATTTTGTATAGCACGTGTTGTTATTCTTTTGTATTATCGTGGATATTTCTGACCACTACTCTGATGTACACTTTCATGTGTTATATATATATTCATATCTTTTTCCGCCTTAGTGATATGGATGTCTATGACTGATTTATGTTATGTCTATTTCTATGTTTGTTTCCGAAGATTATATATAGCCACTGTGTGATAGCTTTGGGTTTGTATCGGTATGTCGGACTTCCTCCTTAAACGAAGTTCATGCTATACTATCTGACATATCGGTGCTCGCACAAAGAAGTTACATGGATGGTCGCTCCTCAACAGCCTTATTCTCCGTGCTAGTTGACAGCATTACACCGCTAGTGTTCTTGACTAGCGTGGGTATAGAGGTGGGGCGTCACAGCTTGGTATCAGAGCCAAACTTCGGAACAATGTAGAATAACTTAACAAGGATCATCGTCCTAAATCCAACTTAGGAGTCGTGCCTTAGGATTTAATTCGAGTCTTCGTAACGATTTATCCTATTTTCTTTTATGTATCCTTGTTCTATCTATCAAGATTTGCTTGATGTTTAATTGGAGAATAACTTTTCTTCTTTTTCTCTTCTTCAAAGAAGAGAATGTCTAGACCAGGCTGTCCCAGAGCTGGACCATCTACTGTTACTCCCCAGGATGGAGTTTTTATGACCGCTCAACAGCTTCTTGATTTAGTAAAGAATGCTCAAGCAGCTGGTCCTAATCAGGAACCTACTCATCCTAAGTCTGGGTTTGCGCGCTTGTGCAACGATTATACCAACTTGGGTGGGAAACCATTCAAAGGTTCCGAAACTATTATCGAGGTCCAGGCTTGGTTAAGAACATGCGATCGATTCTTTTCTCGCATGAATCTTGTCGATCTTCACCGTGTTCAGGTGGCCTCCAATATGCTCCAAGAGAGAGCATTGGATTGGTACGAACTTCTTATTTCTGAAATTAATGAAGCAGATCTCACCTGGGAGCAATTCCGGGAACGCTTCGAATTAAAATTCGTACCAGAAGCAGAGAAAGTGACATTGGCTTGACGTTTCATAGACCTTGTTCAAGGTGAATCCTCTGTAACAGATTATGTCGCATCCTTCGAGTCACTGTCCAAATATGGGGTTGAATACATCAACACCCCATTGAAGAAGAACCAGAGATTCGTCTATGGCTTAAACAAGAATCTCAAGAAGCCATTACTTCTAAAGTTAGGAGTTTCTTTCGATCAACTCATTGATATCGCTCTTCGTCTTGAAGAGGTGGATAAGGAAAGTGATGTTGAAGTGGTGGGTGCCAAACCAAACTTCAACAATAAGAAAAGGCCTAACAAGTTCAAAGGTCCATATCCCAACAAAAAGGGGAAGCAAGCAACTCCTGCTGCAAAGACTTTTTCCTCTAGTGATGGGAAATGCTACAACTGTGGTGCTAGGGGCCATTTTGCGAACAAGTGTTCAAAGCCCCGTTCTTGTCGCTACTGTAAAAGTCCGGATCATTATATGCATCTATGCCCTAAGCTTCCCAGCAAGAAGGAGGGAAAGTTAAATGTTGCTCAAGCCCCTGGCAACACATCTCGCGGTCAAGGTATGTCTCATTCTGTCCTTGATGGTATTATTATATTTCATGATCAACCTATTAGAGTTCTCTTTGATACGGGTGCATCCCATTCTTTTATATCAAAGGAACTTGTAGACACTCTTTCTTTAAGTGTTGTTGCTTTAATGACTTCTTTAAGAATTGTGAATCCGGTTGGTGGATCCGCAACTCTTAGTTTGCTTTGTAAAGATGTGGAGATTATTTTGTGTGATTTTCCTTTCCTAGCCGATTTGCATGTCATGCGTTATTTAGGCTTTGGAATGATTTTGGGTATGGATTGGCTTAACCGTTATGAAGCTCATATCATATGCCCTGAGCGGACTATTTATCTCCGACATCTGCAATCTGTTAATCAGATTTCTATTATTCTAAAAGATTCGGATTCCGCTTTGGTTGCATCTTTATATTCTTTGAATCCTCATGATGATGACAATGATGATGAGGATTAGGATTACCACCTAAGCGAGCAATTGAGTTCAAAATTATTCGAGCCCGTTCGTGAATTTTCCGACATATTCGAGCTCGTCTTAGGATTACCACCTAAGCGAGCAATTGCATCTTATTCGCGTCGATCGTGAATTTTCCGACATATTCGAGCTCGTCTTAGGATTACCACCTAAGCGAGCAATTGAGTTCAAAATTAATCTTATACCTGGAGCTCAACCTATTACCCGTCCTCCTTATCGCATGTCCAATAAGGAGAATGAAGAGATGCGCAAACAATTATCCGAGTTAGAGACGAAGCAACTTATTCGCTCTAGTTCCTCGCCTTGGGGAGCTTCAGCTATTTTTGTAAATAAGTCTGATGGTACACTTAGGCTTTGCGTCGACTACCGCAAGCTTAATGATCTTACTATTAAGAATAAATATCCTTTACCTCGGATTGATGATCTGTTTGATCAACTTAGTGGTGCTAGAGTCTTTTCACAATTGGACTTGGCTACCGGTTTCCATCAGCTTCGCATTGCAGAGGATAGTATTCCTTTGACTTCGTTCCGTACACGTTATGGATCTTATGAATGGCTAGTTATGCCATTTGGTTTAACGAATGCTCCGGCTTATTTCGTTGACCTTATGAATCGAGTTTTCAAAGATTTCCTTGATCGGTTTGTTCTCATCTTTATTGATGATATTCTTGTGTATTCTAAAACCGAGGAGGAACATGAGAAGCATCTTCGGATTGTATTGGAAACTCTTAGAAGCAATCAATTAAAAGCAAAATTTTCTAAATGCCACTTTTGGCAATCCAGCGTGAAGTTTCTCAGTCATATTATTTCCGAATCCGGAATATCAGTGGATCCTTCAAAGATTGAAGCGATTCAAAATTGGAAGAGACCAGAGAGCGTGACAGAAATCCGTAGCTTTCTCGGATTGGCAGGTTATTACCGCCGTTTCATAAAAGACTTTTCTAAGATTGCCGTGCCTCTTACTGGCTTAACAAAGAAAGGTGTTAAATACATTTGGTCGGACAAATGTGAAACTTCTTTTCAGAAATTAAAAGAACTCCTTTCTGATGCTCCCATTCTTGTTATTCCCGAAGGGAACCAAGATTTCATTGTTTATACCGATGCTAGTCGCGTTGGTTTGGGTGCCGTTCTTATGCAGAAATAACGTGTTATTGCTTATGCTTCTAGGCAATTGAAGCCGGCTGAGACTACATATGCCACACATGATTTAGAACTCGCGGCTATCGTTTTCGCCCTTCGAATTTGGCGACACTATCTTTTGGGAGAGAAATTTATACTTTATATTGATCATAAGTCTTTGAAATATTTATTTTCTGAAAAGGAACTTAATTTGCATCAACAGCGTTGGCTCGAGTTCCTTGCCTCTTATGATCTTGATATCCTTTATACTCCCGGGAAGGGAAATTGAGTTGCCGATGCACTTAGTCGCAAGCAACAAGCGGTTGTTTCTATGATTATATCCGAATGGAAGGATCTCGAGGTTTTATCCACTTGTGAAATTCGAGATCGTGTCTCCGATTTATGTTCGTCTCTTGTTTTATGTAGCCTTAAGGCTCGTCCTTCTCTTTTAGACCGCATTCTTGAAGCTCAACAGCTAGATCCTGAATTGGCTTTGCTTGGCCAAAATCTTAAGGATAAAACCGATATTGAAGGTTTGATAGACTTTGATATTAATTCTCGTGGCGGCATTCGAAAATTTGGTAGACTTATCGTGCCAAATATTAGAGATCTTCATAAAGATATTTTAGAAGATTCTCATCGTTCCAAATTTTCCATTCATCCCGGTAGCAGTAAAATGTACGCAGATATGAAGCGACTTTATTACTGGGAGGGAATGAAATCCGATATTGCTAACTTTGTTAAGTGTTGCATGACTTGCCAACTTGTTAAGGCCGAACATCAAAGGCCCGGTGGGTTATTGCAACCGTTGGAAATTCCAGTTTGGAAGTGGGATCAAATTTCCATGGATTTTATTGATGGCCTTCCCCGTTCTCGTCCGGGTCATAATAGTTTGTGGGTGATTGTTGATAGACTTACCAAATCCGCCCATTTTATTCCCGTTCGGTCGAACCGAACCGTTCCTCTTCTGGCCAAACTCTTTATTAAAGAAATTGTTAAACTGCATGGAGTTCCTACTTCTATTGTTAGTGATCGTGATCCATTGTTTACTAGTGGATTCTGGAAGAGCCTTCAAAAAGCTTTGGGAACGAAGCTTAATTTTAGCACCGCTTATCACCCCCAGTCCGATGGACAAACTGAGCGTGTGAATCAAACTCTTGAAGATCTACTTCGTTCTTGTGTGCTTGATTTCGGTGGAAGTTGGGAAGATCATATTTCACTCGTTGAATTTTCCTATAATAACAGCTTCCAATCTAGTATTGGTATGGCACCTTTCGAGGCACTCTATGGGAGGCCATGCCGATCTCCTTCTTGTTGGCTTGAGGCCGGTGAGAAGCTAGTTTTAGGTCCAGATTTTATTCGGGATTCCACAGAGAAGATTGACCTTATTCGACATAGGATGAAAGAAGCCCAGAGTAGACAAAAATCCTATGCCGATAACCGAAGAAGAAAATTAGAATTTTCTGTTGATGATCTTCTATTTATTCATGTTTCACCTATGAAGGGTGTTGTACGTTTCAGTCGATCAAGAAAGTTAGCGCCTCGATATATTGGGCCATTTCCTATCACCGAACGTATTGGTTCCATGGCTTATCGCCTTTCACTACTGGCTCAGTTTTCTACCATGCATGACGTGTTTCACGTTTCTCAATTACGGAAGTGCCTTCGGGATTCCGATTCGATGCTTGAGCCCGGTGTTGTGGAAGAGATTGAAATTTCACCTAATTTAACTTATGAGTAGCATCCTGTTCGAATTATTGCTTCGGAGGTTAAACGACTTCGAAATAAGGATGTTCCGCTTGTTAAAGTTCAATGGTCCTCAAATCCTAAGGATTGCTCTTGGGAAACTAGAGAATTCATCGAGCGAACACATCCGGAATTACTTTCTCATGCTCTTTGAGGTAAACTTCGTATTTCAAATTTCTTTTGTGTTAATATGCTTTTATGGTTGTTACTTTTTATTTCCATCTTATATATTGCGAGGACGCAATTTCTTTAAGGAGGGGAGTCTGTAACAACCCGCATATTTGTCGATTTTATATTTAAATATTTTATCGTTAGTCGGATGTTAGTCCGAAT
This sequence comes from Allium fistulosum, assembly GCA_030737815.1. Lineage (NCBI taxonomy): Eukaryota > Viridiplantae > Streptophyta > Magnoliopsida > Asparagales > Amaryllidaceae > Allium > Allium fistulosum. The sequence continues at coordinate 1,021,687,445 of CM060902.1, forward strand.
AGCTAGTTTTTGCATACGGTCAAATTAGGACTCGAAACCACCTCCATTGAGTTCAAAATGACATTTGCGATCTTTTTGAGTGTAAACTTCGATATGTTTGGAGATAGTGAAATTTTCGTCACTTTTTGCTTTGGGCTTTTGTTTTGGGCTGAACCTCTTCTAACTCAGCCCCAACCCATCTCCTCTTCATCACTTCTTCAAAAACAACAAAGCTTCATCAAAAATGGTGGAGGGAATGGGAAATTAAAATTCCTAGCTCAAGTTCATTAGCAAATTCAACATCTAACTCCAAATTCACGTGAAGACATTGGATTTAAACTTGTGGTTGATTCTTCCATTACTTTTAAGCTTCTCCATCATCAATTTCGTGGAAAAGGTGAGATTTTTATCTCACATTCTTGCCTATAACTATCTTGGACTGTTGGGAATGAGTTCCTATCGTTATTGCATGTGCATTTGCATTTGGTTTGGATCGAATTGGTGAAAAACTCCAAATTTTGTGTGGTTTAGCATTTTCCTGACATTAGGTCGTTCTGCCTCGTAAGCTCGCACGGTATAGAAAAGTCTCTGCCTGTATATAGCTCGTTCTGGGTTTAGGTCGTTCGCCATCGATAGCTCGTTCGGAGTTAGGTCGCTCGACACTGAGTCGTTAGGTCGTTCTGCACAAGGTCGTTGGTCCTAGGTCGCTCGGCTTCACTTACCAATTAGGTCGCGCACACTTTAGGTCGCGCATACCTTAGGTCGCTTGAACCTTAGGTCGTTCGCAGTTAGGTCGCATGCCTAGCTCATTTCACTTAGGTCGCGTACCACTTTGGTCGCACCATTAGGTCGTTAGGTCGCATGACCTCAATTCTGTTAGGTCGACCTGCCTTATTTTCTTTAGGTCGTTAGACCTTACATCCTTTAGGTCGCTCGACCATTCCCAGTTAGGTCGCGCCTTTCCTTGCCTCGGCCAAGAGTTAGGTCGTTCGACCTATCATCCCTTTAGGTCGCTCGCCTAGATAGGTCGTATGGATATTATAGGTCGCGCCACATGCTTAGGTCTCCCAACTAGGTCGCTCAGCATGCTATTTTTTTAGGTCATTCGACCTATCCTACTTTAAGTCGTAACCCACTAAGTCGTTCACCCAGACTTAGTTGCATCATTCGCTTAGCTCGACCGTGTTAGGTCGCTCACCCTATTAGGTCGTGAAATACGATAAGTCGCACCATGCTTTGGTTGTTCCATCACCTTAGGTCGCTCGACCTATTTGCTCCATAGGTCGCGCCATCTTTTAGGTCGCGTGCTACTCCCTGGGCCGTAGCTCTTTAGGTCGCTTGCACTTTGGGTCGGCCACATTAGGTCGAAGATTTTCCTAGGTCGTAGACCGTGGAGTTTAGTCTGCATTTCTACTTTGATGGATTTGGAATTGAATTCCTTGGATTTTTCTCACGTCTTCGAATGTGAAATTCTGTGATTCGATTTGCTTCAACAATCGTTTTGTGACTTGTCACTTTAAAAATGTGAAGGCTTCAATACTAGTAGTGAATATCAAAATTCTTTCATCAAAGCGATTTCAACACTATTTTACCACAAAGCTCTTTTTCTCAAACCGTTTTCCAATCTACTAGTATATACAAGCCTTTACTTCACTCGGATGAGAAATCTAATTAAACGACTTAGCAAAACAGGTGGTATGAAACGCTTGCGTTTACTTCGCCGGTTAATTCTTGGACTTGTTCGACTGAACCTTTTGTGACAATTTCTTAGTGAAGATTCACAGCTTGTTCGTAAATATTTAAGTTAAGCAAGTGGTTATGGGACATGAAGCTAAACTCATATATTTACTAGCTTGGTGTGATTGACACTTCTTTATGATCATGACGATCATTTTTGTGATTTAGACTAGCGATTGAGCGATGTCTCTTTGCCTGTGAGGGAGACTAGACCCCGCTTGGGTGATGTTTCTACTCTTATATATGGGGTAGCACCCCATGGTCTTCGGGCCGTTCATGTGTCAAAGGTCTTCGGGCCATTCGTGTGTTCGAAAAATTAAATGGATAGCTTCCATGAGATAGCTTCTCGTTCGTGTGATAGGCCTCCTCCTTTTTGTGATTTCTGGATTTTGTGTGTTGATTTCTAAAATTTGTTCTGGATTTCGTGTGTTGATTTCTGGAATTTGTGCTTCACCAATTTTCGTGATTTTCATTGATATATTTTATCAATTTCTATGCATTGGTGAATTCATGTGTCATTACCTTTTTATGGATTTGGATCTTTGAGAAGATTCTTGTGGTATTGATTAATCTCTTGTTGATTATCATTTACATACTTATAGTAGTATGCCATTATGGTTATTATATGTTTATGCCATATCCCTTACTTTATACCATGTCATCTGATATTTATAGCTAGACTGATCCGTTTATTATTTTCTTATAAATAATACTCGGGTCAGACCGAGATGTTACAGGTGCTTCTGCTTAACCTCTCTTCTGGGATTATTCTGACTTTTGGCTAACTACTTAGATTAGTAGTTTTTGGATGTACATATTTGAGATATAGACTCTATGTTGTGTACTTATTCTTTTGTATAGCACGTGTTGCTATTCTTTTGTATTATCGTGGATCTTTCTGACCACTACTCTGATGTACACTTTCATGTGTTATATATATATATTCATATCTTTTTCCGCCTTAGTGATATGGATGTCTGTGACTGATTTATGTTATTTCTATTTCTATGTTTGTTTCCGAAGATTATATATAGCCACTATGTGATAGCTTTGGGTTTGTATCGGTATGTCGGACTTCCTCCTTAAACGAAGTTCATGCTATACTATCTGACATATCGGTGCTCGCACAAAGAAGTTACATGGATGGTCGCTCCTCAACAGCCTTATTCTCCGTGCTAGTTGACAGCATTACACCGCTAGTGTTCTTGACTAGCGTGGGTATAGAGGTGGGGCGTCACACATACGATAACAAACAACATCCAAATTAGCCAACATGACACACAGTTACTAATTTTCAATTGACGATGTTTAACTAGCAGTTAATTTCTATAATAATTAAGATGTCAATTTAATGTAATATAAAATTCAATTTCAACTAAATGTCAATTTAAATACCAAACAACAACAAATAAAATTCTCATCACTTCATAAATTCAATTCAACTAACATAAGAAGATTAGTATTGTGTGAGTGAGTTAAATCACTCACCTTTGATTTTAGCCAATAAAAATCCAAACAGGAGTGCAAAATCTCAACAGTCTCCAAATTCAACCAAATCAATTTCATATTGTCTGAAATTTAAATATGAATCCAACAGAAGAAATCGCACATGAATCATAGTTTATATGCAAAAGATATTCATGTTATAAAAAATACTATTATAATAATAATTGGTACACGTTTAATAAAAAAATAAACAAAGTTTAACACTTACGTTTTTCTCAAGATGAGGGTTCAGGCAAAGATGGAAGAACAAACTAAGATAAGGACAGGACGTGTAAGACAAATGAAAAAAAAAAGAAACTCATGTTTCATAAAAGAAAGCTTTTGATTTTTCAAAAATGAGAGCTTTTGAATTTGCTCACATTAAAATGATTTGAGGAAAGAAAGATTTGAAATGGAGATCTAAACATAGGAAATGAGGTGGTGACAAAAAAATGAAGGGACAAGTTTAAAACGTGAACGATTTTATGATAAGAATATACCTTCAACAAAGAACAATTTGAACTAAATGAATTTGAGGTGTCAGGAGAAACAAAATGCAAATGAAGAAATAAAATTGCAGGTTATTTAATAATAAAGAAATGAAGGTGGAGGGACAAAAATAAATGTCACGTTTTGTTTTGAAAGCTTCGGGCATTAATAATGCATAAGGAAATGTACATAGGATTAGGAAAGTTTGCAAACCAAAGAAAAATGAAATTTTGTATAACTAAAAATGAGATGGCAAGAATTAAATATAGCCTAAAAGTCTAGGCTCAGGTATTAAACAGAAGGAGAAATGAACGGATCTAGTATTAATAATGAGGTAACTATTTTAAAACGTACAAGCAATAATTAATAACAAAAGAAATGAAGGGACCATATACATCTTACAACCTTTTGAAATTCAATTTTTGAAACGTAACCAAATTAATTTCATTAACACAAATAATACTCAATTTGTACACATTTAATTTCTTTTTCAACACATAATAAATAAAATTATACTTACCTTAAAAATGAAAAGGTTCAATTTGGTTTTCTCAAAAATGATCTTTTATTTCCATTAAAGCGCCCTTTATGTTTAACACAAAACGTGCATTTCTTTTATTAAATCTACTAATTGCAATTAACGTTTTCTTTCCTTTTAATTGAAATATTTCAATTACATTAGTTACAATTAATTACAAATTTAAATTTCAAAACAGACAAACTAAAATGAATAAAAAATAGAATAATTGTTTCCTTTATTCATTTAAACACGTTTATAAGTTTGTTGTTTATACACTAGAGTAATAAATAACTTACTTAAATAAATTATTTTTCTATTCTTGTAATCAATCTGTATGCTAAAACACAGTTCAAATAAACATATATTCTTCCTTTAAATCAATCATTCTATTCTTTATTTTAATGAAATTAAACCTACATTCACAAATGAAACATTCATTTTATTTGATATAAATGTTCTTTTCATTAAATCAAACTTTCCTTATATTTTCACAAAACATAAGCTACGTTTAATTATACCTATTAATTTATAATTTAGTGTCATCTCTCCTATTAATTGAAATTATTCAATTACATTAATTTCAGTTGATTACAAAGGTGAATTTCAAAATGGACTAAATAAATGTAAAGAGAAATAGAACAATTATTTCCTATCTAATAGTAGTTTAAACATATTCATACATTATTGGATACAAACAGGAGTTATACATTTCTTACTAAATAATAGTTTCTCATCCCTATAATTAATCTGTAAGCTAAAATACATTTCAAACAAATTGACATATGTTTACATCTTTACTAAACTTATTCATTTTACTCTTTATTAAATTAACACTTATTCATAATAATTGATTTAAAAGTCTTTTATATTAAATCAACAATTCCTTATGTAATCTATTAACATAAGTTTCCATTTTATTTCACTCAAACTCTGTAGTTAACATCTTTCCTTATATTAACTAGCAACATTTAATTACATCTAATTTCATTGATTCCCAAAATAAATTCCAACACGAATTTAAAAATAAGATGAGAAATGAACAGTTGTTACATTTAAATAATTTGAACATATTAATACATTTATTGTTTACAAACAAGGAGTATAATTTACTTACAAATGTTAAAACCAATTTCAATTGAATAACATATAATTTCACCATTAATACATCATTTATTTTATTCCTTATTAAACTTACAATTATTTCAATTGATTGAAATTACATTAAAATAGTTGTCAATTTCATTCAATCAACATTATTAAATTATATTCTAATAATTTGATTCCCTTTATAAATCATAAATTTTAATTGCCGATAATATTAATTTCCAAAATATCATTTAATTTAATATTTTCAACTATCAAAAATACGGGTCGTTACAATAGCAACAACATATATGCATATAAATCAATTAATCAATGGACTATCCGTCCGAACATTATAGTTTTATCTGGATGACTATTAACCACTAGTTGACTGGGGCCTACAAGACATAATAAATATTCTAACTTCTATTAGACACAACTATACGGTCTCTCCTTAACTTACTACTCCTAGGGTCAACTGATCCTAATGGTTTTGCGGGCACCAATAACCTATCTCTACTCTGTGTATTCATTTTTATGTGTAACATCATTTTAGTCTTACCTGCGACAAAGCCCTACACACTGGGATTTTGGACTTATATTACTAGGGGCTACCAACCAAAGTATAGGGCACGATCCCACACCAGTCCTATCTGGTTTTCTAATATTTGAGTCAAATACTTAGGGCTACCACCCTATTAAATTTTCCTTGAAAACATTTCTTTCAAATTGATTTAACCCTTTTAAATCATACTTCAACAAGGAAAATATACTCTTTGCTTTACTCAAAATATCTATGCCAGGATATATACTTTACACAAAACAATGTTGATGAAAATCTAAAATCAATAGGGTTATCTATCCCTTTAAAATAAGTTAAAACCATTTTTAACTTAGAAAACATTAGGCTATAAAGCCAAAACAATATCTTCGAAACCATGGTTTAAAAACTTAAACAACCTTTTTCGAAATCATTGAAAGCATCCCTTTCGAAATCATTGAGTTTAACACTTAATAAAACTATAGGGTCGGAGGAAATAGAGACGAAAAAATCACTTTCAAAAGCGGCTAATTCAATCCTTTTGAAAACATTGCCTACAAAACTATTAGTAAAAGCGGCTAAGTCAATCCTTTCGAAAACATTGGGGAAGGTAACTTCAATATTAGTGAAAGGTATGAAGACGAAAGTCTCCCCTTTTGCATGCATTGTTTAAAGGTTGTAATAAAGTAGCCTCTAACTAAGGCGAAAGGTGAAAGGTATTAATGCGGCAGCTAAGGTATCGAAGGGGTTCAAAGCGGCAACCCTTTTGAAACGCTCTTTTAAACAAAGGCAGGTCTATAGGCTCGAAAGCTTTGAAAGACAACTTCACCCCTTTTGAAAGCATGCCTTTGACACCATACTACCTTCCGTTAATCTCCAACACACTACATGCCAATGAATTGATACCATGTATATTGGTTTCGAATGGGTACGGAAGGGGTCTTATGCGGGTGTATGATGTCGGAAGCTAGCAAGGGTAGTGGTGAAGATGTAATTTTAATAAAACTGCATTTTAACCTTTTAAAGAAATACCTTTTTACCTACCACTAATATTTGTCAAAATCTTATTGGTTTAGAAAACTTTATCAACTCCCTTTTTCAGAATCTGCTACTGAAATCAAATTTGGATTATTTGAAGCAATTTAACACTTAAGCCCTTATCCTTAATAATACGTTTAAAACATTTAAGTCCTCTAACTTAAATAATTTATTAATCATAGTAAAACACTTGGGAAAAATTCCCAAAAATAATAATAATTCACATTAAATATGTTTTCTAACATATATAAATTTCAAACCTGAAAATATTATTTAATTGCCTTAAATAATTTAAACCCGAAATTAACTATTTTCTGTTATAGAAAATTCATAATAAATCCATAATTACTGATGCAGCGGATTAAACAAAAATAAGGTAGATCGATGAAAGTAGCAATCGGTGGATTGAGAAATACTGAAATGCCCAAATTCGTTGATCCGAGGATACCGAATTCTAGCTATCTCTGACACGTTGATCGCGCACGATACCGTGACGAGAGATCTACAATTCTTAGAGCATTGATCAAGCGCACTTAATTCCGCGAATTGGCCTCAACGATCGAAGATTCGAGTGCACTCGAATGTCGAAGGTGGAGATAGGAGATTACACTCGACTACCAATTTGGATGAAAGCACAAAGCTAACAAAACGAAATTTTATTCAAATCAACTAAACTGTTACAAATGGCACCACCGGCCTATTTATAGAAGTTACAACTCACGCAATACAAAAATGCACAACACTTAGGTCATTTCCGACTTATCACCCCACGACCTAAAGTAGACGACTCAAAACAGACGACTGACTATAAGTCGTTCACGACTTAACAGATTACAACACAACCATCACGACTTATGACTCAAAGAAAATACAAACATCCCGACTTACGACTTACGAACTAACTTTTTCACGACTTAAGAGATAGAACGGCTCAGGACATCGGACGGTTCAAGCTTTCGCGACTTAGTGCAATCATCGGCTAAGCTTTGTTCGCGACTTATCATGAGTCGTAACTCGTATGCGGCTTAAAGAAACGGTCATCTTCATGCGACTTATAACCTGGCGACTTACGAGTTAACTTTTCTAGGTCGTAACTCGCTTCCGACTTAACCAAGTCTAACCCGCTTCCTGCTTCTTGTTAGGTCGTGAACGACCTAAAACCCTGCCGTTGGATCGTGTACGACTTATCAATTCCGAACGACTTAAGCCCCAGTTAAGTCGTAGCTCCTTTTCATCTGATCTGTTAGGTCGTACCATATAAGTCGTACGCGACCTAACATGCTCCGATGCGCCTTGAATCTGTTGCTCCCCTTTATCATCCTTGTTAAGTCGTGGACGACTTATGGCCGCTTCGTTAGGTCGTGGCTCGCTTGAATTAAGTCGCAGCTCCTGCTCACGTGACTCCTTAGGTCGCGGACGACCTATAGCTACTTCCTTAAGTCGTGTTCGACTTAGGCCTTTGAAAAATATGGGTTGCGCTGCATCATCCTCCCCAGGTTGAGAAAAATTCGACCTCGAATTTGTAAGCTCTTCCACATCGGATTGTTCATCCTCATAAAATGGTACAAGATGCTTAACATTGAACACGTCAGAAGTGTACACATCCTCCGACAGCTTCAACTTATAAGCATTTTCATTAATCCGTTTTACAACTTCTACACGACCAATTTTTCTGGCTTTCAATTTGTTATAAGCGCCCACTGGAAAACGGTCCTTTGTTAACATAGCATACACTATATCTCCTTCATTAAACTCAACACTTCTTCGCTTCAGATCTGCTGACCTTTTATACTTCTCGTTCGCCTTCTCTAATCGCTCCTGAACGATTTTATGACATTCAGTCAACCCTTCAACAAAATCAGCAGCTCGCTTGACTGTCCCCTTTGGTTGTGGTATTACCGTTAAATCCAATGGTCCCTTTGGCAAACTTGAATATACAATCTGGAATGGACTGAAACCCGTACTACGATTCACTGCATGATTATGTGCAAACTCTGCTTGACATAACTTCATGTCCCAACTCTTCAGATTATCTTTCACCAGACATCACAATAAATTCCCCAGTGATCTGTTAACCACCTCTGTTTTCCCATCAGTTTGTGGATGGTAAGCGCTACTAAAATTCAACTTCGTTCCGACCATCTTCCACAAACTTAGCCAAAAATGACTCAGAAAATTAGTATCCCTATCCGACACTAGATTTTGGCAATCCATGAAGTCGATATATCTCTTTGAAAAATAACTGAGCAACATGAACAGCATCCGCCGTCTTCTTACAAGCAATAAAATGTGCCATTTTCAAAAATCGGTCAACCACAACATATATAGAATCATTACCACGCTGCGTTCTCGGCAATCCCAACACAAAGTCCATACTCACATCTACCCATGGTTTAGTTGGTACAGGTAACGGCATATATAATCCAGCATTGGTCGCAGTTCCTTTCGAAACCTGACAGATATGACATCGCTCCACAAACCTTTCCACTTCTTTCCTCATTGATGGCCAAAAGTAAGATTGTGAGATCAACTGTAATGTACGGTCTCTACCCACGTGGCCCTCTTCATGTAGCTCCTTCACAATCTGCATTCTCAAACAACAATCCGGTATGCATAATCGATTTCCTTTAAACAGAAAACCATCCACCATCATAAACTCATCTGTCTCCCCTTTCTTGACTTTATCTACAAACTTTGTGAAGTAAGGATCATCAACGAATAATTCTGGTAATAATTCAAAACCTGTCACCTCAACTTTCATTGTTGTCAATAAATGACTCCTCCTACTCAAAGCATCAGCCACACGATTCGTCACTCCTGACTTATGTTTGACAACAAACGTAAACTGTTGCAGATATGCAATCCATGATGCATGTCTCGCTGAAATCTTGTCTTGCCTTTGTAAATGCTTCAACGCCTCATGATCAGTGTAAAGAACAAACTCTTTCTGAAATAGATAATGTCTCCAATGTTTAATGGCTTGTACAACAACATAAAATTCCACATCATACGTACTATATCTCATCTTCGCTCCTGATAGCTTCTCACTGAAATATGCAATCGGACGTCCCCTCTGACTCAACACTCCTCCAATCCCAACCTTGGATGCATCAATATGTAGTTCAAACACTAGCTGAAAATCTGGTAGCACTAGAATTGGTGCTGACGTCAAGAGTTCTTTGATTCGCTCAAAAGCAACCCCTGCTTCCTCCGTCCATGCAAACTGTTTACCCTTCATACAATCAGTCACAGGCGCCATCACACTACTAAAGTGTGGGATAAACCTTCGATAAAATGAAGCCAACCCGTGAAAATTACGAACTTTCGTTATCATCTTGGGTTGCGGCCAATCTCTAATAGCTTCAACTTTACTTCGGTCCACCTGTATTCCTTCTTTCGATACAACATACCCCAGAAATAAAACACTCCTCGCCATAAAAACACACTTCTTCGTAGCAGCGTAGAATTGTTCTTTGCGAAGAATAATTAACACTTTCTTCAAATGCTGAACATGCTCCTCCGTACTAGCACTGTAGATCAAAATATCATCAAAGTAAACTACCACAAATTTCCCAATGTACGGCCAAAAAATTTGGTTCATCACCCTCATGAAGGTACTTGGTGCATTCGATAGACCAAACGGCATCACCAACCATTCATACAACCCTTCCCTCATCTTGAATGATGTCTTCCATTTGTCCCCTGGTCTAATTCGTATCTGATGATAACCACTTTTAAGATCAATCTTCGAAAAGATCACAGACCCACTGATTTGGTCTAACAGATCATCAAGCCTCGGCATCGGAAATCTGTATCTGACAGTTATCTTATTCAGTGCCCTGCTATCCGTACACATTCTCCATGAACCATCCTTCTTCGGTACGAGTAATGCTGGTACAGCACACGGACTCAAGCTCTCTTGTATACGCCCCTGTTCAAGCAATTCCTCTACCTGCCTACGCAACTCTTCATGTTCTTTCGGACTCATTCTATAGTGTGGTTTATGTGGCAACACAGCACCTGGAACAAGATCTATCTGGTGTTGTATATCCCTCAATGGTGGTAATTCTGCTGGTAGCTCTTCAGGAAATACATCATCAAATTCTTCCAGTACTGGTTTTACTTCATCAGGTATCTCAACCACTTCACTGCTCTCACGCCCAATTAACAAAAACACTTCAGGCTCCTCTTCAACCTCCTTAACAAACTCCTTCAAGGATAATAAAGTTTTCAGCTCTTCAATCTCCTCCAGTTTGTTTTCTTCCTGTTGTCGCTTCTTTGGAACTAGAGTAATCTTTGTGCCTTCAAACATAAAGCTATAACTGTTGGTACGACCGTCATGTTGCACCGCCCTATCATACTGCCATGGTCTTCCCAACAACAGATGGCATACATCCATGTCAACCACATCACACCAAATTTCGTCTTTGTATTTCTTCCCAATGGAAAAATTAACACAAGTTCTTCGTCCAACCTTCACCTCCCAGCCTTTTCTCAACCAAGCCAACTTGTACGGTTTCGGATGTTTCTCAGTCTTCAATGCCAACTTCCTTACAGCTTCTGAAGAAATTATATTATCACAGCTTCCAGCATCAATAACAAATTTGCAAACTTTTCCCAGAATAGTACATGTCGACTGAAAAATATTGCTCCTCAACCAACTACAATCCTCCTCTAGCTTTGGTGTCAAACAAGACCTCCTCATCATCAGATTACAACCTTCGTCCCCTGACACTTCTTCTTTCCTCTCATCAGGTGGTGAATTGGAACATTCAGCTTCTTCATCCTCATCCTCAACCTCTGCTATCATAGCTCTCTTCTTCGGCTTAGGACATTCATTACTTTTATGGCCCACTTCTTAGCAATTATAGCACTTGAACCCATTATTGACTTTCGTTTTTCCAACCTAATTCACAACTGGTTTTGCAACAGCTTTTGAAACATTAGAACTTCCACTAACGCCCTTCACTTGATTGTTGGAATTTGTAAACACACCACCTCCTCGTCTTCCCTGTTTCTCCCAAGCCAACGCTTTCTGGTGTGCTTCCGCTACAGATCTGGGATCAAATATATTTACCATGTCTTGAATCTGCATACGCAACCCTCCAACAAATCTAGCTGTTAATTGTTCCTCTGTCTCCATGATATCGTTCCTTGCAATCAGTTGATAGAATTCATCAGCATAATCATTAACAGACTTCGTTCCTTGCCTCAAGTTTTGCAGCCTTTGATACATAAGCGATTGATAATTATAAGGTAAGAATGTGGCTTTCATCATTTTCCTCATCTTTTCCCATGATTCAACCTTTGACTTCCCCATCCATTCACGTGTAAGTTTGGTTTGCTGCCACCACGCCAAAGCTCTACCCCTCAACCTTGTAGCAACCAACTTCACTCTACGATGTTCTGGAACTTCCTTGAAGTCAAAAATCTCCTCCACATTAGACAACCAATCCAAAAACTCCTCAGCTTGCATACCACCCTTGAACTCTGGTATTTCAGTTTTCATCCCAGATTCCCACTTGTGATCATACTCCGATTGATTTCTTCCTTGTCCACGTCCTTGTCCATGAACACTACCACCATCATACTCTTCTTTAAAATCTGATGTATATCGATGTCGATCCTGACCACCAACATCTCTACTACCATCACGTCTTCCACCAACATCCCTTCTATCTACATTTCTCCGTTCACGATCATTCACATTCCTGTCACGTCTTTGATCATCATCAACACTTCTTTCTCGATTGGAATGTGGTGAGACTCTACTTCCCCCATGGTTGGATTCAGGCGAAACCCTTCTCCGATTCTGATTCATTTCCAACATTATCTTCTCTAATCGTCCAATCCCTTCATTAAGTTTCTCACTAAAGTTTTCATTAATTCTTTGCTCCATCTCATCAGCTTCTTCTCTTCTATACAAAGCTTCTACGTTTTGGTGACGATTAGCTCTTCTCGGCGGCATGGTTGATTCTTCAAAACTTTGACTTTCAGCTCCACTCCAAATTTCAAACACCTTTCGAACTTAGATCCAAAATGAAATGGATCGAAAACTCCCACTTTGTTGCAATTTACAAAGAACACGATGAACAACAACTTCTTGACCTTGAATGATATAGCTCGGCTCGACTTGATCTCTTCAAACTTCTTCAAAAGAATTGGCTCCAAGGACTCGATTTAGCTATGATTGGCTAAACAAGCTCTGATACCAAACTGATGCAGCGGATTAAACAAAAATAAGGTAGATCGATGAAAGTAGCAATCAGTGGATTGAGAAATACTGAAATGCCCAAATTCGTTGATCCGAGGATACCGAATTCTAGCTATCTCTGACACGTTGATCGCGCACGATACCGTGACGAGAGATCTACAATTCTTCGAGCGTTGATCAAGCACACTTGATTCCGCGAATTGACTTCAACGATCGAAGATTCGAGCGCACTCGAATGTCGAAGGTGGAGATAGGAGATTACACTCGACTACCAATTTGGATGAAAGCACAAAGCTAACAAAACGAAATTTTATTCAAATCAACTAAACTATTACAAATGGCACCACCGGCCTATTTATAGAAGTTACAACTCACGCAATACAAAAATGCACAACACTTAGGTCGTTTCCGACTTATCACCCCACGACCTAAAGTAGACGACTCAAAACAGACGACTGACTATAAGTCGTTCACGACTTAACAGATTACAACACAACCATCACGACTTATGACTCAAATAAAATACAAACATCCCGACTTACGACTTACGAACTAACTTTTTCACGACTTAAGAGATAGAACGGCTTAGGACATCGGACGGTTCAAGCTTTCGCGACTTAGTGCAATCATCGGCTAAGCTTTGTTCGCGACTTATCATGAGTCGTAACTCGTATGCGGCTTAAAGAAACGGTCATCTTCATGCGACTTATAACCTGGCGACTTACGAGTTAACTTTTCTAGGTCGTAACTCGCTTCCGACTTAACCAAGTCGTAACCCGCTTCCTGCTTCTTGTTAGGTCGTGAACGACCTAAAACCCTGCCGTTGGATCGTGTACGACTTATCAATTCCGAACGACTTAAGCCCCAGTTAAGTCGTAGCTCCTTTTCATCTGATCTGTTAGGTCGTACCATATAAGTCGTACGCGACCTAACATGCTCCGATGCGCCTTGAATCTGTTGCTCCCCTTTATCATCCTTGTTAAGTCGTGGACGACTTATGGCCGCTTCGTTAGGTCGTGGCTTGCTTGAATTAAGTCGCAGCTCCTGCTCACGTGACTCCTTAGGTCGCGGACGACCTATAGCTACTTCCTTAAGTCGTGTTCGACTTAGGCCTTTGAAAAATATGGGTTGCGCTGCATCAATTACTTAGAAAATTATGAAACTTGAAACTAACTTCTAGAATAATGATACTCATATCATATCAAAATCTCAAGTCAATCAAATGTCATACGAATGGTTTTCTAACTCAAGCATAACACAATAAATTATATTTAAACCATAAATCATCAATATAGCATATAATCACTTTTAAACACTAAACATGGCATATACTTGCAAAAGAAAAAGGGTTACCTTTAAATCAAAATCATTCATCAAAAATATAGATGTAAACTAATTATACACATTGGCTTTGTGTTAAGAAGGCTGAAATTTGCCCTTAGATTGATTTCTTCAAGCTTTCTACTTGAATCCTAGCTTATCTTCCCTTTAAATCCTCTTAATGGTGGTTGGCCTAAGCTTAGTATTGTTTTTGTTTAGTTTTTGAATGTAGAATGAATGAGGAAGTGGAGAGAATGGAAGAGTTTAGGGGTATAGGAATAAAGGTTATTCCCATCTTACCTTCATCATATTCCTCCTTCTTAATTATGTTTAGTTTCCCTTTTATTAACACATTCATTAAAGCACAGCTCCTCCTTAATTTACAAATCGCAATCCCTTAGCTTTCTACATTATTTTGTTTAGTTTACCCAACTAAATGTTCTAAATAACGTTAGCTAAATTAGGGTCATTACAGTGAGAGACCCGAGATTTCCACAAAAACATCTAGAATGTCTTGAACTATGAGTAAATATGAAAGCTCATCCTATGATAGGCTAAGAAAATACAAATAGCTTAACTTAATTGAGCTTTGGGGTATACAACGATCATCTATATATTGCCCCCTGTAACTCTTCAATCATACAATTCTCTTATCACATTCTAAGGCAGCCTGGTAGTAAGACAACCAATCCATCCCTAAGATAAGTCCACACCCCTTAAAACCCAAAACATACGCATTACATACAAAGTCAAGGTTACATATGTCCACCCTAGGTCTTTGAAAATCATAAAAGGATGTGTCGACCCCCAATAGGATTTGACACGATTATAGGGTTGGTGACAAATTAGGTTTTTAATCTCGAAGTGTTAACTACATTTCTGGCTATAAATGAATGCGATGCTTCTGAATCAAATAATGTACGAATAGAATTTCTAGAAAGAATAGTTGTACCTTCCATCGCACCTTTTCCTTTGTTCCTGGAAGGAGGTCTGCTTGAGATAGGTACAAGTTCAATGGCATAAGATTGCCTATCTTCTCCCTCCTTTGCTAGTTTTGGGCACTGATTTCTTGTAGTGCCCTTCTTCATGGCAGTTATAGCATCTTCCTTTGAACTCTTCTCTCATCAAACTCACTTTGCAGTCCATAGCGATGCGTTATAACAACCTGCACTTCCCGACACACCGATCCAAAGCTCAGCATGGCTTTCAACCCCCTATCGTGCCAAGAAATAAAAGCTGTTGGGATTTTAAAACATTATAGAGCATAATTATAAGGGTATGTTCTAAGACATTCTACAACTTTCAGACCTTACAGTGGAAGGAATTAAAATATAAGTACACAAAAATAGACATCTTACAAAAAAGTCTTCAAAATACTTGTTTTACATATACAATGTTTTCAAATTACAATATAAGCTTTACAGACATTTAATACAATAGGTGACTACAGGAGAAACAATGAATAATATGAACTCCAACGTAAAGCTTCTTTTTTCATGTATTATGCCCAATCAACTGCTAACATGCCATCCTGTGGTGGGGAAATAATGGAAAGCAGGGAGCGGGTCAGACAAACGTCTATTGAATGAGTACAAATTAAATATGTGATAATTATGTGTAGTTAACTTCAAAACTATTTTAAATGACATAGGGTGTACTACAAGTGTCCATAAATTCCTAAAGTCCATTACCTAAGGATTCTTGTCTAATACATACCTACACCGCTACTTGTGTAGACTACTACAAGGATCGAACTATGGATCGAACCTCATAAGGATAACGCTCCTATAGCTACCCAATAAGAAATCACTACCCGTAGGCTACTGTGGAAACCCACTTTTCCACTAATACTGATGTGGGAACTGCTATTTCATGAATACCTATGCCATCACTACGCTTGGAGAGGAAGAACCCCGAAATGCAAACTCACTGTGTAACTCATCGTATGCACCCACTGTTCACCTCTCGATCGTAGTGGCAAACTGCTTCTTATCGTATCGCATTGGCACCACCTGTACCACGTCATGCTAGAACCATGCGTATAAGGGCTCCCAATAGTAATGGGATCCTTTCTACTTTACAGCCTCTTATCGTGTTGTGTCAGGTCAAACAGCCCTTTAGAATCCCTTATTAGCACCGTGCTCACTCACATGGTGTCTCCATCAGTGCTGCGCGTCCACTATGGAGCACCCCCTAAGTATCTATGAAATACGTCACCCTAGTCAACTCTTAACTCTTATTTGGTCATTTAACTATTACCCAAATTGTGATGACCTACTATCCTTTGATAGGGAACTAACTTCCCTACTATCTCTAGCATGTGTACTTAGTCCAAAATAGGATCAAACAATCAATTTTCCATTTATTATTTATTTTATGAAATTATATAATTTATATTCTTTTAATTATGCCTTAGGACGAGGTTCAATATGGCAATTTTCTTCAGGAACGGTCAACAGTTGTTCCTCTACGGTCGACCACAAGAGGTCCAGGGTCGACCGTTCATGAACAAAATTGGGAATTTTTGCATTTTTAATTGTAGATTTTTGTTTTTTGTTTAATCGTATGTTACTAACAGATGTTAGACCCTAATTACTAGATAATCGGCTATTATTCCTATTAGAAATTCAATATGAGGTTTGTTATTTTAGGATTTGCAAGTTTAATTATAAAAGGGGTTTATACATCAATTTCAAGTTTTATAGTTTATAGTGTTTCAATTCTAGTCAAGTTTGCATATTCTAATTTAGGGTTTCATATAGTTCAATTTAGATCTCTAACATCATAAATCAATTAAAATAGTTTGAATCTAACTGTAATAATTATCTTATTAAAATTGTTCCCACTCACCTCAAGCCTAAGCTCTTTCCATTTGCTTTGCTTGAGAATTGCCTCTCCGTATGCTAGCTTCACCAGCTCCATCTAGTTCCAATTACTTGTATTCTTCTAGGTTCATTTTTATTATGATTTTTGAAGAAGATTTGGGGTTAGAGTAGAGAGGAGATTTTGGCAGAGTTTTGTTACAGTAAAATGGTATCTGAATTTTAGGGTTAGATTAGAGAAGAATTTATATGGGTTGGTAATTAATTTGGGCTGGAGAATCTTTACTTTGATCGAGCACGCTCATCGCAAACTAGGGTCGAAAGGAACGATTGAATCCGTTCACATGAAGCTTTGGCTTTTTGTTTTTCACTATCCAGGGTCTACCCAAGATGACCTATGGTCTATATCGTTCGACCATGACATCCTTAGGGTCGACTATGGATGTTATTATGATTATTATTCTTTTTTTTGTTTCTAAATCTTCTGATGCCCATAACTCTTCCATACTAGCTCCGATTTTGAAGTTATATATGAAAATCGCTCAAAAAATCGCTGCAAACACAATGATGTAGGTTTCGTAGCCAAATTTGGACATCTTTGGTTTTTAGTCCTTGTTTTTAATTAAATTTACTTTACTTATATTAAATTTTCTGTTTAAATTTTTGGGGAGTTACATTCTCCACCATTAAAAGGATTTCATCCTCGAAATCTTAAAGGATAGAAAAATGTAACTTGTATACACAACAACCAATAACTACAACCATCTACTCACCCATCATCCACCATAATCATTGTCCTTACAAATTTTCTAATTCAATATGTACATATATATGCAATGTGAAATGCTCATGACTTTATACTAATGTAAAAGAGTAGGAGGTATACTGATTCAGTTGACCTTCTATTATGCAAAATGTTAATGCCATGCATCCAAATGTGTGCAATATCCTAAATAAATATACTGGAAAATCTATATGTATGCACAACCATACAATCCATATGCAACATCTATATGTAGGATAAACAACAATCAAGCATCCATATGTATTGTTTGCACAAAAAATGGGCAAATACTCAAATCATTGTTGTAGAGCTATCAATATTGTTTGTAGTATATAGCTATTGTTTGATGAAAATTAGTTGCGGATGTTTAAGGTAGAAAATCAGTAATTTGCAATAAAGAATATGTAAAGGACTTAAATGTAACAAGGCACAGAATTTCTAGTGGTTCGGCCTGAATGTGCCTACGTCCACTGTTCCTCTTTTATTATCCCTTTTATTTTTTATTACAAGTACAAGCTTTGAATACGAGTAAACATGCTATTAGAACTAAGATTTTTCCCTAAGTTGTCTGCCATTGTTGCTGAAAGCTTCGCTCTTCAGCATCTCCTTTTTTATGATGCCATGTGCTTGGTATTTATAGAATGAAGATATGAGGAGAGACAGCTAAGTATATAGTATTTGGAATTTGGGTCAACCTTCCTTCCTCCAAGATTTGGTTCAACCTTCCTTCCTCCAAGATTTGGTTCAACCTTCTTTACATGATTGTTAAGCTATTCTACTTGTGACGACCACTATACACCTTTAAGAACCCCGGAATGAGTCATGAAGAAATCCTTGATGTATCGTCGTGCCATGATGAAAATTTTCAACTTTTTATTTAGATCAATTATACCTGGGTTGAGCCCCAAGCAAACCTTCACCCGACTCCAAGCAACTTTACTCCTAGTCGACTCCAAGTAAACCCTTAAATTTCTCATGCCTGACACCAAGCAACCACCGAACCAAAGATTTGGTTCAGTCACCAGACAGACTCCAAGCAGACTCCATATTTTCAAGGTCCAACTCCAAGCAACCGCCGAACAATAGTTTTGGTTCGGTCATTGGACCGACTCCAAGCAGACTCTAGATTTTCAAGGCCCAACTCCAAGCAAGCATCGAACCAAAGTTTTGGTTCGGTCATCGGGCCGACTCCAAGAAGACTCGAGATTTTCAAGCCCCGACTCCAAGCAAGCACCGAACTAAAGTTTTGGTTCGGTAATGTAGCCGACTCCAAGCAGACTCCAGATTTTCAAGGTCCAACTCCAAGCAAGCGCCGAACCAAAGTTTTGGTTCGGTTAACAGGCCGACTCCAAGCAAACTCGAGATTTTCAAGCCCCGACTCCAAGCAAGCGCCGAACCAAAGTTTTGGTTCGGTCATCCGAATGACACCAAGCAAAATCCAGATTTTCAAGGCCCGACTCCAAGCAAGCGTCGAACCAAAGTTTTGGTTCGGTCATCGGGCCGACTCCAAGAAAACTCGATATTTTCAAGCCTCGACTCCAAGCAAGCACCGAACCAAAGTTTTGGTTCGGTTATCGGACCAGGGATCCTAGATTGTTATTGGACTGTCGGCCTTGAATGGTAGTAGAGCGTCTCGGCATCGGCCCCACGAGACGGTGGTACATAACTCTTAAGATGATCATATCTCTCAATTCGTAGCTCGGATTGAGATGCTATTTCGACCTATGTCCATATCTTGATCTCGAGAATACCTCTAAACTAGTTTGAGTCTGTTCCAGAACAATGACGGTTTCGCCTCTGACTCCTCATATTCACCATGTAGTGGGCGAAAATGCCCACAACATTTGCCTCACAAAGCATACTTTCGTGAATACAAAGTGTGCTTTGTTCAATCCAGGACTGTCTTCTTAGTCTTGCAATGGTTATATTGTCTGAATATTCATATCTCATCTTCGCCTCTGATTTTTCAATAAGTCTCCTATTGCTAGTTTGATGTGGTACTTTGTTCGTTCTGAGGAGGACTTGCTAAATTTTTGAAGCCATCTTTGATTAGTCTTCATCCGCCAGGATGCCATTTTTCTTAGACTTTCGGTTCCGTACGCCGAGGCTTCATACAGTATGCGGATCAATTGATGTATACTTTGCATTATCGACTTTGGATCTGTGATATGGTACTTCAGTTATGTTCGTTGTGTGGTTGAGTCAAGTTATCCTGACCATCTCATGTAATCGCCAAGTTTGTGTATTTCTCTACTAATCCTTTCTCCACTCTTGTGCATGCTTTGACAAGATCAATCATTGATGAATTTGATATAGTAAGAATCTCTGTTGAAGGGTCTTTGTATGTAGGAGATGATGCAGAGTGTTATCGAGTGATGCTGGTTATGACTTCCCTAACCCATATTTTGTATCTTCTGCTTGGATGTTTGTGCAAAGATATGTATATTTTATATAAATTTTGGTTGGAATCCTCATACTTAATAAGGTGTAATTGGTTTGTGCGGCATACAGTCTGGTAAAGTGATGATCAGTTTTACCAACTTCTTCGATAGCTTGGTTTGATAATCCTCGATGTACTTGTACAGACTAGATTGTTGGTAAGTTTTGATGGATAAGTGTTGGATTATTGAGAAGCTTGGTGAAGGAGCAAGGATAGTGGGACTACGAAATTGGGTTGCTGGAGTTTATTGGACCGAAACAATTTGGTTCGAGAGTGGAAGATGATAGCCGAACCACTTGGTCTGGTACATGAAAAGAGGCCGGACCAAGGTGCAAAACGGGGTCGGACGAAAGTGTTGGTAGGTTGCACGGTCCAAGGTCGAAACAATGATCTGGTGCACTGCCTGTGCCAATCGTAAGCTTGTGTTTGGTGTCTAGCGATTGTGATTGAGTCAAAATTTTGGTTTGGCACTAACACATGACTATAATTAAACCAATCTTTGAGAGAGCGACATTGGCTTTTCGGTCTAGAGTCTACGAGGAATTGTCCATACTAGGAGTACTTCATTATTCTTGTGCGAAGTCATGGTCGCGGAAAAATGTGGGTTATTGACGGCTCAATTGGAAAGCATACTCTGATTGTGGGTAAGAGTGATTCATTATTGCTGGTTTGAGTTATGCCAAATGCTGATGTAGGATGCCCCCAGTATGTGGTGTTTAGCTGAAATAATCTTTGGACATTGGAAACCTTGATTAGTATCGGTTTATTATTTCTTGTTGATCAGGTAGAATCAATCTTTTAATTCAAATGTCTTATTAGCTTTGGCGGTAGAGGATCGTCCTATTCTGTTGACTTTACCTACAAGTTTAGGGTCCTTTCGGGCCTAGTGTGGTCAAGGACTTTCATCCTTGCCTTAGAATTAGTTACAGACTATTAATACATTTTTATTTGGAATTTTACCATAGATATGTGTTAGAATCATCCCACGTGTCCTCGGGATTGATTTATTAGGTAAAGGTATCAAGCTATTTGTGTTAAAATAGACTTTGATATGAATTAATTACATTCGGAAGGTTAGAGATCGAATCACTTTGGTTTAGAGAGGTCCTTATCATTCGAATTGATTCCCTATTACTAAGGTTTAGAGAGTAATTTTGGGGACGTGGCAGTCCTCAAATACTCATCACATCCTACAGAGCACCCTCTAGCGACGTTGTCAAAAGTCGATCAGGAGCGCTCATTATTTGTCTGGGTTTGCCCCCAGTATAGTGCACTTGGTTGCTTCTCACAACATGTTGCCTTGTATCATGAATAGGTTTTAAACTTGTAAACTTAAGGTCATGATTTCAATGTGCTATAACCAAGCTGAGTGGTAGTGTATGTGTATAATCAAGGGGTGAGGTGGTGCTATGCCCCCAAATATTTTTTTATCAAATTTAGCTTATCTTACAAAAGTTAGTCATATCTTTGCACTGAGTTTTTCTCAGGTTCCATAAGTGTGCTTAGCTTTGGGAGAATCCTTACAGTTTCTTAAGCGAAGTTGGCTGGGAGGGATATTCTAATTCTTGTGGCAATATTGGATTGATGTTCCACTATCTTTGACGGAGTTGAGTCGATGCTCCGTTTCCTCTGGTGGAGTGGAAGCAAATGAATATCATGTTGTGGTTGGCAGCGCGAAATTCATATTTCTACTATCTGTATGCAATGCTACAAGACTAAAAGAAATTGTTAGGAGCTTCTAGTTTAACTACAACGAACTATACTCTCCGTCAAGAGAGTCCTTATAAACTTAAGATTCGTGGCACACAAGTTACTTGCCCTGATTGTGGATTCTGGTGACATATGGTTTGTTAGCCCAACCTATGTTTCAAGGGAGTGTAACTTTTGCGACTGTCGTACTTAAGATTTAGAGCCGGGATTCACATACAGTAACTACCCGGGCCATTATGGCCTGTATCATGAGTATTATTCGATTTACTGTGGCCCGACTAGCATGGGTGCCTATCGTCAACTACAAACTATCCTTGGCTGCAACCATGCCTTAATCGTGGGATTTATTATCGGTTCGCAGTTGCCGACGAGCTGAACGCCAATGATAAACTGCCTAGGCTATAATCGTGTCTAATTCGTGGCTTATAGTCGGTTTATCATTGCTGGCTGGGGGGCCGATCATCAGTAGTAAACTACCCAGGCTATTTTCGTGCCCTTAGTCATGGTTATCTTTCTTTCACTACTGCCGGCGAGAGCTTGCAATTGATCGCAATAGGAAAAATATCAGACAAACAATCGAGCAAAACATCAATTTTTACAGTGGTTTGGCCAGATTATGCCTACGTCCACTATCTTTCTTTTATTGCTTTAGGTGATACATGCTTTTTACAAGCTAAGAGAAGTAATGGCGTAGATGCTGGAGATTCCTTCCTTTCCCAAACACCTTTTCCGTCAACTGTCGATGGAATGTAAGCTCCATTGTGGAGATCCTTATGAACAATAAATGGTCCTTCCCAAACTGGATCTAGTGCGCCTGGATGGGGAGAGACTTGCTTGAGACCAATATATCCCTCTTGTATCTCTTGGGGCTTCACCTTAGATTTGTATTGTTTTACCACTTTTCGGCTGTTTGCGGCGGTCTTGAGAGCGGTGTTATTCCTTCTTTCTTCAATCAGGTCTAAGGACATGCTGAGAAGATCCTCGTTTTCTTTTGGATTATAATGTGTCCTATGATGTGAAGGGACAACTGTTTCAACCGGAAGCATGGCCTCAGCCCCGTATGCTTAGAGCAAATAGAATATGTCCTATTGCTGTTTCGTAGGAGGCTTGGTAGGCCCACAGTGCCATGGGTAGTTCGTCAAACCACGCTCCTTTGGATTTATCTAGTTTTTCCTTAATTAGTGTTTGCAATACTTTGTTGATAGCTTCAACCTGCCCATTGGCCTAGGGCAACTCCTGTTATGAGACAATCCATGCTAGGCTTCAAATGCATTTATTCTTTGAGTTACTCAAGCTAGATTTGTGCCCGGATGCCCGACTGGTATGTCAT
The DNA here is from genome assembly GCA_030737815.1 of Allium fistulosum. Lineage (NCBI taxonomy): Eukaryota > Viridiplantae > Streptophyta > Magnoliopsida > Asparagales > Amaryllidaceae > Allium > Allium fistulosum. Next base: position 1,021,710,937 of record CM060902.1, read on the forward strand.
TGCCAGGGAAAGCGGCGGTCGTCAGTAGTGAACTGCCCAGGCTAGTGCTCTTAGTCATGGTTATCTTATTTTCATTACTACCGACACATGCTTATGATCTGGGTTGCTAATCACAAAAGAAGTAGTGGTTATAACAGCATAGGTGCTAAGTGAATATAACTGCATATGTGTTAAGTAAATGCACAGTGAAACCCCCATGCGTGCATCCTTCTATCCTTAGTTCTTAGTCAATTTGAATTGTGTTTTTTGATGATTGGATCATGATGGAGTGGTGAAGTTAGTATCTTGATTGGTGACTGTAATGTCCTAGCGGTTTACTATGTATACTGTTGATTCGTGTTGAATTGTGATATGATGAGTAGTGGTGGTGGTTCTGGATATCTCTCGCCTTTCTACTGCGGGCTAAATATATTGGAATTGCTAGTGCTCGGTCTTTCAAAGCCTTTCTATATAAACTATTATGTTATCCAAGTTCTCGGCAGATGTCGTTTCCATCGCGTCCTCTTCCTTACCCTTTGAGGTAACACCATACTCACGTGGATGGCTTCTCTTTGATCATTGATCATTCGAGCTCCAGAGGCAGAGAGTTGTTCTCTTCCATTTTGCTATAGCATTTGTACTGCAAGTTGTGCTAGCTTCCCTAGGTGACCATCTATCTGAACTCCTGACAGTGATGTTTCCTCATCTTTATGTGCCTTTCTGACCCAATGGAGAGGTCATGCATAGTTGTAGGGGTTAGTTTGATTTTTTATCTTTACTTCGTGTAGCGTGTAAGAACCCTCAGGTCGATCAACACATGCAACGGATTTACGAATCCTTCCTTCACCTTTTTCCAAGGATGGAGATCCAAGAGTAGATGGTAGAGCCCTATAATAGCTTAAGATTGATTAAAATAAAAGAAAAGTAATTATACAATACCTCCTTTGTGCCTCCCATTTATCAGCAAGTGTGGAGATCTTGGCAAGTGTCATGGGGGCCGGGTTAGCCCCTTATAAAGGTTTGTAGTGGGCACTCAAAATTTTTTTTTCTGGAGGGTGGACTAGTAACTCTCGGTCTTATCTCCTTCTCTTTTCATATTTGATGAACATATCCCTAGGTAAGGAGGGCTATTGACATTATTTGAATCATGTCCAGTACGCGTTGGATTGGTGATGCCTTCGTGCATGGTAGGAGTGAAGAAGTGTCATGCTTGTCATATCTAGACTTTCAGTATTCAATCATCATGACTTCGGTCTTTAAGTTGTGATATTTCGATCCATCAGTGGGACCCCAATTGTAGTACTTTGATTTGATGCTGGATGGAAAAAAGGTTGTGATTGGGGTTCATTTGGTTATGTGGAATGCCCCATGTGTTATCTAGACTGGGATTGTCCTTGTATTATGACATTGAGGTCGAATACTTCTGTCTGCCCTGAGCATGTTAAGTAGTGAAGTGTTCACTGATTTCAATCACAACCATGTCGAATTTATGTCCGATAATTTTTAGCATCGGGAGGTTATTAGACTAGTCTTCCTGCTTTTTCATATCTGGATAGCTATTGCATTCATTGTAGTGGAGTTCTCTCACTTTAGGCGGCATATCGGGAAGTTGTTCTCTTTCCCTTCCTAGAGAGTTTGTACTTTTCAAGAGAGATAATTCAATTTTCGGAAATGATTGGGAAGTTTTGTTGCTTCGAAGGGTTGATGGTCCAACTCTTAAAAAAAGAATCTTGAGATATGAGGTATAACTTCTCAATTCGAGAAATGGTGATTATAGAATTGAAAAAATAAAAAGAGAAAAACTCTAATTTCAAAGAGACGATGACTTTAGATCAAGTGAAAGGATTTCGAGTTTGGAGGGAGAAAAGGATTTTCTTAGAACCGTAATTTTATATTTTAATAGGGGAATGGATTCCTCTTATACAAAAGAGGAAGATAGTTTTCTTATGTTAAAGAAGCAATGCTTCCGATGGAAAGAGAATAAGATTTGATTTTAGATCTGAAAAATGACTAAGTGTTTCTTTTAGTCAAAACAGTGTTTTTTTGATCTGAAATGAAAAAAATAAGATGGAACGATTTCAGATCTAAGAAATAAATACATGTTTCTCTTTGGTTGAGAAACAGTGTTTGTAGATCTTAAAGGAGATATAGTGATTTCACATCTAAGAAGTGATTACATGTTTCTTGTTGGTTAAGGAGCAACGTTTGTAGATCTAAAATAAGAGAAATGAAAGATAGAATTTTTTTATCTTCAAGGAATAATGATTGCAGATCTGAAAAGAGAAACAGATTTTGCTAAAGTAACGGTTTCGTATCTGGGAGATATAGAGTATTTTAATCCAAGAAATAATGATCTCAAACTAGGAAAGTAATAAAAAGAGAATCTCTCATGCCAAGAAGACAATGACTTTAGACCTGAAAAGAAAAAGGTATAAATTTTATTAAAAAATGCAATTTTAGATCGTAAGACTAGAAATAGGTTTTCTTTTGTGAAAGAAAATAACGATCCACATCTAAACAGAGGGAAAAGGGGTTTCTTATGCCAAGAAACCATGTTTTTGGATTCCAAATGAGAAAAGAGGGGTGGCTTGATTTTAGATCCAAAGAATGGGTACGTGTTTCTTTTTGGTCAAGGGACATGTGTTTGTGGATCCGGAATTGTAGAAGTAATATCTAAGGATTTCAAATTTAAGAGATGACATTATTTTGCTAATATACAGTGTCCTTGGATAGTAAAAGTAAGATCTAAAAAGTGGACAACAGAATTTCTCAATGTAGTAAAATCAATGTTCAGATCTGAAGAGAAAAGGAGGTTTTTTCTGTTTTATGTAAAACAATCAGGGTAGATCTAAAAAGAAACATAAATTTCAGATCTTAGAAAAGGGGAGAGAGTTTCCTAAGAG